>JAUIMM010001311.1:9365000-10565000 GCA_031769625.1 Taudactylus pleione | reverse complement strand
AATGTCTGAGTCTCTCCCTGCAATGCACACAGGGCCTGAATCAGACCCGCTCGTAAGTGCTATGTGCACGCAAGCGGGTCGATGTGGGGCACTGCGCACGCGCGGTGAGCAAGCCCTGGAGCAAGTGAGAAATTCACTCGCTCCAGGGCTCGCTACAAACGGGGCGGTTGTCGATGTTGATCAACAGCTCGCCCCGTTTTGTAGGCGGGGAGGGGGGGTGGCTGGCCAAATGGAGGCGTTCCCGAAGGAACGCCTGCCGTTTGAGGGAGGCCCTACTGACAACACTCGTGATGTCAGTAGTGAGCTTCCTGCTCTATTAGAGCAGAAAGCTCACTGGGGCTTGCGGGAATGAGACCCTACCACAAGGGTCTCATCGCAAGCCCTATGATCACGACCATCGCGACCATCACCTGGCCACTTGCAAAAGTTGTGGGTGGTCACCCACAGCTTAGCGAGCAGCCAGGAGGCCGGATTTTTTTAAAAAAGCGGGCGCCCTGATTCAGAGCACTCGCTTTTTGCGAGCGCCTGTGAATCAGGCCCACAGTGCAACAAGCAACACTCGATTTAGGGACTGATTCAGTACAGATTGCAGCTGCGAATCCATATGGAATGAAGCTGCTAAAATATGCCAATGCTCTCCAAAGCTCATCCGGCAAAAAGATGCCCACAGCTGCTTTCTCATATCCATCCAATCTTGCTCTTCTGTGTAAACATCAGTACCATCACCGCAAATCGACCACTTAATCAGCATTTACAGCAGATCTGACCAGCCGCAGGCACTGCAAGTCTCCTTGCATGCAGAGGGCATATGCAATCGCAGTAGCTAATTTATGCACGCCCAGGAAAGTGCGCTCAAACGGACAGGCACACCTGCGTTTCTCCGACCACTGCCCCGTCACCACTCCCAAACGCTGTGCATCCGTAATCTCAGTGCGACCACTGCACAACATGCGATACGCATGTGTGATTGCAATCAATCACTCGATGTGCGTCCGTAATTGCACTTGCAATTCGCACTGAATCAGGCCCTTAGTACAGACAGCAGCAGCATCCTCTCTCTATCTAAGCTTATTGGCTTCTTATTGGAGACTTACCCGAAAGGCTGATGGCTGTGCATGTGCAGAAGGACTCCTGGGGCATAATCCCGGGAAGTCGCCACGCCGCAAATAACTGCTCTTATCGAAAGAGCTGTCCTTTGCGGTTTTAATAGCAAATCTTTAGCATGCGGTCAGTAGCCTTTTTCATATCAAGTGTCAGATGCACTAAACAAGGACACCTGTTTGAAAAACCTGAATTAACAGGCAGTGGCATAACTAGGGTATTTGGAGCCCAGGGCAAATTTGAAAAGGGAGCCCCCCCCCTAACATCCCGATATGTGCGCGAGCCGAAGGCGCGGTCGGAAAAAAATGGGTGTGGTCACTTAAAAATGGGGCGTGTCAACATGACACACCCCTTTATTTTCACGCTGAACATTCCTATCCATATGCACCTTAACCCCAGTAGTACTCCTTATACATTATCCCCAGTAGTGGTCCCCCTTATACAGCCCCCAATTAGTTCCCCTTACTCAGTGCCCCCAGTAGTGGTCCCCCCAAATGCAGTGCCCTATGTAGTGTTCCCCCTTATGCAGTGCCACCAGTAGCAGTACCCACAATGCAGTCCATCCAGTAGCGGTATCCCCTTATGCAGTGCCCTTTTATATAGTGCCCCCAGCAGTAGTCCCCCCCATGCAGTTTTCCCAGTAGTGGTCCCCCTTATGCAGGCACCCAGTAGTGATCCCCCCCTATCTAGTGCCCCCTGTAGTGGTCCCCGCAGTGCCCCTAGCAGTAAGCCCCTTATATAGTGCCCCCAGCAGTAGTCTCCCCCCTCCCATGCAGTGCCCCCAGTAGTGGTCCCCCTGATGCAGGCCTCCAGTAGTGACCCCCCCTATCCAGTGGTCCCTGTAGTGGTCCTTCCTGTTATTGCCCCCAGTTGTGGTCCCCCCAGTGCAGTGCCCCTAGTAGTAGGCCCCTTTTATAATGCCCCCAGTAGTAGTCCCCGCCCAAGTAGTGGTCCACAGTTGAGGTTCCCCCTCCCAATAATGGTGCCCCCAGTAATAGCCCCCCCAGTAGAGGTCCTCCCAATAATGGTGCCCCCAGTAGTAGCCAGACCCCCATTGTGCCCCCACCCCAGTAGAGGTCCCCCCAGTAGTAGCCACCCCCCTCCCCCGTTGTGCCCCCAGTAGTGCTGACAGGTTTTTTTTTTAAATATATAAAAACATACTTACCTGAATCCACGCTGCTGCTCCGGACTGCGACACTGCTCCCGCCACCGCCCGCCAGTCCTCCCGAGCTGGCACGCTCAGCATAATGGGAGAGACGTCATGATGTCATGACGTCTGTCCCATTACCCACTGCAGGAGCTGGACGGAAGTCCGGCTCTTGCAGTGGGTGCTGCAGCAGTCAATGAGAGTCTATCTGACTCTCATTGGCTGCTGTTTAACACACGCATCGCCGCCAGCCTGGCAGCGATGCGTGTGTTATGCACAGCCTGAGCCCGCCTCCTGGCGCTATTGGGCAAGCGCTATGGGGGAGGGAACGGGCTCAGGTGTGCAGGACAGGACCGGCGCTGGAAGCCTAGCGCCGGTCCTGTGTAAATGTGTAGCACTGACCGCGCTCACTGTGGTCGGCGCTACACTGGTGGCTAACTAGGGCAGGCCGGACCGTGGCCGGCGGCACCCCCCCGCGCCACCGGTCCCACGGCGCCCAGGGCACGCACCCTGCTCGCCCTGCCCTAGTTACGCCACTGCTAACAGGGGATAGTTGCTCTCAGCATTTAAGAGTTTGTTTAAATATCAGCTGTTAATGATCTACAGTACCTGAGAGTAATTTATATGTTCAGAAGAAATCAGATATTAGGATGATAACTGCTGCTATATACACTCTGAACAGTGGATTCTATGTTCTAAATGCTATTTAACACAGATGAACAACTCTGAAGCACAATCATTTCCTTTACACATGTAATGTATTATGTATCAGAACCAGGGTAATAGAAAGTGACCTCGGCAATGGTACTATAGAGACATGGCCAAATAGTCCTCTACAAAATAATGTCTGTGACACTGTTTTATTTAATATTCACCCATCATTAATATTTGCTATTATTGGTTAACTAATTAAGGAGATTTACTACATACTGACTACAATTAAATAATGTTGCTGATCATAACAAAATAAGCTTCCCTTTTATGTATTTGAGAAGTGTTAATGTAAATTATCAAGTTGTTATATTGTGACCTTTGATTTATGAATGGAACTCTGAGTCAGCTATATATCCCTTAAATGATTGCTATCTTACCTGGAAAACAGGATTTTGGTACTCACCGTTAAATCTGTTTCTCTGATTACACAGTGGACACTGGAGTCAGGACTGTGGGTTATAGACGGGTGCAGAGTGGAGCCGGCACTTTAAGAATTTAGAAGTGTGACTGGCACCTTCCCCTCTATGCCCCTAACCTCTTCATTTATAGAAAAGAGCCGAGAGGAGATGGAGAGGAAGAACCTCTAGAGAAAGAGGAAAATTAGGACAAACAAAATATAAATTAAGAACAGTAACAAACTGCAAGAACATAGCAGTCACGCCACCAATGTCCCCTGTGGAATCAGAGAAACAGATTTAATGGTGAGTACCAAAATCCTGTTTTCTCCTTCATCCACAGGGGACACCGGAGTCAAGACTGTGGGGACGTCCCAAAGCCACCCAGATTGGAGGGAGAGCGCTGCAACACCTGCAAAACTGAACAGCCAAACTGAGCATCAGAAGCTGCAAAAGTGTCGAACTGGTAGAATCGAACAAACGTATGAGTCCCTGACCAAGTAGTCACTCGGCAGTGCTGACAAACAGAAACTCCTTGGGCAGCTTCACAAGATGGCCCAACAGAGTGCGTAGAATGCGCCAAAATGGAAGTCGGAGGGGACAGAGATGCCGTTAAATAAGCCTGACGATTAGTCAGTCGTATCCAATGTGCCAGAACCTGTTTAGAAGCAGGCCACCTTCATTTAGTCACTTCATACAGAACAAACAAGGAATCGGACTTGTGCAATGAAGCAGTTCAGTCTACATGGATACATAAGGCACGCACCACATCCATGTAACGTGAGGATGGAAGATCCTCTTGCAAGACTGAGACCACAATAGGTTACTTCAAATGAAAAGAAGAAACCACCTTAGGCAATAAGGCAGGGCGAGTACAGTAAGTCTACAGCACCTGGTATTCCCAGGTGGTCTCTCATCCAAGTACTAACCAGGCCCTGCTTAGCTTCCGAGATCAGATGAGATCGGGTGTGTTTAGGGTGGTGTGGCCGTAGGCAAGAAAAAAAATATATATATTATAATTGCGAATATTTGCATTTCGCACCAATAAAGTATTTCTAACACATATTAATTTAATACTTTTTAAAGTTATATTTGTGGACACCACATTATGGTGTTATATTATAGAATGACATAATAAAAGTTTTAGGTTTTATTTATCTTTCATATTTACATCTAATGGTTAAACCAAATGTGCCCCAAATTTTTGATTTTTTTTTTCCTCGTTTCTTTGAAAACCAGTATTCTCAGTTTTACTTTACAAAACTTTTGGTGCTCCACCAACAATATTTGATCTTATTATGTTGGTTTAGCAATTATTTATATGTTACTGTTCCACTAGTGCGGACTCATAATGCTATGTTATTACTTTTCAATCCTGCCAGTTCCATTGTTTCAGACTGATGTACACCCTTCTATTCAACTTTTTAAACATGACAAATGTCAGCAAATGTGTTATACAAAATTAATTTAATAGCTTTACTCTAACCTGTTACAAAGGCCTCTACCTGAAAGATGATTTGTTTGTTGCTAGTGTATTTTTCCAAGTCAAAGCAGGCTGCGGGTACCTATACTCTTATTTTATATTTGTATCCTTTATTGCTGTTTTTTTATTGCTTTTTTTCCAATATGGCCACCTCAGTAAATTGTGATTTAATGTTATTGCATATGCTTCTTGTCATTCTAAGACCATTTACTACTGAATAGTTGTCAGGTTTAATCATGTGTAGGGAGCCATGGCTACAGCACTGCTCGAGAGAACCAAATCCCATCAATTTATATTGTGCATATAGTTTTTGTATTTTCATTTTCAAGAGTATTCCTGTTTCATTGAGTGCAAGGAGCCAAGGACTGCTGTGAGCTCACTTGTTTTATTCTCCGGTGAATTATAGAGACATAATGCAACTAGTAACCATGGAATTACATCATCTTCCATTTACTCTGATGCAATCTCACTAGAAGACATATTATTATATAACATGTTCCTATTACCACTGTTGCAGGAACAGGTGTCAAGCAGGGCTGTAGATATATTGTAAAAATTATATTAGCACTTGTATTTGTATCACATTTTTTCTGATTTTAGAATTAACGAGATGCTCATTAATAAGACCACTGTCATCGGAGCTATAACCAAGTTTGGAGTGAATATACACTGGCATTTTATATTGCGAAGATAGCGTGTAGTAGGTATTACCGCCGGACGCATGGCCGACGGTTCAAATCCCAACAGCGGCAGCCCGGCAAGGTTGGAAATCCTGATTGTCCCTAAGGTAAGTATCGCTAACCTAATTCTACCCCCTAACCCTCCCTTAGGGGTGCCTAACCCTAACCTCCTACCCAAGTGCCTAACCCTAATCACCCTTCTAAGTGCCTAAACCTAACAACCCCTTCCCTGCTGCCTAAACCCACTCCCCCGGGGTGTGCCTAACTCTAACCTCCCCCCGGGGGTGCCTAACCCTAACCCCCCTCCCTAGCCTAAGCCTAACCCTCCCGGGGGGTGCCTAACCCTAAGTCCCCTCCGGGAACCCTAAACCTAACCCTCCCCCCCAGCGGCTGTCTGCGCCCGGCGCCCGGCTTAACTTCACTCGGTATGCGGGGCGTCGGTCTTCCAGCATCCGGTTAATGAAGGCGGTGAGTTTTTGACGCCTGTCATTAGTACCACGCCGGGATTAGAAAGTCTGGAAGCCGGCGGCCGGCATTTAGACCGTCGGCTTCCAAACTACATCCCGCGAAGATACACATTTATTATTGTCATTTGCAAATTACATGATCACACTAATTCAGAGCTTGTTTGACTAGGCTAAACTTACTGTATGTAGACATTACATTCGGTGGCCCTTCAGCTGTTGAACTACAAGCCTCTTCCTTTTTGGTTACTTACCACTTATTTTTTTAAAAATAGAGTTTCCTGAGGGGAGAGGCAGATCACCCTTTGCCACAAATTACTAGGAAGTGAAGGTGAGGGGGTGTCCTGCTGCATTTTAGGTGTACATCCAGGCTGCAAATTAGCACAAATCTAATCAGACACCCTTAATGTTTTCCACGAGAAAGATCTTACAAGTTGCTGTTTTAAATTTATATTTGCTTGGAAGTGATAGTTTTAAAATACAGATTTTTTTTTTTCATTCTTCCTAGAGTTTTAAGACATTACATTTAGACAAATGTAATCAAAATTTAAAGGTGATTTCCACTCAAACATTTGAAAGCATTGGAACTCAATTTCATTTTGTTCTAGCATTTCAGAAATAATAAAGCTTATTCTGTTTATCGTTTCTATGCCTCATTGACCCTAACAACTAGTATTCGGCATTTATTCTTTGATCACTGGTAAGAAAAGAGTGTGTGGAAAAAGAACCATTGATATCCTGGCATTATACAATTCTTCAATATTTAAAAAATATATATATACTGTGTATAAATTGATCTTGTCTGGTCCCTAATTGTCTAGGCTGAGAGTCATATCAATGAAGTTGCCAGGACTTAGTAGATATGCAATATCAGAAGAATAAAATGTAACTATTTTCAAAATAGGAAATAAAAAAAGGAACATTAATAAAGACGCACACAAGTGTTCTCCAAAATACCATGGTCTTTAACAGAGAGGTATTTCTTCATGCTGAGCGACCATGAGGTCATGCAGGTTGTCCAAAAGAGGCCAGGAAATCTCTGTCTGCCAACGGAGATCCTGGCCTCTTTCCCTCCCTCACCAATAACGGTGACACTCCTCCGTTTTGGAAAATGAAGGTCGTTGCTGTCCCCTCCCCACCCAAAAATAGCAGCAGACTGTCAATCTCTGACAGTCTGCGGCCACTCTGAGTGCAGTAACACAGGACCAATTCTGCACATGCACAGAACGGGTCCTGCTCACGTGCAGATTCCCGATAATCAGGAATCTGCATTCAGCATTGCAGCAATGCTGAATGAGACCCACTTACAATAAGAACTCTTGCTTTCTTGCACATATAGAATTCAAGTGCATATATATATATATATATATATATATATATATAATCACTGTACTTGATTGCTGATGTGTGGGGGGGGCAGTACAGCTCAGAAATCTCTCACTCAGTATTGCTTTCCTTGAAGACCTATACAAGGCTATAAAAGACTACCAAATAAATAAAAGTATAAAGGCTATCTCAAAATTTGCCTCTACCCCAGAGGTGCAGTCAGTATGAATGCTTTGTGCCCCAAGGTTAGGGTTAGGCACTGGGGGGGAAGATTAGGGTTAGGCACCCATAAGGGAGAGTTAGGGAGTAGAATTAGGTTAGTGAATACCGGGATTTTCATCCTTGTCGGGTTGCCGCTGTTGGGATTTGAACCGCCTGCCAGGGGTCCTGCGGTAAATCATACCGATTCCCACACACACACACACACACACACGTTGTGAGCCAATTAGTGTGGGAGGAAGCTGGAGTACCCAGATGAAACCCCCGCAAGCACAGGGAGAATATACAAACTCCACACAGTTAGGGACGTGGCGGGAATTGGACCCATGACCTCAGTGCTGTGCGGCAGTAACGCTAACCATTACACCGTCTGTGCTGCCTACACCATCTGTGTAGAAGAATACGTTTTAATGCAACAGTATTCGCAGGAGTTTTACAGCACATGACAGGTCTTGGTTGGATGAACATTCAGTAGATAACATACACACAAATTCTATACATAATATATAACACACATGTATTTGTAATATACACCTTTATAGGGTTAATTGCTATGGTTATAGACAAGTAGAGGTTAAACAATGACAGATTGATTATTACATTATGTGTAATGTTCTCTAAATTAATTTCATAAGCTGTCAGTTTCCTTTATAATCTTTAGCAGCAGTCTCTATTTCAAACAGTTATGTTCTATATAGAGTAGACCTTACATGACATCTGGTTTGGGCTTCAGTCACCTCTTATAATTATAGCCTAGTCAGTACAAGCTTTCTTCTGTTGTTATATTTGGTATCTCATGCTCTGAATAGGTTTCTGGCTTTGTCCATAAATACAATAAAAAAATCAAAGTGCAATCAACATTTTCACCACCACAGAACTATCTTCTTTCCAGTTTACAATGGCGTTCAGGGAAAAATGTACAGGCACTGCTGTAAAATAACCATGGCAGTGGGAACAAAGGATGAATATTTTATGCTTGTACTCAGAAGTCAGTTCAAAGAGTCATGCCCTAGAGCAATAGTTATCAGTACTGTAGGTGGAAAACAGAAGAAGACATGGAGACTAGTGAATATGTGGAACCTTTCTGAACAATTACGTTGTTCGGCATGCAGAAGACAAGTTACTGAAAGCTATTAATTAGTCTTTCTTTTTGTTTTAGACATGATAGTTTTCTCAGGAAATGAGGATTCTCTCAGGCATCGGATAAGTAAGAATTCCAAAATTGCCTTTAATCGTTTAAGATAGTCTATTTTAATACATCAAAGCACTTTGTAAATTATATATTACAACATTGGATAGATAAGTGTGCAACACCTGTGGGCTGTTACAAAATATTTTAACACAATATCCCCTCAGAATGTAGGGCTGGTAATGCTGGTTTTTAATAGGATCTGGCATGTATTGTCATCAGCTGTTGGACAGATTTAACTCTGTATTGTCAATACTAATTAAAGTATTAAGTAATCTTTTTGTTTTGCCTTATTTCTGACAAACTATGTCCACTTCTGAAGTCACTTTGGGCAAGTAAAACTGTTGGTATATGGAGTGCGCTACTGCTCTTCCTCCATGTTGTATTTGTACCTAAACAAGATGGCCACGATAGACTAGTTTGTGCATGCACTGCTCCATCTTGTTACTGTGTTTTGAGCTTTGCAGTGGTATACATGCGTGCACTACTCAACTTTGCTGGGACCATGTGTGAGGAGGCAAGGAAAAGGGGATTCTAGGACTTGTCTGCAAGTTGAAAATATTTAACCCCATGACCCAGTTCTGTCTTCTTAACTTGAACCCTCAGTCTGCAGAAGTCTCATACAGGAAGTTTGCTAGCAGCAGACAGCAAGGGAGTGCCTCTGTTAAAAAGCCCTCCTCCTTCCTCTCTGGAAAGACTGACACCAGGGCCCACCAATGAGAGAGAGAGGGAAGTAAGGTGGTGCAGCAGGGGGAATTGTGGGGAAGTGTGTGAGTACAGTGTGACTCTGGATGTTGGGGTGTTGTCCCCTCTCAGTGTCTTTAGATATATATCAGCTCTGTGTGCCCTGCTATAGCTGTCATTGCTGACCAGGTATTCAGGAGATATATTGCAGCTGGAAAATACTTTGCTGAACTGTGAGTGGACTGTATTGATATAACCCTACTTACTGTTTGCTGGATTTCTGTGACTCCATGAATAAAGTTCATCTTGCCTTTATTATAACCTGCTCCACTGTGTGATGCCTTAACCCCGGGATACTCAGATCACCCGGTATCCTCACACCATGCACTTAACTTCATTTTGTCCTGTGATCTTACCTACATACTTAATCGACTGGTCCATTGTATGTTTTTCCACTACATCCATTGTATGCTCCACTCCATTACCACTTTCTGTACACAGGGCATCTGGTCACTATACCAACCGTGGGGATGCTGGCACTTAGAATGCCAGCGCCAGAATCCTGACACCTGTCAGAATCCCGGCACTGGCACCCCGATGGGAAGTACTGGGGTTAGGGGGAGGGTTTGGGTTAAGCATTAGGAGGAGGGTTAGGCACTAGTTTAAGGTGTGGGGAGGGGGAGGTTAGGTTTTGGCACTAGTGGCATATTAGGTTTAGGCACAGGGTAGGAAGGGTTAGGGGTAGGGATAAGGGGAGAGTTAGGATACTGTCGGTATCCTAACCCTGTCAGGATGCCGGTGTCTGGATTTTGACTACCGGGATTCTGAGTGCCGGCATCACGTACCCTATCCATACACAGAACTTTGAGTATGGCTGTACTATCACTGACCACTACAATAAACACTAGTTCCTGGTTAAGTCTAACTACCTGGTGTGTCTACCAAACTATTATCCACTAGTGTCTACTAAGAGCAATTTTTTTGAGTATTAACTATGACTTCCTAATGGACACTAGCTTTTATAATGAATAATTCAGTTTTTATTTTCACAACTGGGATTGTAATTTTTTAGTATTTTAAATAATTTTTGAAAATAAGCAGGAATAGAGATGATGGACATTGGTAAGGGTGAACAGTTGTCCTTGCATGTTACCTAACAAGTGCACTACCAATGCATTCCAGGATAGGCTGGGCAAATGTGGAATATGATCCTTCACTTCATCCTTCATTTTTATGTGTCATTACAAGTCCAAATGGGTCTTGGATGCCAGGAAGTGGCTGCAAGGGGTATTCCGGCACTTGTAGTAATACAAGTGCTAGCATAACAAAAACATTTTATGGCTGTCATTTTACTTCGACCAGTAGGGCCACCTTCAAAAATGCTATATTATTACATTTTATTCTATATCGCCCTTTTTGGGGATGGTATTTTAATTATTAAATAATTTATTTGAATAACAAAAGGCTTGGATGAGCCTGGCTTGGCTAAAACCAGAAGGCTGGCAGGGTGGCTTTATTAACAATCACATGCACTGGTTTTACCTATTAAGCATCACGAGTGTGGGTTTTAGGAAGTTTCTTTATAGCCTTGATTGCAAGCTTTGGGTCTATTTATCTGAAGAAAATTTCCCGCCCTTCCATCACTAATGACTGATTTGTTATTAGTAGAGATGTGCACCGATCCCCCTTGTTTTGGTTCTAATTTGTCGTTCGGTTTTGGATTTGCCAAACTTGTCCTCATGTGTTCTGGCATTGGATCTGTATTTTTTTTAAACTGATATATACAACTGAAATCACATAATTTGTGAGGCCTGTTTTTGTTCCTACAATATTATTAACCTCAATATCATTCATTTCCAGTCATTTCTGTTCAATTCTGACCACCTCACAGCTCTCAGTGTTGTTTTCATTCAGTTTAGGCCAAAAGGTTGCACCGCGCTAACTGGCTGACTAACTAACCAAGTTTCTGACTTGCCTTCCTCATTGCTTTGTTACAATGTTTGCTTGCCTTTAAGCCACCTGAAATAGTGACTCCTAGATCCCTTTCCTCTTCAGTAGATTTCAGTATAGTGCCATTAATACTATATTTAGCTTTTGGATTTTTGAGACCCAAATGCATGATCTTGCATTCTTTGGCATTAAACTGCAGTTGCCACATTCTTGACCATTCCTCTAGTGTACCTAGATCATCAATCATTTGTTTTACCCCTCTTGGTGTGTCTACCCTGTTGTATACCTTTGTGTCATTTGCAAAAAGGCATAGTTTCCCTTCAATACCATTTACAATGTCACAAATAAAGATATTAAAAAGCACTGGGTCAAGAACAGATCCCTGAGGTACTCCACTTGTAACATGCCCTCTAATGTTTGAGCCTCTGCTGCAACAGTAGAGTCTGTGAAACCACTCTCTGGGTTCCAAATTTAACCAGTTGCAAAGGCATAGAAAGTGTGGCCACAGGTAGGTCTAACTGACTATCCCTGTCACTGTCTACCTTTTTGATGTATTCGCTGCTGGCTGGTTCCCTTGTTGTGCTAAATCGCTTCATCCTGCCAGCCAGCAGCTGATCGCAACAGCACCTTTGTGCATATACTTTGTGTAACGCATGAGCCATGGGTGTTTTCCGATTTTTTCATACATGCGCAGTTATAAATAATCACTCAGTGTGGATTGCATGTAACTCAGAATAAGGCCAATAACAATGAGTGGGGGTGAGTGAAAAAAGATTGGCTCAGCTTTGCCCTATATAGGGGCCTGTGAGCTCAGGGGATACTAAACCATGTCACCTAGTGCTGCCTTGATAATGCCGCCCTGTGCGTGCTGCTGTAAAGCACCATAGTTATGTACACAATGAGAGGGCATAGCCCACAATCAGTGGCCATGCACTCCAAGTCCCTTGGCCCTCCCAACGTCTCTGCAACTCTGGGCATAACAATTGTAGCTGCTTATAGCTTAAACATTCATCGTTTGACGGCACACACTGGACCACTAGGTTGGACAATCCTCCCTGAGTAATCATGGGTCTTTTATTTTCCTGCATTCATTTGATGTAATTATTATGTATTCTTTCAGTATCATTTGCAAACCATGCTTGCTCAGACTTCATTTCTAATGCCAGGATTTGGCACCCATGAACTTACTGTGTAGTCTTGCATGGCATTTGGGTACTTGTAATCACACAAAAATTGAAGTTTACCCACTACTGATTTATTTGGCCATAAATTAAATGATTGGTGGTTCGGTAAGTAATAACATTGGGATAGTCATCTAATATAGCGTAAAATAGTTGACATAAAATATATATATTGGAAGCAGATAGACCACAAATGGCTTTTGTCAGCAATGGCATGATTTTGGGAAAGTATGATAAATGAGGCTGCCGTATAGTCTGCTGATACCAACACTTAACTGCTGTAGGTTGTAGATTAATAAAGAACCTTTTCTTTAATTACCAGAAGATATGCAGATGTAAACAAAATGGTTCAAGAAAAATGAATACTCAGAGGCCTCACTTTTATTCTGACATGTAGATAACATATTACTACTTGTACAGGGTTTTCACTAATGAGGAATAGAAATCATTTCACACCAAAATGGATAATCCAAGGTCATACTGAACAACGTATAAAGTTATGCAGGAAACATAATGAAAATAAACACAATATAACACCTATATTTACTGCCCATTTATTGGGAAAAAGATAAAGGCTGTCACATACTGTAACCTAATACAGTTTACATTATAGTATACACATACATATTTTCTATGAAAAAAATTGTAAATTCTAGTAATATTTCATGTTTATGCCTAGTATTCATTTTTTTAAACAATGATAATTCAAATATAAATTACTATAGTTATAAAAATCCACTACTATTTTTATTAAAATTAGGGTCAGCTACTCTTTGTAAAAATATTTGTCATTTGCAGATTTTGGTCGTGTCCCTAATTTTAGGTTAATAAATTATACATTAAAAGTAATTTGCTGTACTGAATACAAATGCAAGGTTCTTTTCTTATTCCATGTGTTATGGAGCAGAGTGTTAAAAAAAATGCAATTTAGTTTAATTATGGTCATGTCCAGTGATCAAGCTGGGAGGGGTTTAGTAGTACAATCTTTTTCAGTCTCCAGTAATGCATGAGAAAAAACATATATGCATCTGCACCGCCAGTAGTCCTCCATTCAGCACCAAGTCCCAAGATCAGTAACTCAGCACGAACCATAACACTCTAAGAGAGGACCCTCAGGGCAACAACCACCGATGGCATAGTGAGTACTTAGAGTAGGTCAGGAACTGCGATTTTGAGAGTAAGCAATGTAATTGCAGAGTAGAAAGGTCATCTGAAGTACAGTGAATGTATAGTCCACTTAAACCCGCAATGAGCAGAAGAGTTGTACTCAGAGGACTTGCTTGTAGTCAGAATCACTGTACGCAGTACACTTGGCACTGGAATCACTAGGAAAAATGTATAGGACACACAGGAGACTTCAGACTGCTATGCAGAATTGAAGTAGGGATAAGTTAGAGGCTTGGACCTTACTTGAATTGGATTGGAACCGGTGACTCAAACTATACTGGGACCGGTGGTAATAGCTGTTGAGCTGGAATAGAATTAGAGTCTTGAACCAGAATGGGACCGGAGGTAACAGCAGTTTAGTTGGAGTGGAACCATAGACTTGAACCAGAGAGAATAGCAGGCAGCCAGGGTGGAACCACTTGCTTGAACTGGATTGGGACTAGAGAGGACAGCAGCTATCCAGAGTGGAACCACAGACTTGAGCCGGACTGGGGCTGGTGCTTGAACACAGGCTGGTAAGGTGCAGGCTGGAAGCAGGATACAGTAAAATGCTGCAGAGTGGCTGGAGCAGACTCAGATGCAGCAGCTTGCAAGAATCCAATAGTCAGCAGCGCAGGTTCAGGAAGTGGATCAGAGGTAGCACTTACTAGTAAGTGTGATCACTGGAAAGTGAAGAACCACATTGTTCTGACAAGGTGCAAGTTCCAGATGCAGGCTTAAATAGGGCATCTTGTCAGGGATAGGATGAGGCAGTCATGTGAGCACAGGAGACTGGTAGAGACTAGATACTAGTGCTCACCTGATCAGAGCCAACATGGAATGAATTAACAATGCTCTGGGACAGATTGACTAACCCTGATGAAGCACCGTTGGACAGGGTAAGAATGATGAAGTTCTGCTTTTGTGACAAAGCGGATTTTGGACACATTCAGACACATTCTTGCACAATACTTTAAGCTTTCACATATCTTAAGGATGCTCACACTTGGCACAGTTTCGCAGCTCATATTTTATATATGTGATCAGAATGTAAAGTTTTGGGGGTCTGTAGAAGAAGCCCTGTACCTTTCTAGAGCAGAGTATGGCAACAACAGGATCTCTCCAGCTATTGTTGAGACATAATGCAGTATATACTGCCAACTAGTTGGTGACACAACCTACTGGTACATGTAATGCCTTAAGAGCTGAAAAGCCTAGGTTATCTAAGCCTCATCTATATATTTAGCACAAAAGCATTTGTTTAAAGGAATATTAAGTGCCTGATACATTTATTGAATTGTAATGTTCCCTTTAAATTAGTATATGTGTGTAATGTGTCTTAGTGAAATAATTAAAATAAATCGTATGTTAAAAAAAACAATAAACAAAAGTTTTTAAACCATGGATTTAGAAAAATATTGAGGTTAAAGTTATCTAGCTGTTTTTATGGGGTGTTTGCTTCTCAATGCATTATTGAACTGTCACATGAAATAATAATGTTGTATAGATTTATTAGCGACCTCTGCCCTATATCATCTTATTGACCTTGTGGTCCATGCTAGAGCAGACTAGTATAATATAGGTTTTATTACACTAGGAGTTATGGCTTGTTTATTTTCTTTATTCACTAAAATTGCATTTATTACATTGCCTGTGTTCATTGAATCCAAAAGAGGGATAACAAAAAATTAAATTAATCTAGGGATGATGGGTTTACATAACATATAATTTAACTTCATGATATTAAAGTTTAATGAAGCATGATTTAAGATAGAAATTGAGCTATTGTGACATGAGTTTAAGGTACAGTAGAGTCTACTCTGATCCATGTCTAGATTTACCCAAAAGACAGTTTAAACATGTGCTTAGGACTGAGGAGATGACTAGCTCAGGGAAATATAATAACACTAAATGAATGACCTGTTGAGACTTAGAGCCATATTCACGCAATACTTTTTTGCGGCCCAGACTTTTTGCCTACTTCGCCTGTTTTGCAGGCGGAAAAGTATCGCGTGCGTTCCCGCTTATCCCCGTATTCAATTTGAAAGTGCGTGAAAACGGGACCCGGTGAAACTTGAACAGGCGAAAAAGTACTGTCAGAAATGGGGAAATCAGCCTGACACCCCCCAAAAGATGCTCTGACATGGGGGTTCACTATGGGGGTTCATTATGGTACATCCCGATTTGGCTTGCTGAAGATATTTGGTGTTTTTAAACAGGCTTAATAGCTGCTAAATAGCGTTTTTCTATACGTGGTGCAGAATAGTATTCTGGCGTATATTTTCCAGAAAATAACTTATCCCAGCAAATTTGGGGTACTTGAAAATGGGGGTCAGCATAATTAAAAGTTGCTAAAGTGAAGTTGGAAAAATCGTGAAAAATCCACCTGCCGCAAGCACCTGCAATGAAAAAACCACTTGGGGCATACTTGGGGACCCCCCCAGAGTCAAGTTCGCTAGTTTTTAACTTTGTACCCCAACTTTTTTTTTTTTTGCCCCCTTTTTCTAAGTCATTTTTTGGGGTGTCCTTCAGTGTTTTTCTTTTTATTTTTTGACACAGTTTACCTTTGGGGGACTGTCTGAAGGCTGGAGGGGGGTTCCCGCAATGTTGCACCCCAAAACCCCAATTCTGAACTTTTTTCCACCTGCTATTCACAGGCAAAACTTTTTCACCTAGTACATTGCATTGTCTTTCCACCTAGGCGAAAAGTCTTTCAAATTGAATACGGGGTAAAAGCAAAACAGGCGAAAATTACGGCATCAGCGAAAAAGTATCGCGGATCCAAACTTTTCGCCTCAAATTGAATACGGGCCTTAATTGTTTTAGTTGTTGCTGAAATGTTGGTGCTATCATGATACAAAGAGATGTTTTGTATCTGACTCAGTTAATACTGTGTTATCCAGGAGCATCACATGGGCAGAGCTGGCAGGGTTATTGCCCGGGGCACTGCGGCCTGGGATCGCAGACGCAGTTATCCCTTCGGCACTGTCTAGTCTTGCTTCCAGGGCATAACTGCACTGACTATAGCAGTTAATCATTGGCTGCTATGATCATGCACACCCACCACAGCTGGGATATAAGTCCAATCTTCCGGTTCAGCTGTCAGCGCTTCCGCGTCAGTTGGTATGAAAGCTACATGACGTGGAAGTGCTGACAGCTGAACAGACAGCAGCCAGGCAGCTCCGATCTTAGATGGCCCGCGGATGGTGCAGAGACTGAGACAAGGCTGTCTCCGCCTCTAAAAAATATTGGTTGGTGAGGGGGGGGGGGGTTCTGGGTACTCTGCTAGATACAGGTATGTCGCAGTCAGCGATTGCGTCTTTTTTTGCAGTTGCGTACTGTAGGTACCAGTGGCCATGTTCTCATGGACATTCTGAGCAACCATAGGGCTACTCTAATGTCCGATGGTGCAACTTGCACAAAGTGATACATTAGCGATGCAGCTGGTGGGTGTCTTTGGATGAATCCTATCAGCTGCCGCATTTGTATAAAGGCGCAGTTGCACTGTGTAAAATGATGCAGTTATGGCAGCATTAAAGCCTACCTCTGAATCAGGCCCTCTGTTCTACAGTATACATAGTATTTGTTATGATATAATATATAATGCTGGTAGATGGAGCTGTGGATTTTTACTTCATCTCAGGCTTGTGACAAATATGCATATACAGTACATAGAAGCTTTTCTAATCAATGTCTTGTGGTGATTGCTGAAATTCCAGCTACTTTACTTGCTAGAGGTCACTTTATTATCAAGGGAATGTCTTCATTTTCTTCAGCTTCCTCTGTAAATTCTAGATTCACTCCACAGAGCCTGGCAAGTAGAGGCGCTCCCACTAAGAAAATAAACAC
Organism: Taudactylus pleione; assembly: GCA_031769625.1. NCBI lineage: Eukaryota > Metazoa > Chordata > Amphibia > Anura > Myobatrachidae > Taudactylus > Taudactylus pleione. The sequence continues at coordinate 10,547,472 of JAUIMM010001311.1, read as the reverse complement.
AAAAAAACCATGATTGAAATGCATCTGTTTCATGTTGGTTCTGTAATTTATTAAAATATTTCAGATACAGCATTGAAGAAGAAATGCCAGACAATTGCTGTTGTTTAATCCTGCTAGGCTTTTACACTTCAAGTAACATTATGTCATCTCCAAATTCTAATACAATGCAATGCAGCTTTAATTGGCTTATTGTAGGTAACTTATCAAATGTACTGTGAGATAATTACCTATACTTGGCAGTATTTCCTAAATTATAGCAACATTCTTGAAGATTTGAGACTGGAAGTTTTTGTCCTTGACACTGTCCCTATTTTTTATGAAGACCAATTATAAGGTTTAATAATCACTACCCAAAAACATACATTTAGGAACTTGTAATACAATTATAAAAATCAGTATAAAACTAATGAATCCAGGACCTATTATATCAGTTCCTACTGTATATTCATTTAGGAAGCACCTTAGGTAGTCCAGAATGGTCAAGTAATATTGTAAATGACAACATATAAATGACAGTTAGTATAATGAGCATGGGGTTAGCTGAAAAGCATCTCATGCACTCCACATCCAGCCAGAAGCGTTAGTAGGTGTTGTTATTATGTATTTTGCAGAAAGCCTACATGTGTAATTCGACTCCAGCTGATTAATGGGTGATAGCATCTCAAGTTTGATATACCAGAAAATGCCAGGAAACCTGTGTTAGTAGTATTCAGACAACAGTAAACTTTTGCATGGGGACTGTTAGATCACCTGTATATTGCAGAGCTGTCTGCCAGCGTCCCAGTCAGGGTCAGATGTGGTTGACAACCGTCCTACTTCCCACAGACTGTGGCAGTGTGTTTGCTCTCACCCACCTGGAGGGGAGAGCCGAACTGTACACTGTGGTCTTGGCAGTGTAGATTCCCGGCAATGGAGGGATAAACTGTGCCCCCGTACACGAGGTCCCGGCAGCTGGAAAAACACAGCAGCACCTCCGTCCGTGCGCTCATCGCAGCAATGCAAACAGAGCCAGCCGGCAAGCAGTGCATGACCAATCGGGTGCTCTCTTGGTCCAAGATCCTGGAAACAACACCTGACACGTTTCTCGGCCAATAGGGAGGGCTGTTTCATCAGAGGTGCCATATTTCTCTTGATTAATGTTATTGACAATTTTGAATATACTGTGTGTATATATATATATATATATATATATATATATATATATACACACACACACACACAGTACTGTGCAAAAGTCCCCAGACGAAACGCATTGGAACACCTATCTCTTGTCCTAGGAAAAACTGTATTCCGTTGAACCTTGATTCAGATAAGCTTTCACTTTGTTTTTTAAATTGTATTGAATACTCTGAGAATTATTTGAGCATCCCCATTGTTTACTCTGTTTTTATTATTTTTTTGTTTTAAATCTCTGGAATAAAGTGTATATTTTTTTAACTATATATTGGCATCATCCTGATACATTTATTTATTTACATGGGTCTTATACTTAGCACAGCTATGCACTTTAATTAACTAAGCACTTTATACTTTGGTATTTATTTAATAATTGTATTCATTTACATGAGATTGTATTCAGCACAGCTATGCACTTTAATTAATTAGAACTTTACATGCAATTATTTGCACAGTATGGCAATTTTACACTTACCAAGCGGAACTGTCACTCACAGTCACCTTCCCCCTTTACTTTTTTACAAAGTAGTACATCACCAATACTACCTATTGTTGACAGGGAGCTGACACCCACTTATTGATATTGGGCCTATCCGCAACTTATACTGAAATTGGTATTTCTCTTTTAACAATTCAGCTTGACACTGGCACCTAATCCACAAGAATATATATATATATATATATATATATATATATATATATTGTGACACAGTTAGGTTAGGGGGTCCCTCTCCTGGGTAGAGGACTCCTTCCTTACACACACACACAGCAGCAGGGAAGCAGCACACCAGTCTAGATGCAAGTACAAGCTGGTCGGCGCCAGTCTTTATTGTACAATGTCAGAAATAACACAAAGAAAACATAAACGTAAATCCTAGCCCTGTCGGGGCACTGACTTCACAGGTAGTTCCCTCACTACCAGAACCTGGCAGGGCCTAATGCCCTCGCCAGCAACAAAGCACAGCACAGTACTCACAGATAGGTTTTCCAAGTGTCTCTGAGCAAACTCCCTGTCTGCTCTCCCAGGTGAGACAATCAGCCCTCAACACACTAGGCTTATATTGGCCACTCTCAGGTGGGAACCCAATCAAGCCTGTTACCAGGCTGCGAGAACCAAAACCTGGAGTGGCCGTGGGTGGAGCCCTCCCTCTCCTCTCACCCACAACCCCCAGGTCCCAAACCGGCTTTTCAAAAAGCCGAAACTCAAGCCTGCTACACTGCAGACTTTCTCCTGGGGATTTTAAACACATAGGACAGGAATCTGGGATAAATGTCCCTGCCACAGACCACTTTACCAGTGATCCTATCACATATCCCCCCCCTTTGAAGCCCCCAAACAATGAACGCGTGACAACGCGTCTGCTTTAAACAACAGGCCCCCTGGCCTGTGTTCCACCGAAAATTTTAAAGTTTGTAACACCCACTTTATGGCCAACGCCTCCTCCACTGTGGCACCGGGTAGGCATCGAATTTTGAAACACTGTTCAACTTTTGGAAGTCATTGCAGAAACGCACACTCCCGTCGGGCTTTGGAATCAACACAATGGGAATTGACCATTCACTATGTGATAATTCAATAACCCCTAACTCTAGCATATTTTTAATTTCTTTCGACACCGATGCTCTTGGTGCTTCTGGTAACCTATAGGGCTTTAGATTAACTTTAACCCCTGGGTCAGTGATGATGTCATGTTTAACGACCAAGGTTTTCCCAGGTACGTCAGAGAACAGCACCCTATTTCTGACCAGAAACTCCTTGACCTCTCGTTGTTGAATTGCCGAAAGGGTTTTTGCCACTGTCACTTCGGGAACTAAGGGCCCTGGATTTACTGGAGGGGCTCGGATGGCCAACAGTACCGTTCTATCTTTCCAAGGCTTTAACAGATTTATATGGTATATCTGTTCCGGCTTTCTTTTCCCCGGCTGGTAAACTTTGTAATTGACCTGTCCCACTCTTTCTAAGATTTCAAAGGGTCCTTGTCATTTAGCCAAAAGTTTATTTTTCACAGTGGGAACCAACACTAACACTCTGTCCCCAGGAGCAAAGCTGCGTAACCGAGCATTGCGGTTGTATACCCTCTGCTGTGCCTGTTGAGCCTGTTTCTGGTGCTCTCTCACTATTGGCACCTCTACAATAGGCAATGGAACTAGTGGACCCTTAAAACGTGGTCTGGGAGCATGATACTGACACTCAGGGCAGGATAAATTCTGACACATTGCCATGTGGGGATAGGACAAAGGACTATCTGGGTCTATGGGTTTACCATCAACTACTTTTACATTCTCCCTGGCTTTTACCAAAGTAGGGTCATTCAACTGCTCCCCGGCAAAGACCTCTCTTCTGACCTCTAAATCAGGCAGATGATCCACTGGCCCAACAACACTTCCCACCTCAATGGGAGGCACATCAGTTGGTGGGCCACCGTCACGCTCCGCATTCTCTAGTTCGCCAACCATAGTAGGAAAAGGGAATAACTCTGACTCAGAAGAAACTCCCTCCTCCACTATATCGACAACCTTCTCAAGTGGACCGGGGTTGTTCACTTCTGGAACAAAACGGCTTTCCCACAATTTCCAGAAGTGAGCAAAGTCTCTCCCCAATATTGCATCGTACATCAGACCAGGCACCAAACCCACAGAAACTATAGCAGAGCCACATGGTGTCTCGATGTTCACCTCGGCAGTAACATAATATTGATTATCCCCATGTATGCAGGTCACATCAACAGTTTTCCCCTTATGCCTCAAGGGGTTCACCAGCTCAGCTTTCATAAGTGTCACCAAGCTACCAGAGTCTAACAGTGCCTCTACTCGGTTGCCATCTACAGTGAGTACACACATGTGCTTATCAGTCTCAGCCTGCCGGTCAGCCATACAGGCTGTCTGTGCAAAGAAAGACCCCCTGCGGTAGACATGAGCAGTATCACATTGCATAGATTCAGTTGTAAGTGAACAATTAGCGGAAATATGGCCAAAGTCACCACACCGGAAACACTGAATCATATTAATGTCTAGTCGTTTATGGGGCAAGAACCTTCCTGGCCTGGCAGGCCTGTCTCCAGGTTCTACACCCTCAGTCTTAGGTACATCCCACCGCCCAGCACCCTTCTCCCCTGGAACAGTCTTACCAGTGTCTGTGGGAGTTCGCCGGTGCGCCATCGGGGCTCGGTGGGGCATACTCATCAGCTCCTCAGCCGCCACGTACCTCTCCACCAGCTCGACCAACTGGTCCGCGGACTTAGGGTCTGCATGGCTCACCCACTTGCGCAGAGTCACAGGTAATGATCGCAGGTACCGGTCCATCACGACCCTTCCCACGATCTGTGGTCCCATCAGCGTCTCGGGCTGTAGCCAATTTGAGGACAGATGGACGAGGTCATGCATCTGTGAATGTGGAGGCTTGTCCATATGGAACTCCCAGCGGTGGACCCGTTGGGCACGAACAAAGGTGGTGACTCCCAAGCGAGTTAGGATCTCCTGTTTTAGTTTTTTATAGTCCTTGGCATCAGCCAGGCATAAGTCGAAATATGCTTTTTGTGGCTCCCCAGACAAAAAAGGTGCCACCAGACTTGCCCACTGCTCCAGGGGCCAACTCTCCCTTTCGGCCATTCTTTCAAATGCGGCGAGATAGGCCTCCACATCATCGCCTGAAGTCATCTTTTGGAGGAAGTGACTGGCTCGTACGGAGTGAGTGGTGGTGGGAGGACCAGTATTAACATCTCTGGGCTGGGCGACCAGGTGCTGTACCACCTCTTTTATGGCCTGGCTGTTTTCCGCTAAGGCCTGGCGGGTTTCCTCGATGGCGACCTGTTGTTGCCTCTGGGCTGTCTCCAAGGCCAACAGTTGCACCCTGGTGGATTCCTGCTGAGCCCAGGTAGCTTCCTGCTGAAGTTTGTTCATCTCCTGCTGAGCTCTGGTAGATTCCTGCTGAAGTTTGTTTGTCTCCTGCTGAGCTGCTGTGGCTTGGAGCAAGGCCTTAACAATGTCCTCCATTTTGTCCTGGGGTGTAGGTTGGAAGCTGAACCTTGCCTCTCTGATTATTGGCTGACGCCTCCTCTATGGGACTCCAAGGACACAGTGTTATTTCCACACTCACAAATTGGGTGTCTGTCCCTTTAATTTTTAAATGGAAAGTTTTCCTCTTGCTGCAACTTTAGTGTGTGTGGTTGCCCGCATTCTCCACCATATTGTGACACAGTTAGGTTAGGGGGTCCCTCTCCTGGGTAGAGGACTCCTTCCTTACACACACACACAGCAGCAGGGAAGCAGCACACCAGTCTAGATGCAAGTACAAGCTGGTCGGCGCCAGTCTTTATTGTACAATGTCAGAAATAACACAAAGAAAACATAAACGTAAATCCTAGCCCTGTCGGGGCACTAACTTCCCAGGTAGTTCCCTCACTACCAGAACCTGGCAGGGCCTAATGCCCTCACCAGCAACAAAGCACAGCACAGTACTCACAGATAGGTTTTCCAAGTGTCTCTGAGCAAACTCCCTGTCTGCTCTCCCAGGTGAGACAATCAGCCCTCAACACACTAGGCTTATATTGGCCACTCTCAGGTGGGAACCCAATCAAGCCTGTTACCAGGCTGCGAGAACCAAAACCTGGAGTGGCCGTGGGTGGAGCCCTCCCTCTCCTCTCACCCACAACCCCCAGGTCCCAAACCGGCTTTTCAAAAAGCCGAAACTCAAGCCTGCTACACTGCAGACTTTCTCCTGGGGATTTTAAACACATAGGACATGAATCTGGGATAAATGTCCCTGCCACAGACCACTTTACCAGTGATCCTATCACAATATATATATATACACACAGTACTGTGCAAAAGTTTTAGGCAGGAGTGGAAATAATGCTGCAAAGTAAGAATGCTTTCAAGAATAGAATTGTTAATAGTTTATTTTTATTAGAAGAGGAATCTAAATCAAATCAATATTTGGTGTGACCACCCTTTGCCTTCAAAACAGCATCAATTCTTCTAGGTACACTTGCACACAGTTTTTGAAGGAACTCGGCAGGGAGGTTGTTCCAGACATCTTTGAGAACTAAACACAGATCTTCTGTGGATGTAGGCTTGATCAAGTCCTCCTGTCTCTTCATTTAATCCTAGACAGACTTGATGATGTTGAGATCAGGGCTCTGTGGGGGCCATATTATCACTTACAGGACTCCTTGTTCTTCTTTACTCTGAAGATAGTTCTTAATGATATTGGCTGTATGTTTGGGGTCGTTGTCCTGTTGCAGAATAAATTTGGAGCCAATCAGACACTTCCCTGATGGTTCCCTGATGGTTCCTTCGGGCTGACCCTTCAGATACGTCTATTTGAGAATCGCTTCACGTGACTTTACTGGTTACCTCAACACTTGTGGTTACTCAAACACGGTCACTGCCACCAGGACCTTTAGTGCTAAAACACAAGGTAAGCCTTTGCTCCTACCTGCACACACAATCATGAACACTTAGGAAAATAGGTAACATGGGCCATACGAGGCCTTTGGTCTAAGAACACAGAACCAGCACTAGAATTTTAAGTATTTAATTCCAAGAATATCTTCAAAGTTTATGTTACAAAAATAATTACAAAGATGATAATAATTTTAAAAGGTCACACCAGTTACTCACAATTTCAAGAAAATAACAAACAACAGAAGAATCACCATTTGGATCACCTGGACAGGGTCAAATGATGGCGGAAGTGAGGTCTCTTCCTATAGATATGATGGCACCCCGGCTTGTCTTGGCCTCCTCACGAGTAATGCACGCTGTTTCATATCAAACATACATTTTTATGCCCTTTCACAGGCTGCTCTGGTTACTAGCCCCTTGGGATAGTGTTAACCCCTCCAAGATCAGACATAATTGTATAGGTGACTTGGTTAATTACTTGCTCCATCCTATTTGAAGTTTTGGAAACTAGGCTTGTGTCAACATATTTGAACAAGTTTTACAACTGGCTAGCAAGAGAATTCGACCCTTCGTGGGCCTGTATGTCTCCTTGACCTGTAAGCCTTACCCCCTGTGGTGTTATAAACAGACCCCAGTCTTTGATCAGTGTTCCAAGTGAAAAATCCACAGACAATAACAACTTGTACACTGAGCCTAGGGCAATAAGTAAACACTACCCAGTCAGTTACCTCTCAGCTATCTGCCATACAATTTAAAATACATTTTTCCTAAAGAAAATAGATAGATATTACATACAATGTAAACAGCATAATTTGTTAATATTCCCATTCCAATACGAAATGGGCTTCCCCGCTACACCTCCCCATTAGATAGCCACTAGAGTAGTGGCGTCTAACAGGCACAATTCTGGTGGTGTTATGGGCTGCTGTCGTCCCCCTGTCGAGACAGACTGTTGCAGTTCCCATGTTGTGAGCCCCTTTGGTGCTGAATGGTGAAGTTATACTGCTGAAGTAATACACTCCATCGGAGTAACTTTCCGTTGTTACCGGAGACTCTGTGTAACCAACTTAATGGGTTATGGTCTGTGGTTACAGTGAAATCGTATCCATACAGATAGGACTGTAATTTCTGGAGGGCCCAGACTATTGCAAGATACTCCTTCTCAATGGTTGCATATGCTACCTTGCAAGGGAGCAGCTTCTGGCTTAGAAACATATGGGGAGTACCCCCCCCCCTTGGTCATCAATCTGACTAAGCACGGCCCCCAGCCCAAAGTTAGAGGCGTCCGTCTGCACTATGAACCTTCATCAAAATCAGGTGTTTGCAGCACCGGGGCTTCAGACAGGGCTGACTTTAGAGTACAGAAAGCCCATTCATAAGCCTCAGTCCAGTGTACCAACTGGGGAAGTTTCTTTTTGTGAGATCTGTCAGGGGCTTCGTAATTGTTCTGTACTGGGGTACAAACTTGTGATAGTACCCTGCAGTTCCCAAAAAAGACATGACCTGTTTATTGGTTCAGGGGGTAGGCCATGCAGGAATAGCTTCCACCTTCCCTGGCTCTGTACGGAGGTTACTGCCCCCTACTCTGTGCCCTAGGTACTGTACCTCATGCATGCCCATCTGGCACTTCTCCGGTTTAATGGTCAATCCGGCCCCAGTGATCTGCTTTAACACATCATCTAAATGGATCAAATGTTCCTCCCAGGTCTGACTGAATACTGCAATGTCATCCAAGTAAGCGACCGCGTGCCCCTCCCGCCCAGCCCTCCAGCAGGTCATTAACCAGGTGCTGGAATAAGGCTGGGCATTTTTCATCCCAAAGGGCATGACTAAAAATTTGTACTGCCCAAATGGGGTGATAAAGGCAGAACCCTCGCGGGCCTCAGGTGACAATGGGATCTGCCAGTACCCTCGACTGAGATCCATAATGGTGACATTGCGTGCCATACACTCACTGGTCATATCCAGATTGGACTACTGTAACCTCCTCCTATCTAGCTTCCCCAACTCCCATCTCTCTCCTCTCCAATCTGTCCTCAATGCTACTGCTCGGCTCATCTTCCTCTCCAATCACTCTGCATATGCCTCCTCTCTCCTACAAGCCCTCCACTGGCGCAACTTCCCTTTCAGAACCCAAATCAAGGTTCTCACACTCACTTACAAAGCACTCACCCATTCCTCTCCTATTTACATCTCTGACCTCATCTCCCTTCACTCTCCTGTCCACCCTCTTCAGTCAACAAATGCATGCTGCCTCTCATGCCAATTGATTACTTCCTCCCACTCCTGCCTCCAAGATTTTGCCCGCGCTGCTCCCCACCTTTGGAACTCTCTCCCTCTTCCCATCAGACTCTCCAAATCTCTACAATCCTTCAAATGGGCTCTCAAGACCCACTACTTCATCAAAGCCTTCCATCTCTCATCTTAACTTGCTGCTACATGCTCCTCCCTTCATATCTACCCCATCTGTGTCACACCTGTTCATCTGCCCTTCCCCTTTAGAATATAAGCTCTTACAAGCAGTGCACTCTACCCTCTTGTGCTTCACTTTACTTTACTTTTATCTATTTCTTACTCCCCACTAGGGCACCTAACACTTGGTTGCTTTTCTGGGTGTTATGGTCGCTAATGTAGCAATGTATATTATCCTTTTCCTCATCCTGTATTGTATTGTACTGTAAGTCACTGGTCAACCTATTTGTTTATGCACTTTGTAAGGCACTGCGGAACACTTGTAGCACCATAAAAATAAATTATAATAATAATTGCATGGTGGATAAGTACCTGCTTGTATTTCTCAAAAGTGAGGACACCATTAATCCTGACCAAGGCCCTCATTCAGAGCCGTACGCTCTGAGCAGAGCGCACGCTCTGAATGAGGGCCGGGCTCCATTTTCATGGAGCGTCCTCCTGGACGCTCGTATAGCTGTGGGTCACCACCCACAGGCTATACGAGCGTGCATTTTGATGGCCGCGATGGTCGTGACCATCGTGACCATCGAAATTGCGAGCCGGAGCCTGCGGTTGAGGTTTTCAACCGCAAGCTCCGGAGTGATTTTGGCTCTATCAGAGCCAAAATCACTCCCACTGACATCACTAGTGATGTCAGTGGGCCGGCTTCTGACGGGAGGCGTTCCCGTGGGAACGCCCCCATCAGGGAGGCACGCCCCCGGCACGCCCACCAAAGGGGGCGTGCTGTCAATCAACATTGACAGCACACCCCCTTTGATCGGACACAACGAGCGAAGGACTTTGCTTCGCTCGTCGCGTCTGGCGCATGCGCACGACGGAGCTCCCTCCGTCGTGCGCATGCTCAGTGCAGACCATCGACCCACTTGCGAGTGGACAGCCGCTCGCGAGTGGGTCTGAATCAGGCCCCAAATCTCCATCTGCATACACCCATTATTGTACCGCTCTCCAGCCCTTCGGCAAACAACCTGCCTCCTGTTACAGCCAAATACTTAAAATTTTGACTCATCAGTCCAGAGAACCTGCTGCCATTTTTCAGCATCCCAGTTCCTATGTTTTTGTGCATAGTTGAGTCGCTTGGCCTTGTTTCCATGTCAGAGATATGGCTTTTAAGCCACAATTCTTCCATGAAACCCGCTTCTGGCCAGACTTCTCCAAACAGTAAATGTGTATACTTGCCAGTTCTGTGCCAAACAACCTGCCTGCCGAGTTCCTTCAAATCGGTGTGCAAGTGTACCTAGATGCTGGTTTGAAGGCAAAGGGTGGTCACACCAAATATTGATTTGATTTAGATTTCTCTTCTGTTCATTCAGTTTGCATTTTTTTATTTGATAAAAAAAACTATCAACACTTCTGTTTTTGAAAGCAATCTTACTTTGCAGCATTTTTTTCAACACCCGCCTAAAACTTTTGCACAGTAATGTGTGTGTATATACTGTGTATATATATATATATATATATAATATATATAGTGACAGGGTCAGCATAATTCCACATGAAGTAAATGTGGAATATCCAGATCTCCCATGTTTGGCAGAGTAAAGGCATTAGGATTGTGTTATGTCCAGTTCAGGTGTTGCCTCAATCAGTGCCTGGAAAGGTAGCTGGGAAGTAGTTTTAAGAACTGCAGAGACACAGGGAAAACAGTGAAATAGTTGCCCAGCTTATAGGCCTGGGGGTGACTACTGTTAGGGTTCCTGGACCTGCGAGTCCACTGAAGAAATATTGCTGTATTGGAAGACTTTGTTTGACATCTTGCCTGTGAAACTGCCCAAAGCAGGGCAAGCCGATGGACTGTAGTGTGGGAAAAACAACTCGACCAATGGTCAGCATGGCTGCTGGAAGCACTCACCAGCACAAACCACCTTGTTTCATTTGATGGTGCAAGTGGAAGGCCGGGGGGTCTGGGTCTTAGTGCATACTGGCAGCAAATTAAACATCAACTCTGCCAACCTGGTTCCACCTGGGGCTGATCAGGTGCTACCCCCAGTAAAGGTTATATGTGTACATGGGGATATAGGAGAATGCCCCTAAGTGCACTTCCCAATAGTGATCAAAGGGCAATCTCTGAAGGTGATAGCCGCAGTAGCTGCCAGGCCACCCTACCCATTGATCCTAGGTCATTTCTTTCCGTTGTTATTAGAGGTGGTTACGTGGCATGATGACAGCAGAAGGTCCACATCAGAGTTGTCCCAGGAGCCAAGCTCTGCTGTTTCCCAAAGTTTAGTGGCTGTATCGCCCTCCTTGGCTGGTGAGCAACCGGAGGGGAGTGAGACCAAGACACAGTGGGTTCCCATTGGCACGGAAGTGTCCTTGCAGGACTTTGGCCAGGATCAACAGATTTATGGAAACTTGATAAATGCATTTGAAAATGTTGTAGAGATAAATGGTGGAGTAATCACAGTTTTACCAGCAGACGGTGTACCATACTTTGCATTGAAAAATGATTTGTTATATCATGTAGCTTATATGCAGGGTAAGAGAGCAGACCAATTGTTGGCTCCCAATTTAGGGATGTGCAGGCTCGGATAGGTTCGAATTTGCACGCAGAGTTCGGATTTTTCCCTCCAAAAATCGGGTCTTAGAAAGAGGCAAAACGTCATCTTTCATGGACAAACATCATCATTCCTTGACAAAAGTCCATGGAAATTTTTGTTTGTCCATGAAAGATGACGTTTTGCCTCTTTCTGAGACCTGATTTTTGGAGGGAAAAATCCGAACTCGGCGTGCAAATTCGAACCTATCCGAGCCTGCACATCCCTAATTCAATTAAGATTCTTCTGCCGCAGCATTCATGCAGCAGTAGAAAGGTATTGTCAGGAATGTCCAGTGGCCAGGGTTTAGGGCACCCTTGGTTCCCCTCCCTGTCATTTCTGTACCTTTTGAGAGAATTGGTATGAATCTGATAGGGGCGGGGGAATAATCTGCTCGTGGACATCAATACATATTCGCGGTGGTAGATTATGCCACAAGGTACCCGGAGGTCATCCTGCTATGTAACATGAAATCTAGCACTATTGCCCGGGAATTGTTGATGCTATATATCCGCTTGGGAATAACAAAGGCGGTTTTAACAGACCAAGGTACCCCTTTTGTCTCTAAACTAATGAAAGATATGTGCCAACTATTAAAGGTGGATAGGATTACTACCTCAGTTTACCACCCGCAAATAGATGGGCTTGTTGAATGCGTTAACCAGACCCTTAAACAATGATAAAAAGGGCGGTGTCTCAGGACAAGCCAGATTGGGACTTACTCCTACCCTATTTAATGTTTGCAATGTGAGAGGTGCCCCAATCCTCTAAGGGATTGTGGCCCTGATTCAGAGCCGGACGCTCTTTCAAAGCGCTCTGAATCAAGGCAGGGCATTTTTATTGTGCCGGCCTCCTGGCCACTCACTAAGCTGTGGGTGACCACCCACAGATTTTGCAAGTGGCCAGGTGATGGTTGTGACCATCGCAACCATCGGGCTTGCAATGAGACCCTTGTGGTAGGGTCTTGTCCATCGCAAGCCCCAGTGGACTTCCTGCTCTAATAGAGCAGGAAGTCCACCTACTGACATCACTAGGGATGTCTGTAGGGCCGCCTACAAATGGAAGGTGTTCCAACGGGAACGCCTCCATTTGTCCAGCCACCCCCCCTGCCCGCCTCCAAAATGGGGGAAAGCTGTCAATCAAAATCGACAGCCACGCCGTTTTGGTGCAAGACCCGTAGCGACAGAGCGTCCATCGCTGGCCAGGTCTCACGCACGTCGGAGGCGGGTAAACATCAACCCACTTCCGAGCGTATAGTGCTTGCGAGCGGGTCTGAATCAGCCCCTTAGTCCCTTTGAACTCCTCTATGGGAGACAACCTAGAGGGATTTTAGATCTGTTGAAAGAAGGGCGGGAACAACAGTCATGCCAAGAGCCTAATATCGTTCAGTTTGTGACCCAATTCTAAGGCCGTTTAAGGCAAATTGCGCCACTCGTGAACAATCAAATGGATAGGGTACAACAGCGGCAAAAACATTTATATGATGTGACCGCGGTTAATTGGTTTTTAAACCGGGAGACAAGGTGCTGGTTCTGGTACCCAACACTGAAAGCAAAATGTATGCACAGTGGCAAGGCCCTTATGAAGTTATAGAGGCAGTGGGACCTGTTAATTATAAGGTTGGACAGGAGGGTAGAAGGAAAGAAGTGCAAATCTACCATGTAAACCTGTTAAAACCATGGAAAGAGAGCACTGGTCAGCCCTCTTTGGTTGCCAAGAAAACCCCAAAATGTCAGGTACCCATTGAAGTTACCCTTAATCCCCACCAGAAATAGGAGGCAGCGAGTTTAGTAGCACGGCACCAAGATGTGTTCTCGGCCATTCCGGGAAAAAAAACAAATTATCCAGCATGGTATAATTATTCCTCTCGGGGTGGTAATAAAACAGAGGCCATATCGTATACCCGAGGCAAAGTGGGCAGCAGTTAAACAAGAAGTAGAGAAAATGCTGCGCCTAGGGGTCATAGAGTAATCAAATAGCAAATGAAATAATCCCATAGTTTTAATGCCTAAGCCTTCAGGTGCTTTAAGATTCTGCAATGATTTTCACAAATTAAATAAAATGTCACAGTTTGATTCCTATCCGATGCCCCGGGTGGATGAGCTGGTGGAGAATTTAGCAAACAGATAGTATCTCACCACCCTAGATTTGACAAAAGGGTATTGGCAGATTCCTTTAACTGAGGCTGCTAAGGCCAAAACAGCCTTCTCTACCCCAAAAGGTTTGTTTCAGTATAAAATGCTGCCGTTTGGTCAGCAAAGGGCACGGGCAACTTTCCAGAGGGCTATGAACAGGTTGCTGCGACCTCACAAGGAATATGCAGCTGCATATCTAGATGACCTAGTTATCTTTAGCCCCGACTGGGAGTCACACCTACCAAGAGTAGAAGCAGTGTTGAAATCTTTACGGGCACATGGGTTTACTGCTAATCCTGAGAAGTGTGCCATTGGAAAAGTGGAGGCAAAATATTTGGGATATATTGTAGGCAGAGGGCAGGTAAAACTTCAGCCCTGTAAGGTGGAGGCGGTCCTCACATGGCCTAAACCCAAATATAAATCCCAGCTCAGAACATTCCTTGGCCTTGTGGGTTACTACCGCAGATTCATTCGTGATTTCACCACTAGGGCAGCACCATTAACCGAGAGTCATAAAAAACAGTCCCCAGACAAGATCCTATGGTTTAGAGCAATAGAAACTGCATGGCAGGATTTAAGGCACACCTTGTGTGCAGAACCTGTTCTACAGGCTCCTAACTTTAAAAAGCAGTTTATATTGCAGACAGATACCTCAGGTATGGGATTGGGGGCAGTCATTTCCCAAGTAGTAGAAGGGGAAGAGAAACCCATCCTCTACCTTATCCAGAAATTGCTGCCCAGGGAGCGCAAGTATTCAACTGTGCAGCAAGAGTGCTTGGCAATTAAGTGGGCAGTAGACTTGTTAAAATATTATTTGTTGGGGCGGGAGTTTTTGTTTGTTACAAATCATGCACCTTTACAGTGGATGCACACGTACAAAGAAGTGAATGCTCGTGTAACCCGCTGGTTTTTGTCTTTGCAGCCATTTAAGTTTGAGCTGCAGCATCGTACAGGGAAACAATACCTCAATGTTGATGCCCTTTCCACAAGGTATGTTGGGACTGATCCTCCAAACAATCCTATGTTGAAGCTAGATGAGAAGGAGGAATAGGGTGAGGATTGCGAACTGTGGAAAATGGTTGCCTGAGAGCTTGCCTGAAAGTGTTTTAGCTTCACCAGGGTGGTTGAAGCTAAGGAGGGAGTGTGACAGGGTCAGCATAATTCCACATGAAGTAAGTAAATGTGGAATATCCAGATCTCCCAGGTTTGGCATAGCAAAGGCATTAGGATTGTGTTAAGTCCAGTTCTGGTGTTGCCTCAATCAATGCCTGGAAAGGCAGCTGATTACAGACACCTGTGGGAAGCTGTTTTGAGAACTGCAGAGGCACTATGAAAACTGAGCCCAGCTTATATGCCTGGGGGTGATTAGTGTTAGGTTTTCTGGACCTGTTACCACTGAAGAAATATTGCTGTATTGGAAGACAGTATGACAACTTGCCTGTGAAACTGTTATATCCTGTGTACCCATCTGTGGTGAGCAAGAAAATCTGCTGATGGATTTTACCCGGTCTATGTGATTCTTGTCACTATATATATATATATATATATATATATATACACACACACAGATGTGTCCTCATACACCTTTCCTTTTTTGCTTCATTTGTCACGAGATGCCAGCATGGCTAAGACGCTCCACAACGAGTAGCAATTGGATTTATCCCAAATCTTTTTTTTTTGCTGCAAAAGTATTCATATATGTATAGTATTCTCAGTTCTTCACTTTTTCCACATTTTGTTATGTTACAGCCTTATTCCAAAATGGAATAAATTCATTTTTGGCCTCAAAATTCTATACACAATACCCCGTAATGACAAGGTGTAAAAAGTATTTTTGAGATTTTTGCAAATTTAATACAAAAAAACAAATCAAAGAAATCACATGTACATAAGTATTCATAGCCTTTGCCATGAAGCTCAAAATTGAGCTCAGGTGCATCCTGTTTTCACTGATCATCCTTGAGATGTTCCTACAGCTCAATTGGGAGTCTACCTGTGGTAAATTTAGTTGTTTGGACATGATTTTGAAAGGCATACACCTGTCTATATAAGGTCCCACACTTGACAGTGCATGTCAGAGCACAAACCGAGTATGAAGTCCAAGGAATTGTATGTAGACCTCTGAGACAGGATTGTCTCAAGGCACAAATCTGGGGAAGGGTACAGAAAAACATCTGCTGCTTTTATCATCCCAATGAGCACTGTGGCCTCCATCATCCGTAAATGAAAGAAGTTCGGAACCGCCAGGACTCTTCCTAGAATTGGCCAGCCGTCTAAGCTGAGCAATCGTGGGAGAAGGGCCCTAGTCAGGGAGGTGACCAAGAACCCGATGGACACTCTGTCAGAGCTACAGCATTCCTCTGTGGAGAGAGGAGAACCTTCCAGAAGGACAACCATCTCTGCAGCAATCCACCAATCAGGCCTGTATGGTAGAGTGCCCAGACGGAAGCCACTCCTTAGTAAAAAGCACAGCTTTTCTAGCTGTTTTTCCAATAGATTAATTATAGGAGTAGGACCTGACTCAGGGAGGCAGTGTCTGAACTCGCTTCACATGTTACAATTTGAAATTGTTTCAGTAGTTTGCATAAAACAGAGTATGGAAATGTGGTGTAAGATTCCTGGTGCGAGTGAGCCCCCAGGTCCCGTGCGACTCTGCTAGTTTATTTTTCAAATCAAATTGTGTTTTAATCACAATGTTATATGACTAGAATGCACAACGAAACTGCACTGTTTAATTTGATATGCAATTGCATATCTGTGTGCAACTGAGTCTGTATATGATGCACAACAGAAAATGGTGTGGAAGAAAATTGTATACAGATTCAACCTCAGTCACACACACATATACAAGTGTTGCATATCAAATATTCATCAGTCTCCTGGTGCATCCTAGACTGATCACATTGCAACTAAGACTCATTTTCAGAAAAAAAATGTCACACTAGGAGACTCGCACATGACCTGGTGCTAAGAGTGTCTATTTGGCATGAAGCAGCAATAGTGCATGAGGATACATCTGTACTTGCGTTATCTGAAATTACAAATCCCGAGGAAAGTCTTACCCGCTATGCTTCTTAGTGAAGCCAGTGATACAGAGAGTAGCCTGCTTGTGAATGATCTGACATTGGGGTAGATGTATGAAACCCAGAAACGGTATCAGCACACGTTATGTGCGCTGATACCGCTTCTCCCCGATGTATGATCGGGGTCTGGGCGGTAAATGACAGGGGTGCTATGCGCCCCTGTCATTATTGGCGCTGCTATCTGGGCTATGTATGAACGGTCAGATCGTCTGACCGTTCGGCCGGCTGTAGCTGTCGTTATCGACAGCTACAGCCTGGCGTTAGCCTATCCCCACAGCAGGGACAGCGCTGTCCCTGCTGCGGTGGCTACCGGCTCCAGGGCTCCACGCGAGGATCTTGCGATACTTGCGAGATCCCGCGCATGCTCAGTGGAGCCGGCCGGGACAGAGACACAGCGCATCAGCACTAGGCTGTCCGCGCCCGGGGGCCTGGCTTACCTTCAATCGGAAAGCCGGGTGTCGGGCTCCCGGCCTAGGTCTAATGACAGGCATTGGGATTTCGATGACTGTCATTAGACACTTACTGGGATTAGACAGTTGGGAAGTCGGCGGTCAGAATTTCGGCCATCTGCTTCTCATCTGGGGGACCCTGGTATGCGCACAAGTGTCCTAGATGACCAATGATCATTTCACCAGCGGGCTTGTTCACAGTCAGGTACATATATACCTAATCTTCCTTTCTGCACTCTTATCAGCTTATGAGGATTTCCTCACCAAGGACAGCTTCTCTCCATATCCAAAAGCAGATGCAGCTTTAACTTCTGCATATACATTAAGAGGTCTCTCATTATTATCAAGTAGGAACCATTTCTGCTTATAGCAATCCGACTTCCAGCAGCCTATAGTCTGAATGTTCTGAACTGACAAGTCCACCACAGCTGAAGAAGTAGCAGTGCAAATACAAACCAAGTGGGTGCTGTGCTCAGAAGGAGAAAACAAAATACAGAATCCCTGAAAATGCAACCAAACTGAAAGCAAAGACACATCTCAATGCACTAGCAATGAGCCCCATACTGGAGGACACTCAGCCGAATAAACTGTGAGCAAAAACACCAAGCAAATCTGAGCGTTGTTACAAGCCTGAAAAGAAACTCTGCAACCACGCCCAAGCTGATTAGTATTTGAGCACTACAATTTACATAAAAAATGGCAGAACCCAACATCACATCCCAGAAAGGCAATGCAGAACCCACAGACTTGGAGGATGCCACATGTTCTCACAACCTAAAAGAGCCATGAAATGTCAGTGCAAATGCAAATCTAAAAAGGAACAAGAGGAAGCAACATTGGACAGCACATATATAAAGTGCAGTAAAATAGGGGAATCTGTCGCACCCTCGCCCAATTCTTGATAGCCTTCATCAGTAGGAAATCCTGGCTGCCCAAAGAGTTGGGTTAAATAAGAAATAACCAACAAACACCTGGCTACCACGCCCAAGAACAACCCCATAAATAATTATTCAAAATGAAAGACCACATGGAATACTGACCACTGTCGCCTCCAGAACCACAAGAAGCAACGTAATTATTCCAGCTGATCCAAGCCGCTCAGTAGTTCTTCTGTGTGCTGGGAGCAATGGCCACTGGGCAGATGTTTCCAATCTGGCCTGATAACCTGCCAGACATAATAAGGATTAGAGTCAATCAGTGGTACAGTCTGTTGAGCAAGGCCTTGCAAACTATCCAAACAGAATTGGTGATTCCTGGTACATGTCTGGCTTGAAAACCATGTTAAAGAAGAGACAATGCAGTATAACCTGGCAAAGGAGTTGAACAGCGGGTAGAGAGGATGACCACTGTCAGTTAATCGAATGGACCACACCCAATAATCAAATCCGAACACAATACTCAAATTGCGAAAAGGTTCACCCAATAACTCCTTCATGATCAGTAATAATTCCAAAAGCAGCAGATTTTTGGTCAGTCCCTTAACAATTGTGTCTGGGAGCCAAGGAGTGGCACACCACACTCCCTCCCATTAGGCCCCAAAACCTGATGCACCTGCCACATCAGTGAACAGGTGCAATTGCAAACTAGAGATCAGCGAAGACACCCAAAGTTTTGAGCCATTAAAGTGCTCCAAAAACTGAACCCAGAACAGTAGATCACACTTAGGGGTAAATTTACCAAATTGAGAGTTTTTAGAAGTGAGTTTTAAAAGAGATGTTGCCCAGGGCAACCAATCAGATTCTAGCTATTATTTTCTAGAAGGTGTTAGTTAAATGTTCAGTAGAATCTGTTTGGTTGCTATTGGCAACATCTGTTTTAAAACTCACTTAAAAAAACTCTCACTTTAGTAAATGTACCCTTTAATGTCAGCAGACAGCTGGATAAAATGATGAGGATGCCATATGCCGACAGTCCCACATTTAAGTTTTCGGCTGAAAATTCTTCCCATAGGGATGACCCTACAGACAAAATTCAGCAGGCCCAGAAGAATTGTGGTTGATGAAGGGTCAATTTTACCCATTGCACTAGCTATAGCCAAATAAAAGTATGCAACATTGTCCAGGGGGAGCCAGAAATAGCACATAACCATATTAATCTCTTTACCCAGGTAAGAAACCTTTAGTCTTATCCATAGCAACTGGGACACCAAAAAAGGCGAACAAGGCCTGAGCAGATAAAATAAGCAAAACGCAGCAAGGAATTGCTCCTGGCCCAGCAAAAAGAATGTCATCAAGGTAGTTAGCTACCATGCTTTACCCACCACTACACACCAATGATAAACATCCTAAAGCATTTGAAGCATTCACAAGAAGCAGAACAGGCCATAGGCATGCACTTATACACAGAGAACCCATCATCCAACTAGAAGCCCATAAAGTGAAAGGAGTCACAGTGAAGTCGGAGGAGATGGAAGCGTGATTCAACATTGATCATAGCCATAGCCATATGGGTGCACAGACCGAGAGCCACAACCAAAGACAAAGCTGAATCTTTCAAAGATCGCCATAGGTGGCATCATTGATCAAGAACCCAACTGGATAAGAAAGATGCTGTATCAGGTGGAATTTGCTCTGACACATCTTGGGGAATTACTTCCACCAGAGACAGGAGCAAGTCCAGGAGGGGAGGCTCCAGGAAAGGCCCAGGTGCACCTCTTTCATAACCTGCTTCTTTAACATATGTCAGGTGAAAAGTAGACATAAGGTTATGGGGTTGGAGTGCGTGGATGAGTACCGAAATGGGCAAATGGAAGCCATCCTTAAACCCATCATGCAGCAATGCAGTAGGTAAACATTTCAGGTACAGTAGAACACCAAAAGGAGGGGGGCTCAGCCATACCTTCATGTCCTTACAATCCAATATCTAACACATGAGGGCCATCATATTTATGGCAGAAGAGGTAATCAAAAACCCTCTACACCAGACCATGAAAAAAGTTGTGAATTAGATGGTCATTCTCCCTTGAGTTAGCATGCCTTAAAGACAATTATAGCATTGATATGTATCTTCACCCACACCCCCTTTCTCCAGCACTGCCTAAAGGCCTTCTTAATCTTAGCAGTAACTGTGAACATATTGACTGAAGGACCCTCACTAAAACTATCCCTATGAATATATTGAAGCATAGTAGTATTACCCAATGCAAAACATCACCCTGGCTCATTGTAATTTCTGAAGCATCTGCCATGGGCTTGTTTAGGAAAGGGCTGCAGGAACAGGAAGAGGAAGTTCTGACACAGAATGAGGAGGAACTTCAAGCAGACCTTGTACCAGTCCAAGTATGGCAAAATATACACATACTACAGGTGTGTGAGAGGCAATCGGGTGGTGAAGTAGTACTATCAGACAGCACCAAGGAAGAGGAAAAAGAAGTGCAAACCAGAATCAAAATCCCCTGTCTGGGCCTTCATAACAGCGCCAAATACATCGTCCAAGCCAAGCAAGTCAGCAGGAACACCAGACGGGCCAGAATGGGATGAAACTGTGAAAATAGAAAGGGGGAACTTGCAGCAACCCTAGAAACTGCAAGCAGTGGTAAAGCAGATGGCAAAATTAAGGGGCAAGGTGGCCAGAATTAGAGCAACAGTGATGGAAACTGACCGAGGATGAGGGCCTCATTCAACTTTCACAACAGGGTTCACTGTGGGTATAGATACTCCCATACTCTGTGCATATGGGTTCCAGGGCTCCTGGCTGTTACAGGTTAATCCTGGGGATCCAAAGGGGTTGGAGCTGAAACAGCATTGGCCCCCAGAGCACCTGGTTCAAAGGGGCTGCAAGACCATTAGGAGAAGCAAACACCTGCAAGGGTCCAGCCAACACTGGAACATTGGCAGCCGGGGCAAGACAAACCCCCTGAACAGGCACCAGCGGAGGAACAAAAATAATGCCCAACAGAGGGGACAAAGCTCCAGGCAGGCCACTGAGTCACACAATGGGGTTCCCGGCCATAACATAATCATCTGGAGCCATGAGGTGAGTGGCAGTGGGCAGGGGGAGGTAGAAGAGCTACCAGCTAGGTCAACCATGGCAGCAGTGCTCAACCTGCGTGACTAGGGAGAGTGCGCCCAGGCCTGCACATTGGGGGAATAGGCCTGTATGGCCAGAGCACCGCCATCTACAAAGTGGGATTAGGGAACATCTTGCAGACAGGGCTTGCAGACAAACTGTATAACCATACTGGTTTAAGGGGATGGGGGGCTTGGGGGCACAGTTCAAGGCAAACACACACACACACAATAGAAGGAAAAGGAGAGGAAGGAAGCAAGAAAGATGGAAAGGCATAAATTGAAACAAAGAAAGAGAATGAGGAGGAGTGAGATGGAAAAAGAGAGGAGAAATGCACAATCATGTATGTAGAGACACAGTAGAACAGTGAGTACTGAACACAGGGGGTCATTCAGACCCGCTCGCGAGCGCAGGATGCTCGCAAGCGGGTCAATGTTGCCCCACTGCGCAAGCGCACAATGGAGGGAGCTCCGTCGTGCGCATGCGCGAGACCCGGATAGCGACGGGCTCTCCGTCACTCCGGGTCTCGCAACAAAGGGGGCGTGCTGTCGATGTTGATTGACAGCACCACCCTTTGGTGGGCGTGCCGCAGGGGCGTGGCTGCCAGCCGAAGGTGTTTCCATGGGAACGCCTACCGTCTGAAGCCGGCCCCACTGACATCACTAGTGATGTCAGTGGGAGTGATTTTGGCTCTGATAGAGCCAAAATCACTCCAGGGCTTGCGGCAGTGAGACCCTACCGCAGGGTCTCCATCGCAAGACCGATGGTCGGGATGGTCTTGACCATCGCGACCATCATCATGGACGCTCGCATAAGCTGTGGGTGGTAACCCACAGCTATGCGAGCGTCCAGGAGGACGCTCCATTTTCATGGAGGAGGGCCCTGATCCAGAATGAGCGGTCTGGTCAGAGCGTTTCGGCTCTGAATCAGGCACACACAGTATTTCCCTGTTCAAACATCAGCAACAAAGAGGCCTGAGTTTCTGAGCAGAAGGCACTTATAAACACTGATACTTAACTCCACCTCCCCCTACAAACTGGCTAATCACACATCATTCATTGCAGCGTCAAAAGAGCAGTTAAATCAAACCTACAAGCCCAGACTCTACATCAGTGTTTAACCCTCAATCAGTCTGATTGGACTTCTGTCAGCAATCTCATCAAGACTCAATGTTTTTCTGCTACAACTGCTGAAAATACAAGCTAAGCAGCTGCATCTCTGTGAGTGTTATTGCTTAAACTTCTGCTGATTACTTCCTTAACAGCCATGTTTGGGTACTGCATTTTATCACACACTTTTATGTTCAATTAATAAAGGATAACAGAACAAGGTGATGAAATAGTCAAAAATGATATTCAAATATTGCATAATTAATTATTACAAATTTGTGAACAAAGCAATTCTCACAGTGGTCAACAAGTAGAGATGTGCACGGACTCCCATGTTTTGGTTATGCCAAAACCACCCTGTTTTGGTCCAGATGTGGCTTTAGATTTATTAAAAAATTACTCACTGACACATTTTAAAAGAGCCAAAGGTGGGGATAATTATTTCACTTGTGAATTTGTGTGGAGACCTGGAAAACAAGCACCGTTTGGGGTCCTGGGGACCTAGTTTGAGTACCTATGATGTAACTTGAACCTGTTTTTGTTCATACACTCTAGTGTTAACATAACATAAATAACATTAATTTCCATTCATTTTTGACCACCTCACAGCACATGAATGCAAGATCCAGTTTTTAAATCAGAGATCCGAATTGCGAGAAGACCCGAGTCAGGACTTTTATTAACATTTGCCTTTATTATATATATATATTATTCTAAGCATTAATTTCTTTTCTTCTAATCTTTTGTTTTGTACTTTTTTGGGACATCCTCACCTTTTCTCTTCGACAGAGTATTTTTTCTTCTTGTATTTGTCCTGTGCATTCCTGTTTGCCTTTTTACTTCTATACTTTTATTAATTGTTGATTGTCAATGTTTTGATGTTATTGGTTTTCAATATGAGGTGGTACAGTAGGTGATGAGTAAGTATGGGACATAACAGAAGATTGTAGAGAAAATAACATTGCAGATATTTTGGGAGGAGTCAGAGTTCATATCAAAGATTATATTCCAACATGATGACATCATTTTATAACTACATAACTATATACATATAGAAGTTTCAGCCAAATGGGAATTACAGTGCAGAATGGCATTCTATGAAATGACAAAGAAAAATTCTCACACTGTATTACCGAATTATCCCTGCTCCACCATGAAACTACATTTGCCCATCTCTAATGTGCTACATTAGCAGATATCCATGCTATGCTCTTAAAACAAAACCGTTGATAAACTGACTACTTTTAATGCCATGAGAATTACACTTTCAGAAGTCCCTTCACTTTTTGTTAAGACTTCTTGATTTTTTCGCCCCCAGGAAGCCTTGCCCTAGTGATAAAACCTCATAGTAATTGAAAACGTCAAAAAATGCTATTTCTTGATCCACTTTCTGTGGGACCTCAGAATTTTATTCTGAGGTCCTTTGAAGATCAATACAATTACTGGTGCATTCATAAACAATTAGTTATAAATTGACATCTCAGATGTGATTACTGACCCTAACTCTTAGGATCTGCAATAAAATGTTTACATCCACTAGTGGGAAATATAGCTGTGATTATGACAAATAGGCCCCTTCTACTTCATGACACAGTACATGGATGATGTAGTGCTGCTCCTTTTGTCACTAAGGTTACATTCAAGGTTAATGCTTCACTTCAGTGTGTCCTTTATTAACTTCTTAAAGGAAAAACGTAGTATATTAATTTCAGTGAGCTATAATTTTCCATAAAGTAATTAAATAGAACTATTAGATGCATGGTTGATCTCCGGTATGTAGGAGTTGTCATATATGGAAAGTTAAACCAGTAAAAAAAATATTCATGGCTATTAATGAGTTTGTAACACCATTGGTTAAAGATGGCTAAAGGTGCATACACACACAACAATTTAGTAAATGAACTATTTTAGTAAATTATTTTCGCTAATTTTTTCAAGTTAAATATTAACGAAAATCGTTTACTAAAATCGTTCATTTAATAAATGTAATGAACGATTTATATGAACTACAAACGATTTTTGCATATTCCCTTACTGAAAGTCGTTGAGTTGGTCAGTCTGACTGAACTACAAACGTGAACGCGCATGAACGATAATCGTTCATCATTTTAAATCACAAAGTGAAGGATTTTTTCAACGATTGAATGATAAACTATATCGTTATTGATAATAGTTGAAAAAATCGTTGTGTGTGTATGCACCGTATGTGTTTAAATTACAACAGCAAGTGATAATGTTTCAATTGAGCTCATCAAATCATATGTATAATTGAACATTATATGTGTAATTTTACTTCAGCTTTTAGATGCAAAGTTTCTTGTAGTGAAGTGTATAACATGGTTATGGACTAGGTGGAAAATGTGTGAGCTATCATTACAGATCTTTCATTAACCTAGCTGTATTTGAACCAGGATATTTAAATTCACTGTTGAAAGTCAAATCTGTTCCAGTGTTTCTTTAACTACAGATTCTGCCTGATCTATACCTAAGATTTTCATCAAGATTTTGGTAAAGTAGGTTTTCTATTGTGTGTTCAAAGGGCCTGATTCAGAGACGGACGCTCTGAACGAGCGCACGCTCTGAATCAGGGCCATTTTTTTTTTGTTCGGCCTACTGGCCGCTCGCATAGCTGTGAGTGACCACCAGGGGCAGATTGGGATGGAAAACCAGCCCGGGAAATTTCTGGAGGCAGCCCTTATGGGGGCAGGTCTGTTGTGGGGGCAGGGTCTGTGGAGGAGGGCTGGATACTCCCTACTCTTGGGGCCCGGAGGGGCTTTTGTAAGCCACTGATGGGAGAAGGGTCAGCAACATAAAATCTTGGTGATTGATACACCATCCATCCCTCTGCACTAGGTACAAGCCAGTGAGTTTTTTTTCTTACCTATATGGCGGGTTCTCTGCAATGGGGAGCATCTGAAGAATTTGAGCCTCACTGGGCAGCATCTTCTGCCGGTATTCACTATTCAAGATAACACTGTCTGGAAGATGGCTTTTTACGTAGAAATTTAACCAAGGTCATCATCATAACCAGATAATGTTGAGTAACAGCAGTTTTTGTGCAGGGCAAAATATGAATTTCCCTGATCAAACAATTTCTGTGTCTTTCCAGGCCCCCGTGTTACTCCAGACCCCTTTACGTCTCTCTATCCTCAGGCCCCCCTGTGGTTCTCCAGGCCATTTTTGGTTCTCCAGGCTCCCTGTGAATCTCCATCTCCGGGCCTCCATGTCTCTTTCCAGGACCCCCTCCATCTCTCCATAGCAAAGCCCACCTGTAACTTTCAGCCTCATTCCCTCAGTCCCATTGTGTCTCAGCCTCATTCCCAAGATCCAGTGTGTCTCTCAACCACATTATCTCAGACCCAGTGTGTCTCTCATTCCCCCACCCCAGCCTGTGTCTCAGCCCGTGTGTGTCAGCCTCATTCCTCCCAGCCCCAGTGTGTGTTTCACCTCCATTCCCCATCCACAGTGTGTGTCTCAGCCCCAGTGTGTGTCAGCCTTATTTCCCACAGCCTCAATGTGTGTCAGCCTTATTCCCCACAGCCCCAGTGTGTGTCAGCGCCATGTCCCCCAGCCCCAGTGTGTGTCAGCACCATGTCCCCCAGCCCCAGTGTGTGTCAGCCTCCATGTCCCCCAGCCCCAGTGTGTGTCTCGGCCCTAGTGTGTGTCAGCACAATGTCCCCCAGCCCCAGTGTGTGTCAGCATTATTACCCACAGCCCTAGGTGTGTCAGCACCATGTCCCCCAGCCCCAGTGTGTGTCAGCCTCCATGTCCCCCAGCCCCAGTATGTGTCTCGGCCCTAGTGTTTGTTAGCGCCATGTCCCCCAGCCCCAGTGTGTATCAGCACCATGTCCCCCAGCCCCACTGTGTGTCAGCGCCATGTCCCCAGCCCCAGTGTGTGTCTCAAACCCATTCCCCAGCTCCCAAATGTATGTTAGCCTCATTCCTCCAGCACCTGTGTGCCCCAGGCCTGTGTCCCAGCTCCTGTGTGCCCTAGCCCCAATGTGCGCAGCCTCATTCCCCCCAGCACCTGTGTGCCCAGCCCCCAGGCCTGTGTCCTAGCTCCTGTGTTCCCCAGCCCCAATGTGTGCAGCCTCATTCCCCTCAGCACCTGTGGGTCTCAGCCAGGCCCGTGTGTCAGTTACACTCATTCCCCCCTCCCCTAGTGTTTGCCTGATCCTAAACCACACACCCCCATGCCTATCCCCCCTCAGCTGCCGCCGCCCCCGCCGCACCAGACTCTTACCTGCAGCTGCTCTTGTTGGCTGCCCACTGCAGCGCTGCTTCTCTTGGCCACGGCACTGTGCACTGCTGCTGTCCTGGACGTGTGGAGTCTGGCCCGGGCACAGAGGAGCCGGATGGAGGCGGAGCCATCAGTGGTGACTGACAGGCTCCACAATGGCTTGTGGGAGGACCTGCTGTGGCTGTGCAGCGGCTCTCCCATCAGGCTTTTATTTTTATACCAGTAGCTGCGTAGAGCTGCCCAATTGGAGGTGTCAGCTGATTGTTGCATTCTGTGCGTGAGCATACAACACAGTGCGCAAACTAGCTATTGCAATCTGGACAGCAATTGCAGTGACTACGCAGACCCATCGCAGAGTGATTGACAGAAGTGCAGTTTGTGGGTGGTGTCAGGGGAACGAAGGCGTGCCAGTGCATTTCAACACCATTGCAGGGGCGTGCATAAATTATCCACTGCTATGGCCTACACAGCCAGAGGTCTCATAACATACGTGGTTGTTAGCAATTTCTGAGTAAGGTCAGAGCTTGTGCAAGTGTGCGTAAGGCTGTGATGGTACTCTTTTGTACTGATGGTTTTGCAGTCTTGCTTAACATTACGGATGTGTGATAGGTAAGGTGGGTATCGTTATGTTATGCTGCGAGGGCATTGCGAGCACAATGGATTAGCATACTATTGCAGTTGAACTACGTGCGTAATCGCTATTGCATATGCAGTTGCATATGGTAGTGTATCAGTCCCTTTACCCACTACATTTAGGATTGTCCTTTTTACCTTGAGTAGCACTCCAGTGTATGTCCTATATTTATGACTTGAGAGCAGATATCTATAACATTATACATAGAAAGATAGATACAGTAGATAGATATACTGTAACTGTAGAGCATATTCTACTTTAATGCTAATTCCCA
Source organism: Taudactylus pleione (assembly GCA_031769625.1). Taxonomy (NCBI): domain Eukaryota; kingdom Metazoa; phylum Chordata; class Amphibia; order Anura; family Myobatrachidae; genus Taudactylus; species Taudactylus pleione. Next base: position 10,519,955 of record JAUIMM010001311.1, on the reverse strand, counting down.
TATTTGAACATAGAACACAGAACATAGGGCCTGATTCAGACCCACTCGCGAGCGGCTGTCCGCTCGCAAGTGGGTCGATGTTATGGACAGAGCATGCGCATGACGGAGGGAGCTCCGTCGTGCGCATGCGCCAGACGCGACGAGCGAAGCAAAGTCCTTCGCTCGTTGTGTCCGATCAAAGGGGGTGTGCTGTCAATGTTGATTGACAGCACGCCCCCTTTGGTGGGCGTGCCTCCCTGACGGGGGCGTTCCCACGGGAACGCCTCCCGTCAGAAGCCGGCCCACTGACATCACTAGTGATGTCAGTGGGAGTGATTTTGGCTCTGATAGAGCCAAAATCACTCCGGAGCTTGCGGTTGAAAACCTCAACCGCAGGCTACGGCTCGCAATTTCGATGGTCGCGATGGTCTCGACCATCGCGGCCATCACAATGCGCGCTCGTATAGCCTGTGGGTGGTGACCCACAGCTATACGAGCGTCCAGGAGGACGCTCCATGAAAATGGAGCCCGGCCCTCATTCAGAGCGTGCGCTCTGCTCAGAGCGTACGGCTCTGAATGAGGGCCATAGTTTCTTCTAATTTGTAATAATAAGAGTCAGATAGCCTAGCACACTTTTAGCAACTTTTATTTACAGTGTGAAATTATCTTTTTAAACATTCATTTTAACTCCTATATGAACATTTATAGGTTCATGTAGCAACATATTCCCAATTTGTCTTGGAATATTTACCTTTTCTAAATCTAAAGGTTTTTTTTATTGTTTTTTGCCTTTGTGAATTTATGTATTTATATTTGATTGTACTTTTCCCAGATAACTCAAAACACATACAGTGGCTACAGGGTGCTGATGGAGAATTATGGGTCTGGATCATGGGAGAAGCCCAGGGAGATAAGCCATATGAGCAAATTTCTGAGGAGCTCATGGCAGAGAGTGCCAGACAGCAAGCTCAGAAGGAGGCGGAGGAACAATGGTGAGTTATCACTTACTGTATTTCCTATAAATATAGCCCAATAATTGACATGCAAATACTGTACATCTCTTCCGCATTTGTATACATTAGTATGGTGGCGTGCATCAAGGTTCCTTTTCAGCCATGATTGACGGTGTGGAGCTGTGAGATATATATATATATATATATATATATATATATAGCGGGGAGTAATATGAGCTCCTAAATGTGTTAGGGGTGTTCACCCGGCCACTTTTCGTGTTTTGGATCTGGATCTTTCTTCATGTTTTGGATCTGGATCTTTCTTCGTGTTTTGGATCTGGATTGGTTTTGCCAAAACCACCCGTCTGTGTTTTGGGTTCTGGGTTTTGTGTTTTTGATCTGGATTTTTCTGGAAAAAAGCGTAAAAACCGCTAGAATCACAGAATTTTTTTTTGTTTGTTCCTACGCTATTAATAACCTCAATAACATTAATTTCAACTCATTTCCAGTGTATTCTGAACACCTTACACCTCACAATATTGTGTTTAGGAAAAAAGGTTGCACCGAGGTAGCTGGATGACTATGCTAAGAGACACAAGTGGGCGGCACAAACACATGGCCCACATAGGAGTGGCACTGCAGTGGCAGATAGGATGGCAGTTTGAAAAACTAGGCCCCAAACTGTACATAATGCAAAGAAAAAAAAAAATAAGGCGATACATCTACCCAGTGGGCTGTCACAGTCATATAGTCCTTAGTCTGTCCTGTGTCACTTGTTCACATGTCCGTGGTTAAGTGGACATTGGGTACAAATGCAGTTTTTAGGACACAGAGGACACTTTTTCTGATGTCTCTGTACATTCTCGGTATCGCCTGCCTAGTGAAGTGGGTGGAATCTAGATGGGATTTGATACCGGGGACACACTACCTCCATCAATTGTCTAAATCCCACTGCACTAATGGCGGATACCGGACGCACGTCTAACACCAACATAGCTGTCAATGCCCAGTTATCTGCTTTGCTTCAGGATGACTGCTGTCGTACTTCATCCTCCTGAGGGTCAATTGCTTAGTAAAAGAAGTAGTGGTGTTCCTACTTCCTCTCTGGGATGATGAACGACTCCCAGCAGCAGCGGCAGCAGTAGGCGTAGCAATGCAGGATCCTCCTGAGGAATCCCGGATAGGAGAGTCAGTTATGCCAGTGACATGGCCTGCATGACTACTTCCGATCCTGACTGAGGAGGAAATTGACGAGGAGGGAGTTGACGGCGTGGTTTGCAGACGCTTGGATACAACAGGACAAAGGGATTTAGGTGTCCCTGGACTGCTTACGGTCTAAGCCACAGTTTCTGAACTTGACAGTAACTTTTTATGAATGTGCTGCAGGTGAAGTATAAGGGAAGATGTTCCTAGGTGGTTAATGTCCCTACCCCTTCTTATTCCACCTCTACATATGGTACATATGGCAAGACAGTTGTTGTCCGGATTTGGATAGAAATATTTCCAGACCAAAGAGGTGGAATGTTTGGTCTTCTGCCCAGGCATGACCGTGATGGGCTTTTTCATCCCACGGACAACAACTGTCTAACTGTCTCCCCCGGTGCCTGATTTAAACAAACCACCTCACCATCAAAATCCAGCGCCAGTTACACCAATATCCTCATCCTGTTGTACTTCAACAGTGACAATTTGAATATCAGCAAGTGGGCTGTGGGTGCTCCTTCCAGCACTTGCAGAGGGCGTGCAAATGGTGGAAGGAGCCACCTCTTCCCATCCAGTGCTGGGAAGGTCAGGCATCGCAACCGTCGCCACACTTGGACTCTCCTTGGGGATTTGTGATATCTTCTTAGAATTCAAAAGCACAGTTCTTTGCTGTGCTTTTGCCAGCTTAACTCATTTGATTTCTGTAGCGGGAGGAGGGCTTCCATCGTCATGTGAAGCTGAACCACTAGCCATGAACATATGGGAGGACCTTAGCCGTTCCTTGCCACTCCGTGTCGTAAATGGCATATTGGCAAGTTTACATTTCTTCTCAGATGATTTAAATTTATTTTGTAAGGTCATTTGGATGAACTTTGCATTTGGGATTTTATATGTCCTCTACTATGACATTGGGCATCGGCCTTGGCACACAACGTTGATGGCATTTCATCGTCTATGTCATGACTAGTGGCAGCAGCTTCAGCACTAGGAGGAAGTGGTTCTTGATCTTTCCCTATTTTATTTTTATCGGACAAATTTTTGTCCTCCATTTATGTGATATTGATGCACGCTATCAATGCATTTCATTAAACTGTAGCATTGCTACATGAAATAATAAAGCTGCAAAATACTCTTGGCCTTATTGTTTATATAATTTATATACTGTAATTTGACAAAGGAAACAGAAAGAAGCAGAAATCGAGAAAAAGTTTCGAGATGCTATGGCCAAAGAAAAAGCCAGGATAGTGGCTGAAAAATGGAAGGTAGAAATTGAAGATCGGAAAGCTGCAAAACTTTTAGAAAATAAGTTCCAGGAAGAATTAAAGGTACAAAATATTTATTGTGTAATGTCACATGCAATGTATTATTGTAATATTCTCACAAATCTGCTTTAATAGAACAAAAGGAAGAATAGATTTTTTAAATCCTGCATAATTTTTGCAAGAGAAAGAATATTCCTACTTAGTTGAAATACGCAATTATGTCTTTACAATCTTCTATTTATACCATTATTTGCTAAATGCCAAAGCTCCATAGTTGAATATATTTACATTGAATGCTGTGTACAGTAGGACGACTGCACCATTTGCTCTTTGGAAAGGCAGTATAAATGACAGTAGTAACACATTGTATATGAGCTGTCCCTTGACCTATGGTAAACACATTTAAATGACATTGGGTCTGATTCAGCATGGATCGCAATTGCAACAGCATACGCAGATCGCCCAATGGAGTGTACTGTGCATGCTTACGCCTTGCAGTGCACATGTGCAGGTTAGCATTGCAATCGCACTGCGATCACACACGCAGATAAAAAGCCATTGCAGATTGAGTGACGAGATGTCAGTGTTTGGGGTTGTGACGGGAGAGTGGTTGGAGAAATGCAGGAGTGCCTGTCCATTTGAACGCTGTTGCATGGGAGTGCATAAATTAGCCACTGCGACGGTATACTGCGTGCGACGAGACTTGCAATTTCTGAGACAGGGCAGACCTGCTGTAATTCTGCATGAGGGTCCCATGTAACAGATGTATACGCAGGACTATAAGGTCTTAAAGATGTGAGAAAGCGGTAGTGGACATCTCTATGCTGGCTGAGTGGTTGCAAACAGCCTATTTTTGCAGCAGATCTGAGTGCGTAATCGCAACTGCGATCGCAATAGCAATCCATGCTGAATCAGCCCCACCGACCAATCGATGCTCCACACTGTGACCTGCTGTGATATATCTAGAATTCTGGATTTAACACTCTCTAAAATGAGAACTAATTTGCTTACTGCATATAGTTTTTCACAGTGAACAGAGGGGAACCTACATTCTTAATTAAAATTCTACTGTAGATGTCAACATATTGCAGTAATTATTTCTGCAAGTCTTGAATAAAAAAGTTACACATTTAAGATACTATAGTTTAATGTCTTGTATGATTTGTATCTCTATTAACAGACTGTATGTGCAAATATTCTCTAATAATAAGAGTAACTGTAAGTAGAATCTTTTGTTTAAAGGGTATACATTGAAGAATGTTTAAAATAGTGGTTTGCCTCTAATTGCAATTGGTCTGTGACAATTTGAAAAACACACATCTCGCTTTGTACCTGTTTAAATCTAATTGCTGTGCGTTTAAAGTTGTAGCCCAGGGCCTCTAATACACTTTGGTATTTCATGGTGTTTGCAATGCGAATAAGATGCAAAATTTAAAGAAAAAGACGGAATTATATGCCTCTGGCAGCGGTTAAGTTGCGCCGGACATTTTACCCCTGATGGCATATTGAGGCTAGTTGTACGAGGACACATCTGTATAAATACACCAGTATCTTTTTTTCTTACATAATATTTTAAATAAAATACATTTTTGATAATTCAGTTTTGCTTGTGAATCTCTAAAAGTAATATACAGCCACTCATGCCATATATGAAACTGAACACTGTAAACTTTTTAAATTTAAACTTTTTTGTTTGGCAATAATTGATGTGTTTTTCTTTTCTGGTTATTGTTAGATATGGTCTTATTTTGTAAATCATTTCAATAGTTCTTTATATTTTACATTTTGTAGCTGCTAAAATCTGTAATGCTCTGGAAACAATTCCCAGAGCAATGTGCCTTCATTAACGATTCAAAGGCTTGAATTATATGCAGAACACTTCACAAGCGTGCTTTAACCGTGCTAAAATATTTAACACTCCACAAATCTCCCCCCTAAAATGATGAGTGGACCATATTTAAAGTCTTGAAATTGTAGTTAAAAAAAAAAATGTCAAGTCCATTAAAGAGCTTTTACTTTACCAGACTTATGCAAATAACTTCACTATCACCCAAATGAAAACTATTTGTTTCACTTTAGTAGTTATAATAACTGTCTTTGACAATTTGATCTCAAAATTCTTTCACTCCTAGAGGAGATTAAGGAGTCTATTTATCAAGACAGATTCTGCATAATGTTTTGTATCCCGGCTATGTTACAACAGTCTGATGCAGGAGATTTCACACATACAGGGGTATTCAATATGAAACGAAAACTTCGCCGTCTATGCGGGTCGAAGTTTTCGCCACACATCGGAGCTTTTGCTGGCGAAAAAGTATTGGGCGTGCCCCCGATTATACCCGTATTCAATATGAAATCGTCGAAAACGGCACCCTGCGAAAGTGAAATCAGCAAAAACTTCGCTGATTTTTTGGGGAAATGACCCTAACACCCCTAAAAAGATGCTCTGACATGGGGGATCACTGTGGATACCCCCGATTAGCCCTGCTGAAGGTTTTTGGGGTCTTTAAACGGGCTCAATAGCTGCTATTTTGGGGATTTAGGAAGGTGGTGAAGAATAGTATTTTGAACTTTTTTTTGCAGAAAATAAGCAGTCCCAGCAAATTTGGGGTACTTGAAAATGTGGGTGAGCATATTTAAAAGTTGTTAAATTGGAATTTTAAAAAACGTGAAAAATCCACCTGCTGCAAACACCTGCAATGAAAAAAACACCTGGGGCATACTCGGGGATCCCTCTAGATTGTAGTTCGCTAGTTTTTAACTTTGTTCCCCCCATTTTTTTTTCAAAACCCCAAAATGAAAGTGCTTTTTTTGGGGTCCACTGAGGTATTTTTCTTGGTGATACTTTTACGCAGGGTCGAATGCAATATACTTTTCGCACCGGTGAAAAGTTTTCAAATTGAATACGGTGTAAAAGTAAAACCGGCAAAAATTACGTCATCCGAGCGAAAACCTCGCAGAAACTGCGTTTTCGCTCCATATTGAATACCCCTAAAAGGCTAACTAATTAATGTCAATGGGGAGCGCAGTTCTAACCCCTTTTTACCAAATTCTGTAAACTGCTTTATGCCTCATAGGAGAGGGATCTTACACACCATGTGTGTGCGAATGGTGCAAGGCCGAGAGGACTGCTTCATCTCTGTCCCATGGCACTTGTTTTGGTTTGTAAGATGCCTGGAAGGAGACACTGCAGCCTGTAGAGCTGCTGAAACTCAGCTTCCTGATCTATGCAGCGGCCTTCCCCGTAACATTACTGCTATGGCTCTGATTGCAATTTGCAATTACATTTCCTTAGAATTGTATTCACTATTCTTTGTATCATTACAGAGAACCAGCACATAAGTTAACACAACTGGTTTGCATGTGGTGATGGTCTATACAGAGAAGATATTGCACGAGCTATAGGAGTGTACTCTGTTATGTAATACACTCTTTTTTGATGCCAAAAGAAACAAGTTAGAAGCATAGAGCCAGATATTGCACACCATGGCCCCTCTTCTCGAAATCTCCCACTCTGTCCCTACTTTTTGTCTTTCCTAACGCCTCTCTTTCTGCCACTATTGCAAAACACTCTAATTTCACACTGAGGTTTAGCCAAAGAGTAACTTGCTAATTACTCTAGTTAGGTATTTTGCCTTGGAGTCATTAAGGAGTCATGGCTGCACTCTGTATTATTTTATTACTTTAAAAACACATCAATGATCATTGCAGTTTACTTGTTTAAGAATAATCACCATAAATGTACTGTATTGGGGCCTATTTTCTGCTATCCAATTTTCTGCTGTGATTGCTGAACATCTTAAATGCATTATTTGCTATGTGAAATAGTTATAGTCACTTATATTTAGAACAGTTGTAATCCGTACAACACATACACCTCATTGAGTCAGACGCACGTTGATGTCGAACTAAGTTGAGCAATTTTTTTCTTCTGCGCATGCATCTAAATCACACGGCGCATGCCTCCACTGTCCATGCACACAGAGTATCAGTTGTGATTGATGCACACCAGCTCAGAAATGTCTTGAAAATGTATTGGGTATTCCTGAGTTGCGAATGGGAGGTATCTATAGTGTGTTATGGGAGTGTCACAGGCGTTTTGTTGAAGTGGTTGCAAACTCAGGCGCTTTTTTGTTCACACTCCATACTCTGAGGAACAAGTTGCACCTTGCATGGAGTTTGTGTAAGCTTTGATTGTATGACCGATGGTGGCATCTAAAAATGCACTAAAGTGGTATTTGAGTATCTAAAGATGCTCAAAGTGGTTGACTTAGTCCTTGCACATTACGGTGCATGGTTGTTCGCCAGGGAAGGACCTGTTGCGGCTATTGCATAAAGTTGCAAATGGAAAACCAGCAAGACCCACACCCTAATGCTTGTAACCCACTGGTTTTATTAAAAAAAAGTACTCATTTTGAACAACACATGGAAAAGTCCTAGTTACACACCAAGGAATATATTTACTAAAGTGGTGTTTTTTAGAACTGGAGATGTTGCTCATAGCAACCAATCACATCTCCACTTCTAAAAAGCCGCCAGTCCATGTGATATGCAGGGTCTCTTGTCTGGGAGGGTAGGCGCTGGTGGTTGGCTGGTATGCAATGTGGTGAATCGGGGCATTGTGACACAGTGGTTGATGACGTGATTCAACACAAGTCATCTAGCCCCAGACGTTCCACTTAACAGTTAAATGGGCAGCAACTGGAAGCTGATCTATTCTCCTGTAAAAATTCAAATGTCTTTGGGACATTCCGGACGAATAGGCAAGTATGAGCGTCACTGGTGCTTTCTTAACATCCGTGGTTTACCAAGCTATTCATTAGCCTGAAATTAGAATTTTCGGAAAACTTAAACTAAAAATAGTAATACTAAACCATATGATAATAATATACATTTACATGAATAATTCAGGTTGCCTCCATGCATGTCCTTTTTATGAATAATAATACATTTGTCTTCCAGCAGAACAAGGAAAAGAAAAACAAAGGATTTAATGAGGCATAAAAAAGAAAAGAAACCACAACATATGTCAGAAACAATATTACATGAGTAAAATGAGACAGTGATGATAATTGATGTATTGTATTAGCAAGACATTTATTTACCATAACCATGCCTGTTCCTCCTTATCTGCTCAAGTAAAGGTGCACTTACCATTCGAACTTCATTGCTTACATTATGGTTTTTCATAATTAAGTGATTTGCCGAGTTGTTTTGTTCTGAGCCAAACTGCAGTCTGCCCAGCCCTGCTTTAGCAGCTCCTGCACGTCCCGTCTTGTACAGTTGCTCAGAAATTGAAAGCTTGCTGCAGCAGATCAATTAGATTTGCAATTCTCAAAGTGAAGCATGGTCAATTTTCCTCTATGCCAATATTAACCCCAACATCAATACTACTTTTCCAACTTGCACGTATGTGAAGCCTGGAGAAACAAATTTTTCTCCTGTCATTGTCTCATAAAAAAGGGTTGTTTATGTTTCAGTCCAAAACCCAGTTTTATGGGCATTGCATTCAGGATCAATTTGATTTAAGCTCTGTACATTCACCAGTCGGCATCTTTACTGAAGGCTTTTAGTTACAAAACTATAACAAAATTAGGTCACACGAGAAAACACTATATTGATCTGTATAAATAAATGAAAAAAAGGGATTTGTTGAACCTTTATGTATTTGTTTACTTGTAGGCAGCATGATGTGTATACGATTGCTATTATATATTGATTATTGCCAAAAGGAAGCCATTTTCAAGTATCCACATTCTCATTTTAATCCTCATATAGAACAAAGTACCTCCCAATGTCCTAATCTGTTATGAGCTGCTGTTATTGTTGTTATTATTATTATTATTATTATTATTATTATTATTAATTGTGACTTGATAATTATGCAAACAATGTTCTAGTCATCAGACCTTGTATCACTTTTGTTGCTCAAATCACCTTTACAGTAAAGGGGATTACCATTGGGTCTTCCATACCACCTACATGTACATGTTACAGTGTTAACAATCAAAAAATACACCCTGTTATCTCTAGTGCCAGGGTCCACAGTCCATGCACCAGACACAGTGACTGTTGCTTCATCTTCACCACCACCCTGCACACTCTGCTTCCTAGCAGTGGGAGCACAGGTTCTCTTTTGACTTGTAGTGATGTATGCTGATATTAAGGTTGGCAATTTTTAATTGAACTGTTTAAACCCCATTCTATGCATTATTCATTGCCAGACTGTGAGGTGCTAATGTGGATCTCATTCCAGGTGCTGCTGTAGCTTCTCCTTGTTGTTTATGGTACTTTTTGCCTCCAGTTTGTTCCTGGCATTGTCTATGCTTCCTCATCTGGTACTTTGCCTCAAGGCTTCTGGTTCTGATCTCAGCTTGACTTGGTCTCAACCCTTTGGGTCTGTTCAGATTTCTTGACTCCCCTGCCTTCAGTCAGATCTTTTCCACCATACACCAGCTCGCTACTTCAATGGGCAGGTCAGAGGGCCGTAACTTGTCAACAATCTCCTTAGCCACCCTTTGTCTCAGTCTAACATTTTCCCACTAGAGTTTGTGCTCTCTCTCACGCAGGAGCCTCCCTAAGTTTTGTTTCTTGATTAATTTAGTCTTCCTCATGAATAAAAAAACACAGCTCCAGTGTTAATATAGAACAAATAATGGTATTTATCAAAGAATTACTACGTTGATCTTTTAGATTACCATTACTACTTCTAATGATGGTAACATGGTGGTACTGAATTACCACTTAAGCTTAATTGTTGACATCTTATTCAAAGAAGCAAACTAAGTTCATGAATGAGGTATACTGATTGAGATAAATTAATGAAATACAGCTAGTGTTAGTTCATATTTAAAACCCTCCTTACTGAAACGTTTATTATAAAAAAACAGTAAAATAAAATACTATGGACGAGATGTATTAAGCACAAAAATGCGGTCAAACCTCAACAGTCCCCATAGAATTCTATGGGGCTGCAATGTGCCCATATGCATCAAGCTCCAGAAAGAACAACTTTCCAGGGCTTGAGCCCGATAGGCAATGCAATATATAGAAACATACAATTGACAGCAGAAAAGAACCATTTGGCCTATCTACATTAGACTGGCCCTTTTTTTGTACCTTTTTGGTAACCTCAACCCTATTTTATCCTTAGTTCTTTGTAAGAATATTCTTATGTCTATCCCAAGCATGTTTAAAAATTGCTCTAATGACTTAGCCTTTACCACATCTGAAGAGAGGCTATTCCACTTATACTCTTTTTGTGAAGTATTTTATCCTCAAATTTCCTTTGAATCTACCTCCCAGTTTTAGTGCATGTCCTTGTGTTATAATTCTCCTCTTCCTTTGAAGAATGTTTCCCTCTATATTTGAGTTTCTATCATGTCCACCCTTTCCCTTCTCTGCTCCAAACTATACATATTAAGCAGTGATGTGTGGTGAGGTGAGGCAAAGTCTTTCCTGTCATAATTAGGTATACTCCAGAGTTTTGACTATAAAAATTATAAGAAAATAAAATATTATAAATATCTTATTTGTATTATTCTAATCATTTTTATAGTTAAAACTCTGGAGTAAAAAGTATATGGCAGGTGAGGCACTGCCTCCCCTGTCTATCTTTTCTGCACATCCCTGATCAAATACACCAAATTTTCAGCACTATATACTGCTGTGCCTTTGTATAATGCCCACATGAACCCTCAAATTCTTATATGTATGTGTAAATCTGGCTCTGATACTAGCCAGTGCCTCCCCAGCCATTTACCTCACCGCATGTCACTGATATTAAGATCTTTTAGTCTTTCCTGGTATGTTTCCTGATGTAAGCCATGCACCACTTTAATTGTCCTTCTTTGTAAAGTCTCTAAAGTATTTATATTAGAGATGTGCATGCTCGGTTTTGTGATAACCATGCCTACCTGAACTTCAAAGCAAAACGTCATCATCCCAGCATCGGATTCTCGTAGGTATGGATTCTATTTAAGTCCCTCCCATGATAACTCGGGCACCATTTCACACTGACCTACAATCTGTGTGCTGAGCTGTGCTATGTGCCAACGTGTCCAGTGGCTGCTCTGCTTTGTCCATTGGGGAAAGACCAAATGGGTGAAATAATAGGCGGCATAGTGCTAATTGAGCATATAACCTAAATAGCTTCCTAATGAGATCAATAATAAACATATATGTGGTAGAGGAATTTAAATATGCTTTTAGCTAGGATCAAGTCACACATAACCTGCCACACTGAGAAGGCTATTTAACTTAACTGAAACTCAGGTGTATGGATCAAGAAGAAGAAGATAGAGAATGACGCTTGTTCCAGGCATCACTTTTTTCTTGCAAATTCTTTTCTATCTTTCAATTTTATTTAAGTGGTCTAAATAAGTATTATAGTGAGGATGGTCCTAAATAAAGCTAGTAAAAACTAATTGATTTGTCTGAAACAGTGATCAAATGCATAAACACAGTTTTACTCTTTTTACTAGATGTCCCTCTTTTAAGTAAGCTTTATTTCCGCACTAACCAGTACAGGAAAGAAATGTGTTACCTTGCAAATCATGATGATAATTTCTGATTGGCAGGTCACAGAGAGTTTCTTCTGGAGTAACTCTTCATCATCAGTTCCACTTCCATGCGGTGTCCCACAGGGTTCTATACTATCTCCCATGCTTTTTGCAGTATACATGCTACCAATGGGTGAAATAATCAGACTTCATGGCCTGGTCTACCACTGCTATGCCAATGATACACAACTGTACCTGTCCTTTGCTCCAGGTACAAAGAACCCCATAACAACCCTAAATGTCGGCCTAGCTGAGCTCAAGAGTGGATGGGTGCCAGTTGGCTGCGACTGAACCCTTATAAAACAGAGGTCACAGGACAGGGCTACAGCATAGCTAACCAACAGGACTTACGCTTGGTGGTTCAGAATTACAAAACACTGAACATGTGTGGAATCATGGTGTTGTCCTGGATAGTGGCTTGACACTTAAACATCAGGTATCAGCCACAATCAAATCCTCATTCTTTCATCTGAGGAACATAGCCAGAATCAAGCACTTAATTCCCTCAGAAGATCTGCCTAAAGTCATACATGCATTTATATCATCACACCTAGACTACCGCAATGCTCTCTACCTCAGTCTCCCAGCAAAAGAATTGCACCATTTGCAGATGGTACAAAATGCAGCTGCCCGGCTATTAACCAACCAGTCCCATTCCAGCCACATAACACCAATTCTCTACTCCCTTCACTGGCTGCCTGTCAGATGGCGAATTGTTTTCAAGATTGGCTTTCTAACTTACAAAGCCTTACATGACCATGGCCCACGGTTCCTGAAGCAGCTTCTGATTCCTTACTGTCCCACTCGATTTACTGCGATCCGTTGATGAAGGACTATTATCAGTACCCAGAATCTCCCGGAATTCGTCTGGAGGTTGAGCTTTCAGTTTTGTGGCTCCAACATTATGGAACTCACTTCCCCACACAGTTCAAGAGGCCTACACTCTAGAATCCTTCAAAAATAGACTCAAGACTTAGCTCTTCATCCAAGCATTTCACTAATGTCCCTTGTTTAAGCTTATTTTGTACTGTAAATGTAAAGCACTTTGAGTCCTTTAGGAGAAAAGCGCTATATAAAATTATTATTATTGTCTCATGGGAATAGCATCTCATGTGGCCATAGAATGTGGTAGCATCGGGATGTAGTCCAAATATTGACAATGACAATGTCGACAGATGAAATATTGACATTGTCAGAACATCAACATTATGTTTAGGCTGCGGGGGGAGGTTAGAGTTAGGCTGTGGGAGAGGGGGTTAAGGTTAGTCAGTTGAGGGAGTGTTAGGGTTAGGGGAGAAATGCTCACCCGAGAAACAGAGGATCAGAGGTCCGACCAGGAGCCGCTGCAGCCGATGTGAGCAAGTTATGTCACCATTGGGCCACCAGGGATGATAGGTCAACATTCTAACATGATGACATTTCATCACTGTCATCATCTACAAGATCATGACTATTGACATATCATACCCAACCCACAGCATCAGTTTTCATCATTCAACATTATTTCTGTAGGCTATTATACTTGACCAATAGCATGCTTGCCTGGTGTAATAAACATCCCTGTATTACATTCTTAATAGTAACACAAAATGGAAAATATTGGCATGTTAACTGTACACTATGGGGCTTATGTAATAGCCTGCAAGATGCCCATATTTGTAAAGCAGCAACCATTTAAAAGGCAAAACTAACCTAAATATACTTTTTAAATGATTGCCTCTTTAAAAAGATGGGCAGACTCGCTGGAGCTATGCCCATGCCTGCATGTTGCAGACTATAACATAAGCCTATATAGTTGGTACTTTAATATAACTCCCAATGATAGATTTTTAAATCAGTTTTTGAACATAAACAACATAGGTCACTTATAAAGTAACTTTTTTATTTTTAGTTTGTCATGAACGGCATATGATTACTTTGCTAGCTATTGCATATCAGGTTATATGCTATACTATGGTTATTATAGAATTTTTGGTCCGTCCATTCCTCAATTCTAACTTCCCATTGTAAAATATTGCTATATTTTGCTGTGGAACACAGAACCGTAACTAGACTTTTTGGTGCCCTGTGCCAGAAAGAGCATTGGCGCCCCCCTCATTTTTCAAAGTGACATAATGCACTCAAAGTGCCATGGATTCATGGGGAAGGGCCAAGGACGAGATAGAAGAGGCCAGGAGATGCTGGGGATGAAATAAGAGGAAGCTACAAGCAAGAATGATAATAAACAGAAATTTGACAGGCCCAAATAGTGCCCCCTGACCTGTGGTGTCATGTGCGATGGCATCGGCCGCACTACCCTAGCTACGGCCCTGGTGGAACACATACATAAAATTTAGTAATTGCCCCCAACCACTGTTTATTATGTTCCCTTAAAATCAAAATTGCATTTCTGAAAGGAGTCATGTTACTTTAGAAAATTTCTTTAAAAAACTCCAAACACTTATTACAACTTATTTACATCACTGCCCACTCCCTAAGCAATAAACATGTAGGAGCTGTGCATTAATATATGAAGGATTACTTTCCGCTAACACTCTACCTCTTTACAAATGCACACAACAGCATTTTCCATATTATTTCCATTTTCGTGATACTACTGTAGCTCATAATACTGACCGATGATACAGACATGATGCTCCTACCAAAAATTGCTCTAAAAAGCAACTGAATGAGCAATTGAACAGTAACACCTTTAAACCTGTTCTACCAGATAATTTACATGGGTTAGTGAGAAAATGACAGTGCAAGTAAACCCACTATGTATTTATGGGTTGGGTACGGGATGCCGGAGCTTGGGATCCCGGCAGTCAGAATCCCAATACCGGCATCCTGAAAGGGTTAGGATAACGATACCTATCGGTAAGTATCCTAATCTTACTACTACTAATTTTATTTTTATAGCAGTTTTCTCCCATAGGACTCAAAATCCTAACCCTAACCATAACCTACCCTCCCCGAACTATAAACCTAACCTCCCATCCTAGTGCCAAAACCTAACCCTTTTCCCCTAGTGCCTAACCATAACCCTCCCCCCCAGTGCTTAACCCTGACCCTCCCCCTAGTGACTAACCCTCCTCCTAACCCCAGTACTTACCTTTGGGATGCCGCTGCTGGGATCCTGATTGGTGTCTGGATTCCGGTGTTGGCGTTGTGAGCACCTGCATCCTGTCTGTCGGGATTTCAAATACCTCCAAATTTTATTAAATATGAAAATAATAAGTAAGGATAATGGATAAAATCCTAAGGTCCTATAGGCAATATGCTGCTGCTGCTTACTGTAGCTCGATGTTGTAATTATCTATAGTTCTGAATGGCAGTCCCACTTACCCAGGGTACAAGCAGGATTGACAGCCAACCCAAAAACCTGTTGATTAGGGATGGAAGAGGGGAAGTATTTTGAATACACCATATGTTGAGGTTTGATGAAGTCCCAACTTAATAAAATTGAGGCAATACAAACTTGACCATGACCCCTAAATAAGAAGCAGGGAGAGCTTTCTTAGGAATCACTTGCTATTAAAGAAGACTAGCTGTTGCCCGTGGCTTCACCCACTTCTGCCAACACTTTTTTTATTTCTAGTTTTATCGCTTTTTATACATACAGTACTGTAGTTAAATCTGTTCAGCATTTTATTTACAATTGTTTTTGTCATTAAGCTTTTAAGTACAGCAACACCATGCCTTAGGCTTTTTATAAATAGAGACAAACTTATTAGACAAAAAGGGAAGACATACAAAAGAAATGATAACATTATTTGCAAGACTCAAAATTTTGAGGTAATAATAAAATAATACTTCATTATCAGTTATCCAGTACAGGATGGTCAATGATCCTAGGTTAGTTATGAATATGACAGGAGTGCATAGAAATAATCCTCTACTATTTAATTATTACTTTAAAGAGCATGAGCCATGTGTCTGTAGTGAGGAAAAATGTGGTACAGTATACAATGAGCAAACACTATCTAAAAAAATGTTCTTTAGGGAGTACTTAAATGTTGGAAGATTAGGGGAAGTCTGATGGAGCATGAATGGGCAGGGGTGCCATCAGAAATAATGATACCAATATAGGCAGGGCTCCCCCCCCCCACAGGATGATGGGGAGAGATAGGTAACTGGTAGAGATAGTGGAGATGGAGAGGTAGTGGGTGACAGGAGAGGGTGACGAGAAGAGGCAGTGGGTGATAGGGAGAAGCAGAGGGTGATGGGGAGAGGGTGATAGCGAGAGCCAGTGGGTGATGGCAGAGCGAGGGTGACAGGGAGAGACAGTGGGTGATGCCAGGGATAGGGTTACAGGGAGAGGCACAAAGTGACGAGAGCGTGACGCCTTGTAGTAGGCAGAGGGTGACAGGAGAGAGAGGGTGATGGGGAGATAGTGATGCAGGGGAGAGGCAGAGGGTGACGCCAGGGATAGTGTCAGGGAGAGGTAGTGGGTGATGCTGGGGATACGGTGACAGGCAGTGGGTGACAGAGAGAGGCAATGGGTGATGCCAGGTAGAGGGAGAAAAGGAGAGGCAGTGGGTGCCAGGTAGAGGGAGAAAAGGAGTGGCAATGGGTGATGCCATGTAGAGAATAATGGGGAGAGGCAGTGGGTGATATATAGGGGGGCACTGGGCTGGATGGAAAGAGGTCAGTGAGATGATGGTGGTGGAAGAGGAGAACACTAGGCAGGAGAAGGGGCACACTGGGCTGAATGTGACTGGACTGGCTGGGGTTCTTGCTGAGGAGCAGTTAGATGGAGACAGCGGGCTGGTTGGGATGGGAAGGGGGTAGACACTGGGATGGGGGTCAGTGAGATGGTGGGGGGACACTGGGCTGGATGGAAGGGCACTGGACAGGATGAGAAGGGGGATCACTGTGACTGGATTATTTGCATAGTACCTCTGCCAAATAGAATTGCACATGGTACATGTGCTGGGGTTTTGGAATTGCAGAGAGAGAACAGCGCAATGATCTGCAACACAAAAGATGTCATCTGTGGAATTGCTTTTCCACATCTTTTGTTTTGCAGCTCATTGGACTCTCTCTGCAATTCCAAAATCCTGGCACATGTACCATGTGCAATTCTAATATATTTGGCACAGGCACAGCATGTGCATATGATATAAAAATACACCTGACCTTACCTATATGGTGGTTCTCTGCAATGGGGAACCTCTGAAGAAATATGATCCTCCCTGGGCAGACTGTGTCTTCACTTGGTATTCACTATTCATTCATGTAGGAAATCCCATTATCACGAAAAATGCCTGTTTGTGTAGAAATATAACTAAAATCATTAACATACAACAAAGGTTCAACCAGACTCACCACTTGTGTCCCCTCCGGCCTCCTGCCCATGTGTCACTCCAGCCTCCTGCATCTATGCCCATGTCTTTCCAGCTAAATTCCCCATGTCATCTCCAGCCTCCTGCTTCCTGTGTCACTTCCAGATCCCTGCAACATTCCAGCTTCCTGTCCCGTCTCCCCTCCAGATCCCTATGCCATTCCAGCCTATCTGCCGTGTCATCTCCAGATCCTTGCCACTTTCCACCCTGTCTTTCAAGCCACATGCCCCCATTCCCCCCCCATTTTTCCAGCCTTCTGCCCCTTTCCACCTCCTTGTCTTTCCAGCCTTCTGCCCCCTTTCCATCCCCGTGTCTTTCCAGCCTTCTGCCCCCTTTCCACCCCCTTGTCTTTCCAGCCTTCTGCCCCCTTTCCATCCCCTTGTCTTTCCAGCTTCTGCCCCATTTCCATCCCTGTGTCTTTCCAGCTTTCTGCCCCCTTTCCATCCCCTTGTCTTTCCAGCCTTCTGCCTCCTTTCCATCCCCGTGTCTTTCCAGCCTTCTGCCCCCTTTCCACCCCCTTGTCTTTCCAGCCTTCTGCTCCCTTTCCATCCCCTTGTCTTTCCAGCCTTCTGCTCCCTTTCCATCCCCTTGTCTTTCCAGCCTATTCCTTCGCTTACCTTTTGCTTGATCCTCTGTCAGCTGGTCCGGTTCTCTCACGCAGCCGGCGGCTCCTCTCTTCTGCAGGGAGCGCGACATGATGTCAAAAGGTCAGCGTTGGGCTCCCAGCATTCCTTCGGGTAGAAGGAACTATGTCACAGCAGGAATT
The DNA here is from genome assembly GCA_031769625.1 of Taudactylus pleione. NCBI lineage: Eukaryota > Metazoa > Chordata > Amphibia > Anura > Myobatrachidae > Taudactylus > Taudactylus pleione. The sequence goes on along the minus strand of JAUIMM010001311.1, from coordinate 10,501,904 downwards.
GCCGCTGAGCAAGACAGTGGAGCTCGGCGGCGCAGCATCAGTTCCTGCTGTGACACAGTTCATAATGGTGACTGATGTACAGCGTTGGCGGGTGGTGGCAGTACTAGGAGCGGGCAGGGCCTCCAGAGTGTCCGGCTGCTGCCATTGTGCACTGGCAGGGGTTAGCGGCAGGCGGGCCCCCGGAATGTCCGGCCGAGGCTGTGTAAGGGGAGGAGCGGGAGGACTTACTTGGGCTGCGGCAGGGGGTAGAAGTGAGTGGACTGGCGGGCCCCCCGAGTGTCCGGGCCCAGGACTTCAGTCCCAGCAGTCCCACCCTGATGACGGCCTGTGAATGGGAGTTCAATAGACAAATCTTACATACAAGGTTATAAAGGAGGAGCATTGGTAGTGTTAATCAATGGAAGAACAGAGAAATCAAGTATGGAAATGCTTAATGAAAAGTAAGGACATCAACCACTGAATGTGTTATAGGTTAACAGGAGGATGGCTTCTTTTCTGTACAGGCAGCCAGTGTGTATGCTAAAGATGTGTGCAGACCCCTGTGTTTTTGGTTTTCGTTCTAATTCATTGTTGTGTTTTGGATCTGGATTTTTTTTTTTTTAATTGTTAATTGACAATGACATTTTACCACATTTTGGGATCCGAAGTGGCGTGAAGACCCAAGCAGGGGCTCGATTCCACTCATAACCCCTAAGTTTGGATGTGTTTGTATTACAGGAATCCGAACCCGCTCTAATAAAAACAGACAGAATGGTGAACCTGCAGAGGACTAATGAGAAAAATTAAACCAGCTGTCCTATTCAAGTTCGAATGCATGATAGTCACCTAAGTCAATTTAAGATAAGTAAACATGGAAATAAAGTAGTTTAAACATGAGTTCCTTTGGCCCAGTAGACAGGAGGAGTACAAGGTAGACACTTGTACCAGGCCCTGAGATCCCAAGGGGCCCAGGGGAGATTTTCTCCTTTCCTGTGCCACTGCAGCAGGGCCATAACTAGAGTTGTGTTCTTGGTACTGCTGCCCAGGGTGCAAGGGGAAGGCATGGTAACTGAATCCTGGCACCTGTAATAAGCTTCTGGAAAGGCACCCTGCTGATTAAGAGAAAACCAGCTGTTCCATGGGACATGCCCACCACCCTGTTCCATGCTTCCGACCATAGGCAGCTCTCACCTTGCTATTTCTGGCAGGCTGCCTGTGTAGTAGTCAGGTTAGCAGCCTGGCGGCTCCTGTCAGATGCATTGCATCTGGCAGGGCCAGCATCTAGCACATGTGTAGAAGCACCAGTTTCTAGGGACTGCATTGGCTGCAGTCCCTTGATGCTGGGTAGGATTCACAGCAAGGCAGAGAAATGGCTTCATATAGGAAGCTCTCTCTCTATGATAATCGAGGTTGGCCCTGGCAGTCCCAAGGGACTGTGATTAGCAGGTAGTGCTTATAATAGGAAGTAACTGCTAGTGCCAGGGAACACTCACTGGGAGTGGTGGATTTTACTGGGAGGTCTGCAACCCTGCAGCCCCTAAGTACAATCCACCACTGCAAGCCCTGACCTCTCTGATCTATAACATGTGTCGGGGTCAGAGTGCCAAATTGCCGTTGCTGACTGTACTTTTAGACCAGCCTTCATAGATGCATGGGTTTCAGAATGATGCTTTCATGTGTTTACTTAGAAACCCAGACACAGCCGATGCATGCAGCAATCCTCCTTGGATAATAGAAGTATGAACTACAATATGGTATTATGTTACAGTATATATGGTATAATAGGAGTTCCCTGAAATAAACTACAATAAAATGTATATGATGGTGTTGGATCCACCTGAGTAGTGCTAGTTTCATCACTGAGAGGCATTTACATTTGAAACCATATTTACTCTGACTTTGGGTGGGTTGGGGTAACCAGTGGTTTACCTTGGCCAGGGCATTAAAATGTACAGTTATGGCTCTGCTAGTCAGTATTCAGCAACACAAAGACGGAGCCCGGCGCCTGGCACAATAAATATTTTTTTTTGTGCCTGCACAACGTGAGTGATGTCATGACATTGCGCTGCCTGCTGGAATGGCATTATTGACCTTGTTTAAATCTGGAATATCAGGCATGAGATGGTAGACTGTTAAACAAAGTGTTTTATAAGTCACAGGGTCTGATTCTGAGTCACATGCAGAAGAGCACACTGCTGTATCTATCGGTTTTCGCGCATCTGCAACTTTATCCAAATGCCAATGCAAACTCCTTTACTTTTCTCGTTTGTACACATGCAGTAACACTGATTGGTGCATCCTTAGACGCCACCATCTGTTGCACCATTGAAACTTGTACCAGCCCTATGGCAAGCCCAGTTTCTCTGTCTGATTATGGCCTCCTATGCCAGCAGTTGTGCGTCTATGAACGCAACTGCTGGCATTGACACACCTACGAAACTCCCTTAACACTTACTGAACTGACCTTTTTTGTGTTCATTTTAACTTTAAGCCATCTCCCAGTCACCACCCAGGAATGTCCTTCACTTTTCCACTACATTTCTGATACCATCTTTCTCAATCATAGTGGTGTCTTTGTGTATGGGCGTAGCTAGAGTGGGTGCACTGTGGGCCATTGCTATGGGGCCCAAAGCCACCTCATATAATTGTCTACAAAGATCCTGAAATTGCCTGCAATTAATGAGGACTTAAAAGTGGGACTTGTCAGTGGAGATCTCTCCCTCTCCCTCTTCATCTCAGTAAAGCTCCACATTATATGATCCATCTCCCACACTCTTGTTTCTTGCTCACAGAGACAGCTGAGCTAATCAGTAAGCCCAGCACTGTCAGAGAGTAGGATGCTCCTTGCTTACAGCTTTTGTGAAGCTGGGGGGGGGGGGATTGAGTTCTGAGATTTGGACTGTGCCAGAAATAGGCAATGTGCCTAAATTAAGAAGATCTCCACCTGCGTTAGGAAGTATCCCTTACAGATAGTAGCTGGTTGATCCTTGCCTGCTGTGTAGCATAATGTGAACTGGAGGCACTGTGTGGTACTTGCAGTATCATGGTGGGAATATAATGTGGCATAATATGAACTGGTGGCACTGTGTGGTATATTGTGAACTAGGGCACTACTATGGGGTACAAAATTAACTAGGGCAATATTTATGGTTCAGTTAAGTCATATACCCAGGATACACTGCTTACAGGGAACATGATCAAAATATCCTTGATCTCATATCCATATCACAGCGAAATGATGAACCACAATAGCATTAGCGTAGCATAGTTCTATGTGACCCACCAGATTGTGCCTGCACAGGTCTAATAGACAGCCACAATATATTTTTTTTAAACTACTTATGCGCAAGACTATACGGCAATGCTTTATCTAAAGACAGAGGGCCTGAATCAGAGTTGGAAACAGAGAGAGATATCTCTCTCAACTGATCATCTTGGTGAAACCATGCTGCACAGCAGGTGGTGCAGATTTAAAATGTGCAGAGAGATTTAGATTTGGGAGGGAGGTGTCCAAACTGACATCTAGATTGTAGAGTATTAATAAAGATGTGCAGTATTTGTGGGCTACATGCAAAAGCAGCCACTATTTACCCCACATGTAAAAAAAAAATATGTATTTACACCCCTTGCATTGCAACATGGTTTGTCCAAGTACACAGTTAAGTGCTATCTCTCCCTCTATTCCCAACTCTGAATCAGGCCCAGAGTAGCTAGAGCTGTAGTGGAACTTTAGGTAGACATAATGCCATCTTCAGTTGATGATATGTTTTTTTGGCAAGAGACAAAAAGCATACCAGTTAAGTAGCCAAATGTTAGGTGTTGCTGGAGAAATCTCAGATTTTTCCACCAAATGCCTCTTTTTACATTTTGAGTAATGTAAAAAAAACCTTTTTGTTTGTGAAAATGCTGAAAAAATGGATTATCTCTTTAAATGTGTCTGCTAAAGCCAAAGCTAGTCATAAAACTAAGCTGAAAATATGTCCTACTGTATCTTCAAAATGGAGTGCATGCCTTGGCCACATGTCAGAAAGAAAGAGAATATTAACTCGGGCAGAGAGTTTAATACTACTGTGTATTTTTCAACTCGGAAGAACCAGAAAATATCTTTTGGTTGTCATCATGGGTAGTGTTTCTTGTATTGTACTTGTATTTTTCTGTTTTAGCCCCAAATAATTTTATTTGTGCCTTGTACTTACTGTACAAAGGGGTGACGTCAGTGAATTGGAAGAGTGCTTTAAGAAGTGTATTGAATTAATAGATATAGTTAATCATTTGGCTTCCGTTGGGGATGTGACCGTCACATAAATTATAAAGTGCCTTTAACCATTTCAATCCCACAAATGCACATATTCAGCATTAATATTCAATGAAGACATACTATTTATCACAATATGTCAGAAACAATTGATTAAGAGGCAATCTAAATGAGTTTATATTAGGGATCATTGATCTCTGTGTAATAACAAAAGGTGCATATCTACAATCAGATCTATTTTTGGTTTGTCAGCTATTCCTTTAATAGACATTAGCTAAGCTAATTGTCTTTTAAAGGTTAACAATACCAATCTAAAGACTGATATCACCAGGCGTTGTATTTTAGTCCACAAATGGACATTTGTGTTTAACAGATATCAGTTGAATTTTACCAGACACAATTTTTATAATATCTACAGTATGGGCCTCTTCAGTGCCACTAATCATCCCGTTACACATTAGTTTCTGTATGTTTTAGATAATGTGCCCATTCATTATTAGGGTCCACCTAGTGTTCAGCACAATCCAAAAACTGAAAGTTTTAGGAGTTGCCTGTGGAAAACAATGGCTTCTTCAGATGGTGTTGGTTCCCTCATTCTTGTTCCCTCCTATTGGAAGAAGGTCCAGGCTTGAGAAGATCTGCCACCTCATCACTGCTTGAACTCAAGTCACACGTGTTCAGTCGGCTGACACCATGGTAAGTAACACTGCTACTTCAGCAGCAGTGTTACTGATCGCTGGGACAAATGCTGTCTCCGCAATGGAGCAATTCTGAAATTCTCTGGTAATTAAGTATCCACCACCACAACTCACAGTGAGTTGGATACTTAATAAATAAATGGGCCTCGTAATATTATTTCTGGAATCCTAGTGTGGTAATGGGCATGTTTATGTCCTTTATCTACATCATCACCTAGGTTATTTAGGGGCTATATACATTTGTGGTTTGGGCAGTTGGTCATAAGCCCCCTATGAATACTTTGGGCCAGTATCTGGTCGTACCAAAGATGATAGTACAGTACTTAATTTGGTCGCAAGTTGCTTATAGCTACATTATTGGTGCCTTGCTGGGGACATCACTATGTATCACTGGCATATTGCTGGCTATCTTGTTGAGCATATTTAGCACTTCACATGAAATGTGAGTAAATATATTGCTGAGCATCCATTCATTTTACTTGGCATTTTGCTTGAAATATTACATCTTTTAGAGATTATTACTTGCCATATTACTGTAAATCCTACTTTGTAGAATATGTTGCATATTAATTCTGCTGTGTATATTACTATTAACCTGCATATGTCAGTGTTGTGCTGCATACTGTGGGGATGGGGCTATTTGGCCATTGCACATCATATGGTGAGCAAAGAAATTGTTATGCACAGTATTTCCTATGTTTTTTCTGTGAATGTTTTGTACAGCATACTAAATATTAAAGCTGCATTGCAAAATCCATTTTACTTACCTTCTGCATCCTCTAGTGACCCAGTCTTGTGCCTGCTCCATGCAGCTGTTTGTTCTACGGAACTCCCAGTTCTTCTCACAACCCTAACCTAAAGTAGGAGCTGTATTACACTACTCTATTGCATTTTAACATCAAAAGTTGTTACTCCAAGTTTGTTTGTCATTCATTGTAAGATATTGCATGCATTGTATGGCCCCATATAAATCAACCTTTATAAACTCTATATATAATTAGGTACATTATTGACACTTCTTTCCAAAAATCCTTAATTGCATTATAGTTGCACTTGTGAATTGTTGCTTTAAATTGTTTCTCTCCAGCAGTGTCGAGGTTAACCATGTCAACATATAGCTTGTCTTTTAAAGGGTTAAATGAGCAGAAATCATTAATTCGGGAGCACATTACTACCTCTCATATTATCTCCTTTTATTCCTTTAACAGTGCAGTCCGCATTCTACTGCTCACATGAACTGTTCTTGTATAACTGCCAACCCACCCTCTCCTTTTCGTTCACAGTGACTCCTTGCTCCTTCACATCATTACAATCTCATTTACTCTTCATTATAACCATGTTAATCATGTTGAACTAATGTGCTGCTAAAGTAGCATTTTCCCCAGAAAACTGTTATAATTTACCTATTCATTAATGTGGCTTCCATTATTTTAAAGTATAACCATAAAATGCAGGAGAGCTTCAAGCCGATATATGCTAAATCTGCAGACAGTAGGAGGATGAAATAAAAAGAAGCATATAAAAGTCTGTATGAGAAAAACAGATGAGATGTCCATAACGTACTGGCATTTACCTATTGCTTTACAATAAATATTAATCTCTTCCTATTTTACCAGTATGCTCCACTTAAACAATATATACAATGACTTAGCAGTACCAGAGAGAGGATGAATTAGGAGTATCAGCACTGACTGAAAACTATTGGTTCTCACCAGATTACACATGCAGCAGCCATACTTGCCAACTCTAAAAGAACATCTGTTGGTAGGAGTGCACCATATAGGGGGTAGGACAGAGCCAGCGGTCGCTAGGACCTGCCGGGACTCAGCTTAGAGATGTCTGACCTCTGACATGCACTACTGCACATGCACGGCATCTCTGTGCATCTTTACTCCCCAGCATCCATGTGGACAGGTCTCACCAGGAGACTCTAACCATCTAAGAGCTTGCAGTGCCCTGCTGTATGCCATCATGTATACTGTTCCACCACCATTATACATAAAACAACCAGTACTACTTTCCGCCAGTGCCAGTACCATAACACCCGGAGCACTATAACACCCAGCGCACTATAACACCCAGCATTACATTGAGCTCCAGGCTGCAACAAACCATATATTGTGCTAACCACTATTACATTAGTGATACCTCCATGTGTCATATGCTACCTGTTATTCTACTTGATGTATATAAGAATACAAGAACTGGTTAAGCAGACCATGGACTGATATCCACCTTTACAAACTACTGCATTTTATACTTAATCAACATCACTTACGCTCTGGCCAGATTTACTATACCCTGGTGCACCAACTCATCTGGAGAACTACTGCCCCAGCACATTCCGCTTTGCATTATATAGCAGTAACCGCATGCTCTGCATATTACTTTTCTGATACAAACTCCTTCCCTTGTGTGCATTGTTGCAACTGAAGGTGCAAGGACTGAGATGCCCACTTTAATCGTCCGTTCACATTGTAATACCAATTGTTAATACCATTGGCTGCAACATCAAAAATTGTACCAGGTGCAGTTTCTCTATCTGACCATGGCCCCCTATTCCTGCATCTGTGAATGCAGCCACTTGCATTAACACTCCTACGACAATCCCATAGCATGCCCACAAAAAAGATTATTTTACATTAATTGCCCAGGAATGCCCATCACGTTTCCACAACATTTCTGATACCATCTGTCCCGATCTCAACAACTCCTTTGTGCGTACACTCTGTACTTTTAAGACATTTTCTTGCATATGCAGTTGCAAAAAATCACTCAACTACGTTAACACCAGCATTGCGTGTGGATTGAATGTGGCTCAGAATCAGAGCACCATTTTGGTGGTCTTGTTCCAAGATATCCAATTTGGCATAAGGTTCGCGGCCTCATTCTCACTGTTACCCAGGTGTGTCTCCCCTCCAATCTCACCTTTTATCTCTTCAGCCATGGCCTATCCCTAACATCCTCACTTGGAAACTCATTAACCAAGTTCTCATTGCCACAAAATGTTTGATAGGTTCCCATTGGAAAATTCTGTCACAGGACCCGTATTAGGAAAATATAGGTGGTATACAAGTTTTGTACATATATCCGGTATGCTCCATGAATATCCTCTTCTATCTTCTCCATACTGTTTGGGATCCTTGGGGGTTGTCCATTTTGAGACATGACAATTTATTTTCTGCATCCACTAAGCTATACTGTGGTTGCTCTTAATTATTTCCTTCAGTGTGACTCTCACATGCTAAGACACAGCATGAGTAATACATAACCTTTGAAATATTACAGTATTTTTAAACATAATCTATTATTGTTACATATACATACAGTAGGGTGTGGCTATAACATACCTCCCACCTATTGCAGATCTTGAATCTGTCTGATGGCGGCATCATTTTTTTTCTGTACACACTGGAGGCACCTGTCATCGCTGCATGCCGAAGAACCCACTCACAAATTGGGACAAATGTGCTCATTGCAGGACATTCCCTTCAAGTCAGACTGTCCTGCCAATATTGAGACAATTGTAAGGGGTGGGAAATGTGGACTACAGGAATGCAACTATTGTATTAATGCTTCTAATACTGCACACTGTTGCATCCCACAATCTATTACTCAGGCCATAACAAGACAAAATAAGAGCAGTGTCACATTTTATATTCAGATTTGTGGATTTGTACTACCCACTAAAATTATTGTGTAACCCAGTGGTTTCCAAACTATTTTGAGCCACGGCACCCTAGAGTTTCAGTATTGTTTAATGGCACCCCTAAGCCAAAAGTTTGTTATTGAGAAATTCAGTAAAAAAAAGTAGTAAATTGAAGTAAATTGTGCTTATCTGTCATCCTTAGGTTCAGTTATGTGGTGTTGGACAGTTTTGCACTTCTGTTTGTCCATATAATTACATTACATTGACCATAAATAATTTGATTTGATGCTGGACCACCAACCTGAGGCACCCCTGCAAGTGTTCCAAGGCACCCCAGGGTGCCACGGTGCACAGTTTGGAATCCACTGGTGTAAGCAATAACAGGAACACCGAGTGTAATACTGTTTATTGGTGGTATTCAGGAGGGACCACACAAAAATCTTTCAGCTTTGCTGTGCCTGGAATGCATTCCAAGGCCCACCGAGTTGGTTGCTAGCATGTACGGGAGAGTAGTTGGCAAGCAGAGTCTGATAAACTGAGCAGTCATCACACAGCCAATGGGAATATATGAAAAAATAGTCAGGTGAAAAGCCATAGGGCCCGATTCAGAGATGGACGGAATTACAAAACCGCACACAAGCAGCTTTGCAATTCTGTTCATCTTAATGTAAATGGAGAAGGAGGTGTCAGACACCTCCTGGTTGCATTTGAGAGCACCATCGCAATCTTAGCAACCAATGGTTGTTCCTTTGGTCAGGCTGCGGGAGCTGAAGCTTCCCGCAGTTTGACTGGGTGCTGGTCACTTCAGAGGCCAGGAATCTGCATGCGCCGATGCAGACTCTGGCCCTATCCCTCCCAGAAAATGGGGGCAACACCCCCCTGTTTCTGGGAATGGTTATCAGCCACATCCCAGCTCGCCCCCCCCCCCCCCCCCCCAACGCCTCAGCATATCAATCATGCTGCAACTTGGGGGGCTTTGGGAGCATTATCGCAGGACTCGTTCTGTGCATGCGCAGACACCTAACTATTGGAGATGTACATTCAACCGATGATGAACATAAATCTCTGAGGCCCATAGTCAAGAATGAGATAGCACAGAAATGAGACAAGGGGGCTTTCTGCAAACTTCCGAAAATACCAGTTTTCAGAGGTTTGACAGCAATTTTAAGGTTGATGCAGCCTACCCTAGGAGAGAAGCCTAATTGTCTGCACCTTCCTAGTGCCAGAGGCTGGCTTATATACAGTATGTTCAGCAATTTGAATTTGGTGCATCATATAATGTCAGTTTTCATATGTCTGCAAGCTTAAAGTGCAGGAAAAGTGGGATGCTGCCCAAGAGGAGAGCCAAGCAATTCATCCAGAAGAGGTGGCAACTGAAAGGTCAAGACAGGTAAGTATCCACCGGGCTCCAGTGCTGTCTGACAAGCAGATACTTATCTGTTCTAGCAACGTACATGACTACTTATTGACTACTATTAATTTTGACTACTTTATAACAAAGCCTTCTCGCAATCTCTCAGGACTGTGCTGTATAAGGAACAGTAGTGAGGTATGCTAAAAAGATACATGTTTACATTAATATACACACAAATGTACATAAATATTAATAAATCACATACAGAGTTCACATCTTAAAAATGTTTATACTGTACACCTCATCCTGTAGTGCCTCTCCTATATACTGTTATAACTAGAGATGTGCGGTTTGGTTTTCCAGAAATCAGAATTCATCCGAATTTCGTGAATCCGAGTAAATCCGAGTCGCGGTTCTGATCTTTTTGCGGTTCGGAATTTGGATTTTAAATCCGAATTTTGGGTTTTGGATTGCATAAATTACATGATTTTAGCTGTTTTTAAAGCTTTTTATCTATGTTTTATTTAAAAATCCAGATCCAAAACCAAAACACTTGAGGGTGGTTTGCAAAACCAAATCCTGATCCAAACACTTAAAGGAGATACAGATCCAAACCTAAAACCAAAACCAAAACAAGGGTATCGGCGCACATCCCTAGTTATAACACTCATACCATTAGACATACATAGACTAGAGATGTGAGCAGAACCCATGTTTAGGTTTTGGTACTAAGGGCCTGATTCAGAGCCGGATGCTCTGACAGAGTGCTCGCTCTGAATCAGGGCCGGCCTTCTGTGTTTTTAGAGCGGCCTCCTGGCCACTCGCATATCTGTGGGTGACCAGCGGGCTTGCGACGAGACCCTTGTGGTAGGGTCTCATTGCCGCAAGCCCTAGAGTGCTTTCGGCCCCACTGACATCACTTGTGATGTCAGTGGGGCCGGCCCCAGACGGTAGGCGTTCTCATGGGAACACCTCCGTCTGGGCAGCCACGCCCCCGGCCCGCCCACCAAAGGGGGCATGCTGTCAATCAACATCAACAGCACGCCCCCTTTGGTACGAGACCCGGAGTGACGGTTTGCCCATCGCTATCCGGGTCTCGCGCATGCGCACAACGGAGCTGACTCCGTCGTGCGCATGCGCACTGGGCCACCATCGACCCGCTTGCAAGCGCATAGCGCTCGCGAGCGGGTTTGAATCAGGCCCTAAGTCATTATTGCATTTTGGTTTTGAATTTTTTTAAAATATTATCAAAAACAGTTAAAATCATGTAACAGTCATTTCCAGTAAATTTTGACCACCTCACAGCACTTGAAATCAAGAGGTAGAGACTTAAATGCAATCCAAAATATGCAAGATCTGGCTTATAGACTTAAGCCCCGTACACACTGGACAATGTGTGTATGGAGTGACCTCATCAGCAATGGACCCAGCGGGGTTGCCGGCATCAGCAAGTGCATACACACTGCATAACACTGCACAAGTGCATAACAACGGCGGGGTTGGGGTGGGGCCATGTTGCATTCGGCAGCATGGCATCATTAATGATATCCCCAGATTGAGCTGCATGTACAACTGGGGTTATCATTAGCGACCCACGGGAGCACGCATCGTTCGTCATTAAGTTCATACACACCGAACGATCAATATATTGTTCAATTATATCGTTATCGTTCATATCGTTCTTAAAAATCGCCCAGTGTGTATGCACCCAATGGGGTATATTTACTAATGTGCAAGTTTTTAGAAGTGGAGATGTTGCCCATAGCAACCAATCAGATTCTAGCTATTATATTCTAGAAAGTGCTAGTTAAATGTTAAGTAGAATCTGATTGGTTGCTATGGGCAACATCTCCACTTCTAAAAACTTGCAATTTAGTAAATATACCCCTAAGTTTCTCTCCAGCCAGCCCCCTTCTGTCACTCAAGCCCCGCCCGATGTCTCTCCAGCCAGCCCCTTCTGTCTTGAGCCACCTCTCAATTGTCTTTCTAGTCAGCCATGTTCTATCTCCAGTCCAACCCCAGTGCTCTCCAGTCACTCTCCTTCTGACACTAGCCCCCCAGTGTCTCTCTAGTCGCTTCTGGAATTGTAGAAGCTTTGCCATTCTGATATCAGTAGTTAAAGCTGTGGTATTTGACTCCAGTGTCACTACCAGAAACTCAAATTCTGGGGTCAGGTTCTGCGACATAGCAATTGTTGCATATTGACAACTATACACTGTAATTATAATCAGGAAATATTTCTATCTCTTGATTGTAACATAGATTAGTATCATCCTCATCGATAGAATACTTATACATATGTAGAAAGCGTACATAGATATGAAGTGCACTTTAATCTTCTTTGTAAATATGTACAAAGGGCCTTATGCAGAGATGGACATTAATGCAATTGCAGCTGCAATTTCGTACAAAACGCAGCTGCGAAAATATGCTAATGGTTGCAAAGATCACCCGAGCCTAGATATGCTCACTGATGCCGTCTCATCTGCGTACGATGTTGCTTATGTGTGTAAATAATGGTAACATCGACCCACATGGAGCAGCCATCTTGCCTTTGTGGCAGGTCTGACCAACTGCAGACACTGCAGCTCTCCCTGTATGCTGAGAATGCAAATGCAATGGCTAATTTATGCATCCCCATGAAACGGCATTCAAATTGTCAGACACGCCTGGCTCTATCCACGTCATTAGGATTTTGGTTGTCTCCTGGATCAGTCGTGACCATCCACACCTTGTCATGCTTTAACTGCATTTCTGTAGCAAATTTCCAAGTAGAGTAATTCTCAGACACTTTCAAACTTATAAAGCTCATACTTGCGCTTGGAGTATGCATTTTCACCTTCAACAGGAAGTTGTAATCCCCTTGAACATGTCCTTCACAGGTGCAGTGCCTGGCCCATAACCTATTGTCAGATGCCTACAAGTTCATAGGTGCAGAGCAGATGTGAGCAAGAAGGTTAGTCCACATGTTGATTCCAAACCAGAGTAGTTTTTATTGAAGATAACAGGGTAGAGATGATAGAAGATAATCTGCAGTCAATATAATAAGGTATCAATCTCTATTGGGCTAAGGACCTGATTCAGACTTACTCGCTAGGAAGTGTTCGCTCGTAGGCAGCCAATTTTCACATTGTTCGCATGCATAGGCATTGCAGTGCTTACGTGTGAACCAGTGCGAGAGATCGGGTAGCGTTCGCAAGCCACGCATAGATAGCCCAGCAAAGTGAGTGACAGAAGAAGCCATTTGTGGGTGGTGACAGGGGCTGGCCATTAAAACTGGGGGAACGCCTCCATTTGGGCTGCCACCCCCCCGGCCCGCCTTCCAAACGGGGCAAGCTGTCAATCAACATCGACAGCTCGCCCCCTTTGGAAAGAGACCCGCTACGACCGGCGCTGTCAGTTGTAGTGGGTCTCACACATGCGCACGAAGGAGCCGGCTCCCTCATGCGGATGCGCACTTGACAAACATCGAGGCGGCCGTGCGGTCGTAGACCGTACGGCCGCCTCTGAATGAAGGCCACAGTGTCAGGCTTGGGCACATGCAGATCATTTTACAGAGCCAAGTAAATACATTTTGCACCTGTAGTCTAATCAGCCTGTCATTTAAGTCTGGCAACTCAGACATGTGATGTTATTGAGGCTGATGAGTCATGCAAAATGACACTCAGTTAAAAGACAGCATGTAGCGTTTAAACATTCAACTACTTGTCAACACTGTCACCAGCCTTGAAGTGTCCAGCTAGCCCCTTCTGTCTCTCCAGCCCTGCTAGTGTATGTCCGGCCAGCTACCTTCTGTTTCCTGCCCCCCAGTGTATCTCCAGACCCACAGTGTTTCTCCTGCCAGCTTCCACCTTCAGCCTACAGACACATTCTATGTCATCTGGCTGATGCTAGTCCTCTTCGCGCCATGGCTCATCTGTCACTGGTTTACCAGGCAGCCACCAGCAAGCAACAGCATCTCCCCAGACTCCACATATATAGATCCATCTATAACCACTGCCTGCACTACTCCAGTGATCACTGCCCCTTATGCCACCTAACAGCTGGATCCTAGTGTCCATTACCTCTGGGAGTTCTGCCACTTGCCAGCATTAACCTCATAATTAACAGTACTATGCTCTATATTAATTGCCCCCCACAAATATCTCTGGCAGTTCTTGTGATTATTCTGACACTGTATTGTAATAAGTATATCTGCACTACCTCACAAGCTTATAATAGAACTCAATTTATCTGAAATATAAAGCACTGAACTATATGCTTGAACCATGATCTTCCTCCACAATAATAAAATACTATACCCATTTCAGTTTTGGACTGCTGTCAAGATCTGTTTGAGGCAGCAAAGGGCGTAACATAGGAAATTGAAGAGGAGGCTGCTGCTTTAAATGTCTAATGGCACATATCCACTAGCAGACCAAAAAACAACTGCAAAATTACGACATTGTAATCGTGCAGTCGTTTGACAGTCTGTGCTGTGTCTACACTGAACGAGCAGTCATTCAGTGTAGGCACATCAATCATCCCTGAACACGCTCAACCTGATATTATCGTCAGGTTGTTCAGCATGTTCGGCCGATGGAAACGACCAGCAGGAGCGCGCCTTGCTGGTCATTTCCGACATTAATGTGGCCAATTCATGAGCGATTTAACGATATCGTTATCGTTCAATCACTCATAGAAAAGTGGATGTGTGCCTTAAGAAGTGAATAAAAGAGGACACCAGTATTGGTGGGCAATAAATAAATGGAGTGGGTGTCTTTGCCCTAACAGAGGACTTGGTTGCTAGTGGGTAATATGGCACTGTACCTTTTATACACATATACACAATATACATATATTACTAAATGATGCATAAGGTAGCTTTATAAACCTTAATCAGGCTCACCATATACATATGAAATTGATACTATCTAGATACACACATACATAAAGTACTTGATTTATGCAGATATCACAAACCATATCTGTATACAGTGGCATGGGTATGTAATGCCGGCTGTCGGGATGCCTCCTGTCACAATAATGACAGTGACATCCCGATAGTTGGTATATTCAGACAAGGGTCAGGTAAATATACTTACTCTCCCCCTTCTCCCTCTAACCCTCCCTTTTTCTAAACTAACCCTAACTCTCCCCAGCCCGCACCCTAACCCTAACACTCCCCTGTTAGTGCCTAAACTTAAGTTTTCCCCCTTCATGCCTAAACCTAGCCCTCCTCCCTTAGTGCCTAACCCCATCCCAGTGGTGCCTGACCCTAACCCTCCCCCCTAGGGGTGCCTAAACCTAACCTCCTCCCCAAAACCTAACACTAACCCAGCTAATTTACCTAAACCTAACTCTACCCCCCGCGGCTAACAATAAGGGCGGGCTGGCATCCTCCTGGATTCCGGCGACGGAATTAAGATAGACGTTGGTATTTCGACACCTATCTTAAATCCTTTGTAGGGGATCGGCGGTCATAACTACATTCCGTACACAGTATAGTAAAATATATTAGGTACACTTTAAAGCTATCAGTAAATGCACATTATATTCCGATTACACAGGCTTAATACATCTTGCACACATTTAGAATCCTTTCGAAGTGGCAGGTTACATGTACGTATGCTAATAGTGCACCTATTTTTAAGAAATTGCTTTGGAATGAGCAAGTAGAAGCTATAGTCAGATTAGGGCATTCCTTACAGCTGGCACATGTATGTAAGCACAGTATTCAATTTTGCA
Source organism: Taudactylus pleione (assembly GCA_031769625.1). NCBI lineage: Eukaryota > Metazoa > Chordata > Amphibia > Anura > Myobatrachidae > Taudactylus > Taudactylus pleione. The sequence goes on along the minus strand of JAUIMM010001311.1, from coordinate 10,486,242 downwards.
AGATAGAATGATTATCAGAGCTGGCACTTTTGGATACTGAGAATATAGGAAGGTATTCCTTATTTTGCATTACATTGCAAGGCTTTCAAGTCATGCAAAATTAATAGAAAATTACACCAACTTGGAAGTGACGGAAAGCAGTATTGTTCATTACATTTTAACAGAGCCATTTTCTCTATTCAGGAGCAATTATGCCCTAACGTTTTTGACTATCTGCAGCCTTGGAGTATGTTCTGTACATCCTGTTCTGTACATGTTGTTTTGTTCCCAGCTGGATGTGATAGAGGGACTGAGTTACATGCAAGACCCTTTTGCTAATGGATCTTGTGATTTTTTTCACTGCAGATACTGTGTAGTCGAACATACACAGCTTTGTGCAGTGATTCAGAGTCTTGCATATCTCAGCCGCATATCCAGTTGCGGTTCAGGTAGTGGGCGTATTGGGCAGCAACTGTGCATTCGTCTATAGGAAGAGTGTTCCCAGGACGTGTTGTGGGCATGTACATGGAATTGCTGGCTATTTATCAGGTGAAGTTACCCAATCCTTGCACCAAAGATTAGGTTAGGTCTATCTAATGCACACTAATAATGATGTCAGCTACTTCCACAAATGGATAGATAGAGTCAGTGCTACTACCCAACTACATCCACATTTATATGTGGGCATGCAATATGGCTGCATCTGCAGCTGACTTGCATACAACTCTAATTTAAGCCCAGAGTATTCAGTAGGTGAGTAGGCTGCAGGTTCACCAACCCCTGGTAGGTAATGGGACCAATCATAGCTGTCTCTCATGATCCCTAATGCTTTGACAATGATTAAATCCTTATAATCAGCATTTTTATAGTCTCTACCTGATTCCCTAACCACTTCTTTCTGTGTCTTTACATTACACTTTTTATATCTGCAGTCTAATTCCCTCATTCACTCTCTATTATATCTTTAATGAATGTTGTTATTGTTACATGGTTCCTTTAGATAGGTACAATGAAGATGAGTAATTTCATCCAAAGTTTATAATGGGCCAGTCCTGCAGTATCATCAGTGTACTGTACATTGTTGTATTCCATCAACACACTACTGGTAATTCACTTATCAGGTAAATTGAGAGGTACAGTACATTGTATTAATATAGTCGCAACTGTGCATATTTTGCAGAACCTTGAATAATTCAAAGCATAACCAAATTCATGTTTGTTTTCTTAATCATGATATTTTCTAAGTTTATTACTCTTAAACCACGTACACACTAGAAGATAAATTGAACGATAATGATATTATTATCATTCAAAGTGTTCAATATCGTCCAGTGTGTATGCAAGATATCGCTAACAATGCGCGCTCCGGTGGATCATTAATGATGTCTTTCATCGCCCGTAACCTGTCAATATCATCAGGTTCTGCAAGTACGGGGATGAGGGAGGGTGCCGTCACTGAACGATATCTTTAACTATACCGTTGAGTGTGTATGCTCAGTGTCGTTAATGACATTGAGGGCCTAATTCAGACCCACTCGCGAGTGCTGAGCACTCGCAAGTGGGTCAATGGTGCCCTAATGCGCATGCGCACGATGGAGGGAGCTCCGTCGTGCGCATGCGCGAGACCCGCATAGCGACAGCCAAGCTGTCGCTATGGGTCTCGATGGTGAGTGACAGCACGCCCCCTTTGGTGGGCGTGCCGGGGGTGTTGCTGCCCAGACGGAGGCGTTCCCATGGGAACGCCTACCATCTGGGTCCGGCCCCACTGACATTACTAGTGATGTCAGTGGGAGTGCTTTTGGCTCTGATAAAGCCAAAAGCACTCCTGGGCTTGCGGCAGCGAGACCCTACCGCAGGGTCTCGTCGCAAGCCCGATGGTCGCGATGGTCATGACCATCGCGACCATCTTTTTGGACGCTCGCGTAAGCTGTGGGTGGTCACCCACAGCTATGCGAGCGGCCAGGAGGCCGCTCCATTTTTAGGTAGGAGGGCCCTGATTCAGGGCGAGCGCTCTGGTCAGAGCGTCCGGCTCTGAATCAGGCCCTGAGTCCGGCAGTGCAGGGGAAACACTTAACGATATCGCTCATGGAGCAGATCGTTAAGTGTGTATTAGACTTTACTGAAATAATAACTTCCATCAAATACCTTTTGATTAATTTGAATGCTTTTGCTTTGTAAATACTGACTATTTGGCACGCACCTATGCTTCCCGACCAAATATTTGCTCAACTCATAAATGCCAATTTGTCCATTGACTTTCTTTGAAACACACATGAAAGGTTATTAACTAACTTAATAAAATATACTATCTACTTACAGTATTCTAAAGGCAACCAGTCCCTGTTTTTTTTCTCTGTTTGTTGAGAGCAATTTTTGTGTCTATGTGCTAATTTTATAAACTACTGGTACATGCTAAACTCAACTAGGAGAGCATTAAAAATGTAATAGGATTATATTGTGATGATGCTTAGCGAACAAGTCAGGTACCGTGATTTAGTGATCTATGCCTGCTATTAATGTCATGTACATTATAAACATGGTTGTAAATTTCCAGAAGCATAGCAGTATCTGTCATAATCACAGTTTGGCAACTATGTAAATATTATTGATTTATAAAATATAGCCCACTTCTCTGCAAAAATCATCCACTAATCTTCTGTATTATCCACGGAGGGCAGCAGTGGTCTTTAACACATAATTATATATTAGTTGTGAGATGAACCATGAAAATTAGACCAGTATTATGGAAGTCTCAGCTGACTCAAGCTTACAGCTATCTATAGGATTAAAAATCTCATGAGAGGAGGAGAGGGAAAAACTGCTTCTCCGATCAGACTGCCAAAAGTAACAAAAGTATTACAATTTAATGTGATGTTTTTAATGTATTTACGTTTCTTAGAATTAATTACATGAAGCCAGTTAGTTATACAAGACTACAGAAGGAAGAAACTTGCAAATTGTAAAAAAACAACAACACAACATTATAAAGGCCTTAGATGCATAAGGTATGGCAATTGTGAAGACTAAAAATCGATCTAAATTAATATCAATGTTGTGTTTCAGAGGCTAAATCACACATTTACTGACAAACAATTTATTGGTATCGATTTTAAAGTGTTAGTAGATGTGCAATTTAGCCCCTGAAATACAACATTGATTAGATGGAGTTTTAAATTATTAAAATTAAGTACATAAACTGAACCCCTAGTGTGAGGACAGAGATAATTGATGTATACACTTAGACATTCCCTAAAAGACTAAGATATAAATTTACTACTAGGGTTCTAAGTATATTATCCACTACTGTAGTTCACCCACTGAGGTGTTATTACATATGAATTAAATGGCCCGCTTTACGCATGTGCAGAACGGGTCAGCAATCCCGCACAGAGAGTGGCAGCAGACTGTCAGTGATTGACAGAAACTATAAATATATAGTGAAGGGCGCTGTCATGTGTGGCTGATCCAAGCAGCTGCTGAGGAGGGGGTAGTCAGCCTCCTGGAAACAATGGGAAAAATGGAAAGCAGCGCTGATACCATAAATAAATTTAATAAATGATCAATAATAAATACATAAATATAAAAACCAGAACCTCAGTACTGAGAATTCAATGAATACAACATATGGCCATAATATAAAATACACTGAAATTGAAAGACATATAGCAAAACCCTGTAGCGAAATGCGTTGGTGACACAACCCTGTGAATTGGCACTTACAATTGCGGACCGCAGCACCTTTCCACCTTTGGGAGCACCTTTTGGACTTTGGGATTTACCATTATCCAGCACCTGGTCATCACGAGACTCCATCTGCAAGTGCTGGTTCCTACTATTCATGAGGACCTCCATCAATCATCAGAACTTTCAATCGTGACCAAAGACTGGTAATATATTTATCCCTCCATTGGACTGTGCTGCCTGCATTATATGTGGAATCATGGTGCAGGCATAATGCCATGGTGATCCTTTTAGTGCCTACAGGGTTTTGCTATATGTCTTTCAATTTCAGTGTATTTTATATTATGGCCATATGTTGTATTCATTGAATTCTCAGTACAGAGGTTCTGGTTTTTATATTTATGTATTTATTATTGTTAATTTATTAAATTTATTTATGTTATCAGTGCTGCTTTCCATTTTTCCCATTGTCAGTGATTGACAGTCTGCTGCCGTTTGTGGGCATGTCACCGCCATTGAGGGGGAGGGAAGAAGCCAGGATCTCCGTTGGATGGTGGAGATTTCCTGGCGTCTTCCTCTCATCTCATGCAATTCCATCTGTAGCTGAATAAGGCCCTGTATGTAAAGAAGTAATATGCTGTAACATAAGACACAATAGGGTTGGGTATGGGATGCCGGTGCTCGGGATCCCGGCGGTCAGAATCCCGATGCCGGCAACCCGACAGGGTCTCAATCCCGACAGAAGGTGATAAGTATACTCTCTTCCTCGCACCCTAGAAAAAACTCCTTCCCCCAGAGCATAACCCTAACCCTCCCCTAGTATCTAACCCTAAACCTAATCTTCCCCCTAACCCCAATATTTTCTGTCGGGATGCCGGAGGCGGGATTCTGAGCACCGGCATCCCGACAGCCGGGATAATAACTACATCCCAACATAATATTAACGTATATGTCTACTTACTCAGATCTGTAAATTCAGTGTCCATTGTTTGCTTTCATGGGATAGGTTATTCTACTGGAGAAGATCACCAAAATAGTGAGGCCACTTAGCAGATAACTTTACCTTTTACAAATTTCTCCAGAGACCAGTGTCTAGAAAATAAAGTGTGCATAAGGCTCTTTTATGATTACAGTGACAAGACAAAGTGTACCTATTTAGCAGCTTTTAAACTCTGTAACTACTTGACCAAATCCTGAAATGTTGGAGTATTGTTTGGAAAACAAATAGGTATACCTCATCTCTCAGAATGCAGACCAATAAGTGAACACTCTAGGCATTACTCCTTCCAAATAGTCCTGACCAGTGGTGGCTCCAGGGGTGGGGCTGCAGCGCAGTCCAAAATTCAAATAGGGGAGCCACACCATCTGCCAGTGAGTCCCAGCCATCTATGTTTGGAAGCATTTGAAATGGCAGTTGGTGTGGTTCCCCTAATTCAATTTTGGATTGTGCTGCAGCCCCTCCTCTGGAGCCACAACCGGTCCTGACCTTAAATAAATGACACCCCTTTTAGTAGATAGGCCTCACCCTTCCCTCCCCACTAGCCCTGTAATTTAATTATTAGCTTCCTTATTTCATACATAAACCCAACATTACATTATTAGCTCCTGCAATATATTGAAAGCTCTCACCAACCCCAATTTACATTAATAGCTCTCATACTTAATAAAATATGTCTCATATTAAATTAATAGCCCCACCTGCTGCTATATTATATGTATAACCCTCACATTATATAGCCCCATTACATTATTATATTCCCACTACATTATTCTTGTACATCCTACATTAATTTTATACTGTAGCTTTCACCAGCCTCACCATTACATTAGTAACACCACAATATAACCTTCATAGTAGTTACTACCTCCTACTACACTTAGCTGCTAGGCTGTCCTGCAGATGATTGATGTAGGGAAAGCTGACGAATCCTTCCTCATGCACCGACATTGCACATGTTGGCAGTAGACACTAGTCCCATGTGTGCTGAGGTGGGGCATTTGGTAGACATGAAGAAATCAGAAGGTGATGAGGGGAGTGAGCAGGAATGTAACTAACTAGACATTTGTGGGCCCCATATTAACATATGTAAGGGCCCCAGGTACTACCCAATGGCACAAAACTCACAAAGAAAAGTGACAGACCAGGAAGACAGGCCCCTTCAACTGTGGGTCCCATACCAGCTGCACCAATAGTCAGTACATCCTTGTGGGTGAGTGAGAATATGAGGAGGAGAAGATGAGGGGAAAAACTAGAGGGGGGGGCAGCCAGATCCTCACAGAGGAGCAATATCCACTTCCTTTCTGGCTATACACCCTGTAGGATAACCGGATAACATTTACACCCTGCACCCACGATAGATATATCACTGTCTGTATTGTATTGTGCTTGTGCTGCAGGGTCATTTGAAGGGTCATTCCATGGTAACTCATGTTACACAGTAACATAGCAAGTATATGCATGGCTATCAGCAGCAAAAGGAATTTATGTGAAATTAATAAGACAGGTCATGGTTTAAAAACTGTATACAGGAATTGCTAATTGTTTGCTATGTCACTTTGTAACGTGAGTTCAGTCTTATCTCTCTTCAAATCGAGTGCTTTTTATACAGGTCACAAACTACGCAGTGATTTCTGATATCCTTTACTTTCACACTAGTATGCTAAGTATCATTACTTATAATACACCACTAACACCACTGGTTCAAATCCTGATGCCGGAACCCCGATTGAGTGAAATCATGACATTCCATCGTTGGTATATCGACGCCCGGGATCCCGTCCGTCGACATATTCAACGTATCCCCACACATGCACAAACATACTGTAGATAGTTCCACAAATACACTGACAGAAATAAACCTACATACATACATTCATATACATTTACTATTCCTGGCTGAGTTACTAAATACATTGTTGCATTTACCAATCTGTGGCTTCAGACAGGTCAGTAAATGAGAGAGGTGATAATATAAAGGTAATGGAAGTTAATAGCAGCTTCCTGCTTCTTACTATATTTCACCAGAGTGTTTTGATTGTATCACAGTTGGAACCAGAGCTCTCGTAACAGAAGCCTTTAATTCAGTAATTGGATCAGCAATCAGAGTAATGCTAAGCACTTGGAAGCTTTGAATTTTTTAATTCTTTGGAACATTCTGACTTTATAAAATGCCAAAGGTGAGGGTATCTTTCACCGCAGATTATATACCTTCTCTTACCACAGGTGTATTATAACACTATAAACACTATCTCATTTTGCCTGATAGGTTTTTTATTTATATTCAGTGCACTAAATTGGTGTACTTACAAAAATGTCACCATGTAATTGAGCTGACACAAATTTTATATACATTGGCAATAAAAGCAACCTCATAAAAGTAACCACTAAGGGACTTTATCATATCATCTGGGGACAATCAAAAATATATTAATTAATTCACTTTAAAGAGTCAGTTGGTTGGTAAACGATTACTGATAACAGACATTTTCTCTGCTAGTTATTGTATTACAAAGTAAGGATAACCTGTGCACAGGTTCTGGTTTGAAGGGTCATTCCATGGTAACTCATGTTACACAGTGACATAGCAAGTATATGCATGGCTATCAGCAGCAAATGGAATTTATGTGAAATTAATTTTATTTACTGAGAAAATAATAAGACAGGTCATGGTTTAAAAATTGTATACAGGAATTGCTAATTGTTTGCTATGTCACTTTGTAACGTGAGTTCAATGGCGTCCCTCCCCGCTGTGACACCCGGTGTGGGGAGGGATGCTATGCGTGCGCTGCTGAAAAGGGGTGTGACTTCACTGACAGGGGCGTGGCCTCACTAACAGAGGGCATGACCTTGCGACCCAAATCTCAGCCCGTGCCGTGGGTATCATTCATCACTGGGGTGGTGGGGAGTGCCGGCTCCCTCACTGTGACAGGAGCAGAGTGCTGCACTTAATAATACAGTGCAGCACCCTGCTCCTGTCCCTGAGGGGGAGCCTGCACCTTGGTGTCACCCCTCGGCGGGTGACACCCGGAAACTGCCAGCACCCCCCTTGTGACGCCACTGCGTGAGTTACCATGGAATGATCCTGAAGGGTGTTGTATTCTATAAAGGATTGCAGCTCTAGGAAGTCTACACAACTACATGGTAGTTGTAGTTAGATTAGGCTGTTGTTATTGGTATTTATGTAAGTGGGGAATTATTTTAGTGAATCTTAGAGAACATGTCTATATATCTGGTCCAGAGGACAAGGTTTACCCTGAAGTTAAGTACAGACCAGATGTTTTTGTCCTCCCATCTGTTTATAAACAAATTACCAAAGCTTGGAGCAAAGTTTGTCTACAGTACATTGATATTCCTGTCTCCTGGAGGTAGATTAAACAGTGGGTAACAATTTCCTTAAACAGACTGTTTCTATGACAACTGTGAGACAATGACTTTTGCATCTGACATAGATCATAATCTTTTTTGCACTGGATTTAAATGATCACCAGAGACATGTTTAACCACTGCTAAATTGCACAACTAAGGAATGCTTGAATTACAGCAGGTGGTTTAAAGGAATGGTACTTACTTGCAACTCTTGACATTCTCACTTGTTCTGCAGTATCAACTTATACTATCAGTTTGTGTCAACATTGTAAAATTTCTGCTGTTTACTTTCAATAGACACCTGTTTCTCATACTATAGTTGATAGGGGTTTGGTATGATTTACCCCTGCCGACAACGGCTGCCCAGCAGGGGTGAAAATCCCGATCGTCCAAGGTAAGTAACCCCTAACCCTAACCCTCCCTTAGGGGTGCCTAACCCTAACCTCCCCCCCAAGTGCCTAACCCTAATCCCCCCTCTAAGTGCCTAAACCTAACCCCCCCTTCCCCGCCGCCTAAACCTTAGTCACCCGGAGGAGTGCCTAACCCTAAACTCCCCCCGGGGGTACCTAACCCTAACCCTCCCCTTACCCTAGCCTAACCCTAACCTCCCAGGGGGTGCCTAACCCTAAGTCCGCCCCCGAGAGCACTAAACCTAACCCTCCCCCTAACAGTCGGGAAGCCGGCGGTTGAGATTCCATCCGTCGGCTTCCTGACTGCTTCCTGTTGATAGTCATTCTTATTTCCTATTTCTCACTGCACCAGCATCACACATAAGGGCAAAGGTACCATATGCAAAATACAAATACAGAATGTGTGACATCACTCGTTCAATGTTTTACTCATTCCTTAAGTCTTGATACATTAATGGTTCACCTTGGTTCACCTAGTGGTTACACAGGCCCTTGTTCACCATTCAGGTGCTTCTTGATTGTTCCTTTCATATAAGCATATGCAGTTATAGAGAGCAAATAGTAATTCCATTTTTTATTCAATTACCACTTATCTGTGTGCATATCTGGTTAATGCTTTTGACATACTTAGGTAAGAAAAATCACTTTTATTATATTTTTCTATATGTCAGCTATAGTGGATCACATAATAATTTCATCTGCTAGATTGTGTTGAGGCTAGGTGCTACGTGTGTATTTGGTAACTCTGGGGCTGATTCAGCATTGCACGCTAGTGCAATGCTGGCCGGCGTTCCCGGAAACGGGGGCATGTTGCCCCCATTTTCCGGGAGTAGCAAAACCAAGATCTGCCCCCACGGATGCAGTTTTCTGGCCTCGCAAGCCGACCAACCTGCATAAGCTGAGGCTTAAAAAAAGCCAAATCACAAGTGCAGATCTCCAAATTACTAATTATATATAAATACATTATGCAATAAAATTTTGCAATAAATAAATAGAGGTTTATTGCAAAATTTTATTGGATAATGTATTTATATATAATTAGTAATTAGTCATTTGGAGTTGTGCACCTGTCATCTGTCTTATTTTGATTCCTGCATTAATAGTCTCAACAGGTAAACTTCAGCAATGTAATGATAATAATACTACATCAAATCAATTAATTATCTCATAGTTACAAAAAGCAACAGCACTACAAGTAGGTACTCTGATGGAAAATCATGAGTAACGGGACGATCAATATGCCTGATTCTGAGATTTAATGCAATCGCAATCTCTTACAGATCGCAGTTGCTAAAATATGCTAATGCCTTCCAAAGCTTCCAAGCTTCTCCTATCCGTCCAACAACATAAAAGAGCATAAACATCATTAACATCTACTGTATGCAGAATGGGCAGCCACACAGCTTGTGCAGAGAGCTCTCATGCTGCGATGGAGATCACAATGGCTAATTTATGCAGGCTCATGAAACGTAGTTTAAATGGTCCCGACACGCCTGTGTTTTCCTAGCCACCTCCGTTAACTCCCCCAAATGCTGACTACCTGTCATTCACTCTGCAAGTGAAGCCTCTGTGCGAGCGTGATCGCGATACAATCGCTGTTTATGTGCAATGTGGCATTCAAACATGCACATGGGTGGCAAACAATTGCTCGATCTGTGTCAATATCGGTATTGTGTAAATCTCAGAATCAAACCCAATGTCTTATACAAATACAAAAATCTTCAATGAATACAGTACACTGGTTGCATAAGCGTTTCGAAAGTTATCGGTACTGTACTGTAGGTTTATTTCACTACTTTTTCCTTGGCTGCAAGATCACGTTAATGGTAGAAAAAGATCTGACATCATTTCTCTTGATTTCAGGCTTTACAGCACAAAAAGAGAGGAAAGACTTTTTACAGTATATAAAATGTACCTTTAATCTCTAAAACGTCATGTAAACTTTTAATAGGAATCAGTGAGTTATGTTACAAAAAATTTTTACTCAACTTCAAACTGAAAGCAATTAACATGAAAAATATTGTTAGATGTTCACTTTTCAAGCTTCTCTATTGGCAATTTTTTCTATTGTCCTTTCCATATCACATTCCATGGCACTGTATTTTATTTTCAATATATAAAAGGGAAAATCCATTTAAATGCTGTTGAGCCATGGTGGACCTCAATGCATTGTTCTTCAAAATACTGCAGAGTACAGAGACTTCTACTGCACCACAGAAATTAACGGGATGCGGTCACAATACTGACCATGGGAATTCTGGCACTAAGAATGCCAGCGCCAGAATCTCGACACCTGTTAGACTCCCGACGCCAGCATCCCAGCCCCTGGCATCCAGAAAGTAAGTGGCGGGGTTAGGGAGAAGGTTAGCATTTGGGTTTGGGTTAGGCACTGGGGGAGGGTTATGGTTAGGCACTAAGGGGGAGGGTTAGATTTAGGGTGTGGGGGGAGGTTAGGTTTAGGCACAAGGAAGGGAGGGTTAGAGGTAGGGAAAGGGGAAGGGTTAGGATGCCAACTGACAGGTGTCGGTATCCTAACCCTATTGGGATGCTGGCATCAGGATCCTGACCGCCATGATCAGGGGCGTTTTAAGAGAAGAGGGGGCCTGTGTGCAGCTTCAGTTTGGGTCCCCTCCTCTCTGTCAGCGCACTGAGCGCTGTAGGTTCTGGCATCATGGCAGAATCTACTGCGCATGTGTGGGTTGCCAGGAAAATTGCGCCCACCATATTTTCCCGGGGACATCTTTTCTGCACAGGTTACAGGGTAAAATGTCCGTCGCCATTTTCCTAGTGATTATTTGCAGGCAAGTTACAACAGCACTGGCAAAAGAGCAAATTCTATATAAAGGCCTGAGACCAGTGCCGTAACAAGGCTCCAGGGTGCCCTGTGTCTCTAAGAACATGATGTCTTGATTTCACATAGCGGGGGTGCGGCCACCAGCACTGGGAAGTGCAGCTCTGCCCAGAGTGTCCTCAGGACACTCTGAGTGATAGTAGAGTGTTAATAGTCTTGGTGAAATCTCCACCGTATAGCAATAGAGCTGAGGATTGTGCAAAGATAATGTTGGGGGTACCCCTTAAAGATGAAGTCCAACAACAGCCTAGAGGCTGGTAAGAAAGGCTAGAGTCAGTATAGACCAAGCAGCAGTCTTGAGAACTGGCGGTGCTTGGCTTGGTGCAGCCGTTGGGTTGATAGCAGCTCCTAAGGCAGATAGAAGATGTGGCTGTTGGGTCGTGTAGCAGCCCTTGGGGCTGGTAGAAGATGTGGCCACTGAGCCATGTAGCAGCCTTGAGGGCTGGTGAAACTTGACTAGATGCAGCTGTTGGGCTGGTAGGAGATGCGGCCACTTAGCCGTGTAGCAGCCTTGAGGGCTGGCAGATGATGCAGCCACTGGGCTGTGTAGCATGACGCAGATTTGTGTCAGTAAAAGACGCAGGAGTGCAACATGTGCCGCCGGGATGACACAAGCAGCAGAGGATGCTAGAGTTTGGCTTGTGCCGCCGAGCCGACACAAGCGGCTGGACGCTGGATGATGCCCTGTGTCGCTGGGATGGCACAAGCGGCAGAGGACGCTGGAGTGCGACTTGTGCCGCCGAGATGACACAGTAATGCCTCAGCAGGAAAGAAAACAGGAAGAACAACCAATCCAGTCCCAGCAGAGATGACGTAAGCCCAGAGAGGTTTTTTCATAGGTTGACAGTGTGTCTCCCAGCAACCGGCTTAAGAGAACTGTTGGGAGCATCTCCGTCCAACAAGATGCGGCGGCTGCTTGTGACATAGAGACAGCAGGGTGCATGCCCAGAGCATTCAAAGGACACTCTGGGTGGCACTCCCGCAACAACATGGGCTGCAGGGTCCCTATCCAGGCCTTGCACACAGCCCTGCTCTCTGTGTGGTGGCACCACTCGCACATCCCTCTTTACTGCCCTGACTGGGGCTTCAGTACCGTCAACCCCATTAATAATCTGGTACTAGTAAAAAGCTATTACTATTGATGAATATAATAATAAGTTGATCAATATTTGGACAGTCTGACATTTTGGTTCACATGGCAGACATTTGGTTAATGTAGATTGAAACCTAATAAAATATTAATTGTGGAAATACTATTACTGTACACAGCTAAGAGATTATAACAGATAATCAACCTGTTGTAGCAAGAGGTGCAGGCAGCTGATGGATCTGCCGCCACTGTCAAAGTCCCATACCTATATGTTATATCTTTTGATGCACTTCGCATAATGGGTGTAGTCTAACATTATTAAAGCTATTTTGATTTTCACTTTTTACAGTTAAATACATTTCAAATAATTTGGTTTCTACGGGTTTTAATATGCCATTTTATTTTGTATGTTACAAGTTTTTATATGCTGCGATTTAAAAAAAGAAAGCCAGCAGGGAAAATTAAACATACAGTATTTTAGCCAAATCAGCAGTAGAAACCAGCTAATGAAGCAGTGTGTTTTCTACTGATAAAACTATACCTCCCAACATTAGTAACATGTAAACCAGGAAATGGGTCATGGCTGAAGAACATTTGGGAAATGGTCTTATAATAGTGGGCGTGGAAATACTGCTAGACTACCATCTCCTCTTCCTTAAGCACCATATTATTGTAGCATGTACTGGAGTCACTTACCTTCACTGTGTACAGCAGGAAAATGTCCTCCCAACTGCCAGGAAGTCTGGTTGAATGTGCCATATGCAAGAAGGCAGGAAAGTCAGGGGACTGTACCCGTGAAACCAGGATACATGTGAAACCAATCATACAGTATTGCGCATGGCAGCTCTAACTGCAGTCAATAATACTTTGCTAAAGTTTATATCAGCAAACTGTACAGATATACTTAGCTCTCTTACACTATTATATAAAAGATAACTCTCCCTGCTATAAAATGATGTGCTGACTGGAGAATATTGTCCCCCGAGACCAAGGGGGTCTATTTACTAAGCAGTGTTAGGAGACAGAGTGATCTCAGGTTTGAAAAATGACAGTTGGGAGCTGATTGGCTGGCACCTTATAACTTTCTTATCACTTTTCACTCTGTCTCCTAACACTGCTTAGTAAATAGACCCCCAAGTCTCTGTATCAAGCAGTGAAAAGTGTGGTGAAGTGGACCAGTGGAGAATTTGCCCATAGCAACCAATCAGCTTCTACATATTATTTTAATAGACTGTACTTGATAAATACTACTTCAAAGCTGATTGGTTGCTATGGGCAACTTCTCCACTGATCCATTTCTCCACACTTTTTCACTGCTTGATATATAAATCCCTAAGGGTGCACATTAATGTGTTCTGGGCAGACTAGACAGATACATCAGTGCAAAACCATTTTACAGTATTTGAGAGACTCACTTAATATTGACCAGTGCAACCAATCATTTCACTAGGATTTGGATGCAACAGTAGAGCACAAGGGACAAAGTTAATTTACAGCGTAGACTACAAGATGTTTGTTCCTCAGCAATATGGCAGCATGCAAGGCTATATGGAAACATATTGAACCATTGGAAACCAAGTTACATGGTGAATTTCCTTTGCCACATCTTGTAAATTTAGGAAGGAATGTATTTCTGTGTGATGTATTACAGATTGCCTCTGGAATAGTTAAGCCAAAACACTCCATGAATAATATCTATTTTAATTTTAACTCTCACCTTATAAGGGTGTACAGGAAAATGGTGACAATTGCTTAGTGTATAAAATGAATATGTGCTCTGCAGCCAATGCAGTGATGTCCAGCACATTGCCCAGAATTCAATCACTTGATATTTTTCTCAGTGCTAAAAATAAAAATATATTATACTATAATGCACTATATACTTAATATTTAACCTTATTTCATAATTATGCACCAGGACGCACACTTATGGAAGCAGCCAACATTTTTTCTTTAAAATATATTTCTGACCAACATCATGGTATTGTATAAATCCTCCCTTCCCTGTCCCTCCTCCCCCCGATATCCAGTTCATTTGTCCACTGACACTATTCCAAAATATTAACCAGTCTGGGTGCAGTATATTGTTCGGCCAGGGTGATGTATTCAGGGCTCTGGCTAGGCTGACCTCCTCTGCAAACCCTGGATCATCACACAAAACTACTTCAAGTTCTTTGGATTTTGGCCCCTGCTGCTGTAACTTGCATTATGATTGGTTACATATTATGTAACTTGCATTGTGATTGGTTACTTTACCCTACATTGTCCTCTCACAAATCACTATTCTCTTCTTCTGACCTGGTTTCTGAAATATATTTAGTGAAAATTTGGTCTACATCAGATCTAGTGACTCTAACATCAGTTGTGGTCTTAGCCATTTGGGTCAGACAACTACATCATACAGTAATCTAGGATGTGTTTCTAGCCTTAGACTCATCCTTAAATGAGCTATCATACGTGTAGTTAATATACAAGAATCTAAATATATACTTTGTGCTGAAATAAAAAAAAAGTTTGCTTTATGAGTATAAAACCGCCATCTGTTTTTTCTTTAATTTAAAATAGGTAATATATTTTGGACTGGGATGTAGTCAGCATGCCTCCATGCGGCATGCCGACAGTTTATATCCCGGTGCGCGGGAATACCAACAGCAATCGGGATCTCTGCTCCAGAATGCCGACCGCCGGCATGCCGAAAGTAAGTATCAGGGGGTTAGGGATGGTTAGGTTTAGGGTTAGGCACTAAGGGGAGGGTTAGGCACTGGGGGGATGTGAGGTTAGGTTCAGACACTAAGGGGAGAGGTTAGGGTTAGACACCAAAAAGGGAGGGTTAGGGTTAGGTTAGGGAGAGGGTTAGCATACTAACCAAAAAGTGCCGGTATGTTAATCCTTTCAGGACTCCTGCATCGGGATATTGACCGCTGGGATCCCGGCTGTCGGCATTACATACCCAACCCTTTTAGACTAGATGTAATAAGCTTTGGTGAGAGATAAAGTGGAGAGAGATAAGGTACCAACCAATCAGCTCTTAACTGTCATTTTTAGGAGCTGAGTGGCTGGTAGTTTATCGCTCTCTATTTCACCCCTGACTTCATTAGATTATTTCATAAATTGTTATACAGTACTGTAGAGTTAACTTTAGTACATATAAGAAATTTGTTATCTGGAATGGTTAAATGTTCAATACTTCAAGCAGAGATGTAAAATGTATACAAAACAATGATGCAATTGCATGTGTATACTGAGTATACAGCATACTAAAGTACTGTATGTTAATTGTGTTTGACATGTAGAAACTTTTAAAGCAAACTATCATCATGCAGAACAGATTCTAGTCCTCATCAAGGTGATGATGATAATTGTAGTTTTAATGTTAAATATATATTTAAAAAATATATATGTCACTCCCTCAAACCTGATGACAGTCCCAGTGCTAATTGCATAGGCAGGTTATAGCATTATTACTGAAAGAATAACCTGAGATTCCTCTAAAAAATAAAGCCGCTAACAGCACCCGGTTACAAGAGGCTGGGCTTGTGACACTTTATTGAGGAAGTCCATAGTCCAACATATAACTGTCAAAATTTTATACAGCTCCTGTTGATGGGTGTTAGGATAAAATATGGTTAAATTAGATAAATCAGCTTTGTTTCTAATGGTACTACTGGTCCCAGCAAGCCCTGGCTGCCATAAACTGCTTGGGTATGATGCCGCTTATAGATCTACACCCACCAGCATGCCAGTCAGAGTCCACTGTGACTTGTAGTGGACCAGTAAACACCTTGAATAGAAATATTAAAGTAAACGCTTCCCTACAATTTTTTCTAACCTTTTAGAGATTACCTAAATCCATTGGGGGTTGGATTTAGTCTTGCAGTTTTTAAATAATGCTGGCAAGCCCCATAAGGAGCCCAGCTTACCTGTAATAATGAAACGGCACTGTTTGATTAGGATTGGGCAGGACATGGAAACACTGCTTTGATTATTTATTAGTACGGCCAATATTCAGACGCCGGCTTCCCCTCTCGCACATCCGTAATACTTTGCAAACCTTCACAAACATCGGTAACATCGAGTACCATCAGTCCATCACACAGAATTACAGCAGCCCTGACCTTACATAGAAATTGCTAACTTCATTGCACGCAGTGAGTACTCAAACTGCGTATGCCATCGTAATGGCAAATTTATGCACGCCCCTGTAAAGCTGTTCAAACGCAATGGCTGTATTTCTCCGACCACACCCTCGTCACCACCCCCAAATGCTCACTGCATGTGAATCACTTTGCAATTGCTCTGCATGGTCTCTGTGATCGCAGCACGATCGCAGTTAGGCATTCGCGCACACGCACTGCGATACGTACTCATGCACAGTACAACACAAACAGCCATCTGCGTACGCGATCGCATCTGCGATTCTTAAGGAATAAGGCCCTGAGTGCACTGCATAAGTGCAGTGCATTACTGGGAGGAAAGTCCCATGAGACACCACAAAAAGTCAGAGAGGCATGTGCTAAGCTCTGATTGGTGGAGCTTATCACATGCTGCTCTGACCCATGGAGGAAATCATCAGCAGCCAGTTCCTGCTGGGGTGAGGTAATTACGTTGTTTGGCACACATATAGACCTGTATGTAACATTTCTGATTTATTAGAGGATAAAGTTTAGGGAAACTCAGGGCCTGATTCAGACCCGCTCGCAAGTGGGTCAATGGTGGCCCATTGCGCACACGTGGCTTGCGCGAGCCCCGGAGTGAGCGCAAAAAGCACTCACTCCGTAGCTCACAACAAAAGGGGTGGCTGTCGATGTCGATCGACAGCTCGCCCCGTTTTGTAGGCGTGGCCAGGGGGTGGCTTCTCAAGCGAACGCCTGGCGTTTGTGGGCGGCCCCACTGACATCACCAGTGATGTCAGTGAGAGAGCTTCTGGCTCTATTACAGACAGAAGCTCTGTGGGACTTGCGGCCACGAGACTCTACCATAAGGTTCTCGTCGCAAGCCCGATGGTCGCGATGGTCTTGACCATCGCGACCATCATCCTGGCCACTCGCAATAGCTGTGGGTGGTCACCCACAGCTATGCGAGCGGCCAGGAGGCCGCAACTAAATATACCAGCGCCTGCCCTGATTCAGAGCGAGCGCTTGCTTTTTGCGAGCACCTCTGAATCAGGCCCTGAGTTTGCATATTTTATTAATTTTTACCATATTTGTCAACTCACAATACATACTACTGACACCTCCTATAGTATTAGAACTTTTTTGTTGTTGTTGGTTTTTGGGCATTATAAGGTGAATGCTAATGCTGGGCATACTCTCTACAATTATCTGTCAGATATCTGTCAAATCTGTCTGGTGGGAAGGAAAATCTGGTCCGTTTTACAGTGTTTGGGAGCAAATTTCTATTGTCATTTGCTCCCATACATTACCAGATTTTCATTCCAACCAGCCAGATTGGACAGATATCTGACAGATAATTGCACAGTGTATGCCCAGCATAAAGCTGGCCACACATCTAAAGATTTTCTGTCCAACCATCCAACTAGTTGATTGGTTGCAATGAAAATCTGGTAACGGATGGGAGTAAATGATGATCAGCAATTTGCTCCTAAATGCCAGAAAACAGATGAAAATGGTCGTTAGAAAAGTTTGTTAAATGTTTGATCTAAACAATTCGTTCAAATAAAATTTTTTGCCCATTTTCCGGCGTTTGGGAGCAAATTGCTGATTGTCATTTACTTTCATACCTTACTAGATTTTCATTCCAGCCAATCAACTAGTTGGCTGGTTGGAATGATAATCTTTAGATGTGTGGCCAGCTTTATTTAATCTGTCTTCCTCATCTGGGTGTAACCAGCCCAGCATAGTGTGTGTAGTAGTGACGTGTGGTGAGATAAATGACTGGGGAGGCACTGGCTAGTATCAGAGCCAGATTTACAGATACATATATGAATCTGAGGGTTCATGTGGGTATTATACAGAGGTGAAGCAGTATATAGTGCTGGAAATTTGGTGACTTTTGATCAGGGATGTGTGGAAAAGGTAGATGGGGAGGCAGTGCCTCACCTGCCATACAATTTTACTCCAGAGATTTGACTATAAAACTGATTAGAAGAATAATATTTTCTTTACATTTTGCTTATTATTTTTATAGAAAAACTCTGGAGTGTAGCTAAGTATGACAGGAAAGGCTCTGCCTCACCTGACCGCACTGGTATGTAGTGGTGCCTGATAATAATTTGCATGTGTGATGGATGCAATGTGTACTCCACCTATTGTGCTAAACCTATTGCATTATTAGTTGCTCCATGAATTGCTGGATTGGAGGGATTAAGAGTCCTTGGGGGGAATTCAATTTGGCGCGATGATGAATACCTGCGGGAGGGAGCTCCCACAGCTATTCAATTTAATGAGCTGTGTGTCTTGTTGGGAGAATGTCAGTTCTCGCGACTTAACCTGGGTGTTAAGACGCGGTAACCAGCATTCTCCTTCTAACGTGCTGGGCGTGCGGTTGTTAGCGCCGCGCTAAGCCAGCAAACAGCTACGCGCCCATCACTTTTGTCGGATTTCTCCTCGCATCCCCAGGGGAGTGTGAGAGGAAATCCTTTAGCTGCATAAACAGAGCGTTGTATAGAATAGCTGCGGGAGCTCCATCCTGCGACTATTCTACATTGCACTGAATTGAATTCCTCACCCCTTATGTCTGTTTGGGATGAGTCTGACGTTATAGTCACTATATATGCGTGTTCATAGGGTGGCCAGACGGGTTTGCGGCATTTGATATGTATATATATTTTTCATCCTTGAATTTTTTTTTTCTTGTTTTATACCTACAGAGTATTTGCAGTGATTTGTATACGGTATATAGTAAAGAGAATAGCTGGGTGAATATACTGGGCTCTTTCCTATTAGGTGTGAGTAGGGTCCTGCAAGCTGTTCTCATGGCGAACTCACATTGTGTGATGGTCTCTGTATTCCTTGGGGTACATTTACTAAATTGAGAGTTTTTAGAAGAGATGTTGCCCAAAGCAACCAATCAGATTCTAGCTATTATCTTCTAGAAGGTGCTAGTTAATGTTAAGTAGAATCTGAATGGTTGCTATGGGCAACATCTCTTCTAAAACACACTTCTAAAAATTCTCACTTTAGTAAATTTACCGCCTAGAGTGAGATTCAGTGTAGCGATAAGCTCCTAAGTCTACGGCAAACCGAAACTCCCGGCAGCACGTGGGTAACCATTCTACTCCTCTCCTGGTACTGGTTGGATAAACTGTCTATACAGGGACACGCTTTTGGCTGCATGTGTTCCCGTAGCTGCGTGATAGTGTTGTGTCTGTGAGTGATGAGGCAGGGAGAGAACAGTGATGTCCGCATACAGAGGCCACATTAGCAATAACAAAAGACCCCTCAGGCTTATTGATCTCTGTCATCAGGTAGGTGGTGTGGCGAGTTACTCCAGCTACCCCATCAGGGGGCGACATTCAGCAATTTAGGGGTGCCAAAATGAAATTATATATTGGCCTCCCAAATTAAAAATGTTGTGGCACCCCTGGGTGTGCTGCTAATGTATTAACATGTTTATGTAATAAAATTAATAATGCAACATATTAATTTAATTAGCTGTTTTTATCTAATATTTGTTTTTTATTATGCATAGAAAAGAGAAGATGAGGAGAGAAGAAAAGGCGAGGAACAAATTCGTCAGCGGGAAGAGTTGCGTGCGAAGGAGTTATACTTAAGTCTTAAGATAGCTCAGCAGCAAAGTCAACGTAATGAAAACGAGGAGGAGGAGTGGCAAGAGCAATGTAAGTACAGATGACAAAAGTGGGCATGTCTTCCATGTAGTCCATCTGTTTACCAGGTAAGTAGAATGTATTACTATTAGGGAATATGCCATTCTTTTCCCATGCAAGCCCTTCATGCAACATTTTTTCATAATGTAGAAATAAAAGAAAACTTTCATAATGTGTGCGCTTGTGTAATGTGTATCCTCAATGCAATAAAATGCTATTCAGCTAATTAAATTGTTACAAGCTTTCATTCACTTATTCCTCATAAATAATGATTGGGATACTATTTTGTGCCTCATGTAAGAAACTGCTGCTGTGATTTGGACGCCACTGTAAGTTTGTTACATTTAATTTGCTACTCTTTCAGGTATCTTTTTCACTTCCTATCTCTGTACTGACAAGTAGCTCATTAAAGTCAGTGTTTGAAGTGCAATCGAAAAGTAACCTATTTTCAACATGCTCATTATTGCTAAATAAATCCTCAGAGTATAGTTATAAGCCCCTGGTCACCAGGGCAGCATCAGGGCCGGCCCTAGACCAAATTTTTTGGTAAGCGAGTATATTTTTTGGCGCCCCCCTATGCAGTGCCCCTTTTACAGTGCCACCGGTAGTGGTACCCCTGTGCAGTGCCCCTTGTGCCCCCAGTAGTATTCCCCTTATATAGTGCCCCCAGTAGTGGTACCCCCTATGTAGTGCCCCTTTTACAGTGCCCCCGGTAGTGGACCCCCTGTGCAGTGCCCCTTGTGCCCCCAGTAGTAAGCCCCTTATATAGTGCCCCAGCAGTACTCCCCCCCCCATGCAGTGCCCCCAGTAGTAATCCTCCCTTGTAGTGCCCACAGTAGTAATCCCCCCTTGTATTGCACCCAGTAGCAAACCCTCCCTTGTAGTGCACCCAGTAGTATTACCCCCCTCCCTTGTAGTGCCCCCAGTAGTAATCCCTCCTTGTAGTGCCCCAGTAGTAATCCCCCCCTTGTAGTGCACCCAGTAGTATTCCACCCCCTCTTGTAGTGCCCCCAGTAGTATCCCCCCTTGTAGTGCCCACAGTAGTATCCCCCCCTTGTAGTGCCCCCAGTAGTAGTCCCCTCCTTGTGGTGCCCCCAGTAGTAGTCCCCTCCTTGTGGTGCCCCCAGTAGTAGTCCCCTCCTTGTGGTGCCCCCATTAGTAGTCCCCCCCTTGTGGTGCCCCCAGTAGTAATCCCCCCTTGTAGTGCCCCAAGTAGTAATCCACCCCTTGTAGTGCCCCCAGTAGTAATCCCCCCTTGTAATCCCCCCCTTGTAGGGCACCTAGTAGTATTCCCCCCCTTGTAGTACCCCCAGTAGTAATCCCCCCTGTAGTGCTCCCAGTAGTAGTCCCCCCCCTTGTGGTGCCCCCAGTAGTAGTCCCCCCCTTGTAGTGCCCCCAGTAGTAGTCCCCCCCTTGTGGTGCCCCCAGTAGTAGTCCCCCCTTGTAGTGCCCCCAGTAGTAATCCCCCCCAGTAGAGACGTAAAAAAAACCCACTTACCAAAACCCGCTCCTGCTCCTGGTCCCGCTGCGTATATCAGCTCCTCCATCCGCCGCTTTCCATTATGGGAGTGAAGTCATGATGTCACTCCCATTACCCACTGTGGGAGCTGGTAGATGTCCAGCTCTGGCAATGGGAGCAGCAGCCGATGAGAGTCTTTCTGACTCTCATCAGCTGCTAAAGCAATCACATAACTGCCGGAGCCAGCGGCTGTGTGTTTGTGCTGTGTAGCGCTGACAAGACTCCGTCCGGTCAGCGCTACACATGCGGTGCAGCTGTGTCACAGAGACACAGTCTGCCTGCGGCCTGCATGGTACGCAGCTGAGGCGGCCTTCACTACATGGCGCAGATGCCGTACAATGCGTAACGGGAGAACCGGCCCTGGGCAGAATGAAAGTAGTGGCCACCTAGATACACAGATGGCCTGTTTATTAGCTATTGGAGACTTTGTAGTTCTGAATTCTCATGAAACTCCTGTACAGTGATATTAGCCTCCCATACTGCAGCTGCAGTAGGACGCATTGGTCGGTGCTTCAGTGGTTGCAAAAACATCACTAAAGCAAGCATCACTAAATCCACATAACATACATCAAAACTTTTAAATACTGGTAAGTTAGAGGCCATTATTGTTGCATAATTGACAATTGTCTAGTGCAGAGGTTACCAATCGCGAACCTCAAAGCTCCCCAACAGTTCATGTTTTAGAGATATCCATGTTTGAGCACAGGTGACTTAATTAGTACCTTAGTGAATTTGATTTAACTACCTGTGCTCAACCATGGATATCTCTAAAACCTGAACTGTTGGGGAGCCTTGAGGACCGCGTTTGGGAACCTCTGGTCTAGTGTCAGCATTGCAAACTCCATATGGTCCATCATATGTAAAAAGATGCAGTCAACTAGCTACAGTAGCTCAGGGGTAGGCAATCACAACATACTCTGCCACAATTTTACTGTTAAGGAATGCTGGGATTTGTAGGTCTACAGCAGCTACAGTAACATATTTTCCCTACCCCTGATCTATCTGAGCCCTAATGCTGGCCATACACTAGTACGACCAGCATAAGGTGAGATTCATCTTACGATTTCCCTTGAACTCCCCGGCAGCTGCCTGGCAGTCCAGACCGCACGATTGACACATGATGTACATACGATCTCACGATACAATCGATCTGCAGTTTAGGAGGGATGGTAATTGAACGGACACACACTTCTTCAAAATGTCACTCAAATGACGCCGGCCAGACGCACGATGCAACGCATGCATAAATACATGGCTTGATCTGCTTACGATTACGATAGATACTGTGGGCTGCACATCTGATCATACGATATGTTTTAAGAGTGGCAGGTGCACGCATTGGATCATATTATACCTAATACTACACCATTTCCACACGATTCATCGTACAACGCATCTAAAATCGGGCGATCGGCCCAAAATCGCACTAGTGTATGGCCAGCATTACAATGGGTAAATTACTGACTTGTAACAGGTTTCATCTGCAGACTGTACCAGTGGACAAACAAAAGTTGTGCTCTGTTTAAAAAATCTCATGTGCAGCTTCTATTTACCTATCTTATTTATTAGCGATATTTTTTACTCTCAAGTAAATTTGTTACAATCTGCAATGCTAAGTACCACAAGTGTTCTACACAATAATAAATAAATGTAACTCAACAAAAGTTACATCTTAAGCAGTTGCTTGGAAGCTCATCTGTGCAGTACATGTTTTATTGATTTTGCAATTTCTTATGAAAATATTTTCCTAATATATAGCAATGTTAATTTGGACTAATTTGCTAGATCTCCTAATCATAATATTTAACTTCAAGGCTACTTGAAAACAAATCTTTTACTTTAATTCTTTCTACAAAATACCCTGTAATTAGCACCATGCTGGGTGTGCAGTTGTCTTTCCAAGCATTGTCATAGCCCAGAGCATCCAAACCAGACCCAACTCTAACATTGAAATTAAACCGTAAATTACCTATCTCTGGAGAAGCCATTTGCTAATTGGTGTTCAAAGTTTTATTTGGTCAGTCTTCAATAATATAAACAGCGCTGCAGCAACAATTATAGCATTCGGTCCTTCAAAAATAAAACAAAATGAAAAATAGACACATTTTGGGGGGTTTTGTTCTCCCTTTGAGAAATTATTGCTAACATTTATACATTATATCCAGGGATACATTGCTGTGTGGAGTGCTCTGTTTAAACAAATGAGTTTACACCTACCCAACATGGCATTACCACTGATCATAGTCATGATGCATTTATTATGCAAATTATAGGGACCTAGAACACTATATCAACACAACATGACATGTGTTGACATCCTTGATTACACTTCCCAGATAAGCTCGGGCTTCATGAGGGGCCCAAGTACTTCCTGGCATTTAACAAACATACAGGGGGAAATGTAATAGAGTCTGAGCTTGAAAAAGGTGCGAGTTTGCAGCAAAAAACATGCACGTTTTATTTCTCTGGATGTAATAGAGTGCGAGAAGGTGTAAATTTGCATGAAACATACATCAAGCGTTTTCTACCCGGACAAGGTCATATCCAGATATTTTCCTATTTCAATCATACAACTCGCACAAAACTTGTAAAAAAAATAGCAAAATACTAGACCTGTTTCAGCACTGCCCTGGGGTACCCTGGAGAGGGGGGGAGAGACCTTTTTTGGGGGGTCCCCACCACCCCTAGGATTTATGGCCTGGGCTGACTAGTGTGGGATGCTGAATACACTTGCTGTGGAACCCTGTGAAGCATGTCCCCAGCTGCGGTATTAAACCCCAGCTAGTTAGTGCTCGTTGCTGGTTGTGAATAATACAGGGATCCTTACTCATTTTGTCGCCTGCATTTCTACAACAAGGACCGGCTCACAGAGACTGTTGCTAGTAGATGAAAATACTGGGGAACCCTATGTCTTTTTTTCACCCATGTTTTCACAACCAGGATTGGCTCACACAGCTCGGTGCTGGTTGTGCTTTTTTGGGGGGGACACGTCATTTAAACACTTTAATTCCATTTTTACTCACAGAAGCCTTCACAGATCTCACTGATCTGTGCAGGCTTCTTAATGAAACTTGCAAGTTGTGAGTTTTCACACAAAAAAACTTGCATGGACTCGCATATTTGACATACTCGCTCCCTCTGACCTAAGTACAGACTCACGTCAAACTAGCTGCGAACTGATGTGAGTCCATAGTCGTACATAAATTCGGACTCTATTCAATTTCCACAGTGTTTTTTGTGAAGATCAGACTTTGTCACGTGTGTCAGTTGTGTTAAAATAAGGTACGTACTATGGCATCTGCATCTTTTATGTCATGATACTCTCACTAATATGAACAGGGTTTATAAAGGCATCTACAATTCCCATACCAATTACCCACATATATAATTGTTACTGTAGTTTATAAGGTTTTTTAATTTAACTGCAGGATTGATCTACCCCATTGCCATTACCCTAGCTCCCCTATTGCTTCTGAACAGATGAGAAGATACAGGCTGTTGCCCGCCATGTCAGCAGTTGGTGCTCACTGAGCGGGCACTGCAATGAATATAAAGGTAGTGAATGACTGACTGTATGTCACAAATTCCATGTTTTAGGCATACACAAACCCTGGTGCCTTAGGCACCCGGTGGGTTAGGCACAGCTAAGCCTACTGGTAATACCAACCATGACTACATTAGACTATCTGGTTTCTTAATTTTTGGTTAATAGAACAGTAGTTTATTAATATCTGTGAGATGGTTTACTAAAAAATTATTTCAAACATTCTTTGGAAAAATTATTGCCCCCATGTTTGCGTAATTTATTAATATTGTTATCAAAACTATTAACAGATGACTGGCAATTCCCCATTGAAGCCATGCTGGGATGGCACTTAATGTAGATTGATTGCTATGCTGACATGACTTTGTCCCTTTGAAATTTTCTTTATTACTTATTGCAGTAACAGATAACATGCACAGCCATCGGGCTGTTGGAACATGATCCAAAGTTCACTCTCTGCTGATATTCTAGCCCCGAAGATTGCATTTAATTATTGTGGCCTAACCTGGTAAATTCGTATGGACCACAGTCCACGTGGAAAAAATTGGGATTGCGGTTTGCAAGATTATAGTATTTGCCAAATGCAGGAAATATAGTTTAGGTTTTCTTATAGGTATGATTCTTAAGTCATTAAGAAATAATAAATATAGGCACTTTTAGCTATGGAACCATTTTAGAGTATGGATGATATTACACTTTATAGTCTTCATTCTATCACCCTGCACCTGTCACATCCTATGCAGTCCTCTATCCTGCCTGGGGTGTCACTCTCTGCTCCGGTACTTCTAGCACATGCAGCTGATTCAACAAACTGCCGAAATACAGTAGTTTGTGTGCTAGAATCACCAGAGCGGTGACACCTGAGGCAGGAGAGAGGAACTGCACAGGTTTTAACAGGTGCAGGGTGCTAGAATAAACACTACATTATATGGACAGTAATATTATGAAATATTTAAGAATATATGTTTGGAATCAGAGACCTAACTTTAATAGAATATGTGCAATGGGGTGCTATGGGGCCTAGACGCTTAGGGGGCCTAGAGACTTTGCACTTTTACCATTTAAACATTATGCCCAGCATTGAGGGTAGGTGGCACAGAAACAATGCTGTGTCCCTGCCAACCAATGTAAGACCTCTGCATATGTTGCAACCACCCTTTTTGAATATAGGCATGCTGCTAATCAGGATAGAACATTGTATACTGGGTCACTACTGTGGAGCTTATTATAAACGGGGGCTGGTGGGCATACTACAGTACACAAATATGACATTACTATGGTGTGTCTCTCTAGAAGCATTGGGGGCCCTTTGAAAATGTTGCTATGGGACCCAAAAATGTCTAGTTAAGTCCCTGTTTAGACTAGATATATTTTGTTCCATAATAGATACATTTTGTCCATAATGCATACCAACAACATGCTTTCATAAACACATACATATTGATAACATAGGATGTAGTGATACATATTTCATTGCTGATAGCAGACTGACTATGCTTGCTCAACCAATCAATTTGTTTATACTCATCGTTATAGTATTACATTAGTTTGAAAGAATTGGTCTTAATTATTTCTTAACTTTCTATAACTTTACAGTGCGGAAGTCGAAGGCAGCAGATGAAGAACGCAAGCACAAAGCTCGCAGAGCGCGGGCTGAATATCATCGTCAGTCTCTACGGGCTATCCAGAAAGGAAAGGTGGCTGGGCTGAGTAACCTATTCCAAAACACCAGCATAAGCAATGGGCAAGAATCTAGTCAAGAGAACAGTCTTTCTCCAGTCAAACTCCAAGTGCCAGTGGAGTAAGTTCTGTATGCAGAATTTGTTTTAATTTAACTTTAATGTATTATGTTGTACTGATTTAGAGGTGACACTTTTTTTTGCCACACCTGCATCTTTATGCTAATGCTGTGACTGATTTTGAGCTTATGTAGATGACACTTGCCGCGGCGCTAATCCATCTCGGTCGCACCATCGAAGCCCTATGGCAGGTGTAATTTCTCCTTCTGATCATAATGTCCTGTGCCAGCACTAATATATCTTTAACCACCCCCATTACCTCCCACGAACACCCATTAAAATGCACAGGTCTTGCATCCAAATTCTTCCTGCATCTCCATGCGACAACCATCAGGCAACATGCGCAGTGTGACTCGGATGCATGCACAGTACTTCCAACATCGGCCAACTGTGCGCATATCGGCATTGACAAATAGTATATAATACATTGTTGTTTTACATTATTCACGGAATAACTGACCAGCGTGGGGGAGTCAAAATCAGTAAAAATATTGTAGTGGATAGCAAAATGACTGTATATTGTGAAAACATTGTGGAACCTAAAATATATAAATATATGCATTGTATCTTGCAATGTTATTGATTGACATCAGGGGCAGAAATACTGGATACAATGGAGGTGGTCACACACTGGCCTCCTCCATTGCTACAGGTCTGCTTCATGTGCACCAAAGCAGGAAGAGGTAGGGATCCAAGGGGGCATATACCGCAGTTATCCCTCTCATAGGGCCCCACCGGTCTCTAGGAATGATCTCCAGTAAGGAAATTACACCAATGTACATAAAAGGGTCAGGGCAGAGGCTGGAGTGTATGGTCCCTCCCTCCTTTGATGATTCTTCCCCCTAACACATTCTGGACCGGCTTCCTCTGCTGTTGCTGTGGGAGCAGCAAATAGCAACACACTGATCACCAACAGGTAGTGTTTGTGTGCTGGGGTATTGGTCATTACTTGAGGAAGGAATGTGTTTCTGTGTGCTACTGCTGGGATGTTGGCAGTGAATGCAGAAGGGGAGAGTATGTGTGTGGGTGCTGCTAAGGTGTTAGTAGTGAATGCGTAGAGTGGGGAGAGTGTATGTCTGGGTGCTGCTAAGGTGTTGGGGGTGAATTCAGGGGGGTGTGAAAGTGTGTCTGGGTGTGGCTTTAGTGTTGGCAGTGAATGCATGGAGGAGAGTGTTTCTGGGTGCTGCTAAGGTGTTAGTATTGATTGAATACAATGGGGTGGGGAGAGTGTGTCTGGGTGCTGCTGTAGTTTTGACAGTGAATACAGGAGGGGATAGTGGGTGTATAGGTGCTGCTGGGGTACTGGTAGTGAATGTGGTTTAGGGGGAATGTGTGTGAGTGCTGCTGGGACTGAGGTATAAGCGGTGAATGTGAGTTGAGGGGAGGGGGCTCCAACAAGTATCTTACCTACAGACTCCTGTTATGATCTTAAGCCCCTGTTTAACATAATATTAATTCCAAATGATTTGAAGTTTATTTGATCTTCATGATGAAGCTGTTATTTGGAAACATACTATCTGTGGAACCTCTCACAGACTGTTGTATTTATTTTAAAATCAATTGAAACACTTTCATTCACCCAGGTGGATTCCAATCAATATATTTAATGACCAATGGAGACAAATGATGGCAATAGGGCTAATTAAAATGTAATTTAGCACATGTGGCTAATGTTTACATACTGGAATCAATTATTTTCTGATTTTATTTGTACTTAAAAAGCTTTGAATTTTAGCCTTTTAATGTGACATTGCATATTGCTGTGCTGATCAGAATTACAGCATTAATCCATAAAGAAAAGAAAATTGTAAAAACATATTCACCCCTTTTGGAGTTTTTACCGTTATGGTATAAAATATAATCTCCTCTATTGGCTTCCAAAAGTGCCAATGTTTCTACATTTTTGAATAGTATTCACCCTGCAGATTTTTATTTATTGTATAGATTAAGAGTAATTTTATGTAATTTTATATCCCAACATTTGCCAAAGTGAATACATTTGTGAACACAAGAGAAATCATGTTGGCATATACAGTATAACATGTCTTAATGCTCCTTCTGTCCCCAGTTGAAATGCTGAAAGGTATTGTAAGCCCACAATGTTTCTGTTATTGAAGATTAGCTGAGAACAAAGCTCCTCACTAAAGAAATAAAAATCCTTTTGCAAGTTGTTATAAGCACAAATAGATGTCAAATAAAGCAAGATATAATGCTTTGTACCTGTCAATGTTATAAATGCACATGCCATGTTGGTCTCCGAGTTTTCCTTTGTATTATAATTTGATGAAATTGTTTGTTTGTTCTCTCTGAGATTGTCTGTTATACTATCGTGTCTTTTTGTGACACATAATGCAAGTTCTACGTCCACTGTATTGATCATGATGTATTATGTACAGTATATATATGTAGTTAGTTAAATATTTGGTGCCAACCATGGCATTGAATCATCAAGCAAGTTGTGTACTCCATGCAGAACCTGATTGGATGATCAGAACTTCTGTTCATTTAGGTGCTATAATCACTAACTCCTGTGAATGGTTCCATTGCTCTGAAAGCTGCATTCTTTTTCTTTTACCAAACAGCATAGTGGGTGTTAAGGGGGAGTACCTCATTTAATTAGTATGCTTGTGAGTAGAATTTTTGTGGGTCTTTCCCCTTTAAGGATTAGCTCTATTTGAATTTGGTAGAAATAAAGGAACATGATAGTGCAAATGAGATTATTCCTGTCAAATATATATAATTATTGAAAACAGTCAGTTCACAGAGTTAACAAGTTAGGAGCAAATTTAAGGTCCCCAATGGTTCAGAGATTAAAGTTAATGTTTTAATGTGTGTTTCACTCTGCATGTTCCATTATACTTTACATCTAAAATTTCCCCTCAGATAGTCTGTGATTGACACTGTTAAATCATGTATAGAAAAACAGTCTGTGCCATTTCACAGGAGCATCACTTCATCATCTAAGATTAAATAAGTTCTCACTTGAGTGGTCAGATGTGTGGCTGAAACTGAAGCCTTTGTTGTGAAGAACAAGATATTGTTACGTTTGTTATTATAGAATTGTCAAAAATAAAATTACATAGATTTATTCATTATTCGCTTCCTTAGAAACGTTTGGGAACGACCAGCCCGACCAATATCAAGAGATGTTATTATCCGTTGGTTTAAAGAAGAGCAGATCCCTCAGCGTGCTGGCATGAAAAAAAATAGCAAACAGATTGCTACATGGTTCCACGGTAATATTCTTCTACATGGTTTCTAAAATTGTGGCCCTTGCCTGTGAAATGTTGGCTGCCTCTGCCTCGGTGTCTTGTTCCAACAGTGCAAGGCAAATAGACAATATCCCAAACAGAAAAAATAGTATCAGTCATAAAGTCATTTAATACTTAGGGGTATATTTACTAAAATGTGGGTTTTTACAAGTGGAGATGTTGCCCATAGCAACCAATCAGCTTCTATTTTAACATTTATCTAGCACCTCTAGAAGATAAAAGAAGTAATGTGATTGGTTGCTATGGGCAACACTTCCATTTCTAAAAACCCGCACTATGGTAAATATACCTCTAAGGGGTCTATTTACTAAGCTTTGTTAGGAGGTAAGGTACCAGTCAATCAGCTCCTGTCATTTTTCAAACACAGCCTGTGACATGGCAGTTAGGAGCTGATTGGCTGGTACCTTACCTCCGTTTGCTTTATCTCCTAACAAAGCTTAGTTAATAGACCCTTTAGAGAGAAACATTCTGCTGTCCTCTGAGTAGAAACAGGTTTAGAGGAGGATTTCTGCATTCACAAACAATGCAACCATCTTAGTATAGAAATAAGCACTTGTTACTTTCCGTAAAGAGGCTGATTCTGAGTGGAAAAGATGTTCCAACTTTGTTAGCGTCTTTTACTTTAATGGAGTAGGCGACTTTATGCTAAGGCTAATATCAGCCCTCCCTCTGGTATACAGGAGTTGTTCTGAATGTGGAAGGGCTCGGATGCACACTTTCAGCGGCTACAGCCACAACCATTAAAAGCATGTTCGGGAGGTGCTTCTCATGCTTGGTGCAGAATCTCAGTCAGACTATAGCCTACAAGGCAAGTGATTAAGTCCAAAACCACTCCTACATCACTCCTATAACACGCCCATAAGCAGAGGCACTGAGAGAGCTTATTAAGTAACCCCCCCCCCCCCGTAACAGGTAGCGGCACAGTGGGCAAAAAGAGAGACCACTGCAACCAGCAGCAACAGCCCTCTCCCCAGCTCAGCACATGCTGCTGTGTGCTGGGCGGCGGAGGATCCAGAAAGGCTGATGCCACTGAGCAACAGCAGCAGTCAATCCACTCTCATGTGTGAGGTGGAGCAATTATTGCCCCTTTCCTGTAACTGCCATTGGCTGAGCATCCCCCGGCGGCAGCGTGCAGCGCCATACATATTTTTTGGTAGGGGATGTGGGCATGCCTCCCCAATTTGGCCCCACCCTCCAGTACAAAGTCCCATCACCACTCTTGATGGCACTACCCGAAGACTAAATATTTGTGTGCATCTGCATAGACACCTCCCTGTCCACGCAGCTCAAACGATCCTGCAATTATGTGCCCAAAAGCCGTGGGACGCAAGCACTGTGCAACTTTTTAGTTGCATGAGCAGTCACAAAATAGCCAACCTATGTGAACAATGGCATTGTACCCATCTCAAAATCAGCCCCAAAGTGGGATAACTGATACAGAAATAGAAGTGTCTAAATGTATCCAATCTTTACGTTTTGACAATTTGATTGCTCTGGACACCGATAATATTTTGGGAAGTTTGTTAACTTCTAAACAGGTTCAATGTGAGAACTAAAATTACTTTTTATGAAGCAGATTTGATGTCATGTAACAGATTTATGATCAGGGAAATCTAAACTTAATAGATCTTGTTACCAGGCAGTAAAATGTACAAAAGCTGCTATGGTAAGAGACACCATGGGGGTACCAAAGTAATGATTTTCAGTGATTTTTGCAGGTACTGTAGATTTAAAGCAGCAATTTTTCTAAAGGCAAAACCTAGAATTGCTCTCTCCTTCCTGCTAGTTTGTGGCACTGCTCAGCCTCATCGTGTAACATGCAGCAGTATATGCTAATACAGGTCATGAGAAAAACGTGATGAGTAAAGATATGACTGCTTGTTTCCATTATATTCCTAAACTTTGCCCTTTAATTACAGTATATGAAGAAAGCAGTGGTGTTTAGTTATATTACTGTATTTTCCCCGCTGTCTCATAATTTCAATGACCTTGTCGATAGTTGTGTCAGTGTTAACTTTCTTTATGCAGAAAACATATTTGAGGAAAATTAGCGAATAAGTATTGGCACATAAATATTATGGTGTGTACGCAGGTCCAAACCCAGAAAGATATCATTAGCTATCACTTTATTTTTTACTCATCACAGGAGCGGACTGTTATCGGATTGGCGTTTGTAAACCATTGGGCATAGACGATTCGCAGTTGACTACTTTCATTACACACCACCGGATAAACTGATGTTTAGCAAATTTAGAGCATAGACTGTTTGGATTGAATAAAAACAAACATACTGTACTATATATAACTGACAATAGTGAGACAACATATTAATAGCTATAAACTGCTAATTTATTCAATAGTCAGTCACATGAAGGTCTGTGGGGAAAATGGACATCACATTGAAATGTTTACATACCTACTGATTAACAATATTTTACTTAAAATGTAATTTTAAGAGATGCTTCTTTGTAATTGGTGAGAGATTGCCCAGAGAAACCAAATAAAGGGGTGCTTTGTGATAACGTTTTCTTTTTGTTTTTAAAATAATGCATATAATCAGTGCTTAAAGTGGTCCTAGAGAGGTAGTGGAACTCACCCCCCCCCCCCTTTTGGCATTTTTTAAAGAAAAGGGACAGGGTGCGCCAGAGAAGGGACGTGGTCTTAAAAAGGGCTGTGGTCACACAATAGTATTCCCGGTCAAATTACGCCACACAGTGGCACAATCTTGATTCATCCCTGATTCACATGACACCACGTAGTATTTTTCACAATGCCCACATTTGTGCCCCTTATACACAGTGCCCACAGTAGCAGTACCCCTTATACAATGCCCACAGCAGTAGTGCCCCTTATGCAGCGCCCACAGTAGTGGTAGTGCCCCTTATGCAGTGTCCACAGTGGTAATGCTCCTTATGCAGTGCACCCAGTAGTGATAGTGCCCCTTATGCAGTGCCCACAGTAGTACCAACCAACCAGTTCCTGTCATTTTTCAAACACAGGTGGCGTGGCAGTTAGGAGCTGATTGCCTTGTACTTTATCTCTGTTCACTTTATCTCCATCCAAGGCTTAGTAAATAGACCCCTTGGTTTTTTATCAGTCTTCTTGCAGTTTTTCCAGCTTTTGGAAGCCTGGTCCGCAATGTTGAAGATTCAATCACTACACAACCAGCTGCTGTTTTATTTGAGCAAATAAGACTTTTTTTGATCAATAGTTTGTCAGTTTAGGGCTGTTTCTATGTTTCCATCTGCATTTTGCCTTCCGTAGCAGCGTCACAGATCCAATTTTCACTGTAATGTTTAAGCAGTATTTAACCACTAGATTTAGTGACTGCAACAGAGTGCGCTTTTGAACTGACCTCCCCATTCAAAAACAGAAAAACTTGCATTGTTTTAATTGCTTTGCACAAATAGAAAATGGTATAACTCTGCTGTTGTGTAGTGTCGTGGTTATAGTTGTCCACAGGTAATTACTGCAAATTCATCATTGTTCATTTTAAAGTGGAAGGCATGTTCCAAGTTATGATGTCAGCAGCTAGTGAAACCTAGTTACCAGAGCAAACGCAGGTTATTTTCTATATATAAATTATTATTGTTCATTTGAATATGTTGCAGTGCTCATGAATCTTCTCTGGCATTTCTAGGATGGCTTTATGAAAGGATATAAAACATGCTGTCTCTTTTTTAGGGGTTTGAGTACGGTTTAGTTTTTTTTAATGATTTTATAATTCTTGAAAACTATTGGCTAGTTCAGAGGTTCCTAAGCTTGGTCCTCAAAGCACCCTAACAGTCCAAGTTTTAAGGATATCCATAGTTGAGCACCAGGGCCATAGAAAGTGGTGACGGGCCCAGGTACTGTAGAAGGTGTGGCATCACCATGTAGACATGGCCATGCCTCCTTAAAAAAACCCATGAAAAATCAATATGCGCTTCACTGCACAAGGGGAGCTGTGCATCCCTCAGTCAGGGGCTTAAACAGGGGGGCTGGGGGGCAATCTATGCAATGGCTATCCCCCCACACATCATGCATGCAAAGCAGACTGCTGTTGCTCAGCGGAAGAAGCCACCCTGGACCCAAGGCAGCCCAGCACACAGCCGTGTGTGCTGTGCTGGGGAGAGAAGTTGGTGTCATTGCCAATGGCAGGTAAGGGAGGGGATAGTAGACCCAGGCCCCTGCCGGGCCTATCCAATAATACTGGGTAGTTAGTACCACTCTCGCGCTGCTGTTTTACTAATTGTCACTTGTTGTAAAGCATGGATAGCTTTAAAACATGGACTGTTAGGATACCTTAAGGACTAATTTTTGAAAACACTGGGCTAGTTTATCAGCCAACCATTCAGGTTACGTTGCATAGTTGCAATCTGTATAAGCAATATTTAACAAATTCATGTGATTATTGTTATCCTTTTTTAGTAAATGCAGATTGATTATGTACAGTACAGTGATTAATTACTACTGTTCTCCATGAAATTACTGTGTTACCTACTATGGGTTATTTCAGACAATTATAGAACTTGAACTGTGTGCACCTGTGAATTTTGACACTAGCAAACCTGTACACTTGTGTGTGAAGAAAGTTGTTTTTTTATTCAACTTAATTTTTTTGTCAAATACAGTATATCTATTCAATCAACACTTTATCAATAATCATGTATGACTAGTACCGTGTTTGACATCCTAGCCACCCCTACCAGTTAATACTTTATATCCTGCTGCTATTACATGTCACTATACACGATGTCAAGGGCAGGTCAGTTTCCCAGTACAGGATGTAGGAAACATGGTGAGGTGTGAGAAGCCAGTCCTACAGAGGCCAATTACAGCATCCCCAAGATGACACTAAGTTCCTTTGTGAACTAACAGGGAAACATCATCAGGGTGTTGTTGTCATGTATACTCTGCACCTGAAATAAAGTGCTGTCCTAAAGCGGTATCCTCTAAGTAACAGATTTCACAGCACAACAGTCCACAAAATATACAGCACAGTATATATCCCACTGGCAGAAAAAGATACAAAACATAAACAAACTGCTCATCAGATAATGTACTTGCTGACTCAACATTTTGTCTTTGCTGGATTTACAAACTTTTTTTTAATTGTAAAATCCTAAATATATTAGTTACCTTCATCAGCTTACCCTTTTCAAATAAGTTTACACTTTTCCCTTGTCACACTTTCCCCTAGTCTTGGAAGCCCAAGCATTAGTTATATGGACTTATGTAGATCCTACCATAAAACTTTCACGTGTGTCTACTTTGAAGTCTTTTGTTAGAAGACTTCTCAACCTGCAGTTAACCTACCTACAGACTGCACAAGATTACATTAAGCAGACACTGTACAATTATCTGGCCAAACTGCTGATAATCAGCTTATCGAGATAATTTAAAAGTGTATTGCTGCGACTGAGCAGTAAATATCGGTCTGTCGGACATACAAAATAGCCCAGGATGTCAGGAGGACCCAATAATTGGTGCTTTGATTTCAACAGGCTGAAAGCATCCAATATAGTTGCCATAATCTGACAGCGAATGCAATGATATTGTATGTCGTCAGCATATCAGATAATTGGTCTGTCGTTCTGACAGATAATTTAATCTGATGGTGTATGCCTAGTATTAGTCTATTTTTCACCAAATAATTTATTAAAAATAAAAATTAATGTTTTATAACATTGTATTTAAGACCTGAGAGGGTGAATGATTTAATTTAGCAAATACTCTATCAAGGATGCTTGAAATAAATGTAGTCACATTAGGTGTACAGTAGATTGTATAAGTGTCATTAGGTGGTATAGCATAAAGTAAAAATAAAAAAGACGTATTAACTACAACTCTTGGTGCTAAGATACCAAGTTGTTTTTACTCCTTGTTTGGCCGTGTGATATCAGAGAAAAACTCAGTAATGGATATGGAATCACACACAAAAAATTGTGCTGTGATATTCAGTTTATGTATAGTAAATTTGTTGTTGTTTTAATCCACTTCTTACAGTACAATGACTGATCTGTGCCAGATTGACACAGAAGGGCTGATTGTGAGTCAGGAAGATCACTCTGCATGGAGGTAAATGCAGAGTTTTTGCTCAGAGCGAACTCACAGGTGCAAATTTGCTCATCTTGCATATGTCCTTCAGACAGAATTTAGGCAGACCCAGTGGCATATTTTACCTAGGATCTGTGGGACTGCAGCCCCCCTAGTAAAATCTACCACCCGCAGGGACTGCCTAGTAGTGGCAGTGACTTCTCATTGAGAGAACTCCCTGCTGATCACAGCCAGACAGGCAGTCTTAGGGAGAGGTGTTTTCTCCCCCTGGGACTGCCAGTCCAGACATGGGAAGTCACTCCCCTGCTATTACGATAGCCCTATCTGGGTTGTAGGGGCCCCCTTATTAGGCTCCACCCCTTGTGGCCACTGGACTTAAGCCCCGCCTCCCGGTGATATCAGCTGTCAAGGATGGCAGGGAGGAGAGGGCTGACTTGATTGCAGCCTATGATGTGCAGACCCCCCGGCAAGACAAGTAATGAGCCGCCGCTGACCAGACCGGTCTTTCTGTGACATTGGGTGTTTTTCTCCAACTAGGTTTAGCAATGGTTGCACGGAATCCTCCTTACTTGTTGGAGTGTCATGGGAGAGTTGTGGGCATGTAGCTAAAACGCTGTGCTTACGGGGAAGGGAAGCCTCTTTCTGAGGGATCTCTTGCACCTAGCATGGGGCTCATTCTAGTGCAGATGCAAGTGATGACACTTGCAGCAGCTGGTGTAAAATCAGTGGGTTTGCAGACACCCAGACCATGGCATTACCCTGAACGGATTCTTTCATTAGCTAATGGCAGTAAATCAGGCTTCCGCAAAGCCCGCAACTACAGCCACTTTGCATGCTACTCACAGTCAACCCAAGAATGTCTACAATTGCACATTACACAATTTCAATTGAAGTTAATTTATGATATTTTTTTCTTCATTGGTAATAGACTATATTTTAGTTTCATAAAAAAAAATTCTGTACTGTAACTGCAAGACCATTCAGAACCAGGATGCTCATACACATGAATAACAAGCAAAAGAAAAAACTCGCATAGAGCAATCAACGAGCTACCACAGATACTCAGATAAAGGACTTTATATTCAAAAAGAGCCAAGACATAAAGATGACATACTTAAGTCTGGTAAGTCTAGAGTCCAAGTGGATGTATAGATTGAACATTGTAGTCTTGAACCAATGAAATTCTGTGATATACCTTTTTAGTTTTGACTAAGAAATAACCTATTAGAGTATGAAAGCTTTAAGACGTTATCTGCAACTATTGCGATTCCATCATGATACTTCTGATTTAATGGAGTCTTGGCAGTGGTTGGATGGTTAGAGGGAACAGATGAGGATGCAGGGCAGCATAGTGTTTTTCAGCAGTAGGCGTGTACAAGGCGGTGTGGCCACACCCCTGTCTGAAATCACTGAGCCTCAATGTTGGGAGGTTTGCATCACTGACCTAGTAGAGCCCAGAGATTTAATGTACAGTAAATCAATTTGTTGATAAAATCTCAAGCCCAAGTAGCCTGCAACTTTTTATAGGCTAATTTTTAAGGTATACAAAACTTGTGACATCAAACCAAAAAGAAAAACCAAATTAGATTACAGAATTTAAGTAACACAGACCCAAGTACTCAGCCATTACTTACTATATATATATATATATATATATATATATAATATGGGAGAGAGAGAGAATATAAAGAAGAAAAGGGGGCGCTCTGTCGTGCATGAATCAGTTTAATTGACACCTAGAGTAAAAGCATACATCTCCAGGTACCGAGATAAGTGTACTTGTACCGGATTATAAAGCTCTGTGGGCTGGATACCACATGATATACTACACCACACCGGTGCTATCTCCGTCTCACCGCTGGTCTCCAAGGTCTCCACACCGCACTGTAAGCCCACTCACAAGCCGCGGTCGGGTGAACCCACCAGAGCTCCACGCCGACAAGGAGGACGCCGGGGGTGTGTGAACAATGCATCAGTCAGGGTGGGGCTGTTTCATCTTCAGCATCCTGATAGATGGCAGCAGATTTTTATCAAGAATGTCTCGGTACATTTATCCATTCATCCTTACTTCAATTACATGAAGTATGCCAGGACCGTATGTTGAAAGACAGCCCCACACCATGATGTTCCCACCTCCAAACTTCACTGTTGATATGGTGTTTTTGGGGTGATGTGCAGTGCCATTTCTCCTCCAAACATGGTGTGTATTATGGCATCCAAAGAGTTTAATTTTGGTCTCATCTGAAAAGACCATATTCTCCCAGTATTTCACAGGCTTGTTCAAATGTTGTGCAGCAAACTTTAAACGAGCTTCAACATTGTTTTTCTCCAGCAATGGAGTATTGAGTGGTGAGCATGCATACAGGCCATGGCGGTTGAGTGCATTACTTAATATTTAATTTTAAACAATTGTACCTACTAATTCCAGGTCTTTCTGAAGCTCTCCACAAGTGGTATTTGGCTCTTGGTCAACTCTTCTGATTATTCTTTTCACTCCTCTGTCAGAAATCTTGCGAGGAGCGCCTGGTCGTGGCCGGTTTATGGTGAAATTTTGTTACATAGATACATAGAATTTGACAGCAGATAAGAACCACTTGGTCCATCTAGTCTGCCCTTTCTTTCCACTTCTGGATTATGGCCCCAACAGTGCTCACTGGAACATTCAGAAGTTTAGAAATCCTTCTGTAACCAATGCCATCACTATGTTTTGCAATAATATGGTTGCAAAGGTCTTGAGAGAGACACCTTTTTTATAGGCCATCAGTTGGGACTGAACAAGTTTATATTAATTTGCACTGACCAGGGGCAAGATTGCTCTCTAATTACTGATAGATTTCAGCTGGTGTCTTGGCTTTCCAATGCTTTTTGCACCTCCCTTTCTTCATGTGTTCAATACTATTTCCCTGTGTCATTTCACATTATTACACATAACTTAATTTATTGACATCTATGGTTTGATTTCTGTGTATGTGTGGATTGCACTGGTTGTTGCTGGCATTTGGGGAAAATTTCATTACAATAGCCCCACTGCGAATATAGTAACTGAGAAAAATGTTACTTATTTTACCCGCTGTGTGTGTGTGTATATATGTATATATATATATATATATATATTTCAAGAAGATAAAAATGCAAAAAGAGAGGTTTAGTACAATAATGACAAGCATCTCACATAATGCTTGGCCGTCTCAGCAAATAGAGTGCTGATTAATGCATCGATAGAATAATGGAGGTTTTAACAAACAAATCAAAATGTTATTTGCATTCATCCAAAGTGGTAGAAATAAGAAGTTGAGTAATTGTCTCTGAGTCCAATACAAACGTTTCATTTCTTTCTACAGTTTTTTTTCTTTAATCCATGTGATTTGTATATATTAAACTTTTACTGCACGTTTCACTAGAGTAAAAACCTGCCAAATATCTAACACTGCAGAATGTTGCAAACCATGAATTATGTTTCCCCTGGAAAGATGCTGCAAGAAAATGTAAACAAATTCCCAATGGCTTTGCATTCTGGCCCATAAGTATTTAATGGCTGTTTTAATAGAGAACAAGCATTGTGCTCTTTATGGGCATTTTCAATCATTCTGGTTATCTTTTTACATTATGTTGGCAGCAGCCGGAAAACAATATAAGATGTCAATTGCACTTAGAATTATGGCTCATAATACTATTAACAGTAGTGTTGCTTTGTACTTCTGTTCTATGCAATAGATTTAAAAATAAATCCTCTTTGAATGAACTTTAATATAATTGCTGGAATGGAATGTATACAATATATATAATGCCGGAAGAATGAAGTTCAGTGCTGCGATCAGAAAGGTCTGTTACTTATACCATAACTGGAAGCAAAGTTTTAGAGAATGGTGACTATACAGAAACCTTCACCTACTGTATGACTACACATATGGAAATATTGCTTATACTACTATTGATCTGGGGGGTTTTTTGTTGGTCATTGGTAACTATGTTATCATTGTGCTTTATTATTTCAAACCCTTTCACACATGAGTTAATGAGACAGGATAGCTGGGTTAGTGTGTAAAGAAAAAAAAGCCAAATGACTTGACCAAATCTTAGCATACATTAAAAGCCTGAATTTTAGATCAGGTCTTGGTCTATGAGGTATACAGTATACAGAACAAACAAAGAAAAAAATTACTAAACAACACAAAAAAAGTAAATAATTTCAATAAAAAAGAAACACTTCACCTACAGTATATGCGTGAAAAAGCCACTGTGAAGTGAGCCCGGTATAAAGGGAGGCTTCGTTATGCTGTTAAGTTACCCTTGGTAGACAGCTGTATGCAGCTGTAGGGTGTGCAGCCACATTGTCATGGGGACATTACCACGTCACTCTTGGTACCACTTCATAAAGTAGTATGGCTTTCCCTGTCATGCACTCAGAACGTAAAGGGATGAAAACTATGTCAGAGCTTAAAGAAACTTCTATATAGTATTCATTAAAATTAAAAGTTAAGGAGACAAACGCTCATTTTAAGAAGTTGCATTGATGTTTTCTGTAGGAATATAATACTGTGGAACTTAACTAAAGGTCACTTCAGTACAGCAGAAGGCCATCAGGAAGAAACAATAGATGAAATGAATACTAATCCTATCCACCTGACTACAAAGTAGCTCCAGGCATAGACCTGCACTGCAGGCCATAGTGTAAAAAGACTCAATGTTAACCTCTAGCTTCTTAAAAATAAACCTTGGAAAATAAATTCTTATGAATATACATCCATATAGCGATTACTGGGAGCATGGACTCCTGGCATTAGAGTAAGTCTTTCTATGAATACATACTTTGTTTTCAAACTTAGCTTTAAAATGAAATGTAAGGTGGGAATACCCTTCAAAATGATTTTACAATGAAATATAACATAGACATACATTTCTTTTTCTAGCTAAACCTTAGTTCATAAACTGATTCAAAAACCTTATCTAGTCCCCAGCCAAAATAAGAATAAAAGGAAGCTCCTTGCAGATTAAAGAAACAAAACTCATACTGTATTCTTCTGTTTATTTAAGTTAGGATAATTATTGTAATTACCTTATTAACCTTTATTCTGCTTTATACTGGAATAATGCAAATACGTTGTTTCTGAGCTAGAGCTAGAGATTTAGGCCAGCATACAGATGTGTCCTTACACATCTAGCCTCAGTATGTCACACGGCGCCAGATTCCTGGTGCGAGTGAGATGCCATTTCCCGTATAACACTGCTAGTATTGGGTGTCTTTTTTGATGAAAATGTTTCTCAGTTGCAATGTGGTGCAACTAGGATGCACAGGAGACTGTACTTATTAATGTGATATGCGATGCTTGTATATCTGTGTGCGACTCAGGGCCTGATTCACTGATGGATGCTAATGCCATTTTCATGCAGATTGAGCAACTGTTTGCCATCACGCATGCATACAAGCCACACTGCACGTGCGCAGCAATCGCATTGCGAATGTGGACGCACAGAGGATCCATCACAAAGTGACTGACAGGTTGTCAGCTTTTGGGGGTAGTAACAGGGAGTGGTCAGGAAAACGCAGACGTGCCTGTCCGAGTAAACGCCATTACATGGGTGTGCATAAATTAGTCTCTGCGAGTGCATATGCAGCTCTGCGTGTCTGAAGAGCTCCCAAGGCTGCTGCATGTCAGACCTGCTGCAAGGCCAAGATGGCTGCCGATGTTGCGGCGATGTTATAGATATTTCCGCAGGTATGCGTCATCAAGAAGGCAGCAGTGGGCGTCCTTATGCTCGGGCGATCTTTGCTAACATTTGCATATTTTTGCTGCTGCGTATGAAATCGCAGTAGCGTCCATCTCTAAATCAGGCCCTCAATCTGTAAATGGAAAAAACTATGGAACTTAGCGTGGAAATAAGCTGCTGCATCATAGCACTTTGTATACAGATTCACAAGTGTCACATATTAAATGAATCAGTCCAGTCTCCTGATGCGTCCTGATGCAGTTTGAGCATGAAAGAAGCAAAAACGATGCCCAGCGCTAGCAGAGTAGCATGATACCTGGCGTGCCGAGAGGGGCAGTTTGGCACAACGATGTGTGAAGACATCTGTACATCTAGTAAGTTGAAAAAGCAGCAACTTGTGCTTATTTTCTTATAAGTTTAACTTGACAGACAGCAAAGATTATTTTTGACATTTATTTTTATTGAAACAACATTGCTGCACTGTGCAAACCAATTAACCTTTAGTGCTACAGATAATCTGTTTCGTTTAAATGTTATTTTTCAACCAAAACACAGAAAACATTTAATAAAGTAGAAATGTTTGCAAACCATCATTCTATGAATTGGTACATTTTTATTTTGAAAATGTTAATATTTTCAGTTCAAGACAATTGCAATCTCATGCTGACTAAGGAGTCATTAGTTTGCTGCCCCTTTTTAAAAGAGAGATAACAAATTATTAGAATAAAAGTGTAATATATATCATGAGAAAATTGATATAATGCATTACGTGTGATTCACATTACACGGTGTCATTTGCCATTTTGCAGCTGATTAAATGAACAGGTCCTGCCAATAAATGAATGGTTTGTGAATAAGAAAAGGCTTGCTGCAGGATGTAACTTCAGGCACTGTAGCTCTTAGTAATTGCTACAGTTCATCAGCTTTTATTAGCAACAAGACTATTTTCCCATTACCTGCCGCCTTGGAAGTGACTGTGAGGAGAAGTTTATTAGCAAACAAATTAAATGTTTTAGAAACTTATCTCCATGCTGAGGAGAGTGGAATATCGAAGTGTGGTAATGCGAACTGGTCTACAGAGAGGAGAACAAAAATGCCAGGCGCCCGTGGCATCATGGCTTTGTAACTGGAGATCACATTGACCTGAATAATTCATGCAAATGGGCTAATTACCAATGCGGAAACAGCCTCCTTTTTAATTCTTCATAATACGTCATATGCTATGGCTTTTGTCTAACTGACAATAGCTGTCATGTAGAGTGCTCATTTTAGATGCATTCAAACAAAGACAGATCCCTTTTGTCAGTCATAACTTAGAAGAAGAACTTGTTTGCACTGGAAACCTGGCAGCCCTGCTGTAATAACACCGAGCAGGTCTCTGACGTTTCTAATTAGTCACTCAACATCATTAGCTGTTAATCATTTTTTTTGTTGACTATATTCATTTATGATTTATCTTTGTTGTCTTCTTTAAAAAAATACTTTTGTTGTATTTATTATTACAAA
This sequence comes from Taudactylus pleione, assembly GCA_031769625.1. NCBI lineage: Eukaryota > Metazoa > Chordata > Amphibia > Anura > Myobatrachidae > Taudactylus > Taudactylus pleione. The sequence goes on along the minus strand of JAUIMM010001311.1, from coordinate 10,442,691 downwards.
AAAAAAAAAACAGAAAGCAAAATTAATATCACTGGGGGATCACTCATAACACAAAGGGCCATATTCAATTAGCCGCAAAAAGTCCCGTACTTTTCGCATGCTGCACTTTTTGCCGACATCGCTGGTTTTGAATGTGAAAAAGTGTCGCACTCGTCCCTGCTTATCCCCGTATTCAATTAGAATTCTGCGAAAACGGGACCCAGCGAAACGCAAACAGGTGAAAAGTACTGTAAGATTTTGGGAAATCAGCCTGACACCCCCCCCAAAAGATGCACTGACATTGGGAATCACTATAGATACCCCCTAATAGGACTGCTGAGGGTATTTGGGATACTTAATTGATCTCAATAGCTGCTAAATAGCGTCCTAGCATAAGTGGTGAAGAATAGCATTTTGCAGTTTTTTTTTGGTGAAAATAACTACTCCCAGCAAATTTGGGGTACATGAAAATGGGTGCAAGCATATTTTAAAGTTGCTAAAGTGAAGTTTTAAAAATCATAAAAAATCCACCTGCCGCAACCACCTGCAAACTTAAAACACCTGGGGCATACTTAGGGACCCCCCTGGAATCTATGGCACTAGTTTTTAAGTTTAACTATGAACTTTTTTGCCCCCAAAATGAAAGTACTTTTTGGGGTGATCAAAAGTATTTTTAAACTTTTTCTGATACAGAAAGATACAATTTCTGATCCTTTGGGGGACTGTCCCAAGGGTGCAGGGTTTTTTTCCGAAGTTTGCACCCCAAAACCCCAATTCTGCACTTTTTTTCGACTGCTATTCATAGGCAAATCTTTTTCGCCGGTTACAATGCAAACAGGGGATAAGTTTCCACTGGCGAAATGACGTCATCAGCCAAACTTTTTCACCAAAAATGGCTTTTTTTGCCGCTAATTGAATATGACCCAAAGTGGGCTTTTTGGAGAATTAGTCAGTACAGTAGGTGCACAATTTACCCTAGCAGTATTTTTACCAACACACATACAGTAAAGAATAACAAACACTGATGCAGGTCACGATTGTTTAACACTTACACAGAGCCGGCCCTAGGCATAGACAACATAGGCAAATGCCTAGGGGCATCTGAAATGCCTAGGGGCATTCCATGCCTATGGCTGGCGGGGGAGGTTTGGGGCATCTGGATGGTGGCTCTGGCTACCCTGCAGCGGACAACAACTAAAATGGTCCGGGGGAGCTAGCGGCAGTACAGCTGGTGCATGGCACCAGCGCACACCGCTCTGAAGGGCTCGCAGCCTGCCGCACTAGACAGGTACTAATAATGAGTCCGACTGCTGTAATGAAGAGGGAGAAGGAGGCGGTCCGGCCGCTCCACTCACCTCTGTTCATCTCTCCTCCGGCACCACCTCTCTGTGTACAGCCTCTCCTCCTGCAGTTGCCGCCGGGTATTTGATTTTTTTTTAACCATCCTCGGCGCGACTAAAGAAAACCTAACAGGGAAGGGAGACTCTGCCAGCGCAGCACAGCCAAACCAGCCCCGAGACACCTGTCAGCCTGCCTGTCCTGCATTGCCTGCTCCTCGGTAAATATCTCTAGTCCCAACAGTACCATAACTGCAATGCCCTGTGTTCAGGGAGATGGGGGAGTTGAATATTTTTGTCTGTGGGGCAGTGATTTTTTTCCTGTGTGGGGGCAATGTATATGAATTTTTCTGTGTGGGGGCAATGTATATGAATTTTTTCTGTGTGGGGGCAATGTATATGAATTTTTTCTATGTGGGGGCAATGTATATGAATTTTTCTGTGTGGGGGCAATGTATATGATTTTTTTCTGTGTGGGGGCAATGTATTTGCCAGCCACCAAGCACAGGAAGGACTAGGAACCTAGAAACAACTGCAGGGGCTGATGCACGGCAGCTGCATTCTCATATGTGCTTCAGCAATCAGCTTCACAGGTAGCATGGCAGCTCTCAAGAGCCAGTTTTTGACTTATGCTGGGTACACACTAGACTATATGTCACTGACGATGTACGCTCCCGCTCGTTGTCAGCAACTCGCCCATCAGACCTGCATCCATGTCCGACAGGCGATATCGCCAGCAGGGGCCATGCTGCCAACTGCAGCATGGCTCCCGCTGTTGCTGCCAGCATCGACAAGAGTGTATCCACTTGCCAATGCTGGCACCTCACTGGGTTCCGCCACATGCGACATCAGTGCTGGGTACACATCGCTAAGTGTGTACCCAGTGCAAGTCAGGTCAGCATCAGTGAGGGGTGTTGAGCTAACTGCTTTGAGAGGTGCTGTGTGCTGGCCGGTGTGAGGGGAGATGGGTTCTGCTGCTGTGATCTGTGCTGCTGGATGAGGGGTGCTGCGTTGGCTGAGGATTGCTGTGGGCGAATGTGTTGCTGGCTGCTGCTGTGATCTGCACTGCTGGGAGAGGGGTGCTGGATCAAAGATGGACCTCGTGGCCGTGCAAGGGGGCACCAGCCTAAATTTTGCCTAGGGCATCAAATTGGTTAGGGCCGGCTCTGCACTTACATATGTGCTATGTTCTAACTTTGTTCAGAGCAAAAGTATGCAGTTGTTCTCTGACTGAAATTTATATGTTTTTCCCATGGTTACAAGGATTCCATTGTGTGCTCACTTTTTTCGCCCAGGACACAGAAATACTGGAAGATTATTTGGCAAACAAACAAAAAATACCCATATGTGTGTACGTGGTAGAGATTTATACAAATAAAGGATAATAAGATGTGCGCCGACCCCCGTGTTTTGGTTTTGGATCTGGATCTCCCCTGGTTTTGGATCTGAATCTGGTTTTGGATTTTTTTCCTCCGTGTTTTGTTTTCATGTTTTGGTTTTGGATCTGGATTTTTTCTTAAAAATCATAAAAACAGCTAAAACCACATAATTTGGGCCTGTTTTTGCTCCTACAGTATTATTAACCTTAATAACAATGATTTTCAGGCATTTCTAGGCATTTTTAACCACCTCACAGCTCACAATATTGATTTCACTATTTTTCACCAATATAGGCCAAAGGCTGCAGCGAGCTGGCTGGCTAACGTAAGCAGCAGAGCAGCGGCACAAACGCACGGAAGTTTAAAAAAATATCAGACATCTATGAAACATTGCCACACAGCAGTGGCAGACAGGTTGGCAGTTTAATAATGTCAGTCGGCAATGCCCCAAATTGTGCCAAATGTAAAGGAAAGAGGTGCAAGATGGAATTGTCCCTCCCACCCAATCTTATGTGGGATATTAAGAAGGATATGCACAGTTTAACAAACCAAGCACTTTAGCGACTAGGAATGACACTTTCGTGGCTGAACTCCTTGGTTTGTTTGGGCCCCACAAAACATTTTTTGGAAGGACTGCCTTCAATTATTAAGGAGGAGGTTGATGATGAGGGTGTTGGTGGTGGAGATTGCATGTGCTGGTCCAAACTGCTGGTAGCTGACACTGGACTGCTTGTTATTAATTTACAAATTATAATTTGCATGAACTTGCTGCAAATGACTTAACAGGGTGGAGGTGCCTAGATGGTTAAAGTCCCTTCCTCTGCTAACTTTGGCTTTATAAATGGAACAGATGCCTTCACAACTATTGTCTGATATTAGATTAAAATAATTCCAGACCCAAGACGTTGCTTTTCTGGCTTTCTTTTTATCATTAGCAAGAACTGCTGCCACTGATGGCTGATTTACGTAAACCACATCCTTATCATCAACATCCACATTAGCGTCAGATAGGGCACAAATTTCCCCCTCATCCTTCTTTTGTACTTCCTCCACACTAATCCTCATTTTTTATTATTTCACCATCTAATACTAGCACAGACGTCATGGCGTCAGTGATCCGCTGTGAAACTGGGTGACAGCTGTTATACTTACTTCCTCTATCAAATTACTGTTTAATAGTCATTTGTTTTTTAAATTACTTCCGATCACGCATGAGGATGTAGGTGATGATGCAGGTGTTGGTGTTGGAGATCGAAGGCGCTTGGATCTCACAGAGAGGGAGCAGGTAGGTGACACTGGACTTGTTAGGTTTTGAGTTTTGGAACTTGGCGACAAACACTTTGATATTTGATGAATGCGCCCCAAGTGACGTAACAAGGAGGAGGTTCCTAGGTGGTTTAGGTCCCTCCGTCTTCTCGCTCTTGCTTTGCAATGGTTACATATGGTTTGACAACTGTTGTCCGGATTGGGGTGGAAATAATTCCACATGTGAGAAGTGGATTTTTTAGTCTTTTGTCCCGGCATGAGACAAAAAAATCAATCCATGGGCAACAGCTGTTGCCTTACTTACACAAAGGACATCCTCGGCATTAACATCCTCATCACCAACATCTTAATCATCAACATCCTCATCATCCTTAGCACCTTCAACTACCAAAATATCCTCCTCCTCCATGTGCAGGATACAGAAGCATCCTCACTGACTATGTCTGCAAGATGTTGCCTGCCCTTTCCCACATTTACAGAGGGCACACAAATGTTGGAACTTGGAGGATCCTCTAGTACACTAGTATTTAGGTATGGCTCACACATGGCAACCGTGGACACACTTGCACTGTCCTCGGGGATTTGTGATTTCAATTTCTCAGGCCACACAGTTGTTTTTTCCTAAGGGCTATCAGAATCAGAACCAGCAGTCTTCATAAAGAAAGGCCAAGGCCTTATCCTTTTCTTGCCACTTCGTGTAGTGAATGGCATATTGTCAATTTTTTTTTATCTAAAGGCAAATTTTCCTATCAATTTTTTTTCTTAACTTCAGTAAAAGTAGCTTTACCATTTCGATGGCATGACTTAAGCCCTGGGACATGGGCCTTCAAAGAGGATGAGGAAGTTGATGGCCTTGCACTGCTGGCGGCAGCTACAACATATGGTTCTTGGCCTTGCTCTCCTGTCATGTGACAGCCCTCCATATTTCTGCAGTCTTGAAGCAGTGTCACAAGCACCAATAGTGTAGCCAAGGTGCGGTTACAAAATTCACACACGTGAAGTCGTACGCACACAGAAGAAAAATGAGAAAAAAATACACTAAAGTGTAATAATGTATTGATCACTGTTGATTGATTGGTTTGGTTCCAAGTAATCGATGAGAATAACACCTCGGCCATGACTTTGTTTACGGATCGCTGTTTTAAACTTTTTTGGCCTAGGTGAAATTGGGTGTTTCCATTGTTTTGATTGGGCCTTTGTTTCTGGGTCATAAAGGAATACCCAGGTCTCATCTCCTGTAATGACATTTTCCAAAACTTCTCAGGGTTGGCTTCAAAGTTGGTCAAAAGGTCATTGCATGTTTCCACCCTCTGGGCCTTATGATCCCTGGTTAATTGCTTTGGAACCCATTTAACACACACTTTACAATATCCCAAATCATTGATTAGTGCTTCTACAGTGCCATGGTTACATTCAAGTTCATCACTGATATCTCTGATGGTCACATGATGGTCTTTCTGAATCATGGCATCGACATTGTGTTGGTTCTCTGCTGTCACTGCAGTTGATGGTCTGCCACCATGAGGTTTGTCACACACGGACGATTCTACTGATTGAAAATGCTTCATCCACCTTCTGACATTGCTATAGTCAATTGTACACTCACTATACACTTTTTTTCAGTCTACTGTGGATTTCTCTAGCACTGCAGCCTTCTTTTTCCAGAAATTCAATGACAGCTCTTTGTTTCATCTTGAATTCCATGGGATTTCTTGGACTACCTAAACAAAAATAAATATATAGCTAGCAGACATATTAAACTACAAACTGACAAAGTTTCAAATAAATGATGCATATTATTTCAGAGTTATGAGCATTTAGGCATTACTTTTTGGACAACCCTCGTATTAAGGTTAATAATACTGTAGGAACAAAAACAGGCCCAAATTATGTGGCTTTAGCTGTTTTTATATAATTTTTTGGAAAAAATACAGATCCAAAACCTAAAAACTAAACACCAAGGAAAAATATCCAAAACCAGATTCAGATCCAAAACCTGGGGAGATCCAAAACCAAAACACGGGGATCGGCGCACATCTCTAATTTTAACAATAATAATAATAAGTTACATTTTAATTTGTGCATCAACAAGAGATGACCCTTTCTAACTTATCCAAATAAAAGTTTCTATAACTGTTGACTATGACAGCACTTGCTACAAATGATATAGTATAATTTGTGTAGCTATTTAACCACATAACTGACGAATTTTGTTTCCAAAAACTGCTCCAAAATTGTCGGGTTTTTTTATGACTGAATTAAGTCAAGAACATCTTTTAAAACTTATCCAACACGATTTTATGAGCTTTTTTTAATTTATTTTTTTTAAACACAGTATACCATAAAAATAGCAAAATTTATGGTATACTGTAGTGATGGTTATTGACAGCTGCACCATCGATGGCAGCCCCAACTTATGTTAAGGAAACACTGATGACTGCTGTTTCAAACAATTGATGATTATCTATCGATGTGGCAACCATCGATAAAAATCATCACTTGTTTTAGACCGAAGCCACCGATATATTGGTGGGAGGGTAAGTGGGAGGGACAGCACCATGCTTGCTTCCCGGCGGGACTCATATCCAGCAGCTAGAGCAGCTGCTGGTGGACGAGGGGGAGGAGGGAAAGGAGGAGGACAGCCTTGTGTAATTGCTGGGCAGCTGCTCCATTCCCTTTCCAGCCGCCGGGTGCGGGTTCCAAAGGGGGAGGATTTGGCTGGCATATGTGCTGCCTCATCAGCCGCCGAGCTGCCGCTATCTATATGGCGGCTGGAGAGGAGGATTTGCCCGGCGGCTGCTCCTTTCCCTCTGCAGCTGCCGGGTGTGGGTGTGATGCCGGGGAGAGGCTCAAACAGTGTGGGTGGCATATGGGGGAGGATTTGCCCAGCAGCTGCGCTGTCTGTTCAGCCACCGGGCTGCCGCGATCTCTACAGTGCCGGGGGGAGAAAATCTTACCTTGAGCCAGTGGTGGGGTTGGGCGGAGGGGAGGATTTTCCCAGTGGCTGGTCTGTCCTGGAGCACCACTGGCTGTTAGTGTGATGTGCCCAGCGACTGCTCCGTCTCCTCTACAGCCGCCGGGTAAGGGGGGTCGTCGGCATGGGGCTACCCGAGCACTGCTTCCAGCAGTGATCGGGCACAGGGGTAGGACCTAAGGGAGCAGAGGGACCGGGGGGTGCCTCTGAGATGGGCGGCTGCTGCAAGTTAACTTCCAGCAAGCCGCCCACTGGACGTTTCTGACTGGTCATATCAGACATGACCATGTCAGGGAAAGCCCAGTCTGGTATGGTTGTATCTGATATGACTATGCCAGGCAAGTGGTTAATTAAATATCAGGGGTTTCCTGAGGAATAAAATTGCCTACACAATACTTGTGCAGATTGCAGCATTCCTTTGTCTGTTTGTATGTATGAAGTTGAAGGCAGGGACTGGAAAGGTTGATTGGTAGTAAACTTAATTACATTTTTTATACTGAAGCAAATTTATGAGGGAGGAGGGGAGGGCATGGGTAAACAATATGTCCACAAAATCAACTTTGTGGTTGAGGAGATTTTTTAAATTAAAGGGGCATGCAGGACATATTGTCTGTGGCTATACACATTTCAGGACATTTTCAGCAACTGCATGTCAAAGATTGCAGCAGTTGTGGCAGTTCAATTTCCAACATGGCACAACAGGAAACAAATGGTTTTTTTATTCAGGAGGCCTGAGGGAGTTGGAGTATGTATGTAGTTGAAGGCAGGGAAAGGAAGGTTTGATTAATAGAAAATGTAATTTAATTTTTTGATTCCAAAACAAATTTAAGAGGGGGGAGGGGAAAAAAGGCATTTACAAAAAATATTTAAATCTTTCACATCAGTCCTTGCCCCAGAAGAATCCTTGAGCACTATGCCTGCTGCTGTTGGGAGTGGATCTTCATCCCAGAAGGGAGCCAGGAAGACTACTTGTAGTACTTTAAAAAACATTTGACTGTTAAACAATCCTTTGCAAGGGGAAGCAAGTATGACAGCAGTCACCCAGTTGCACAGTGGATCACTGATGCTATAACATTTATGCTGGTATTAGATGTGTGTCCAATATCCACCAATAATGCAGTGATTTTTAGACAGTTAATTGAGATCCTGTGTCCCCACTACCAAATCCCATCTAGATTCCACTTCACTTGAAAAGCAATTCACAGCCTTTACAGGGATGTTAAAAAATTAATTAGTATCCTACATAATGCCATTGTACCCACTGTTTACTTAACCACAGATATTTTGACAAGCAGAACAGAGCAAACTCAAGATAACATGACTGTAACAGCCCACTGGGTGGGTGTATCACCTTCAGTGACACCAATAGCAGCAGCAGCATCTAAGAAACAGCAGCTCATTCAGCGGTTATGCTGACAACCTTTTAGAAAAACTCAGGGAAGTCATTGCAAAATGGCTTAGCCTGCTTGGACTCTCCTCAGGATTTGCTCACACAATCAACTTGGTTGTGCAATTTTTTTTTTTTAAATGACAGGGCCATGCAAGAGATGCTTACTGTGGCCAAAAAAAATTCTGGACATTTTCGTTATTCAGCAGGCGCATGTAGAAGATTGCAGCACCTGCAAGAACTACTGAATTAGCCCTGAAACCAGCTGAAGCAAGAGGTAGTTACAAGGTAGAACTCCACCCTTTATATGCTACAGAGGATGGAGGAACAGCAAAAATCCATCCAAAGCTACCGAACGAACTATGACATAGAAAAAGGAGAGTGAGTGTACCTTACTCAAGCTCAGTGGAAGACACTTTCTGTGTTGTGCAAAGTACTGAATCCCTTCAAAGTAGTCACCTGTGAAGTAAGTTCAGACACTGCCAGCTTAAATCTGGTAATTCCCCTAATTAGACTGTTGGAAAAGCAGCTTGAGAAACTGAAGGAAGAGCTAAAACAAAGCGATTTCACTAAGTATGTCGGACTTGTAGATCAAGTCCTTTATTTGCTTCACCAGGATCCAAGGGATCTTACAATTGGATCAATACATTTTGGCAACTGTGCTGGATCCTAGGTTTAAATCATATATCGTGTCTTTCTTTCCACTGGACCCAGATCTGGAGAGATGTAAAGAACTGTTGGTAAGGAAATTGTCAGCTCAAGTGGTACGTGATGCAACGATGGCTTCTCCAGCAGTTTCTCCACCAAGTGCATCTGCCGAGAAAAAACTAAACTTTCCCAAAATACCCACTGGTGATGTAGATGAGTCAACACAACTAAGTTTTGACATCTGGCTGGATCCTCTACCGTGACTCCAACTGATGCAGTCACCATTCAAAGAATGGTTGAGGACTATTTTACATTTTTTAATAATAGACATGTCAGACTGTCCGTTTGACTACTGGCACAAAAAAGGTAATTTGTAGGTCCTTGCACAAATTGGCTTTGCTTTACTTGAGCTGCCCACCCTCCAGTGAGTACTCCGAAAGAGTTTTCAGCACAGCCGGGAACCTTGTCAGTGATTGGTGTAGATGGCTACTTCCTCAAAATGTGGAAAAGATGATGTCCATCAAAATGAACTACAAATTCCACGCCAATTACATCTAAAAATGACAGAGGCACCTATAATGGTGGATTCCATTGGGACAAATTAACATTATGTAAAGATGATGTACACACTGATGAGGGTGAGGAATCGGATGATGATGGTGACAAAATGTTTCCTCTGTAAAGCCAGTTTATGCACATAGACATCATTGCCAGCAATGTCAGCTGCCCATTCGTAGCTTGTTTTGTGAGGGCCCAAACAAATCAATCACTTCATGATTGAGGATATTGTTGATGAAGATGTTGTTGGTGAAGATGGCAGGTGCTTGGATCTAGAAGAGATAAGGGAGCTATCTGACGTTGGACTGCTTGTTGTTACTTTTTTAGCTGAATTTTGCAAAAACTTTTTTGATGGATGCGCTGTAGATGATGTAACAGGGAGAAGGTTCCTAGATGGTTATGGTCCCTACCTCTACTTACTCTGGCTTTACAAAGGGTATAGATGGCTTGACAATTGTTGTCTGGATTTGGGTAGAAATAATTTCACACATAAGAAGTGGATTTTTTTTGTCTTGTGCCCAGGCATGACAATGGGCTTTTCCTTATCATGGGCAACAACTGTTTCTTCCATTGGTGCCTGAATTACACAAACATCATCCTCATCAATAACATCCTCATCATCAACATCCTTATTAGCGTCATCCACACAAATATCCTGCTCATCCTGGTGCACTTCCACAGAAGCATTCTCAATTTCTATGTCAGCATGTTCATGTGTGCTTACATTATCATAAGAGGCAGAACCACCAGTCATAAATAAAGGCCAAGGTCCTTTCCACTTCATCTGGTGAAAGGCATATTGCCAATGTTATGTCTTTCTGCAGCTAACTTTCCCTTTAATGTTTTTTTCTTTACCACTGTAAAGTGCTTCTTTCATTTTAGATGCCCTGACTGTGGACATCGGCTTTAGTAGATGACGTACACTGACTAGTATAATCGTGACTGGTGGCACTGGCAGCAGCTCCAGCACTAGTATGTGGATCCTGCTCTCCTCTCAACTGATTGTTCTCCATATCAGCAAACATGAACAAAGTGGGGTACAGCACACATGTCAATTTGTACCAATTTTAAATATTATACTGCGTTTCTGCTTAGTGTCACAATACATGTATGAATATTGCAGTGCGTTTCCACTTACAGTTTCACAATATTTTTTTTATGTATATTACCCTGCGTTTCCACTTAGTGTCACAATTCACTAGACATGTATGAATATTAAACTGCATTTCCACTAAGTGTCACAATTTTTTCTTTTTGTATATTACACTCCGTTTCCACTTAGTGTCACAATACGTGTATGAATATTACACTGCAGTCTGACCAGCAGCATCACAGTAAAAAAAAATTAAATAATATAGTACAAAGCACAAAAAAAAAGTAAATTATATTATTAGTTTTTATTTTTTATTGCACTGGGCACCCTTGGACGGACAGAGCACCCCTAGACCAACATAGCAGCCCCTTTATTGACAGACAGAGCACCCCTAGACTGACAAAGTAGCCCTGGATGGACACAGCACCCCTGGATGGACACAGCACCCCTGGACGTCCATTCACTACACTCTCCTTTATAGATTCCAAAACCAGGGAGAATCCGACAGCTGGAGGATGACATTTTGTCTCATTTTGGGATCTAAGTCTGGCGAGAAAACTCGAGCTGGACTCGGATCCTGGCTTGGATCGCGAAGTTCAGGTGGGACCGGTTCTTAGGGAACTGGAGCCACTCATCTCTAGTTATTTTAGATGTGTAATGTAATACAGTCGTACCTAAATGTGTCTATTTATAAATAAAACTGTTCTTTGTGAGTTGATTATATGATTATTAAATTATTCTAATGCTTTATAAAAAGAGAAAATATTCTAACTTTCTACTTGTTGCAGATGCTGTTTGTTAATCCTGTCATGAATTTAAGTTGCTTACATATTCAGTCCCAATAGGTGGAATATAGGTAAAATAAGTAGCGTAAGGCTCGTTACAGATAATGATCTTTGTTTTACTTGACATGATGTTATCTTTACTACGTATAGTAATAAACATATAGCAAAGTGGAGACCTGTGCCTTTGTAATAAAATATATGCTCTATTGCTATTGTGTTATTTTACTATACTGTATTTGTTGTTATTCCTTTAGATAACCAATTATCTAGGTTCTCACTGGGAAATAAGACACTAGAGATGAGCTAAGCATTTAAAATGACATTAATAGGCGATTAGCTGAACAATAGTCCTAAATCCTCAAATATATTCATCCAGCTGCTGGTTAAGCATTTCCTAAAGGTAGCACCTGTTCAGATAATTTTATTCTCCCCTAGAATCTTCTCTTTCTCTAATGTGACTTGCAGTATGTAACTAACATAATTATGTTTCAGCATTTGACATTTATATTTGTACTTTCTTTGCTTATTATACATTTCTTAAACAGAGATTTGGAGTGAAAACTCAAAGCCCTGGCAATGTTCAGCAGTTGCAAAATCACATGTGGTTTATGGAAACCATCAGTATTAATGTTAAAAATTCCCCACTCCCTCACATTCACTAACAGGACATGCTACTGAGCACTGGTCACAGATTTCTAGGGGAGCACAAAAACAAACATTCGGGATCTACATCACTTGTTATCCATGTCTTGTGGAAACAAGAAAATGAACTACAGTGCACCTGTATTGTTTAAAAATAAAATGTGCCCTATATTGGTTTAATATATATAATATACCCAGTTATTAATTATAATATTGATCCTGTACATATGATGTATACTAATATTGGCTTCTTACTTTACAAAAAATAGTATAGACCAATAGGTGGCAATAAAAATGATATTCTAGTAATATCAATAAATGCAGCCTTCAACTTTTCTTGGTCTGTACATAATATTACAAACAAACAAGAAAACACTCCAGAAGAGCTCACAGTGCAAAATGAGTTTGTTTGGTAAGCCCACTTATCAGCCAAATAAAAACATTCTCTTGTGTTTTAAGTAGGGATGAGCGGGTTCGGAATTCTGAAATCTGAACCCCCCCGAGCTCCCCCTTATCCGAGTCGTATCCGACTCAGGCTCGACTTTTCCCGCCTGACTCGGATCTGAAATTGAGGCAAAACATCATCATCCTGCCTTCCGGATCTCACGGGTTTTCAATTCAATAGGTCCCCACGTTGGCGCCATTTCTCACTCCGGCTGTGGACAGTGAAGAGGGAGGGTGGGAGCTAGGGCTGGTTGGGGTGTGTTGTGCTGCTGTTGTCCATAGGGGCTGTGTCCACTCAGTCCATAGGGGCTGACTGCGCTGTGTTGTGCTGCTGTTGTCCATAGGGGCTGGCTGGGCCTGTGTTGTACTACTGTCATATGGGCTGGGTGGGCTGTGTTGTGCAGTCAGTTGTCCATAGGGGCTGTGTCCACTCCAAAATCTATAGGGGCTGGCTGGACTGTTTTGTGCAGTGTCCCATAAAGGCTGTAGTCCTAGAGGGGTGCTGTAGTGTTGTCCAGGGGGTTATCTGTCCATCAGCGGTGCTCCCCCAAAGTGCACTCCAAAAAAAATATATTTTTTTCTGTGTTTGTGAATTGTGTGTGCAGTAGTTGCACGTGCATCAACAAAGCACCAAGCATGCGCCTGTGTCATAAATCAAGGGCCGGCTGGCTTGTCCATTAAAGGGTGCTGTAACCCCCAAAGTGCACTCCAAAAATATATTTTTTTTTGTGAATTGTGTGCGCAGTAGCCGCACGTACATCAACAAAGTAACGCCAAACGTGTGCCTGTGTCATAAGTAAAGGGCTGGCTGGCATGACCGTTAAAGGGTGCTGTAACTCCCAAAGTGCACTCCAAACAAAATAAAAAATTTTTTTCTGTGCTTGTGAATTGTGTGCACTGTGGTTGCACGTGCATCAACAAAGGAGCAGTGCCAAGCGTGCGCCTGTGTCATAAGTAAAGGGCCGACTGGCTTGTCCGTTAAAGGGTGCTGTAACCCGCAAAGTGCACTCCAAAAAAAATTATTCTTTTTTTTTTGTGTTTGTGAATTGTGTGCGCTTTAGCCCCACGTGCATCAACAAAGTAGCGTCAAGCGTGCGCCTGTGTCATAAGTAAAGGGCCAGTTGGCTCGTCCATTAAAGGGTGCTGTAACCCCCAAAGTGCACTCCAAAAAATATATATATTTTTCTGTATTTGTGAATTGTGTGCACTGTACGTGCATCCTCAAAGCAGCAGCACCAAGCGTGCATCTGTCTGTTAAAGGGTGGTGTAACCCCAAAGTGCGCTCCACAAAAAAGAAAAAATTCTTCTTTTTTTCTGTCTTTGTGAATTATGTGCACTCTAGCTGCACCTGCATCCACAAAGCAGCAGCGCCAAGCGTGTGCCTGTCTGTTAAAGGGTGGTGTAACCCCCAAAGTGCGCTCCACAAAAATATAAACAATTCTTCTTTTTTCTCTGCGTTTGTGTGCGAAATGTATGCACAGTAGCCGCACGTGCATCAACAAAGGAGCAGCGCCAAGCATGGGCCTGTGTCCCATAAGTCTGTTAAAGGGTGGTGTAACCCCCAAAGTGCCCTCCTACAAAAATACTAAATTCTTCTTTTCTGTGTTGTGAATTGTGTGCGCTGTAGCCGCATGTGCATCAACTAAGTAGCAGTGCCAAGCGTGCGCCTGTGTCATAAATCAAGGCCAGCTGGCTCATCTGTTGAAAGGTGGTGTAACCCCAAAGTGCTCCAAAAAAAATGTTTCTGTGGTTGTGACTTGTGTGCGCTGTAGCCGCATGTGCATCAACACAGTAGCAGCACCAAGTGTGCGCCTGTGTCATAAGTCAAGGGCCGGTTTGGACATCTGGTCCGGACTGAAGGACGTGCCAACAATTTCTGACATGTCTACTGCCACTGCATATGATAAAGTCACCACTGACAGAATGGTGGAGGATTACATCGGTGACAGCATCCAACTAGGGATGTCAGACAGTCCGTACCTGTACTGGCAGGAAGAAAAGGCAATTTGTAGGCCCCTGTACAAACTGGCTCAATTTTACCTGAGTTGAACCCCCTCCAGTGTGTACTCCGAAAGAGTGTTTTGTGCAGCCGGGAACCTTGTCAGCGAAAGGCGTAGGAGGTTGCTTCCACAAAATGTGGAGAAGATGATGTTCATAAAAATGAATTATCAACTCTTCCAGGGAGACCAGCCTCCAGAACATACAGAGGGACCTGTGGTGGTGGATTCCAGCGGGGACGAATTAATACTCTGTGAGGATGTACACAACACTGAAGAGGGTGAAGAATCGGTGGATGAGGAGGATGAGGACGACATCTTGCCTCCGTAGCGCCAGTTTGTGCTTGGACAGATTAATTGCCAGCTTGTTTTGTGGGGGCCCAAACGAAAGAATCATTTCAGCCACAGTCGTGTGGCAGACCCTGGCGCTGAAATGATTGGTTTGTTAAAGTGTGCATGTCCTGTGTATACAACATAAGAGTGGGTGGGTGGGCCCAAGGACAATTCCATCTTGCGCCTCTTTTTTTTCTTTGCATTATGTCTTGTTTGGGGCCTAGTTTTTCAAACTGCCATCCTGTCTGCCACTGCAGTGTCACTCCTAGATGGGCCACGTGTTTGTCCCGCCCACTCGTGTCGCTTAGCATAGTTATCCAGCTACCTCGGTGCAACCTTTTGGACATAAAAACACTATTGTGAGGTGTGAGGTGTTCAGAATAGACTGGAAATTAGTGGAAATTAATGTTATTGAGGTTAATAATAGCATAGGAGCAGAAAACCCCACAAATTCTATGACTTTAGCTGTTTTTATGCTTTTTTCCAAAAAAATACAGATCCAAAACACAAAACCCAGAACCCAAAACACGGAAGGGTGGTTTTGGCAAAACCAATCCAGATCCAAAAATACGAAGAAAGATTCAGATCCAAAATCAAAACACAAAAACCCGGTGCACACCCCTAGTTTTAAGATGGGTACACTCTGCACAGATACATCTACAGATCGAGTGACTTGCAGATATATCTGCAGATGATGGTCGCTCATATACATTGAACCGCTGCATGTGTACGGGCGATCGGCTGATCACCCGTACACACTTGCCGATGGACAGATATATCTGTCACAGCCAATGCGATTTGTCTGTAAACTACATCATTCATTTACACATCGCTGGTAAACACTGGCCAACGGGCACCCGATATATTGGCCGATCAATTGATCGGCCAGTATATCTGCCAGTGTGTACCCAGCTTTAGGTTGTTCAAGCACTCTCCTAGAGAGCTGGGACAGATGTTCAGTAAGACAACCCATTGATGAATGGAAGGGATTTTATGATGACAGGCAAGATAATTGAAGCTCAAATAGGGATTGCAATTTGTAGCATGTCATGTTTGAAAGTAGCACTTTTGTTATGATATTCTTTAATAATTTAAATAGATTGAAAACCGCCCCATAAACTACTAAACCCCCTATCAGCATACATCTCCAAATGTAATACAAATTAAGATATACAGTAAAACACCTACGTGCACCCCAACAAATATGCAAAATAGCTATTGGTAACCACTTGGTGTGTTATACCTCCACAGCTAGGTTTGTTGCAAACTGCTGCCCCAAACCACGTTAACAAACTCCAAAACAACACAACAACCCCCCAAAAAACTTACCCCACCCCTACCAACAAAAACAGAGTCAACAACCTGAAAAATCTGCTCCAAAAAAGGCCAATGTCCTCATCAGAAACTTGCATTATATCACGCCAATACAAGTGAGCAGTAACATAGCACAACAGTGGATGACACACAACTGAGCCACTGCAACCAAGAACAAAACAGCCTATAACTAAATTGACCTTCCAACGAGCCTCATCTAATTGAGGGATTGTAGAAGTACCCTCCCAAGTTCGCCTGGGAATGATATCAGACCAAAGCACATGCATATCCCACCAAAAATCTGACAACCAGTGACAATCCTCTTTCATTCCAAGTCCAAAACAGTCAAGCATGAGACCAGAGAATCTAACACTGATGCAGGAACATTTCAGAACCTGGGACAGGGAATACCAGAACATTACATTCCAGGCAGACTGAACAGAATAATCTGGAAGGGAGTGTCAGGCTCAGTCAGAATGATTAAAGTCAGTGTTTTCCAAACTCAATTCTCAGGTAACCCGAACAATTGTTTTCCAGATCTCCTAGATGGTGCACAGCTGTATTCATTACTGGCTGACATATTTTAAGATATGAACCTTACAATGTTAGGGACTCACCCGATGAAGTTTCCTTGACGTTTGTGGGTAAGCTCAATAAATTTATGCTAACAAAAATTTCATATATGATGCATAATTATTAAATGGTTGTATGGTGCACCTGCTCTCCTTTTTTCTATGTTGTAGTACTAAGTCTCAGCTAGGTAGCACATCCCATTACAAGTAACTAGGGTGGGCAGTCCAGGCCCCCTCCCCCTAACATATTTTAAAAGAGCCACAGGTGGTGCTAATTATTTCTACTGTAAAATATACAACTAAAGATTATCTTTACTACCCTCCAACTAGTTACTTGGTTGGAATGGAAATCTGATCATGTATGGGGGCAATTGACAAGTGACCATTAGCTTTCAAACAATGGAAAATGGTTTAAAGACATTATTCAGACGAATTGGCTAAATTAAACTTCTCTGAAAGTCAAGTTTGGAAAACACAGCTGTAAATCATGGCATAGTAACTGCAAGAATGGTCCCAGAATCCTGAAATCCATCTCCTTAGTTCCTCACTGACCCTTCTCCATATTCACACACACTGCTTTTTTAGTCTCTCTGTATTGTATGAACTCCCTACTGATTTACATCAATTTAAGCAACCCTTCAATATATAATAAAGGATTAAGAACCAAAACTATTTATTTATTTTAGTGAAATTTAGGCTGAGATTTTTCTACGCACATGCGTATGTCACACTGCACATGTGCCGCAATGGTAGCACAGTGAGCAGTTGTTGGCAAACTGATTAGGGGCGTGTCTCAGCCTGTGACTGAAATCACGTAAACACTGGCGAAGGCTTCAGCGTGTTAGTACCAACTGCCATTCTGAGTTACCATAGGCTTACTCAGAAGTTCGTTGATTGACAAATGTGTGACAAATGATTGCGTCTTTATAAACAAGCAGAGGATCCAAGATACTGCAAGGGAACATCTCAATACAAGTCCTGGCGGCTTCAACATTGACATATTTTCGCACGGCTGCTGCATACAAAGACGCAGCAGCGTGGCCATTGTCTTCCATCTCTGAGTCAGGTCCTGTGTCACCCTGCAAATAATGATCAATTTTGTGAGAGTACTGAAAATATCTGATGGCAATAACATCTGTGGATAGTAATAACTGTGCAAATCACAGAATGTGGTGTAAATCATTACACCCTGTTTAATGTATTTAAAAATACAGTCAAGGTGCCTACACACATGACAATATTTTATCCGATCTGGCTGATTCCAATGCATCAGAATGACAGATCATGTTAAATATGCCCAAATCGTGAGTCCCCACTCATGATAACGATGTGATGAGCATCCCCGCAGGTCGCACATCGCATCTTCAGATCTGCCGTGCTGTAGGGCAGATCTGACAATCTCAAGTCACGATGCACTGGATAGTTTAGAAGGCACGATAGATCATGTGTCAAATTGGCATCTTTTTCAGACCAAATCGTGCCCACAACTGTCGGGGAGCTCCCAGGGAGAGTTCAGGGGGAAATCGTATAAATAGTGGGATTGTGAGCACATCGCTTTGTGTGTAGCAGAACATTTACTGTACTGTATGTGCTATATGAACTTGTTTGCCTTACATCAATTAACAATCAATACTGTATTCACTATTTAAGATTTAGTTTGGATCTTCAGATTTGAAAAACAAAGTTATATTAACTACATTAGTGCTACTTCTTAAAGGCACATTATGCTGAGTTTTTTTTTAAATACTGTATATTGTTAATAAGATAAGAACAATCTGTGAACTACTGTTCTATATATTGTTAGTCATAACATGTTTGTAATGCTGAGCAGGCCATCCATCTTTGCGTTAATCAGTTTCGAATCTGTTATTTTGAATAACTAAGCTCCTATGAGTTTTCATGTCACACATTCTTGGTTGGCATCAATTCTTATCTTTGAATGGGCACAGTGTTTTTTGTGTTACACTAGGATGTTTCCTATGAGTCATGTTCTATTTCACATGCCAGTAAGAAACAAATCTCTCGAAACTCATAGCCAACTGGCAAAAGGAAATAGGCACTGCCAGAAATGAGTCAGAACAGGAAGGTTGTCAGACCAACTTTCTATTGAGTACGGCTTGAATTACCATATCCAAATAAGCTAACAACATATTGTGTTTTTTTTGTTTATAAATAAAAGTGTAAAATTATTAACTTTATTAATTTTTTAATATGCACTTAACAGGAAATATTTCCTTTGTTAAGGGAAATTATGAAGCAGGCACAGCAAATGTTCAAGGACTTTAATCGTTAAAGTGAGTAGTAGTAATATTCTTCCTAATAATATTCTAACATGCTAATATGCTGTACAAAGTCCCCAATCTCTGTCAATGGGGATATCTTTAAATTTAATAAAATTAGCTATAAACATCACTCATCTGTTTTGATGAGCAATAAACTGAAAAAATAATAGAGATTTTTTATTGGATGGTTTTAAAAGTTTTTATAGTAGCACTCCTAAACCAGAAATGGAAGTTCAGTTAAAATAAAAGTACAGGGCTTGTAATAGTTGCCAGTAGCTGACTCGCTGACATTTTAACAGTTCAACTATCACGTCTCCACCTTGCATTGTCTCTCCACATTCCAACCATACAGTGCCATTGATAGCTGCACAGAAATGGCAGTCACCAATAACTGTTTTATTTTGGTAACTGATAATGCTTCTGTATTACAGTAGCTACAATATATTACTGTTCCATCAGCTGTAATTGTTAGATGACTATATTATGGGTCAGATTATGTTAAACACAAACTTCTAATCATGTTAAGCTGATTCTGCTTGCACCCCCATGGGGTGCAAGCAGAAACAGCCTTCTGAAGCTGCTGGGCTACTGAGGCTAATTAAAATAGACTCTGTGTATCATGTATATAGAACACTCTTAGATTGCAAGTTTATTTTGATGTAGGCCATCTTTTACTTTTGTTTCATGTCATATATATGGGTTTTACATGCATAATCATCCACTCACTGAAGAGCTGCATAATAATTTGGTGCTTATATAGGATAATGATATTAAAATGTTTGATCAAACTCAAATGAATCTCTCTTGTGACAGAGAATAAGCAGTGATCAAAGGCATCACCATATTTGATCTGTTTTTGACAAAAAATATTTCTACCATAGCTAGGGGTTTGCAAAATCATAGAAATATACCTGAATTCTGTATGCTGGTCTGGTCTGAATTGGGAATCGCTGTGATTAGTAGTTTGGGAGAAATCATGTAACTAACTGATCATACATCGCAGGGCAGTCTTGTTTGAAAAAAAATTAGATATTTATTTATGGAGATTTATGGAGATTAATGTGGGCATACAATTTTCCACATGGCTCTTATTCAGGTAAAATTATTTCTGCTTTTTGAATTTAGGTTAAAAATTAAACAAGCTATCCTTGTATAGAACCTGAGTTATTAAATCAGTTTGTTCAATTGTTTTATAGATGATTGATGTAAAGGTATCTATGCTATATGCTGACATAATTATATAGATGTCAACATTATGACCTGTCTGTATTTTGACTGCCAACATTTTATTCTGTCTAAAACACCAGAAAACAAGGAGAAGGTCAGTCAGACAAGTTGGTTAATTCTGTTTTAATTTAAACAACTTGTCTAAACAACAGCTTTCATCCACTTTCTTTCCAACCAACAAACTAATTGGATGGTTGGAGGAAAGTTGGTCAACATTGTGACTATATCTGTATTTTAATTGTCGCTTTTTTTGACCATGTTGACTTTTTGACTATCAACCTTTTGACCCTGTTGATCTTTTGAATGTCTAAGCTTTGACTGTCTAAATTTTAACTGCATACTGTTTGTGTGCACAAAACATGGTACTTGTTAAAATTCACCCAGTTGTAATGCTCATACAATGTGGTTTGTGATATTGGAAATGACAAACCCTGAAAGGAGTCTTAGTGGGGTAAGCCATTTTGATTTTACATGGAGTTTTTCCCAACAGAATTGACTCCTGACTGCTTTTTAGTGAAGCCAGAGATACAGAGAGTACCCTGTTTGTGAATGAACTGGCATTGTGGGTTAGATATTGCTGCTGTTGAAGGTGATATACCAACTCAGTGGGCTGTCACAGTCAAGTAATCTTTAGTTTGACCAGGTCCACATATCTGTAATTAAGTGGATAGTCAATACAATGGCATTTTCTAAAGAATTTTAAAAGAATAGCTTTTTGTTTAACATCCTGGAACATGTGAGGAATTGCTATTATGGTTTGAGATGAAATTTGGTGGCATTGACACATGACCTCAACTAATTCTCAGAAACCTGATGCATTGATGGTGGATATTGGATGCAGATCTAATTCTAGCATAGCCATCATGGCTTCAGTGATCAGCTGTGCAACATAATTGGAACTGTCATCCTTGGTTAATCCTGTAAATTATTGTTTCATAGACAATACTAGTCTTCTTCTTGGTTCCCTTCTATGATGAAGATTCACCACCGGCAGCAGCAGCCCTTGAATTCAATAATTCTTCTTAGGAATACATAATTTGAATGAACTCACTGCAAATGACAAGACAGGGATGAGGTGCCTAGATGTTTAACATACCTACCTTTACTTGCTTTATCCTCACAAATGCTACAGATTCCATCACAAATGTTGTCAGGATTTGAGTAAAATAATATAATTCCACATGGAAGAGTGGATATTTTAGTATTTTGCCCTTGAATGACAATGTGCTGCTCCTTATGATTAGCAAGAACTACTGCCACTGGCAGCTGACTTACTTTGACACAAACAACATCATCCTACTGAATTTTATCTACTCGTTCTTGTCCAACATGCTGCTGCGTTTCCAAAGTTGCATCCTCAATTTCTATGTTTAAACCGTCAACATCAGCAGCATTTTTACTACTGCTCACTTTCTCACTTCCATTTCTGTAGGATTGATGTCAGAATCAGAAATATCAGACTCACATATGGCACTCGTTGACACCCTTTGATTCTCCTCAGGAATCTGTGAAGCTTGTGAACACACAGTTTGTTCTTTAGCCAATAGCGTATATATTTATGATGATTCCTGTCTGACCGAGATTTAATTTCTGTGCAAGTTTTCCCTGTTTTTTTAAACTTGGAAATTTACTAAGGCAAACACAAGTGCTAAAACATGATTCCGCACTGAAGTAGATTGTGAAATGTGCAAATAGATGTCAATAGAACCAACACATGAGTCCTTTCCATGGACAGATATACAACTCACACATTTACTAATAATCATGTTAAAAACACAATAGAAGGAGCAGAATAGATTCAATTAATAGAAGTGCCTGTGAGCTGCGCATTCTACCGAATCACTGCTCAGGTCAGTGTGAGCTGTGCAGTGCTTCTGTGTGTAGTGTAAAGAAAGGGTTAAAACAATACAAAATTGGTGTGGAGTCCCCCCTTCAAAAGCATAAATAGCCCTGGACCTCTGAGCCTGATTTGGTACAGGAATATCATGAGGGAAACTGATGTGGGGTTCCCCTTATTTTTCTATAACCAGTACCGGGCTGAACCAGCTGGTGTGGTAATGCAATAGCAAGGGGATATGCAGTATGGAGTCTCCCTGCCAAAGCATTTGCCAACCCCAAACTTGTCAGTCCAGGTCTGGCAATCCTCAGAAAGTAGGCACCCCAAAAATGGGACCTCCCCCCTCCCAAAGATTAACCAGCCATCGGCTGAAATTCTAAGGCTCTTCTCTGAACCCTTGGTGGTGGTGAGTGCAGGGGTACTGGGTTAATGATATAAATAATATTAATTACAGTTGGACTATAGGTCCCAGAAAACCTTCCCTATTGCACTTGTAGAACTACAAGTGCCAGAAGGTCGCTGGCACCTGTACACCTACTGGTAAGAAAATATAAAAAAACAGTACGCCCACACTGTATGATTTAGTCCTTTATTATACACTCACTCATTCAACTTACTTACCTTCTCCCTGTAGAGGTCGGTTCCCTTCTTCAGGTAGATTTTGAGGTTTTCAGAAAATGAAAAAATTGAGAACACAATCCCAAATGGACACAGAAGCTTCATGATACATACTGTTCTTAAAGTTCTTAAAGCGCTTTCCCAGAGAATGACAGGTCCCCCATGTGGGTTCCTGCACTCTACCCATGATTAGCTAAGGGTCAGACTGCTCTTATCCAATCAGCTGATGCTTCTTAAACCTTCTTCTTACCCCTTAACCTTCTTTAAAAGTAGATGATGTTGAAGTACCATGACTGACAGCACTAGCACAGGAATGGTCATTCATGACTGATTTACACCAGAACTAAGGCTACAGTAGTTAAACTTAACTGCCACCACACCAAATGAACATGATGTAGTCAATTAACCTATAATAGGGATGCCGGTGGTTGAAATCCCGGCTCCATAATCCCTGACCCGCGGCCAGAGCACCAGTGCCGGAATCCCCAAATCAGTTCAGATGCTGATGCCAGAATCCCAACACCCGATCGTAAGTATAGCAGGCTGGGTTAGCTGTTAGATGTGGGGGAGGGTTAGGTTTAGGCACCATGGGCGGGTTAGGTTGTGGGAGGGGGGAGGTTAGGGGTGGGCTGCAGACAGGGAGGGTTAAGGTTGGCACCACCGTGGGGGAATAGAGTTAGGCACTAAGGGGGAGGGAGGGTTAGGATACTTAGTTAGCCCCTGTTGAGATTCTGAGCATCGGGATGCCGCTGTTGTTCTTTTGACAGCCGGCATCCCGATATGACCTTATAT
Source organism: Taudactylus pleione (assembly GCA_031769625.1). Classification (NCBI taxonomy): domain Eukaryota; kingdom Metazoa; phylum Chordata; class Amphibia; order Anura; family Myobatrachidae; genus Taudactylus; species Taudactylus pleione. The sequence goes on along the minus strand of JAUIMM010001311.1, from coordinate 10,419,227 downwards.
GACCTGGCTCTCTGCATTCATAGCAGATGACCATGGAGTCTCCAGTGGTGTTTTCATGAATAAGGGAGGCAGACAGGGTCACAAGCCAGTGTGGTGCAAACTTAGTGGGACACTCATTACCTTGTTTCTTTTCCTGCAGTCTCGTACTGCTCCAACACTATAATTAATTCCCCTAGATTCTGAGGATCGGTGTGTATGACCCAGCATTGCCTACTCTGACCTAGAGTCCTTATGCACTGATCGATAACTACCGTCATTGCAATCTGAGCCGGAAGTATAGACCTCTGGCTGTAGCCAACTCTGCCCCTGTCTGGCGAGTTCAGCAACCTGCTTTCGAATCGGTAATAGGACCCATTCGTGGAAGCGCTGTGCTTTCCCAGCAGGAATGATTCGTGACCGGGCCAGAATGACACTTTTGACTAGGTCGTATTTCTCTGTATCAGCAGAAGACAAATCAGCAGTAGGCTTTCTAAACCTCACCAGTGAGATAGGGGGCAAGTCTATCAGCAAAAGTATCCGCTGGCCACTTTAAGTGCTGTGCCACCCTCTCATATATCAGTAAATTTGCCTCTGGGTAATCTGAGGTGAAATTTTCTTTAGATGCCCAGCAGCTGTGATGCCCATTGATTGGGTCACCAGCTGTAACATTTGTTCCTCCTTTTTTGATGAGAGGCCAACAAAGTTGCTATAGTACAAAATACTTCCTCCATTGTTACTTCTGGAGGCCTATGTAGTTTAACACAGAAAAATAAAACACTGCCACCTTTTTTTTGGTCTCTTTTTTCCCAGCAATGCAGTGGTTAATTGAAACTCAGTATGTATGCCTTGCTCTGCTCAGGCAGCAGGTGAATTTAATTACACAGCATGCAAACACTAGCTGGAGAACATACTAGCAGCATTTGGCATGTCTTTAAGCGCCTTAGTTAAAAAAAGGAAAGGACCTTTTTTTTAAGTGCACAGACAAAGCTTTTTCTTACAGTGCATAGCTCCTTAATATAACTGCGTTTTTTTCTGGTTCATCAACCATACTCGCGTATGCCTTGTCAGATGCTTTGCCATGCTTCATCTGGCATTTGTGCTGCGACACAGCAGTGCAGGTTCCTGTACGGGCCACCAAATGTAACAGGGGTGTAGAAATAAGGACTCATGTCAGGCAGGTATTTGGTAAAGTGATAGAGTGAATTAATAAATGTGCTCTATAACCACATTGGTATGTGCAAAGTTGTAGTGCAGAATGATAGGCACAGTAGTTGTTAGTTGCTCCTAGTAGATGTCAAATAAAATAGCAAGAGTGCTAATTACGATGACTTGTACATATGTTCAAATGGGACTAATTGAGTAAACAATCTTAAAAAATATAAACAAAACTTTACTAATTATTATCATGCAAGTAAGCATGGGTAACAATATGAAATAACAATATGATCAAATAGGTTATGGCCAGGGGTATACAATCAAAGAAATAAATTGAGTGTAGTAAGGGAAAGAAAGGGTAAAATGATACTAATAAAATACTAATATACTAATAAAATTATAATTAGAAGATGGCTGCAAGAGGATAAAGTCTTGTGTATGACTCAACGTAAAAGTTCCAGTAGGTGAGGTCTGAAGACCCTTCAAATGGAAATGGGTGTGTATCCAAGATATAACAGTGTTAACTGATGGTGCGGCATCCTGCACTTAGGTAATTAATGGTGCTGCAGAGGTGTTGTCTGAAGTGATTGCCCGGTATGTGTTTCTGGGGGTAAGGAGTACGGAGTGGCACTGGAGTGCACTATGAGGTACTGCTCTAAATACAGTCTCTCTATCTGAAGGACGCGCCGGTGAGTGCCCAGGCTACCTGGCAGTCTCCGGCGCACCCTGTCAAAAGGTGCTAAGTGTGTAAGAGGGGGATAAACGGTTGTGGCTCGTAGAACCAGTTGCCATTTTCCCCTTCCTAAATGAGACTCACCTCCTCTGGACTTGACAGGCATCCACTCTTGCACCTTGCCGGCTTGTGGCTGTCCTGGATTCTTCAACTCTGTAGTCAGCTTCTGTGATGTTTCCCATGTTCACGGTCTCGGTGATGGTCTCCAGAGTTCCCATGATACGTGTGTGTATGATGGCGCCAACGTGTTTCAACCCACGTGGGGTCTTCTTCTAGGCAATGCAGTATGGGATGTGTGTTGCTGGGGGATTTCTTAGAACTAGTTTATCTGGGACACTCCTCTCAGCTGATTGGTGGTTGTGGGCTTGAGCATGATAGGTGGGCTGTCATGTAGCTTCTCTCATTGGCTCAGTGGGACGTCGATCAAAAAACCTTTTCCATGTTGAAGGGTTAGCATAATTTGAAACAGTTAAGTCAGTTGTAGCAAATCATTCAGATGGATTCATAGGATAGTTAATGGTTAGGTGATCATGCCTGCGTGGTCCGGCTAGTATCCACGGGTCCCCGGAGTCTGTCTGTGCTATATGCTATGGTTCAGCATGATTATTGGTAGGTGTGTATGCACAGTACATATAGGATGATATATAATAATAAAGAGAAAAATAAAATAAAAGAGGAGGGAGGGGAGAGGGAGAATCAGGGTGTAAGAATGACATTCTTGTATGTGATGCTGGTGTGCGGTATAGGTGCACTTACTTGGGGAATGTGTGATAATCTGAGATGAGAAAAATTGCTGAATGCATGTCTGAGTGATGACTCAGAACTAGTGGATATTATGGTGTTACTGTCCCTAGGGGTATGTTGCTAGGGGCCCAAGTGTTGCTCTAAATGGCCAATGGGATGTTGGTGGAGGGCATACAGTTCTGAAGTAGTGATGGTGATACATAGTGGCTCACTTAGTTGCACACAATGGATCTGATATCATTGTCTAGGTCAAGCCCCCTTGGGGAAAGAGTGCCCATGTTAATCATGGCTCATAGTTCCTCTTTATTGATTTGTTTAATGTAGTCACCCCCCGCCAGTTGCATTTAACTAACTTGAGGGCAGTGAAGTCTAGGTACGTCTGGTCTGATTGATGAAACATTTTGAAATGTATTGAGAGGGGGTGTTCCTTGCATCCTTTCCTGATGCTGTTTAAGTGTTCGTTAACCCTTACTTTCAGTGAGCAAATGGTCCTACTAATATATTGTTTGTTACAGGGGCATTGTAACAAATAGATGACCCCTTTGCTGTTGCATGTCTTGTTGTCTTTAATTTTCCAGATTGTATTGTTTCCTGTGCAGTGTACTGTTGTTTTGGGTTTGGTATTTCTTTTTTTTGTTGAGATGCAGGCTTTGCATGTCCTGCAATGGAAGAAACCTCCTGTCCCTCCTCCTTGGTTCTGACACCACATATTTGTCAGTGTGTTGTGTAGAATCGATAGGTGGTATATGATTCTTGGTAATTTTAGATCTTATCTCTGGTGTTTTCCAGAACACTACTTTGGACCTGTGAGGTAGGGCCTTACTTAAACTGCAACTTCCTAGGAGAATGGGCCAGTGCTTGTTAACTATCTGCTTTATGCATTGTGCTTGGTTGCTATACTGGGTCACAAAATAGATGTCATTGTTCTCATTTGTATCAGAGGTTTATTTGTTGTATTCCAATAATGGTCCTCTGTCTCCTTCCTTTACTGCTAGGAAGGCTGACTCTACTTTATCGGTGTTATACTTTTTGCTATTAGCTGTGATTTTAGTAATTGGCCCTGTACTTCATAATCATTGAGTCTGGAGCAATTTCGTCTCACTCTCTTGAACTGTCCTGTGGGTATACCATTTAACCAGCTTGGGTGGTGGCTGCTGGTTGATGTCTACTTGCTTCCAGCATGTATTGGCATGAATGTGGTTATGATCTATGAAATTGTTTAAATCAAGGAATTCAATATTTGTCTTACTGTACTTAGTCGTGAAATGTAGGTTCTGGTTATTGTCATTGATGTAATCGATGAAGATTTTGAGTGATTGTTCATTACACCTCCAAATGAAGAAGATATCATCTATATACCAGGTCCAGAGGACGAGGTTTGCGCTGAAGTCATTGTTGGACCAGATGTAATTATCCTCCCAATAACTCATAAAGTGGTTGGCCTAACTTGTCGCAAACCTCGTCCCCATAGCTGTGCCTGTTCTTTGTAAGTAGAATTGGTCCTCAAACCATAAGTAGTTGTGTGATAAAATGAAGGAAATGCTGTTAAGTATAAATTCGCTTTGTGTGGTGGACATCTTGGGGTCGAGTTCAAGGTAATGTTTGGTGCTGTCTATCCCTTGGGTATGTTGAATTTCTGAGTAGAGCGATGTGACTTCACTAGTTGAAAGCCAAAGATCCTTGTCCCAGTCAAGTGTGGTGAGTCTGTTAAGCTTGCTCGTGGTGTCCTGTAGGTAAGACTTTTGTTCTTTTACATATGGTTGTAAGTAAGTGTCCAGATGCTTGGAGAGATTTGAGGTTAGTGAGTTAATGCCTGATATAATGGGCCAGCCGGGTGGATTTCTATGGTCTTTACGCACCTTTGGAAGGTGATAGAAAACTGGGATGATGGGGTGTGCTATGTCTAGAAACTTGTGTTCAATCTGAGTGAGTATCCCTTTCTCTAGTCCTTCTTTTAGTAGTGACCATAATTTGTGTTGGTATTTTTTTGTGGGGTCACATTGCAGTGATTTGTATGTTGTGGTATCCTGTAGGATTATATGTGCCTCCCTAATGTAGCTGGTTTTGTCAAGGATAATGATGCCCCCCCCATTATCCGCTGGTTTGATAACTATGTTTGTATTATTTCTCAACTCTTCTAGAGCTCTTTGTTCCTCCTTTGTTATATTCTTGTATTTGTGTTTTAGTGTGTTGTCACATAGTTTCTCAAGATCTTTTTCTAACATGGTCGTGAATGTTGTTATATGGTTGCCTGTTGCATGATAGGGGTACAATTTTGATGGAGGTTTAAGTTCTGTGTGTAGGAACTCATCTCAGGTTGGTTTGTGTTGGATTAATGGTTTTTGATGAAAGGTATTTGGTAAAGCAGTGTCTTTGACAGTAGCAGATACTGCGCTTTAACATACACAGGCTTAGGCCTGGACATACAGGCACATAAAATAAATAAACAGGTGAAAGTAAACATCCCATCATTCCCATTGCTTAATGGTTCGTCTGCTATAATGGCTGGCAGCCACAGCCTGCCATGCTCTACCAGCATAGCCAAAATCATCAGTCCCTGGTACTACAGAACTTTAGACTACTAACTGGCCGCTTTCTGGATGTAAGAGCACTGGGTGTAAGAGAGTTTTAAACTCTTCCTGTTCTCCAGTAATGACTTGCATCTAGATCTGTGCAACCTTTAAAACCCTGGGTTCAAAATCTCCCTTGCTGCTGCAACCTGCACAGGCTTTGCTTTCATCTCCCTTGGAAGGAGCTGATCCTACCAGAATGTGGGCAATTCAGGTGAGTGACAACACCTCTCACCACATTCCATCCCTTTCACTTTTCCTAGCTTGGGGAAGCACACTTTTCTCTTTGCTATGGCTGACGCAATTCAGTCTTCCTAAGTTTCCTGGAACAGACGTCTGTAAATCTGGTTTAGTTACTGGATTGTGGCATTCTGACCACCTTACTACTGTAGCTGTATCTTCCTTATACCTGACGAATGTGGTGCATCCTGATAAAGGAGTAAACATCCCTCATTCTCTGCGGATGCAGGATTTCACTATTTTCCATTTGTTTGGGTAATTCAGGTGAGAGACAACCCCTCTCACCACACTGCTTAATACACCATATTATAAGAGAATTGGTAGATGGTAAATTGATTTATGATAAACAATGTAATAAGTTAGGAGAACCTTGCTGATATATTGACCAAAGGTTTGTGCATATGAGGTCATGCTGAAGGAGGTGGGGCCTCCAACACCTGGAAGGGGGTGGGGGGCTGTATATGCTGCTTTGTCCATGTCTGGAGCATCCAGAGGACACTTCAGGTGCCACCCCAGCATCGATTCTGGCTGCAGGGTACCATTCCAGCAATGGTGCTGCCCACAGGGTCCTGCACTCTGTGCAGCGACAGCGCTCCACAGAGCTCTAGTTATGGCCCTGTGTATTGGATAGTTAATGGAATGATCAGTAGCAGAGAAGACTACTGTATAATCATATCGGCTGGTAGTCACTAGAGTATGCATTTCCAACAGATGCAATGGGCCTTACTGTATTTCATCTTTCAAATTTAACTCTGAAGTGTAACATTCTGCATTGTTTTACTGTGCATTCACAGTAAAGCGATGTGGAATTTACAGTTCAATGTATATTGAATTGGCCCTTATGCCAGAAGACATGAACATGAAACTAAAGTAAAGTAAGGGTGCACATGCAAGTACATTTTAAATGTGCTGTATCTACAGTTATACCAGTTTCTAACAATCATAGCCTTGTCTAATTACATCAAATGTTGGAGAACAAAAGCATGGAAACCCAATTAAAAGCCACATTTAGCATCAGTTTATGACAGGCTAGAGTGGTCTGTCAGGAAGCCATGGCTTCTGGCATTGCACTTTCCCTGTGATGAATATTTACTGGATCACTTACCACTATGTATGCTGCTTATTTTTGCGCTTTGTCATTCAACATGCAATGCATTTAAAGTAATACTTGATTTGAAATATAACTTTTTATGGATACATTTTGGATATAAATATTTTGGATACGTATGTGCTGGCTCTTGAATATTTTTCTGACATAACCTTTACGTGCTGATGCACTTCGGGATTGTTGGATTGTCTCGTGTCTTGTGTTGCTAATGTGCTATATATATATATATATATATATATATATATATATTTATTATTATTATTATTATTATTATTATTATTATTATTATTATTATTATTAATTGTAGTATTTCAGAGGTTGTTGTTATTATTATCATCTGCACAGTAAAATGTATTTTATTCTGTATGTTGAATTGTTTCATATTCTCTTGACTTAATATGTTTATATTTAATTACATGAAGCTTTTCTACACTACATTATAAGCCAAATAAGTAAATATCATGATTTGCAGTTCTTTCTATACAAAATAGTGTGTGACATGCTTAGATACTGTAAGCTTTCTTAGCAGCATAGTGTTCCTGGAATGAAGTTAACATGTTGGAAACTATAAATCAGTGTTGCCATCAGTTTTATAGATGGACCTTTACAAACCAATCTGTATAAATGTTTATTTTGCATTTTTTTATTGTAGTTTAAATTATGTAATGAAGCACATTTCACTTTGTTGTCTAAAATTTTCAAAAAAGATGTTATGTTTAAGGCATCTAAATAATCTAGTTGAAATTAAACTACCAAAATGAGTTTATAATTTAGAGATAAACCTGTCCTACATTTTGCCATTAAGATTTTAAATAGTATGAGGTAATTGGTGCATGCAAAATTGATGTGTTTGTGGTCTTAGTGGAAAGCATATATTCATATAGAGAAAGTGAGCATTCCATTAAAACCCCCACTGTTTATTCATCTGGGAAATAGCAAACCTGCTGAGCTTCAGACTATGACTGCACAGCTATTTGTTTGGAGATTTGACTCATTATAAAGCCATGTTTACTGCAGCAGGGACCATAATCAATAATAAGGGTGGAAGTTGTAGGTTAAGCTCAGGTCACTCTAAGTCAAGAATTGCAATAAGACATGCAATACAGCATGTTATCTGCACATGGTAATAGCTAATGGGCATTCTCTATGGAATCTAATTTTTTTTTCAATAGCTGACAAAAGACACAGAGATCAGAAAGGATTAAGCTTTGTATGTAATGAAGGATAATTCAAAGATTGTTCTTTTGTATTTGACTGGTTATGTAATCCTCTCATATCTCTACAGTTCTTTATATATTGTAAGAAAAAGTACAGATCACTATTAAGTCCAGTAAGCATGGCAACTGAGAACTACACTACCTGTGCTGAAAAATAGCATGGGCACTGTTCCATTTTATAGGTCCTCTGCACTGAGCGAGTAGAGTGTGGATGGATTCAAAATCCCGAAAGCGGCAGCCTGACAAGGATGAAAATCCTGATTGTCCTAACTAAGTATTTCCTAACCTAATTTTAATCCCTAACCCTAACCCTCCTTTAGGGGTGCCTAACCCTAATCACCCCTCTAAGTGCCTAAACCTAACCCCCCCCTTCCCTGCCGCCTAAACCTAAGTCCCCCGGGGGGGTGCCTAACCCTAACCCCCCCTTCCCCTAGCCTAAACCTAACCTCCTGGGGGAGTGCCTAACCCTAAGTCCCCCCCCAGGAACACTAAGTCTAACCCTCCCTCCCCCCCCTGCGGCTGTCCACGCCCGTTGCCTGGCTTACCTTCGATCAGTAAGCCGGGTGTCGGTCTCCCGTTGTAGGGAAAACACAGGGGTCAGGATTTCGATTCCTGTCATTTAACCCTTGCCAGGATTGTACAGTCGGGAAGCTGGTGGTCGGCATTCCATCCATCGTCTTCCCTACTGTTTCCCGTGTGGACATCTGTGCCATCATGAAGATTTGCTTGTAGGGCACATGTGCAGTGGCATCTGCTTTGCACATGAACAGCACCAGGGAGGCACAGGAAAACCCAGCACCAGCCCTAGATGAGTTGGGTATGATATGTCAACAGTCATAATGTCAACATTCATTATGTTGAAATTATCATATTGTCAACGTTGACCATGTCAGCATTCATCATGCAGATAGTGATGAAATATAAACACGTTAGAATGTCAACATGTCATCCCTCAGTAATCAGTGGTGACTTTCAATGATTCCAATGGCTGCAGCGGTGTCTTGCAGGTTTTGGCGGTCATATGACTGTAAGTTCTAAGTTATACTTTTGAATCTCCATCATTTGGGTTAGTGCTTCTCCTCTATTGTATCCCTATCCCCAACCCTATCCTTCTCTCTCTTGACTAACATTAACTCTCCCCTGCAGCCTAACCCTATCTCTCCCTTGTGAATGTCTACACATTACCAACCCACCCTCTAGTGCATACTCTAACCTCTCCCCTGCAGCTTAACTGTAAATCTCCCTCAAAAATGTCAACACATTGCCTGTTGACATTTTAACAATGTCTACATCATAACTGTCAACAGTGTAGAGTTGACATTGTCATTGTTGACCTTTTGACTACATCATCACTACAAGATATTCCTTAGTCCAAATGGGAATGTATATTATAATAACAAATCTTAAAGGCTTAAGTTACAAATAAAAGAGAGAAAGTCAGGTTACAGAAGGCTGTTTGTGAGAGACAGATAATGGGTGTGGTGCATAAAAAGTCCAGAGCATCAGTAAGATTGATGTTAGCAATACATGTGAGACTTGCAGGTAGGACATATTAGCAAAGAGAACAGTGGGGGTAGGGTTTGTAAATGAAGGTTTAATTGCTGTAGGCATAGTGACTAAAGCTGGACAAGCTGGCTTTGCATAGAGAAAGAGTTGGGGGATGTATAGTAACTATTATTATTGGGATTGTTAATTTGTTTCTTTGCTAAATTGATTATATGAATAAAAGAGAAGATTAGTGGAATAAAGAATGACATGTGGTGTTAGAAGTGGGATCCTTTGGAAAATCTTTTCAACGTATATGAAATGTTTGGTTAAATCACTAATGCAGGCAACTCCCACATGTCAAAAGGATATACCCTGCTGAGGCTAATTGCTTGCTAATTGCACAAATTAATGTTTTTAGCACATGTCAAGACACATAATAAACTGGCAGTGTAACAGGCACATATATCAAAATTCTTATGTCTAAATGAACCAGTCTCAGCTTCCAATAGAAGATTTTGCCTTAGAGCATACATGCAGCCATGAAAAATGGACCAAGAAAACTACCATCTTTTGTGTGCTGTAATTTATAAAAAGCTTTTAAACTTTGGAGCAATTGAAGTACAATATTATACAAATATGTACATAATATGAGCACTCTTCTAAAGACAATATAAAAATCTATTATTTTCTTAAAGTTCAATCTCATCAAACTATAAACCCTTAATTAAAATTCAAAAATGGCTCCATTTGAATTTATATAAAGAAGTACTTATTCCACATATATAATCCCTTAATACAGCATCATGGGAAAATCAATATTCAATTAAATATCTACAAAAAAGTTGCCATTAGAAACACCTTTTGACATTCAATAAATAGTTATATTTAATTGGAGATGACACAATCTAATCCACGTACATAGAGAATACACCTGAAATCAAGTTTTGAAGTAGATGAGAATTTCAGTGCTTATTGATATAACCTGTTGTGATGATCACAATACAGTAGGTGTCAAGTGGAATATGAAAGTGACTGTAAGGCCACATAGAGAGTTCTTAACCAGGATGCTGTTTTTTTTTATATCAAATGGGTCACAGTGGTAACACAGCTTAATCAGCAGTAAATTGAGTAGAAGTATTGCAGGGGATAATAGCGGTAATTAGGTGTCTCACCTGAGGAGCTAAGTACTGTGCATCTGCACAATACTGTGTCACTCTACACAGTAAAGATTGTGCCAGCTGCACATTGAGCAGTAGCAGTGATGTCATCAGGTCAGAGGTCACACCTTCCACTTACTCTGGGTCCTATTACTCAGTGAGGACCCAGGTCATGACTTAGTGTAGTTGTTTACCACTGTAAAAGCAGAAGAGTATTTAGCTGATATGAGGACTCTGTCTGAAAACATCACCAATGGAATGTGGGTATGGATGTGCTGCTGTCAAGGAGTCCAATCACCAGAGTTCAAGAAAACTATACTGGAAAGTATAATTCTGAGTCAGAAGCATCTATGCAAACATATTTTTATTAATTTTATTTATTTTATTAATGGTAGAAATTCACTGAGCAGGTTTATATCATGGCTGATGGAAATGCATGCGTTATTAGAGTTTTTTTCTGTGGTTCAGTATATACCCCGTCCTTTACAAGCACCTGTGCTATGTCATTAAGCTGTCATTAAGCTGATATGAGTGACCACAATACTTTTTGTTATGAGTTATTAGTGCTAAAGGTCATTGATAATACTTGAGAGATCTCACCTCTAGTCTGGGACTAAACCCAGTTGGTTTCTGTTAAGGATTTTAATTGAGAAGTCCAGCAATTACTAATCTGCTGAGTGTTGGAGACAGGCCAGTGATGTCTTAAGGGGTCCATACATCAACAATCCCCAAAAAAAGATTCACAAATTCAGTTTTTTTTTTCACCAGATTTAAAGATATCTCAATTAACCAATCTTTACCCATACATTATAGATATGTTTCAGTGATATGCAGATAATTTTCAAGAAAGACAGATCTGCCAATCTTGAAAGGTACTTACTAGTAAAGGCTCCCACACACTGTGTGATATGCACCTTGCGATGCGGCTTGCGATCCTATGTCTGACATATGAGGCGGTCCCCACACATGGAGCAATCTGGTGCCCAACCTCTTGATATGCCGACACCCCCTCTCCCCATCCTCATTGCGCTGCATGGGATCGTATATCGCTTCCCCAGTTCAAGTGAACATGCAGTAAGATCTGAAGGTGCGATGTACGATCTCATGGGAGCGCATACTGGCCAATATCGTGCCCACACATGGTACAATATACCAGCAATATCATACCAAACCGTCAGATCGGCTGCTATTTCGCACCATGTATGGGGGCCTTAACAGTCTGCAAATCAGCTGATTGTTACCATACACTAGCAATTTACAGCCCCATTTGGTTGGTGAAATCCAACATGTTGTACAACCTGATTTACAGATTCCGATCACTATTTGGCCGGAAGCGGTGATTGGTGTACCTCATACATTGCCAATTTTTCCCCTCTAATCAACTGCAAAATGGGGAATTGCCCCAATCCATAACAGATATATGGGGGCCTTTAGATTGCTGGTACTGACAGACTCTCAAAACACTCCCCTGGCTCTTGGCTGTCTCCTGTTTCATAAAAACATATATCACACTTTACTCAATAATCATTTGACAAAGTCTATCCTGTAACCAAATAATTTAGGTTAAATACTATTAAACATATGAACACATATCAAATGTATTCCAGTCCACATGCTTTTAGGAACTCACACTTAGAACGTGTGATGTTACTCCCTTTTGTCATCATATCAGCAAAGTTATCTTCACTTGCCAGAAAGGTGACACTTACATACTAACTTTTCACTAACTCTAGAATAAAGTGATGTCTGATAGCTTAAAGTTAGGCCATACATTGCACTCTTTGTTTATGATTTCATCCTGTTCCAGAAGACATGAATCACATAAAGTCTCCATTAGGAAAATGGCTTTCTTGGCTGACTGTGTAAGTGCCATATACTCCACCTCAATGATGGATAGGGCAACAGTGTGTTGCTTCCTGCTTTCCCAGTCTGCATCTCAGAAGGATTTCAGCTTAGAATTTTCAAGCTTTGAAAATTCTAATTTAAAATTTTTTAGTAAACAGACTTTTTCTTATTGGAACATGTTATCATTATAATGTTTAGGATGTTCTATATAAATCTCTTCTTCTAAATCTACATTCAGGAAAGCTGAATCAAAATCTAACTGGTACAGCAATGAATCATACATGGCAAAAGTTGCTATGACTAAATGTAGTGGCGAGAAGACTCCACTCTAGTCAATCCCAGGTTTCTGCATACATATCCTTTAGCGACAAGATGAGCTATGTAACTGATAACAGTTCTGTCTACATTTAACTTCTTACAGAGGACTCATTTGTTCTTGATTGTCTTGTAGTGACTCAGATTACAAGAGTGCAAGAGTCCTTGTATTCTTGTCATGGAATAATACAATTTCCTTGTCTATTGCTGGCTTCCATTTTTTCCAGTCATTGCTTGATTTTGCCTCTTGTATATTTTTATTTGTAATGTCCTGTAGTCTGCACCCCTTACTCTCTTGACAGTATCCATGCAAGATACACTCCACTGATGTGGGATTGAGTTTCTTCTCTTTTGGAATGTGAGCATAACATTTGCATTCAAACACTCTGAGATTATTGACATTTAGCTTGCTTCCAGACCTCAAGCTGTGTTCTGCCTTTTACAGCAACTGTGGGTCTTTTAGAAAGACTGTTAAATTATTGTTTTTTGTACTCCCTGTCATTGTCAGATCTCAAGATTTTTCATTTTAATTAAAAGTTTGAGTATCCACCAGACGTTTGTAGTCTGCTATGTTGTTCACTGCTTCACTCTTAGGTTTGATAAAGTAAATGTGTGTAATTTTCATGAAATCATCAAAGAACATTAGCAAAGATTGGGATCCACTTATCAATTCTATTTCCATCAGGCCATACACATCTGTATACTTCTATGCTAATAGTGCCTCTGCTCTTGTTGCTGACTTTAGGAAGGAGCAGTGAGTCTGCTTATCCATTATACAACTCTCACATGCCTGTCTCTCAGTATCACTCAACGCTTTTCCCATCACCATTCCATCAAGAAGGTTTTTAATTTGATCATGTCCCCCAGGTTGCCTGCTACAGTTCCATAGACTGACTTGTATCATCTGACAACACTTCTCTCTGCCTAGGACAGGGGTGGGCAATAAGCAGCCCCCCAGGTTTTGTAGAACTACGCATACAGTACCATCATGCCCAGCCACAGTTTTGCTATTTGGCCAACAAAGCATGCTGAGATGTGTAGTTCAACAACATCTGGAGGGCATATTGTCCACTCCTGGTCTAGGACATATAGTTGCTGGCACCAGGTTGCTGTTGTTATGACTGGGCCTGATTCTGAGTTGTATACTATACCAATATTTATGCAGTTGAGAAATTATTGGTAATCTCCACATGCATCTAAGTCGCAATGCACAGCATCAAAGTACATTACCGATGTCGCTCGTAGTGAGTATACATTTGCAAAGTGATTGACAGACTGTCGGGGGCATTTGGAGAAGGTAACGGAGGAGAATTGGCAAAAATGCAGGCATGTTGTGACCATTTTGGGGACATGTCACAAACTGCATCTGCAATCCCTTAAACAGTAAACATGGCTTGGCACCTCAGTAAACATGGCCATTCTGCGCTACCATAGGGTTACTGAGAAGTCCAATAATCTACAGATCTTTGTAAGCAGTCACTTAGATTTGCAAAGCCACAGGTGGTCGCCACAATACAAATTCCATCACCTGCAAACTTTGAATTTGTACACAGCAGTTACATAAAAATTTGCAGATGTGTTGGTATTAGTGTACAACTCTGAATCAGGCCCACAGACACTCTTTTATTTTACACAACACACTTGACATCTCTGAACTTGAAGCCTTTAAGCTGTAAGGACTTTGGCCCTGATTCAGAGATGGACGCTCTGAAAGAGCGCTCGCTCTGAACCTGGTCGTTTTTTTTTGTGCGGCCTCCTGGCCGCTCGCAAAGCTGTGGGTGACCACCCACAGCTATAGCGAGTGGCCAGGATGATGGTCGCGATGGTCAAGACCATCGCGACCATCGGGCTTGCAATGAGACACTTGTGGTAGGGTCTTGTGGCCACAAGTCTCAAAGAGCTTCTGGCTCTAATAGAGCCAGAAGCTCTCTCACTGACATCACTGGTGATGTCAGTGGTACCGCCCACAAATGGCAGGCGTTCACTTGGGAATGCCTCCATTTGTGAAGCCACCCCCCGGCCATGCCTACAAAATGGGGCGAGCTGTCGATCAATGTCGACAGCCGCCCCTTTTGTAGTGAGCCCTGGAGCAAGGGATTTTCTCTTTCACTCCGGGGCTTGCGCATGCACAGTGCGCGCCGCTGCGCATGCGCAGAGCACACCATCGACTTGCTCGCGAGCGCTCAAGCGTTTGCGAGTGGGTCTGAATCAGGCCCTTTATCTCCACTCCCTCTGATTGTTACACAATCACGTGAGCTCAATGATGTAAATCATTCTTGATTGCAATTGAAATGCCTTGTGGCTATCCGAGTCCATGTACCAGCATTCCTTTCTTCAACTGTTTGTTACATTTTAAGCTGTCAAGTTTCTTTTGTTGTGCATCTCTGTCTGTATTCAGGGGCTTTATGTGCACCTGCGCTCCTACAGATGTCAATTGCTGAGATAAGGATAACATCTTGTCAATGTACTCATTCATGTATGTCTCAGGTTTATTCTCCTTATTAGACCCTTTTCTGCATTCGCTGCCTGCAGGTCTATTCACATGTCAAATGTTGACACTTCCCCATTAATTATGGATTACATGGGTAGCTCCATAGCTAGGACTATGATCCCCATGGCCCTATCCATTTCATTAGGATTTGGATTGTTACACAGATTATTTGTGAATTTCCACAGCTTCTCCCACTTCAGCTGCATCTCATGATGTAGTTCTCTGAACCTCTCAGTTTGGTGAAGGTCATGTTTGCAGCTGCACTGTGCATCTTTCTGTATATACTGATTGAAATACAGGAACTTCCTGTTTACTTCACTTTTGGGGTGCCAGGGTCCATTGTCTATTGATAAAACCTTTTGGGGGGGTGGCCACAAATAGTGTCAGGCAGAATGTGAAAGTGACTGTTAGGCCACACAGAGAGTCCTTAACCAGGATCCTGGGTTTATTGATAACATCAGGGTAACAGTGGTAACACAGCAGTATTAGTGGTAAGCACAGTATCAGTATTGTAGGGGTTAACAGCGATATTTAGGTGTCTCACCTCAAGAGTTATATACTGAGACTTTCTGCACAGTACAGATGGTGCCAGCCGCAAATGAGCAGTAGTCTCGCGCTGATGTCATCAGGTCGGAGGTCTCACCTCCCTCTGACTCTGGCTCCTAGTACCCAGCAGGTATAGTAGAGAGAGGAGAATGCATTGGAGCATACTGCTCTCAGTCTCTAATAGTTCTACCATTGGACAGGGCATGACAGACTACTACGGTTAATAAAGCAGGAGATCATCTTTATATCTTTGTAACATGCATAGACTTCTCACAGTGGCCTCTTATGAATCAACACTCCCTCTAATCCTCTTTTGTTTTACATGATTCTAACTGTAATACATTTTACATTCAGTTTCTTGCACCATGTCTATTTTATTAAACTACTTTGTGCAAACCACAGCAAAATCCACAGAACATTAATTAGCTCAACACAAAGCAGCCTGCAGAGCATCACTCAGCCAAATTCAGTAAGCTGCTGAACAACACAAAGACAGCACAATCTGCAGAGCATTGCACAGCTGAACACAGCATTGTCTCTGACAGCAGTTCTTGAGGGACAGTGTGCAAGTGACTTAAGTAATTTATATTGTTTCAAACATTTACATCTTATAGTTCAGTCATGGGCCTCCATGCTACATAGTTATATTTAGAGAAGTTGTAAAAAGACAGATGTCCATCAAAATTGCTCTTAATGCTTGGATTGGAGAGATCCTTATACTTTGTGCCATAATTTCAATGTCAATTTAGAGAGATTGTTTCTGGGCACAACTTTTGAAAGCATATCCAGATATTTTCTTAGAATAACAAATATATACTGAACTGTTAGTTTCAGCTTTAACTGGATACCCCCTAAATATAGAACAAATAATTGTCCTTTGTTGGGTTATCCCTTGTAATGTATTTTAATATTTGTAAGGAGCATGCTGTCCACTCCAAACACCTTCAATTGTAGTCCCTATAACACTAAATTAAAAAATAACACTACACATACTGTATAAGGTATCAAATTAAATCAGTAAAACTGTAGGTATCATATCAAACATGGGTAGCACAATGTAGGACATATTTCTGTAGGCATAAAAAAATTTTAAATTGTAAAAATGGAATTAATCTATGTAAAACCAAGTGGTGATAAAAATCATCAGACTAAATGTGCACAATACTTCCTACCACTTAGCTTATATACAAGTAAAAAAATAAAACCTCACATAATCTGCACCCCCATCCTCACCACAGTTGCGCATGTTGTATAGATTCCACGAGCTCCCACCAGATGACAGTTTGGTCATTGACAATGTGGCAATTGAATGAAGAAGACCTTTTGAAACTAAAAGACAGACGGATGGATTTACTAAAGCCTCTAAAAATGAAAAGTTAAAGGATGGGTGCACTCAGTCAGCAGATTAGTGAAAAAATGGGAGTAGCTAACTGGTGAAGTTACCACTACCCTTATCAACTAGTTAATTAAACAGGAAAACACTATATAGTGCTTAGACCAGTAAGCGCTCAATCACGGGCAAAAACACAATTGAATCTGTATATATACAAATATACTAATGTATCTAATTTCCCAAATGTTCTTAATATTTAATTTAAGAAATTCATAATAACAATAACTTAAAGTGCACAAAAAGAGTATATCACAATGTCGCTGATATGAGTTGCATATACATTATAGGTCCAGTTACCACATATATAGTGAGATCTTACACTTCAAATCAAGTATCTTTTCTCTGGTCCGTTGTTTATGATGTATATTCAATCCAGCACAAACATTCAGCTTATTATTCAAGAAATTATCTTTAACCATTTGATGTGGTATTTTACACTTAAAAAATATAAGCAGATAAAAAAATTGTAATCTCAAAAGGAAAGGTATAAGAATTTATTTACACATTAAACTCACATTTTATATATGAAAAGCAGGCATATCACCACTAAACCATGGTTATCCTCTCTTCAAGGATCCCTGCTGGGCTTTCCCACTTCACCTGTTCTCACTAATGGTAAGGGGTAACGTGTTCTGGGTATCAGCAACCAGAGTCCACATAAACAAAGAGTATGGGTCTTCCTTTCAGCAGCGTCCCCTGGGATTCTTTGTCAGAATGCCCAGGATCGCTAAGAGCGATGCCGGACCCAGGTGATAGGTGCGTGGCCTAACCATGGGAGACGTGGCCACATCCTCTTAGCACCCCCTACCCTGTGTGCTGGGGAGGGGGATGCAAAGCCAGTGGGGGGTGTGATCAGTGTGATCACTTCCCCCACAGGTATAGGAGACTGCTGCGGCTGCTACTTAGCTGCCGCGAGCTGTCTGTCAATGCAGCCCAGCACACAGCAGTGTGTGTTGGGCTGATGTAATGAAAGAGGGAGGGGTGGCGGCGCCAGACCCAGGCCCCCGACAGGTCCCTCCAGGAAGCTCGGGCAATTAGTACCCGCTCCCCTCCCCCATCTCGGTGCCCCTTACCATGCCTACTGCATTTCAGTCTGCTAGGAACCTTCCTCAGAGGCATAGTGACAAAAGAGCCCGTCCCCTCCCTATATGAATCCTGAATGCAGTCACCTCCCGATGACATGCTTCTCTTACACGGAAAGTGACGTTCTGTGGATTCCCCGGATGTAAGATGGCCGCTCTATTTCCTGTTAGCATTCCAAATGCGGGTCAAGTGCATTCTCATGCATTCCACAATGTTTCTCAATGCAGGAAACATGGGCATATTCACTCAATAGCCCATAAAATCCATAAATTGTCACCCAAAAGATAAAACAAATAAAATAATATTTAAAATATAGAGCAAAAAATTTATTTTCGCAGCAATAAAAAACATTTAATATAGACTTTTGTTAATTTTAGCAACAAAGATATATTAAATATAGAGACATTTATTCAGGATATATTGTTCGAATCATAATAAAATCTAAAAACACCTGAGATAAACTTTAACCTAAAAGAAGGGGAATTTTTATAGAAAACATTTTAATTAAAAATCCCCATTTAACCCATTGGGGACAAGTGATTTTAATTTATAAATCCAGTTCATCTCATTTCTGGATAAAATACCATCTATTTTTCCAAGTTGGACTAATTTGTTGAATTGCCCAAAATGATTTGATGTTACTTTCCTTACATTGATGTCTAGACTTAAAATGAGCAGATGCGGTTTGGGTCTTCAACCCTTTCCGAATATTATATATATATATGCTCCGCAAGGTGAATTTTTAATCTTCTCGTGGTCTTACCAATATTTACTAGACCACATTTACACTCCAGGACATACTGTATATCACTTTTTTTGTGTTGCATGTAATAAATTCTCGATTTCGATAGGTTAGCCCATTCACCTTAACCTCCTTAATTTTACTGTTCCCCTTGGTCATTCTACACATAAGACACAACCCACACCTGTGGAAACCTTGGCTTCTCACACTCACTCTTTTTTGTTCCTCAATACTAGTGCGGACCCATATGTCTTTTAAGGACTGAGCTCTTCTATATATATTGTTTCTGCTTATATTTTTTAAGTGTCAAATACCACATCAAATGGTTAAAGATACTTTCCAAGACCTCTTGAATACTAAGTTGAATGTTTGTGCTCGATTGAAGTTTGAACATACATCATAAACAACGGACCAGATAACAGATGCTTGATTTGAAGTGTAAGATCTCACTATGTACAGTATGTGGTGACTGGTGTTTTTCTGGACCTATATATACAACTCATATCAGAGCCATTGTGATATACTCTTATTTTTGCACATACACTTTATTGGAAAAACGGTGAAGGTTCCGTGTATTCACAGGCTGCTTTTTTGATGACCCACACTGCTGTCCTGAGAACCGCTATGCAGACCCCTGGACCATCACACCTACAGTAACAATCACATTTCATATTTTTTTAACAAGCTCTTTTTTTAACCTGATTTCAAATATATATATATATATATATATATATATATATATATGTGTTTATATATATATATATATATATATATATATTATTTTCCTTATATATATATATATATATATAGATTTTTTATAATCCTTTTCCCTCACCTTCTCACTTTCTACCCTAATGTGACCCTGTGTGTTTATACTTGTCTATTATATAAACCCAGTTGTGTAATGAGAATACAAATCACAAGACAATTAAACCTATTTATACATTGCTTATTTTAACATTAAGTTACTATTATTATCAATTTCTTAAATTAAATATTACCTGATTAAGGCCCTCATTCAGAGCCGTACGCTCTGAGCAGAGCGCACGCTCTGAATGAGGGCCGGGCTCCATTTTCATGGAGCGTCCTCCTGGACGCTCGTATAGCTGTGGGTCACCACCCACAGGCTATACGAGCGTGCTTTGTGATGGCCGCGATGGTCGAGACCATCACGACCATCGAAATTGCGAGCCGGAGCCTGCGGTTGAGGTTTTCAACCGCAAGCTCCGGAGTGATTTTGGCTCTATCAGAGCCAAAATCACTCCCACTGACATCACTAGTGATGTCAGTGGGCCGGCTTCTGACGGGAGGCGTTCCCGTGGGAACGCCCCCGTCAGGGAGGCACGCCCCCGGCACGCCCTCCAAAGGGGGGCGTGCTGTCAATCAACATTGACAGCACGCCCCCTTTGATCGGACACAACGAGCAAAGGACTTTCCTTCGCTCGTCGCGTCTGACGCATGCGCACGACGGAGCTCCCTCCGTCGTGCGCATGCTCAGTGCATAACATCGACCCACTTGCGAGCGGACAGCCGCTCGCGAGTGGGTCTGAATCAGGCCCTAAGTTTTTATTATTGACTCATATCTTGATTTTGGAGTTTAGTCGGATTAAGTTTAGAACCTTGGGAAATTAGATACATTAGTATATTTGTACATGTTATATCTGTGCACAAATTCAATTGTGATTTTACCCATGAATGAGCACTTACTTGTCTAAGCACTGTATAATGTTTTACTGGTTAATTAAAAAATAAAAGTGTTGTCCATAGAACCAATCAGATTAAAGCTATTATTTTTCTATTGCATTCTAGAAAAATGATTGGTTGTTATGGACAATACCGCCACTTATCCTTTTTTGAACTATAGTAATTCTACCCCAGAGGGAGGAGAGGAGAGGAGAGAGACTGAGGGGCAGGTGGGACAGTGAGGGGCAGTCTTGTGGGCTGCCACTTGCTTGGCAATCTTCTACCTGTGGCTCTAGTTTGCTGCTGGTAATCTGATTTATTCTCTGCTTTATTTTTCAAGAAATAAAATTAGACTCTCTTTTTTGGCACACTCTTATAAAGAAATAAAGGGCCTGATTCAGAGCCACTCGCGAGCAGCTGTCCGCTCGCAAGTGGGTCGATGGTCTGCACTGCGCATGCGCACGATGGAGGGAGCTCCGTCGTGCGCATGCGCGAGACGCGACGAGCGAAGGACTTTCCTTCGCTCGTAGTGTCTGATCAAAGGGGGCGTGCTGTCGATGTTGATTGACAGCATGCCCCCTTTGGTGGGCGTGCCGGGGGCGTGCCTGCCAGACAGAGGCGTTCCCAAGGGAGCCGGCCCCACTGACATCATTAGTGATGTCAGTGGGAGTGATTTTGGCTCTGATAGAGCCAAAATCACTCCTGGCCCTGCGGTTGAAAAACTCAACCGCAGGCTTCTGCTCGCAGTGGCGATGGTCGCGATGGTCAAGACCATCGCGACCATCATCCTGCACGCTCGTATATACTCTGGGTGGTGACCCACAGCTATACGAGCGTCTAGGAGGACGCTCCATATTTATGGAGGTGGGCCCTGATTCAGAGCGAGCGCTCTGGTCAGAGCGTCCGGCTCTGAATCAGGCCCAATGTTAAAAAATATGATAGTATATAGGAAAAAATTATCAAAAGAGTTGGAGAGTGGTATAAAATGTTTTGTGACAAATATTGGATTTATTTAATTTCCAAGGAGTACAATATCAAAGGGAATGTTTTAAAAGTTTGACCTATAAATGGTTTTTATCCACTTCTAAAGTCTAATGTGACCAAAGCAAAAGCTTGTGGCAAAAACATATTGGACAAAGGTTTCTTTCTTAATCATAAACAGGAGATAGTGACAGTTTAACCAGAAGGGCAAAACCTCAAAATAATAAATTTCTCATACAAAATTTTATCTGAAGTACATCAAACAGTACTGAGCAGAGGTTTATCCTTTTCCCCAATGGCAGCATTCAATCGATTTACCTGGGACAAGGACCTCAAACTTTTTGGTAGGAAACTACAATTAATGAAGTTCTTTCCAAAAGAAAACATTAATATA
This sequence comes from Taudactylus pleione, assembly GCA_031769625.1. Classification (NCBI taxonomy): domain Eukaryota; kingdom Metazoa; phylum Chordata; class Amphibia; order Anura; family Myobatrachidae; genus Taudactylus; species Taudactylus pleione. The sequence goes on along the minus strand of JAUIMM010001311.1, from coordinate 10,397,363 downwards.
CCCAATTAAGAAAGAACAATAGATGAATCCTATAATTTTTTGGCAGCGAAACAAGAAACTTTACTGGCTTTGGAAGAATTAGAGATGAAATCCACCAATGATCCAAAACACTTGACTACCCCGCTGAAGAGACCAATTGTTAAGAAAAAGTCAGAATTCTTCCCATAAGAGAGTATTTGTCCAGAAGGTCATATCTTTTTGGAAATAGTATCAAGGTCGGTTTGAAAAAATACATTTGATAGCCAAGAAAAATAAATTTCATGGTGGCAATCTCAATTAAAAAGGAAGAAAAGCATTAAGAGAGATACAAGAAATTAGAGGTAATTATAAAACAATTGGATAAGGGAGAGAAAATATTTTTTTTGGTTGTGGAAATGTACACAAAAGAAGTCCTGGGACAATTAAACAATGAGGAATGCTACAAAAGACTCCTGTTCAATCCCACAGATAATTGCAACATTGTGTATGCCAGAATAATTGGTGAAGCACTAGCCTGTAATACCATCTTAAAACAAGAACAAGACTACCTCAGAACTCTACACCCAATAATACCTACCTTCTACTTACTGCCCAAAAATCACAAACATACATCGGAACTACCATGGACACCTATTGTCTTCTGTATACTGCTAGAGCGAGCCTGTACCTTTCTGAACCTGCATTTAAGACATCACATTATCAGATTAGAGTACCTTCATACCTGAAAGATGCATATGATGTCTTAAAAAAATTAAGATAATCACCTTCTTGTAACCTTGGATGTGGAATCCCTCTGCACAAGCATTAATCATCAGAAGGGAATTGAGGCCACCAAATATTTCCTAAACATGACAGGGAGAAGCAACTTTCACGATTTTTTGGCTGATCTTTTGGAATTATTCTCAGTAGAAATTACTTCACTCTCAATGACCACTTCTACCTCCAAACTAGAGTGACAGCATTGGGGGTGGCATGTGCCCTCACATATGCTAACCTCTTTTTAGGGCAGTGGGAGTGAGAAGATTTTATCAAAATGAACAAAAAATACACCATTATGAGATGGTTATGATATATTGATTTTGTAATCATATGGGAAGGCGAACAATCACTCCTCCTTGAATTTATTAAAATACTGAATACCAACAAGTTGAACATCAAACTGACCCACACAATCTATGACAGCCAGATACATTTCTTGGACTTGGACATATGTAAATCTAAAGATGGCATGATAGGTACCAAACTTTACTGGAAAAAGACAGCTACAAATAGTTTGATACCACACAAGCTCACATTTCCCAACCACCATTGAAAACATCCCTAAAGGGGAATTTTTTGCTGAGATGCAGAGTTTTATAAAAGTAAAAGTGAAAAGCTGGCTGTCAGATTAATGGATAGGGGATACAGTAGGTGCACAATACAATGCAGTACAGGTCAAAAGATAATCCCTCATCTTTACCAGCCAGTCAAAAACAAATAAACAATCTAAAAAACTAGGGGCCTGATTCAGACCCACTCGCGAGCGGCTGTCCGCTTGCAAGTGGGTCGATGTTATGCACTGAGCATGCGCACGACGGAGGGAGCTCCGTCGTGCGCATGCGCCAGACGCGACGAGCGAAGGAAAGTCCTTCGCTCGTTGTGTCCGATCAAAGGGGGCGTGCTGTCAATGTTGATTGACAGCACGCCCCCTTTGGTGGGCGTGCCGGGGGCGTGCCTCCCTGACGGGGGCGTTCCCACGGGAACGCCTCCCGTCAGAAGCCGGCCCACTGACATCACTAGTGATGTCAGTGGGAGTGATTTTGGCTCTGATAGAGCCAAAATCACTCCGGAGCTTGCGGTTGAAAACCTCAACCGCAGGCTCCGGCTCGCAATTTCGATGGTCGCGATGGTCTTGACCATCGCGGCCATCACAAAGCACGCTCGTATAGCCTGTGGGTGGTGACCCACAGCTATACGAGCGTCCAGGAGGACGCTCCATGAAAATGGAGCCCGGCCCTCATTCAGAGCGTGCGCTCTGCTCAGAGCATACGGCTCTGAATGAGGGCCTAGATTTGCTGGAAATGTTTGTAGGGAGTGGAAGGAACTGAGGGAAGCCCTACAGAAACATTGGCCTACTTTACAGTTGGACCCAAATCTACTAACATATCAATGAGTTGGCATAGATCATATAATCTAGGGGGAAATGGGAACCACAAGTGCCAGCATCCCCAGACATGAAGGGCCTGCTACTGGCAAGTCTATTTTTCTGACTATTGTGGTGCAAAGTTTCTGTGGGTTCTATCAGGTTTACAAACCCAATGGTTAGTAAATCTGGGATTTCTTTTACTGTCTATTTAACTTACTGTAATTGATGTTTGGTCCAGTGGTCTATTTGCTGTCTAAAGTTTTTTTTTTGCAATTTTCTATTGGATTTGCCCTATGTAAAGCTCCAATATGCAAAATCAACTGAAAATTTCAGAAAAAAAATGGACACTTACTGTACATCAAAATTTACACCCAGATGTTGCAAACAAGGCCTGGACAAAAAAAAAAGATTATCACAGCAAGGATAGTTGGCCACCGAATAAAAAGGATTAATTAAGGTAATTAGTTACCCCATGTTCCCCAGTCCCTGTAACTACAGTAGCAGTGAATAGGGTCAACTGTGCCTGTAGCTGCTGGGCATGGAGAAGTGGCTATTTGGCAACTTGGGGAGCCAGAAGCAAGGGCAGCTGATTGCCCAGCCAATAATAGGGGGCAGAGCCCTGGCAAGGTACGCAAGGTACTGTACCGCAGTGACAGGAGAAAAAATTAGATTACTAGGAACGGACACAGCCCCAGAGGCCGAATGCCCAACAGCTGCTGAGGGCCTTGGCAGGACAGTTGTTGTTGTTGTACAAATCAAGGCCATAGAGACAGTAGCCTGGGACTGTGCAGAACCAGGAATGGAAGCACTCCATAGGCTCCTAAAATGCATGGACTCACCAATGTGAAATCTGATTACCCACTCAGGGAGCAGGAAAACTGGGACAAGTAACCGGGACCCCAATCTTAAAACAGTCTACTCCATGTGAATGTGGGTTCAGCTGAGCTGGATAGCTCCCAGTGAAAGTGTCATGAAACATAATTTTATCTACTATATGCTAAGAACTCAAAATAATCCTCAAGATCTTAAACAAGTCTAAATTTAGCTAAGGCGCTGCTTGTAGCTAGTGGGTCCTCATGTGCAGCTTAGGGAGACCAGTACTTTAATGTTTTCAGTACGTCTCATATATCAGCATTTAGATAGTTCTATGGCAACAGCAGTAAGCATGAGTAAATAGGTTAGGTTCAGAAAATAGCTCAAAGTGCTGCAATAGCTGTTTTTCCAAAGAAAACTGCAGTTTCCTACAGAGTTTTGGCTGATCACAGTTTGACCCCTTAGATCAGAGGCAAAGAAAACAATCATGCCACTACTATTTATCCTGCTTCAACTGAGCCCATTAATATTTTTGATACTATGATAACAATTTCTTAATATACTGTAGTATTTTATTTATACAGTAGGTTATTATAGTACTAAAGTACTAAGGGGTCTAGTTACTAAGCAGTGTTAGGAGACAGAGTGAAAAGTAATAAGAAAGTGATAAGGTGCCAGCCAATCAGCTCCCAACTGTCATCTCATAGGCTGTGTTTGAAAAATGACAGTTGGGAGCTGATTGGCTGGCACCTTATCACTTTCTTATTACTTTTCACTCTGTCTCCTAACACTACTTAGTAACTAGACTCCTAAGGGCCTGACTAAGCATGGATCGCAATTGCAACAGCATACGCAGATCAGCCGATTATTGCGTACTGCGTGTGCATGGTGATCGCACTGTGATTACAGATGCATTGTGGAATCCATCACAGAGTAAGTGAAAGGCTATGAGAATTTGGGTGTTGTGATCGGGGAGTGGTTACAGAAACGCAGACAAGCCTGTCCGTTTGAATGCTGTTACATGGGCATGCATAAATTAGCCACTGCGATTGCCTATGCAGCCTGAGTGCTCACTGCTTGCAACGAGACTTGCAAATTCTGAGACAGGCACAGAAACAGACAAATCTCAGGTGCACAACAACAAATTATTATTAATATATATAAATGCAATAAAATGTTGCAATCAATAGAGGTTTTTAGCATAATTATGGCCAAGGTTATGGGCCTACCCACCATATCCAGGTAACCTCTGCTGCTCCTAACTATCTCTTTATACTGCACTTTTCTTACTATGGTGGTGCCTTGGGGGCAGCTTGGCTGGTCCAGTTTTGGGGGGTCCTGCACTCTGGATTTGAACCCTAGTATGTTTGGGACCTACCCGAAAGAGGTTACCTGGATATGGTGGGTAGGCCCATAACCTTGGCCATGATTATGCTAAAAACCTCTATTGATTGCAAAATTTTATTGCATTTATATATATTATTAATAATTTGGAGTTGTGCACCTGAGATTTGTCTGTTTCTGTGCCTGCAATTAGTCTCATCAGGTAGCACCTCCCATTATATATATAGTCAGTTTGTGCAGTCCAGAAATCTTTCCCAAATACTCCATTTAATGTGCTTTATTGCACTTTTGAGGGAAAGGAGACACCCTCATTCTGGATTAGCACCCTTCCTTATTGGTTTAAAAGCATGGAGTATGGTAATGTATATGCACACTGTATTAGGCACAATTATAGGTAAGTCCTACAAGTTATATACTGTAGTGCAACTTTGGTTCATTTTTGGGGCGTGGGTCCCCCTGGATTGTGTTGGTTGAGCTGTCTCGGGGCACTGCATTGTAACACATTTTCCTTTATAACACATTTTAACCCTTCACTGTGTGTTTAATATATATGTATTTCACTTTTTTATTTTCATTCTTTATATTCAGCAGCAGCTGCTCCTAACTATCTCTTTACACTGCACTTTTCTTACTATGGTGGTGCCCTGGGGCGGCTTGGCTGGGCCAGTTTTGGGGGGTCCTGCGCTCTGGATTTGAACCCTAGTATGTTAGGGACCTACCCGAAAGAGGTTACCTGGATATGGTGGGTAGGCCCATAACCTTGACCATGATTATGCTAAAAACCTCTACTGATTGCAAAATTTTATTGCATTTATATATTTTATTAATAATTTGGAGTTGTGCACCTGAGATTTGTCTGTTTCTGTGCCTGCAATTACTCTCATCTGGTAGCACCTCTCATTATTTATATAGTCAGGTTGTGCAGTCCAGAAATCTTTCCCATAAATTCTGAGACAGGTCAGAGCTGCTGTAATTGTGCGTGTGATGGGCCAATGTTCTCTGATGTTACCGATGTATACGCAGGACTGCGAGGTATTACAGATGTGGGAAGGCAGTAGTGGATGTCTACACTGGCTAAGTGGTGGCAGGCATTAGCATATTTTTGCTAATTAATTGCGTGCAATTATGCAGGTGCGATTGTGTTGCGATGTGTGCTGACTCAGGCCTTAAGTCTGTAAAGTATGTTTCTAGTTATCAATGACCTGTCAACACTAGGTTATGCATACAATAAAAGGTAACTATGCATAGTAATATGGTTTTGTTTCACTATATTTTTTCAAAGAACAGTCTAGTGCCCTCCTATTTTACAAAAAAATTCAAGTTAATTAGAATACGAACTTTGACAGCTAATCATGAGGCTTAATAAGACAATGTTACAAATTAAGTAGTTGATTTCTCTGGTTTTCTGCATTGCAGAACATAGACCAGAGACCACTGATGTGTTAGGTTAATGACTCTTCTTACACTTAGTAGAGCTGTGTAATGAGGCAGAGGATTAGTGAATGAATGAAAATATTGTTCTGCCTAGTGCAATATATTAATTGCAACATAATCATTTTACCAATGTCAAAATGTCAAATTAGCGCTTTGAACTGCAGTGTTTATACTGTATGTAGCAACTTATTTTTTTAATTGTTATCATGTAGCTGCATCCTACAATAGAAGCAGGGTGTATTGTAGTGAAAGGGCAACATGGTATAGAAGTTATCCACTAAAATATTGCCCATGGTGTCCTCTGCACTGCAATATGCTTGATTCTTTCTCTATATTCAGAAGAAAAATCGTTTTAGGCTGTATTTATCATCAGTGGCTCCTTGGACTCTGTATGTAGAGCTGCATATTACAGTGTTCCTGAATGCAGTTGCTCTGTAGTTTAACATTTCACAGAAGCCATGGCAAAAACCCTTCTCCTAAGTGGAGGCTGCCAGTGAAGGGTTATAGTGATACGTGCATGCTTGGTTCTCTGCCCGGTATGGCTAACTCTATGCTGAGATGGCATTAGCTAGAGGCAACACAGCTCAGTATTTATCTGTTTTTTTAATTTACTAGGGACATCGTTCAAGTAGAGGTCTGTGGTGATGGGCGAAGGGGCGCAAAAATGTCACTACCTGAGATATCTCAAATTTATTCAGTGTTAACCTTTTCTTAAATTGAGAGAAGAGTGATTTTTTTTATCTACTTCATAAATCAAAAACATAAGGCCTGATTTAGCGTTGTGCGCAAACCCGATGGCTTATATAAAATTCTGATGTTCTGCAATCTGCGCATGCTCAGGATCTGTACTGCACATGTGCAGAACAGTGTCTGCGATGACGGTTGCAGTGCCGCCTCTGTTGCAGCATGATACATGCTGCGGTCATTTGGAGGCAGAAAGGGGACAGCGTCGGCCTGCATTTTTTAAAATGGTGGCGTGTCAGCCCTGTTTTCAAGGTGTGCTGAAGCCAGGGTCTGCGTATTTGGATGCAGATTTCCTTGCCTCTGCAGTGTGATTACACCGGCCATCCTGAGTACCTTAGATGTCTAACGCAGTGGCGGAACTAGAGAGTGGTGGGCCCAGGTGCAAGAATATGCTTTGGGCACCCCGCACCACAAAATGTTTTCACCACCCCTCACTCCACACCAGTAATAACATCCAGTGTCTGTCCTGCTGCTCAGTCTTGTTTTTTCCACACCCCTCACTGTCCCCCACTCAGTAAATCCAGTCTGTCCAGTCCCAGTGTGTCAGCCTCATTCTCTCCCCCAGCCTGTCAGCCTAATTCTCACTCCATCCCCAGCGTGTGTCTGCCTCATTCTTCCCCCCAGAGTGTGTCCCAGCACCAGTGTGTCAGCCTCTTTCCCCCCCAGCCCCAGCATGTGTGTCAATCTCTTCTCCCCCAGCACCAAAGTGTCAGCCTCATTCCCCCCCCCAGCCCCAGTGTGTCCCAGCCCCAGCATCTCATTTTCCCTCCATCCCCAGCGTGTCTCTGCCTAGTTCTTCCCCCCAGCGTGTCCCAGCCCCAGCGTGTCAGCATCTTTCCCCCCTAGCGTGTGTCAGCCTCCCCCCCCAGCGTGTATCAGCCTCTTCCCCCACAGCGTGTATCAGCCTCTTCCCCCAGCGTGTATCAGCCTCTTCCCCCCCAGTGTGTCAGCCTCTTCCCCCCAGCGTGTCCCAGCCCCAGCGTGTCAGCATCTTTCCCCCCTAGCGTGTGTCAGCCTCTCCCCCCTCAGCATGTGTCAGCCTCTTCCCCCCCCAGCGTGTCAGCCTCTTCCCCCCAACGTGTGTCAGCCTCTTCCCCCCAGAGGGTATCAGCCTCTTCCCCCCCAGCGTGTCAGCCTCTTCCCCCCCAGCATGTATCTCAACCCCTATCACCCCCAGCGTGTGTGTCAGCCTCGTTCTCCCCCCCCCCCAAACCACCACCACTTACCTTATATGCTTCTTCCTCTTCGGCTCCTCTCGATCCCTTCCAGCAGCCGGGCCCCTTGTTATGACACAGGGCTAGTGACGTCATGACGTCACATGCGCTGTGTCATAACAAGGGGCCGGGCCGCGGCGGGTGTCTGTCTTGTTGAAGCCAGAGTGGCCAAAGCGGGCCCGCTTCGGCTCCAACCATTTAATGAATGGGGACCAAGTTGGCAGGCAGCGGCGCTGTCGAATGCAGGCGGCAATGGTCCCCTGCACTACAGCGGGCCCCGGTGCAAGGCACCGGCTGCACCATCGCTAGTTCCGCCCCTGGTCCAATGGTCACGCAAGTGATCCAATGCTGCAGCGGATCACAGAAGCTGGAAGGAGGCGTCTATTCACAAATGATACTGTACCTCCTGCAGATTTTGCATATTGTAGCACAGACACTGCGTAAAAAGATGCAGCGGCTGGAGCTAGTGCGTACAACTCTGAATCAGGCCCATAGTCCTAAAAATCCAATGTACTAGAGATGAGCAAATTTGTGGTGACATTTTGAGCACAGAACTGGTCATTTTGAGAAATACAGTTCCTGCAATATCATTTTTCAGTCCCACCTTTCCTTTTCTATTAGGAATATACGTATTGGGAAGTTTATAATTTTAAAATAGTACTGGGACAATGACAGTCCTGTGGTTGGGACTGAGAATACTTTAGGTCCCATTCCGGTAACAAATGTGTATATTCTGTGGCCAAATTTTTTAATTTTTGCCCAAATCTGCTGGAAATCAAATATCACTGAAGCACATTCATGCCAATCCAATCAATCATTTTACTGCAATCAAGTGATACAGAATGACTAACGTGATGTGCTTCGGTGATGCCACTGGTTCCAAGAGAATTAACAGGCTACAGTCTCACAAAAGTTTTTGACATAAACAGAAAAAGTAAAAAAACTTTAATAGTGAACATTTGTCAATCATGTAAGTTATGTCACAGTAAAAATATGATTTTTTTTTTTAGGAGATAGACCTAGCTAACTCATCAGGAACCTACAGTATGTACTATAGTATAAGCAAAGTTTGAACCAGGAAATAACCAAATTGATTAGGAGAATTGTATATTACATTGACTTTTTTTGTCTAATATTCTTGTTTTGTGGACTGAACTGCTGAATTTCAATTGTCAGTGTTATAAACAAATGGCCCAAACATGTGTAAAATCCTCTTTGATGGTTCTATCCAGCTTAGGGCCTGATTCATTACGGATTGCAACTGCAATTATTCACACAATCAACCGATTGTTGCATACTGCGCAGTGACTGTGTAGTCACTGTGATCACAGTGACTACACAGACCCATCGCAGAGTGATTGACAGGAAATGCCATTTGTGGGTGGTCACAGGGAGTGGTCGGCAGAATGCAAGCATGCCAGTGCGCTTCAAAGCCGTTGCATGGATGTTCATAAATTATCCACTGCGATGCTTACGCAGCCTGAGTACTCATAGCGTGCCACAAGGTTAGCAATTCCTGAGTAAGGTCAGAGCTTGTGCAAATGTGCATGAGGCTGTGATGGTACTCAATGTTACCGATGATTTTGCAGTCTTGTTAAGGATTACAGATGTGTGTAAGGTAAAGTGGGCGTTCTTATGTCATACATGACGACTTTCTGGCAGCCCCTTCCGGGAGGGTAGCCAGGTCGGTCCAGCAGGGAGGGTGCGGGCGGCTGTAATGGGCAGAGCGGGGGGGTGTCCGCGTGTTCGCGTCATCACTGCCCCGTCCCCCGCTTTATAATGCTGATATTACCGGCATTAAAAATCAGGGGGCAGGGTTACGATGAGGCGATTTAGCGCGAATGGCGTCATAGCCACCCGAACTGCCCACTTCTACATGCGGTTGCGTGGTGCGGCGGATGATGCGGGAGACTTGCCTCCTCTTGCGGGGTGTCGGGAGCTGAACCCGATTTTTGTGAGGCTCCCGACAGTCCTGGGAAAGTAAGCAAGTATGCCTTATGTTGTGCTGCAGTGGCATAGCGATCGCAATGGATTAGCATACTATCGCAGTGAAACTGCTTGCATAATCGCTATTACAATCGTATTTGCAAACCGTAATGAATCAGGCCCTTAGTTAGTGCAGATGTTCCTATTAGAGACGAGCGGTTTTGTTTTGGCTCAACAAAAAACACTTAATTCAGCACATCTGATAAATTTACTATGCAGCGCTCTTGAAAGCCACCGTGACTTCAGCCTCCACTGGATTTAAAGGGGCAATAATATTAAGAATGATGCAAAGTCAAACCTATTAGTGCATTTAATAAGATTGTCCCTTTATATCCAATGGCCAAACCGGCAAAGACTTAGCGGCTATCAAAAGTGCTACATAAGTAAATTTACCTTATAGTCTCTTCTTGAAAAGATGGGGGTCTAGTCTCATATACAAATTTTCTATCACCAGTTACAGAAGTTCATCTATAGCAGGGGTTCCAAACCACGGTCTTCAAGGCACACTAACAGTCCATATTTTAAGGATAGCCATACTTGAGCACAGGTGATTTAATTAGTACCTCAGTTATTTTGCTTTAACCATCTGTGCTAAAGCATGGATATCACTAAAACCAGGACTCTTGGGGCCTGATTCAGAGCCGGACGCTATTTGCGCTCGCTCGTTCAGAAAAAGGGCCCGGCTATTTAAATTGAGCGCTCGCTCTTTGCGGTCTGTTGATGCCTCTTTGTCTAAACGAGCGAACGAAATATGCACTCGCTAGTTTTGAAAAAACGCCCCCTGGCCGCTCGCATCCTACGTCATCTCCACTTTTTATTAGATTAATCGAGTACATCGAAAGGCGTATGAACTGCTCGCAGTGCTTGTGGTAGCATTTTCCTACCGCAATCATGCGAGCAGTTCAGGCTAAGAGACAAGGGTGCCCCTTAAATAGTGGCCCCAGTTGTAGTCTTCCCCCTATGCAGTACCCCCACTATTGCCCTTTATATAGAGCCCCAGCAGTGGTCCCTCAATGCAGTGCCCCCAGTGGTAGTCTCCTCCCCCCTATGTAGTGCCCCTAGAAGTAGTCCCCTCCCCCTATGCAATTCCCCTAGTAGTAGTCCCCTTGTAGTACCCCTAGTAGTAGTCCCCCCCAGTAGTAGTACCCCCCTTGTAGTGCCCCCAGTAGTAGTAGTCCCCCCCTTGTAGTGCCACCAGTAGTAGTAGTCCCCCCCTTGTAGTGCCCCCAGTAGTAGTAGTCCCCCCCTTGTAGTGCCCCCAGTAGTAGTAGTCCCCCCCTTGTAGCGCCCCCAGTAGTAGTAGTCCCCCCCTTTGTAGTGCCCCCAGTAGTGGTCTCCTCCTTATAGTGCCAGACCCCCCGCAGTAGACACACATAATATATAAAAAAAAAAACACTTACCTGACACCCGCTCCTGCTCCTGGTCCCGCCGCCGAGATCAGCTTCTCCGTCCGCCGCTTTGCATTATGGGAGTGACGCGTCATGGGAGTGACACGTCACTCCCATTACCCACTGCTGGAGCCGGAAGATGTCCAGCTCTGGCAGTGGGAGCAGCAGCCGATGAGAGTCTGTCTGACTCTCATCAGCTGCTAAAGCAAACACACAGCTGCTGGCTCAGGTGGCTGTGTGTTTGTGCTGTGTAGCGCTGACCGAACTCCGTCCGGTCAGCGCTACACACGCGGTGCAGTCTGTGTCACAGTGACACAGACTGTCCGTGGCCCGCATGACGCTGCAGCCCGGGGGCACATGGCACCCTGCCCCCCCGGCCCAGCCCACCACTGCTATAGGGTAACCGCATCAGAGCCCCAGCGGCCACGCATTAGTGCATATGGAAAGTGCGGTAAAACCCCAGGTTTTATATCGCATTTTCCATTTAATGCATCTCACCCCAGGTGTGGTTTATCTAATGGGGATGCAGTTTAAATGTGTAATTAAATATATGAATAATTATGTAAGAACTATAAAAAAATACATCAACTGCCAGCCCTGTCTGACAAACATATACTATTCTAGTGACTGATATAAAATAAAAGGAAGCAATATACAGTACAATAACCACAGCACCTCATCTCCCCTCCCCTGAAATGTCCACCTCTCACAGTACCCTCCCTTTAGAGCACTCTCTATTTTTCATTAACCACCGCACAGCAACCTCCCTCCCCCAGTCCCTTCAGTGTGTATCACACCCACACTTTTGAATATTGTAAATTATATTTGCCAGCATTCAAAATTCTCAAAGCTATATACAGGAAAGGCACCATTCAAACAAGTGCTAGATTGGATGGGCCTACTTTCTAAGAATGGCCTGGCCTTATTACTCTACCAGTTAATGTTATAATTTTAACCTAGCTAAAATCTGTCTATATGAAAAAACACAGAGAGAGAAGAAAAACAAATCCTAACACTTGGCCTGTATAAGCATCACCCTTGGCTCGTAGCCGCTTCTGTCTGTGGCAGCTTGTCAGACTGCTGACAGCGTCCTGCACCACCAACATCCATTTTACCCATCCAGATATGTTGTGACTTGATGGACTGTTATATTGATAGGCTCCCGGAATAGACAACAGCTATTCTTCAGCTGGAAGAGGAATCTGGCCAGGCTTGTGCATATTTACAGTATAAACGTAATGAGTTGCGCACCAGACTGATTTGAGACTCATTCCTCTGCCTGTTAAAGAGAAAACCAGTCTGCAACAAAGACGTGGAGTCCATATGAGTTTTTGGGAATCGGTATGAATTACTGCTGGACCCCTTGCTGGCGGTTCAAACCCCGACAGTGCGTGGCCGACAGAGGAAGAAATCCCAATCGTCCACAGGTAAGTATTGACTAACCTAATCTACCCCCTAACCCTAACTTTCCCCTCTAGTGCCTAAAACTAATCCCCCCTCTAAGCGCATAAACCTAATGCCCCCTTCCCCGCCGCCTAAACCTAAGTCCACCAGGGGGGTGCCTAAGCCTAACCCACCCTCCCCCTAGCCTCGCTCTAACCTCCCGGGGGGGTGCCTAACCCTAAGTTAATGCTAAACCAATTCATCATTCAGGGGAGGATGTCTGAGGGCCTGAATCAGAGTTGGGAATAGAGAGAGATATCTCTCTCAACTGATCATCTTGGTGAAACCAGGCTGCACTGCAGGTGTGGCAGATTTAAAATGTGCAGAGAGATTTAGATTTGGGTGGAGTGTTTCCAAATTGACATCTAAATTGTAGAGTAATAATAAAGCTGTGCAGTATTTGTGGGCTACATGCAAAAGCAGCCAGTATTTACCCTACATGTAAAAAAATGTATGCATTTACACCCCTTGCATTGCAATATGGTTTGTTCAGGTTTACAGTTGAGAGAGACATATCACTCTATTCCCAACTCTGAATCAGGCCCTAAGTCTGGAGTTATATCATTGTACCCTTTACCTGAAACATTCAGTATTTTCTTGTGGGAGCTCAGAGCATCTTCAGCTGTGATACAGAAAAGTAGCTCATATCTAGCATGGAAGGATATTTTACTTCATGTATCAATTTAGGAAATGCCCTTAATTAGTTCTAATGAAGTGGATGTTTCAGATAACACTGCACAACAATGAAAATGTTTCTGATTGGAAAATAGTTACTTCTAATTGATTTCAGCATGCAAAGAATGAATATGACATTTAAAACTCTCAGTTAGCTCTGAGTTCCAAGATGTAGCCCATTTATGACGATGTAGGGGTATTCCTAGTGAACTGGGCAGAATGGAGAGAATCTTACCAGCAATCTGCGTTCTGCGAGAGGGCGGGGCCTAATGACCCAATTAAATGAATCAGTTATTTGTCCCCTCCCCTATTCAAATATATGTGATTCATGGGATTACCCACACAGGCTAACTGTGGTGCACTGAGCGACAAGCATAGTGAGCAATTCCACCAAGACATTTCAGCAATGGAACAAAGATATCAGGGTAGGTGACTCACTACTGTTGGACAGTGACAAGAGATGCCCCAGAAGAGGAGTTCAAGCGACAAGCAAAGAGAAAGCACCCCCATGAATAGGCCACTATATTAGTTAGTACTTTCGTATGCTGTATGTTTGTTTCGTATGCCGTATGTTTGTTTCGTATGATGTATGTTTGTTTCGTTTTGTGATTGATTGAATTAAAACAACTGTTATTTTTTTTCTATCAAGAAAATATCAGATTATTTTAAAATAGCTTTTCACTATGACTATATTACTAATGTACATACAGTATAGTGCAAGTAGTGTAGCTCATTCTGAAATCATTTTAGTTTTTCCTGATCTCAAATTAGTAATGTATGACTAATTTTAGAAAGGAAACAAATTAAAAGTATTAATTTGTTGTACAGTGTAATGGGCTCTATTTATTAACATTATTTTTACTAAAATAAAGTGAAAAAGGATGTTTTCACACCCATTTCACATTATTTTAGTTTCACCTACAGTTACTATAGGGAAATTGGAGTAGAATTCGTAAAATTCTACTCCAACCCCTAAGTATCACTTATTTTTAGTAAGCAGATCGCATTTCCCATAATTGTAAATGTGATCCGACCAGAGGCCCTGATTCAGAGCCGGACGCTCTGACAGAGCGCCCGCTCTGAATCAGGGCCGTCCCACAGCTATAGCGAGCGGCCAGGAAGATGGTCGCGATGGTCAAGACCATTGCAACCATCGGGCTTGAGACGAGACCCTTGTGGTAGGGTCTTGTTGCCGCAAGCCCGGGAGTGCTTTTGGCTCTATCAGCGCCGAGAGCACTCCCGCTGAAATCACTTGTGATGTCAGTGGGGCCGGCCCAAGACGGTAGGCATCCCATGGGAATGCCTCTGTCTGGGCAGCCACGCCCCCGGCACGCCCACCAAAGGGGTCATGCTGTCACTCACCATCGACAGCATGCCCGCTTTGTAGCGAGACCTGGAGCGACGGCTTGCCCGTCGCTATCCGGGACTTGCGCATGCGCACGACGGAGCCGCCTCCGTCGTGCGCATGCACACTGGGCCAACATCGACCCGCTTGCGAGCACTCAGCGCTCGCGAGCGGGTCTGAATCAGGCCCAGAGTTACTAAAAATAAATTGTAAAAAATACCAGGGAAAGCCCTGTGATAATAACACCACCTGGAAAGCAGAGCTGAGAGTTGGCCCCAGTAATCAGCTGTGTGGTCTAAACAGACCACACGCTGATACAGTGTAAAAAAATTAAAAAAAAAGTGAAAAAAAAATGTACTTACCTGACTCCAGAGACCTGTGGTCGGGGCTCCGGTTGATGTCCTCCCTCCGGTCAGCTGGTCTCCCATGCTGCACTATGGCCCGGTCATCAGGTGATCGGGTCCCAGGGTAGTATGGGATATCACCTGACCAGAGGACATGGAGGACATCACCTGAGCCCAGATCATGCAGGTAAGCGTAATTAAGGGAGGGGGGGTTGCGGGGGGGTCAGCGATCGAGGGAGCGAGGCTTAACGATGGGGGCGGAGCTTAGCACCGGGGGGTGTAGCAGTGACGGTCGGTCGGCGCATGTGCGGGGCACTGGTCACGGTATTTTTTTGCGAAAATACCATGACTAGTGTGCGGAAGGGATTCGCAGGGACAGAGCTTTCTCGCAAATCCCTGTGATATTGCCTGAATTCGCAATGCAAATTCAGTCGGTAATATCACACTACAATCTGCATTACCAATGCAGTTTGTAGTACATAGAGCCCCAAGTCTCAAACAGTCCATTTTATGGTGTATGACTTAAATCTTGATAACATTGCTAGAACTTACATGTCACAATCTTACTATTCTGAAAGAAAAATCCTGTACTCAGATCGTGGACTTGGATATAGCGACTGTGTATGCCAACATGGGGATTACCTTCAAGACTCATTCCTCTTACATATATCCAGCGTCTATTCAATGCCAGTGACCTAGTATCTGCAGTGCCTGGCCCTGCATTATCAGAGCACAGAAATGGCTAATCAGAAAAAATTTTGGTCACTTTCCAATTTCCATTATAGGTTTGATTTTATACAACTATCTACCCATAAAGCTTCTTTGCCCAGGAATTCCTTGAACTCTTAATAGTGTTGCTCCAGAAAAAGAAATGAAAGATCTTCCTGTGGTGGACATACTTGGTCAACATACCTGCAGCTGCTTTACAAGCCGGCTCTTCTTGCTTGGCGGTGGCTTGCTCCCGGCCTCCTGCAGTGGCGCACACTTCCGCGCAGCCGCCCTGACGTGACTGCTGAGACAGAGTAGCTAAGGGTGGTGGAGCTACCTGGCTGCTCCGATTGTGAAGCGGTTCCTTGGCTACAGAGCAGCCGGGCCAGGGACCATCCTCTGCCTGCCAGTGGCCCCCACAGCCTGCCAGAGTGCGGGTACGGGTGGCCCTGAATCGCTAAATTTCTACCGGGCGGGGGCAGATGTCCCAGTCCCAGTTCGCCCCTGTACATGATAGCTAGAAGCTGATTGATTGCTATGGGAAACATCTCCACTTTTCCTCTTTAGAACATTTGATACAGCTCTCTAGATTATATTAGTTCTTTAAACAGGCTTCAGATCTGTTAACATATCAGCTTGACCACAATGTTATGAGTTAAGATGCTGCTTTTCAACCAAAGAACATCACAAAAAGGAATAGTAACTAGTAAAACTTGGTCAAAGACTTTAAATGAAATGATTATAGATGATCTTTTACATATGTATTTGTGAATACCTTTTACTGTATAGTTATGGTGATCATTCAAGTAATAAAATTGTATTGTTGACAGCAAAAAAATGTTTTCTATTTTGCTACAGAACTTTAGATCTCTATTTGACACAGAGAGAATGGAATTATTACATACAGCAGATTATGTCCATTTGGGTTATTGTCATATATAAATTGGTGAATCTGATTTGAATTTTGCATGTATAATTTATTCTGCTTCATAGTAGCATTAATATATTTTATGATGCAGTAATATATTCCACCCTGCAATAACCAGAGCCACAAAGTGCTTAAAAAAGAAAATCACTATTTCTGAAAACTGGCATATGTGCTTTAAAACATTATTCCCTGACACTTGGTTAAAGAAACTATAGATCAAACTGGTTCTTGCCTGTCAAACTGCTAGTGTTTTTCTTCGCTGTTCTTCACGTTTAAGGAAATGTGGTGTAACAGGACTGGCCTTGACATTAGAAATATGGCCAGTCTGCCGCAGTGATTTAGTGTTTACTGCTTTGTGTATTATATATTCAGTCTAAAGTACTTTCTGCTACTGTAGCATTTAATGAAATTGGTAGAAGTGATGCTAGGAGGCAACACAAGGAGTGCTTACACTGTCTTATTTAAATCTTTCAGTAACGGAATGCTTTTATTGTAGATTGTATGCATTATAAGGATGTGCACAGAGCCCCATGTATTGGTTAAAAATCATCATCGTGTTTTGGTTTTGGTAAAACCAACCTCAAGTGTTTTGGTTCGGTTTTGGTTGTGTTTAAGAGTTGATAAAAACAGCTAAAATCATGTAGCTTGGACTTGTTTTTGTTCCTATAGTATTACTAACATCAGTAATATTCACTTTAATTTTCTGTCAATTTTGGCCACCTCAGATGACCTGAAATTACGAGGGAGGGACTTAAATGCAATCCAAAATACGCGTGATCAAGGTTATTAGATCCCAGTTCCGAACTTGCAAGAACACCGGAGTCAGGTCTTGGTTCTACTGGGAAAGTGATCCGAGCTGGGACGCTATTCGACTCGGGACCCCAATGTTCGGGTGTGTTCGGTTGTCAGCAAAACTGAACACCTCAGCTTTAATGCATTATAGTCCCTATGTATCCCAATGTTATTTCCTGTTTGATTGTTCCTATCAAGTGTTATTGCACATGTTCAGGAAACTGGTCCTTAGAAGGCCATTTTTTGTCTGGAATTTCAGTTCAATGTCTACATTGCACACACACACTTCCATGCTTGCATATCAGTTGTGCTGCAGACATCTCAAGCAGGTTGGGTGCTAGGAGGTGTGACCACTAAAGAGGGAGTGGTTACCAGATTGCCCAGGTGGGTGTGGCTGTGTCTCCCCTGCACTCCCGTGCCCCCACGGTGGCTCAGGCCTATGTAATCTGTGCCAGTCCCTCCCACCCACTCCTGGCACTTTTATATCAGACATGAGTCCTAGTTTAGGTTATGAGAACAAATCACATTTTAAATAACATTTTGTTTAATATTTAATGTGAGGTTTATGAAGTGTAAACTAACATTAAGATTTCTCTTCCCTGAAACAAATCTGTCAATTTAATGAAGAAACTCTCAACCTCAACCTAATCTAAATCCATATGCCTTAACCCTCTCAGGAGAAGGAGCCCCAGCAGTGATCATGTAAATACAGTATCCTTGCTTGCTTTTTTTTCATATTTATCAAAGATTTATTTTAGTCACTTATCTTATCTCCCAGGTTGGAAATGTTCTTGTTAATTTCTGAAAGAGAACAACTTCTGTCCAAGAGAAACCCTTATGGTCAAATTACTATATTTTCTTGAGGAACTGGAGGTAAATGATTTCCATGGATTTAAACCAATTTTTGTACAATTTGCACTAGTTCCACTACATATCAGTTTCTCACCTGGCCTTAAACAAGCATACCAGTCCTTGAGATCTTTTTGTTGTAGTTACAGTAGATCACTTTGGAGTCCCCATTAATTAAGTATCCAACTCATCATGATTAGTGGTTGTGGATACTTAACTACCGGAAGCAATTCAATATTGCTCCAGTGCAGGGACAGCTGCTCAGAAAAGATCACAAACACTGCTACCAAAGTAGCAGTGATACCATTGACAATCTGATCGACTGCGCATGTGTGACCTGAGTTGACGCATGCATAGGAATGCTGGCCGCACATTGCAGATATGGCAGAGGAATCCGATCCTTTTTCGCAACCCTGGAACTCCTTCCCATTGGGAGCAGCTGGGTTACAGTAACCAGCACCATCTGAAGATGCCATTGGTTCCAGCAGGCAAACTCCTAAATGTTTGATGAATACTATAGGGCCCCTAATAATGAATGACTCCCTTACTAAAAACATGCTGAAAGTAACATTTCAGCATGTGTAGTGGGCCCATAATGAATGATGAATAAACCCCTTTGAGGATCCAATTAACTGGATGAAGGGAAGTTTATACTGTGCTTGTTTGTTTTTTATTGCTAGACTTGTAGTGGGGGGGGGTGCTATTAATAAGCAAACATGCCTCACTTTTCTTAAGTTCACTCTAAACAGGCTACTGGCTGATAAGGCTGCATATTATCTAAGTGCCTATTTTCAAAGTGTATTTAGATTGTTAGCTATTAAAACAAATGAGAACATTCTATCAGCAATCTCTACTTCAAAAGGACTACTTTGAAGCAAAAATTTTGACTTGGCTCACTCTCCAAAACACCTGCTGCTTGAAAAACCTGGGCACTCTGCACTGAACTCTCTGCTTGGAAACTGCAAGAACTTACCCCTTTGCTTGCAACCAAATGTGCTGGATGTTTGCTTTTCAAAACATCTGACTATATATTTGTATTCTTTACTAATGTCAATTTGCCTTTATATTCTTGAAAGTCCAGCCTAAATTACCATTGCTCTTTAGCTTAGCCTCAAATTATTTTACTTCTAACATTGTCTATTTTAGAATTTGATATCTGCACCCATAAATTTGCCATAGCTATCTCAATCTCCTTGAATCTCCTAGCCCTCATCATAACCTGGATTTCCCCCACTGATACCACTTCTACTGTGACTCTATCCTCTGGGGGCCTCACATTCTCTCAGACCTCCTAGCTGGGGATTTCCATAGTGGTGGTGTTGGGGTTATTATATCCTCTGGTTACTCCTACCAACTCATTCCCTCATAAGCATTCTCTCATTCTCTACATTCGTGGTTCATGATATTCACCTTTTCTAACCTGTTCCCCTTCAAGTAGCTGTCATTTATCTTCCAACTAGCCCTCCCACTAAATTCCTTGACAACTTTGCTTCCTATCTTCAGATCTTCTTGCCCTCATAATAGGTGACTTCAATTTCCCTATTGATGTCCCCAGAGAATTCTTTGCCTCTAAACTCCTTAACCTCACATTATCACTTGGCCTCTCTCAATGGGCATCATCACCCTCCCATATGAGTAAACTCTTGCTTGAGATGCTCTTCAATCATTGCTGTGATATCTCTGATTACACCAATTCACCATTCTCCCTTTGACCATCACCTTCTCTATATTAAGTGATCCCTCACTCATTTTCCACCTCTGCTTTCCAAGGCTACCATCACTAAGCATAACCTTGAGGCTATTGACAATGTATCCTTAATTTTCCTGCCCGACTAACTTCTCTCCCCCATTATATCTCTCCTCCTGCCCTGAAAAATCCATTTTCCTTTGCAATGTCTCCCTTACTTCTGCTCTTAACTCTGTGGCTCCAGCGATCACTACTTACCCTCACCAGATCCACAACTCAAGCCTAGCACTCCAAATGCATTAGATACCTACAAAAGTGCTTGCAACTGCTGAGCAACCGTGAAGGAAATCGAGCTCCTATGCAGACTTCATCCCTTTCAAATGTATGCTCTCAACCTACAGTACTGCCCTCTTTCTAAAGAGTCATATTTTAAGAATATTATCTCCTCTCAGTCCTCAGACCCCTTTTGTCTCTTTACCAATTTCTACTCCCTCCTAAGCTTCCCTACTCCTCGCCTCATATCCTCTCTATCTGCCCTTAACTTTGCCACACACTTCACATCTAATATTGATTCCATACATAATTACACTCCATTCTACCAAACCCTCAGCACCTTACCCCCTCCTTTCCTAAACCATGCCTCCCCATGCATCTCACCAACTCTGACATCTTTCTCTCCTGTATCTGAATATTAAGTCATAGCCCTAATCCAGCCGCCCCCCAACCCGATCCCTTCCTGCCTTTTCTGATACCTCTTTTCTGTTGCTTGTTCCCATCTTGTCCATCTCTCCAGTCTCTCCCTTTAATCATGCTCTGTCCCCTCTGCATTCAAGCATGCCCTTGTCACCCCATTCATAAAAAAACACCCTTAAACCTAACACTCTCTCCAACTTCCAGCCCATCTCCCTCTTCCCATTCACCTCGAAATTCTTTTAGCATATTGTATATACCACTGCCTTGCCGACTTTCATTCCTACCACTCCATCCTTGACCCATTTCAGTCTGGCTTCAAGTCTCACTTTCAGCGATTGGCTTGTTAGTGTTCCCGGACTGGAATCAGGGACTAGAGGGGATGAGCCAGTGATATGCTGGAAACTAGAAGGCTTGATGTCGTTTTTGCGCATTTACTTTAGGCGATATAGTTGGAGCAGCAGAAAGTACTCAGGAAAAGAAGCCTACAATTGCCATGGACAGGCAGTAAGGCATGAGCTAAATGAAGGTAGTAGATGTAGGGGGTCTTCAAGCTGGCGCAGATGGAGCTAGAACAGGTCACTGGACAGGGACCAGAGGAGTCCTAGTTAGCACTGCTGAAGTTTAAACCAAACTCCAGACTGGTACCGTTGAAGCTGAACTCCAGGTTGATACCGGTGAGGCTGAACTCTGGACTGGTACCGGAGAGATCTTTGCTGGCATCGGTAAATTTGTCTGGGTACTGATATTTGTAGCAGGTACAGAAGAATCAGTGTGGGGACACTGAAGAGCACATGCTCACGAGGACTCACACTCGAATATGTGAAGAATATCGCAGTGGCAATCTGCTGACCACCAAGGAAGTCCTTTTATAGGTACCAAATGCTGCTGATTGGCTGAAGCTGAGAGGAAACCAGGAACTACCTTCCCATTGGTAGTTCAGGTAACAGGTGAACTCCCAGAAGATCCCATAGATTGTAAGCTCCTAGGAGCAGGTTCCTCCTTCCCACTGTCTCACAGCCGTCTTCTCTAGCACTTGTATGAAAGCCTTCACCTTCAGAGCTGTACTGTGTATGGAGAATTGTGCTGCTAATTGTTACTTGTGTTCTGTTTATATTTTGGTTACTGTATTGTAATGTTATGTTCTGTGTACCCTTTACTGTATGTACGGCATTGCGGACCACTTGTGGTGTCCTATAAATAAAATGTAATAATAATAATAATAATGATAATAAATGCCTGTGCATTGAACACTGAATGGCAATGAGTTAATCACGTGAGATCCCAGGATCACCAGAGGATGCAGCATACAGGAGCCAGTGTGGCAGGAGTTAAGCAGCAGCAACCACAGACCCAGGAGATGGAGCGTCCACAGCAGTCATGGAGACCAGATGCCCACAGACCCACGATGCACCGTGGAGAACACCTGACAGCACCAGGACAGGTAAGTAGTGGGGTCTGATTCTGGGTTCTCCTGTAGGGGCCATGACACTCTCCACTCCATGTTATATTTAATGTATCATGAGCAGTTGTGGAAATACCATTTTTATATGTACAGTCTATGCACTTATAGAAATGTGTTTCAAGAGTATATTATTGTATAAGGAATTTCCGTCTTGACATAGAAAGTGATATGGTAATTGCCCTAGCCTAGTAGAGGGGTTTGGTGGTTACTGAACAAGCCTTTTCTTTGAAATGCATATTAAGGAGTTTGCTGTCTCTATGTAAAATGTCCAGCAGGTTAGGACTAAAAACAATTTGTTTGTTTTTAAGAATTTCTTTATTGTGGAACATCCTAAGAACGAAAGGTGTTTGATGCGTAGATATTTGAAAGGATTAATGCAATTTACTAGTTCCTGTAAAATGTTATACAGGTTGAGTCTCCCATATCCAAAATGCTTGGGACCAGGGCTATTTTGGATAATGGAATATTCCGTATTTTGGAATAGTTGCATATGATAATTAAATATCTTGGGAATAGGACCCAAATATACACATAGAATGCATTTATGTGTTAAATACACATTATACACACAGCCTACAGGTAATTTTATACAATATATTCAATCATTTTGTGGCTCAAACAAAGTTTGTGTACAGAAATGAAATTAATTTATGTTTCATATACACCTTATCTTATACACACAGCCTGAAGGTAATTTTATACAATATTTTTAATAATTTGTGCCTTAGACAAAGTTTTTGTACATTGAACCATCAAAAATCAAATGTTTCATTATCTCAGTCATGCCAAAATAAATCCGTATTTCAGAATATTCCATATTTCGGAATATTTGGATATGGGAGACTCAACCTGTCTTTACATTTTAAGAATGTAATGTATGCTAAATCAGTTTGGGTTTTAGGAAAGCCAACTGGTTTTGTGTGGTAGATATGTTAAAAAGGAAGAAATTTGGTTAGCTCATTTGAAATGTAAGATAAATTTATTAATATTTTGTGAGATAGTTTGATTGGTTAAGGGACCCAGGGCAAGTTTTTACCTCCTGTGGTACTGTGTGTAAGAATGGGATAAAAACAGAGAAGGTGAGCCTGAAATGGGTAAATCCTCTGACTCTCAGAGAGGCCTGCTTTAGAAGGTTACTGGTATGCTGTGGAATAATTGTCTTTCTAAAGACTGAGAAACAAACGGGAAGAAGTCGGGAAGCTGACGGACGGAATCCCGACTGTCGGCTTCCCGACTGTCTAATCCCGACAAGGGGTTAAATGACAGGAGTCGAAATCCTGACTCCGGTAATTTTACCTACGCTTGGAGCCTGACAGCCGGCTTACCAATCGAAAGTAAACCGGGCGCCGGACACGGACAGCCGTGGGGGGGAGGGTTAGGAATAGGGTTCCCGGAGGGGACTTAGGGTTAGGCACCCCCCCGGGAGTTTAGGGTTAGGCTAGGGGAAGAGAGGGTTAGGATTAGGCCCCCCCGGGGGGAGGTTAGAGTTAGGCATCCCCCTGGGGGACTTGAGTTTAGGTGGCAGGGAAGGGGTGTGCAGGTTAGGCACTTAGAGGGCGGATTAGTGTTCAGCACTTGGGGGGGAGGTTAGGGTTGGGGAGGGAATTAGGTTAGCATACTTACCTTGGGATGATTGGGATTTTCACTGCTGCTTGGATGCCGCTGTCGGGATTTGAACTGCCAGCCATGCTGCCGGCGGTCAATCATACTGAATCCCAATAAACATCTACTTTTTTTAAGATGCATGTTTGATGTGACCAAAAGAATAGCACAAAATGCTATTCTTTTCTCTGGCTGTTCTGGATTAAGCCCATTGTCTCCAAGCTACAGCCATCTGCCAGGTACCCTGAAGAGACTGGTTCATGGTGAGGGACCAGTGGAAGTTAGCCGACACTATCCAGGAAGTGTTGCAGCCGCATACACACACATATCCAGGAGTAAGCCCAGGTGCAGATGTAAGAGCCTGGGAGAAGTGGTTCCAGGTGCCAGTGTAGGAGCCTGGGTGGAAGTAAGCAGTTCCAAGTGCCAGTGAAGGAGCTTGGAGGTGGCAGCGAAATTACACACCCACTGCACAGTGGGCGGAGTCAGTAACAGGCAGTTACTGTTGGTAATATTTTAAGTTCCAGTGGGATCAAAAATAATCTGTAATCGTCTGGTAAAGTGAGATCATCCAGTCACAGCACCTCATTACCACCCGTGACCTCACCTCATTACCACCCATGACCTCACCTCATTACCACCACTGCCTCATCAGTCATAACTGTATATATGAAAGAAATGCCTGTCTCTGCATCACCTGTACACAGTTTCTCAATGCAAAAGCATGCAAACTATGCTCCACAAACGGCATACATTCAGCTCTGAATCATCCCTTAAATTATTTTGTTAATATTGCCAAAATGCCAAATAGCTGCTTACATAGAATTAAAAAAGTGCTTATCTCAGTGGGAAACAAATGGATGGTACTATATTTCATTCTCCTCTGATCTCATCTGCAGCCGTTGCTGGTAATAGCACAGGTGCTGCTATTAAGAGTGAAGACTGACTCGTAACAGCAGCTCTGTGCTTCCTCTTAAACATCTTCAATGCAGTCTTGAAGATGGTAGTTTTAACTGAAACAATATATGGAATAAAGCAAGATGGGTGTGAACTAAATAAGAAGCTTATTTATGTTTTCATATAGTCACCAGATACAAATCGTGGCTCATGATTGTCTCATCCAACCTGTAATACCACTTGTGAAAAGAATTGTGTCAGACTAGCAGTAAACTAAAAAAAAAACGCAGCTCTAACACATTGCTAAAAGAAAAATAAAGACTGTAAATCAGTCAATAATACAAATGGAATATATTAGCACTTTACAAAGTACTAAAACCATATATAAAAACTAATATAAATGTTGCCAAGTCTGACAAGATAAGGAAAAGCCTACTGTAGCTCTACTAGTGAAACGAGCATTGCGATGTCTTATGAAAACAAATGAGGGGATTATCATAAAAACAGCTGAAAAAGGCATAGGAATAGTATTCCAGAATCAGGGGGTTTACTGAAAAGCAGCCTACAAATTAAATATGGAATATGTGTATAGTAATGTACTTAATTACTGCAGTACATAGATTTAGAGCCAAGTGAACGGAGGGCCTGATTCAGAGCCGGACGCTATTTGCGCTCGCTCGTTCAGAAAAAGGGGCCGGCTATTTAAATTGAGCGCTCGCTCTTTGCGGTCTGTTGACGCCTCTATGTCTGAGTGAGCGAACAAAACATGCGCTCGCTATTTTGTAAAGACGCCCCCTGGCCGCTCGCATCCTACGTCATCTCCGCCATTTATTAGATTAATCGAGTACATCGAAAGGCGTCTGAACTGCTCGCAGTGCTTGTGGTTGGATTTTCCTACTGCAATCAGAAGAAACAACCAAGTGACGTGGCCGATGACACTGCTTTGTTAATTATGCACATCCTTAAAACGCCCGTTTTGACCGTTTGGCACGCCTGTGTTCGGATCTCCCCTCCCCGTTTTCAAGCACCTTCCCCTGTTACCACCCACAAACGCCTCATCCTGTCACTCAAATTAGCAGGCACTCGCTATTTTGCGAACACACGATTTCCGACCGCACTGACTGGTTGGCGCATGCGCATTATTACCCATACGCATGCGCAGATGTGCGAACATCGCTCGGAGCGAACGAGCGGCCGCTTACGAGCGGCTTTGAATCAGGCCCAGATTTTCTTATTAGTTTTCATTTTAGAATGATTTGTTCAGCCAATCAAAATCTAAAGATGTCTGCATTTAAAAATTGTAAAATACATACAAAAATGTGTGGTCTGACACAAAATGCCTCAAAATTGTAATGATCACATAATGTCATGATCTTTTGCTATATATTTTAGATTTTATCCATTTGCAAAAAAACTAAATCAAGTCTTTATATGAGCATTACCTTTTAACACATTTTCTTTCACTGAGGCAGTAATTCCCAAAGTGGGCACTAAGAGAGAAGGGGATGTCTCAGGTGCTAGAGAGATACGGCAAAAGTACCAACTCTTTTTTTTCAAGCTAGGGACAGTGCAGCATATTGCTGAAGTGCACCTACCCTCCTGGTGGTCTTTCTTTGACAGACCTCCTTTTCCTCTGCTCTATTGGCAGCATTGAATGATGGAAACTCTGACATACACACAGGAACGGCAAAAGAAATCTTGGTGCCCGACGCACTCATTTTTTGTCGCCATAACTCCTCCCTGTAGGTACATGCAAGTCAGCCATTGGCTCATTCCCAAGTCTCACCAGCTTTGTCCCCAACTGTATCTCTCAGCCTTATCCCCCCTCATGCTTGCCTATGTTGCTCCAACACCATCCCTTATAACTCTCCAGCCTCATCTCTCTCTCTCTCTCTCTCTCTCTCTCTCTCTCTCTCTATCTCCAGCCATCCACACATCATCACCTCTTTCTCAGCATCATTCCAACCCCCCATGTCTGTCAGCCACTTCTCCTCACCCTGTGTCTCTCAGCCTCACCCCAGCCCCAGTCTCGCCCAGCCCCTATGTGTGTCACAGCCACATCCCCTATCTCTCCCCAGCCCTGTGTCTTCAGCTCCAACCCCCCTGCCACTTGATCTCCAACCCCCCCAACCACCACTCAACCTCTGTCTCTCCAGCTCAGCCAACACTTGCCTGCTATTCCTCTTCCCTGGTGGCTAAGGCATGGCTCCTCTCTGATCCAGTTGTGCCACCAGGCTGCCAGTCTGCCTATGCCCTGCTAAATACAGCAGCGACAGATGCAATGGGATGCATGAACTGGGCATCCGAGATTCCTGAGGGGTTGGGGCTCCTCAGAATTTCAGGGTCTGGTAAAAGTGTCCCCATTGTATTCCCTGTCAGTGGGCCTGCGTACACAGAGGGAAGCTGATATGTCATCATTAGTTCCTTTCTATTACACAGTTCAAAATAAGAAAAAAGGGTGGGCTGGGCTGCACATCCTAATTTAAACATTATTAAGAAGAGGTGCTACCATGCTGAGACCTATAGCTCTAATGCAGAAAAAAGGGGGAAAATATAGATGCACACTCTAAGCACTAAGAATACTGATTATCAAAAATGTATTCTGAGGGCTACATTTACTAAAGTGTGGGTTTTTAGAAGTGAATATGTTGCCCATAGCATCCAATCAGATTCTAGCTATTATTTTCTAGAAAGATCTAGATAAATGTTAAGTGGAATCTGATTGATTGCTCTAGGCAACATCTCTTTTGTGCTTAGATTGTGTATCTGCATTTTCACCTGCAGTACCGTTCAAAATAAGTCAGGACAGGGCCTGTACTAGGTCTACTAGAGCCCTGTGCGAGAATCTTTGGAGTGCCCCCCTCCCTCATCCATCTAGATGCATAATTAATAATTTTATTATTTATTTTGTTTAATCAACAGCACTAGTGCAGTCTATTATAATAGGCACCTTTTACATTAACCTTCTAAGTGCAGTCCATAACAAAGTCAATCATGTACTGTAAATCTAGACACAATTAAAATATGTAACACAATAAAATAACATAGATCTGATAACTAGAATTTCTTTTGGCTGCTATTTGTGGCAATAAGAAATTCTATACCACATTCATCAGTCCATGCATACATGAATAGATATTACCTATTGCAATTGGGGATTTTCCACATACTTTGTTTAATAAATATACCAGAAAGTCCAGTTTATAAATTCAGTTATAAACAGTCTCTTATGTTGCATATACAGCATAAATACAATAAAATAGAAAGCTGCAAATATCAATGACCCACACACTGCTGTAAATTTAATTACACAGTCACTGTAATCCAATAACACACTCAGAAATATTTGTATTAATGAGTCCTGCACAACATTATTAATGAATAATCTCAACAATCCCTTTTCTGTTCTTCAGCATTAGAGGCTTACCCCAGCTATAAAGTCTGTCTTCTTGTTAACCATTTATAGTGCTGCACTCCTTGATTTCTTGCTGGTTGCCTCCCCGGCAGGCAGAGTTCGGAAAGAACTGAGGAGTAGCACAGCATGTGTTGCCAGCCATGTCATGACTCATGGCTCTGCTGAAGAGGAATGGAAAAAGCAGGGCCTGTTCTGGAGTTACATTGTAATTCTAGGTAGGCAGGTAGCGTAACTATGCTGAGAGGCCAGGCAAGGGGATAGAGGAGAGTAGGCTGCACAGACTGAGGAGAGCAGGTGGGACAGTGGAGAGAGATGGCCAATGATTTCCTGACACTGGTAACCCTAGTTCTGCCGGCACCTGGTGTTTGGCTCTAGTCATCAGTTCAGGCAGCTGCAATGCACCCCCTATGATGTGGTGCCCTCATGTGACTCCTCAGCTCAAACGGCCCTTGAGTTGGCTCTGATTCAGTTCAGCTAAATGTATGCAAATCTTGGTCCTTATATTTATGTGTGGTGAGGGCAGCAATAGGAAAAGGGTTAGAGACTGGGGAGTATATGAAAAAAATCAATCAAAATCAATGTTGTGTTTCTGGAGCTAAATCACATATCTACTAATACTTAAAAGATCAAATCAAAATTTGTCTGTTTGTAAATATGTGATATAGCCCCGGAAACACAACATTGTTGATCGAGTTTCATCAATTTTAAATCAATTAAAATCGACCTTTGGTAAATGTACCCCTTCATGTTGGGAGATGTGTGTGACATCATGTCTGAGCTAAGGACAGGTATGTGAAAAGCGGTGTCGTGGAACCAGCGAAGAGAAATTCGGGTGGGTGAAATAGAAGGTGGTGAATCAGTTACTGTAGTTTATGGTACAGCATAAGCAATTCTCTAATCCCATTCAGATGATATTAATATTGTTTTAATTATTGAGCTCATAAGGAACTACAAGTCTCAGCAGATATCCCAGGAGAAATGGTAGGTGTAGCAGTCGTGTCTGAATATACAAGAGAAATAGGTCTAAATTGTATATTATATCTGCAAGAGATGCCAGTGAGGGGGTAAATGCCCATCTGTCCTCAATAGTTAGGTATGCTATAAATTAATATATATGAAGCAAAGGGGTATGCAAAGTTTTGGAATCACTGCACTGAGGAACAAACATATAATGTACAGTACCTCATGCTCAATGTACATGTCATGTAACATTCTGACTGTAACTGACATGCTCATTGTGCCATTTTTCTGCTTTAGGGGAGATTAATGCACCTTCTCAGGATCACACTACTGGTGCTCGTGTGTCTTTCCCAAGGTGTCTGCAGTTATATTTTGTCTTATATGCTGTTAACATTTACTGTGCATTTCCTCATAGAGCTATGTAATCCGGCCCGTACATGATTTCCCTTGCTACCACCTTCTGCTAAGCAGCCAAATACCAGAACTCTAGAATCAAATTTTATTTTTTAACAATTTGAAAAATAATCTGTACTTGGCTGTTGCTTTACCAATACACATTCAGCTGACTCATGATTATAGACTTGAGTATAAATAATTTTGAGAAAAGCCCAGGAAATTAAAAATAATAATTTTTTGTTTACTATTCTATTAACGGCTAAAAGCACAGATTATCTTAACTCCAATCATTTCAGGGTTTTATGCAACTTTGGTTTTACCACAAATGTATTTTAAATTTCTAATTTTATATTTATTATTGCTAGGAGAGAGCGCCCTGCGTTGTCTCTCCACCTAGTCACTAGTACTCAGGACTGCCGGAAGCGCAACCTATAATCTTGTGTGCTACTGTGCATGCATGTTGTCTCTGCACAATTTCAGCTCCTTCCTCCATGCTAGAAGAAGGTGCCCCTGAGAGTCTCCAGCGATATCTCTGTGGAGACTGAGGCCCTGATTCAGAGCCGGATGCTCTGACAGAGCGCTCGCTCTGAATCAGGGCCGGTCTTTTTTTTCTTTTAGAACAGCCTCCTGGCTGCTCGCATAGCTGTGGGTGACCACCCATAGCTATAGCGAGCAGCCAGGAAGATGGTCGCGATGGTCAAGACCATCAGTCTTGCGACGAGACCCTTGTGGTAGGGTCTTGTTGCCGCAAGCCCCAGAGAGATTTCGGCTCTAACAGAGCCGAAATCTCTCCCACTGTCATCACTCGTGATGTCAGTGGGCCCGCCCCCAAATGGAGGCGTTCTCATGGGAACGCCTCAGTTTGGGCAGCCACTCCCAAAGCCCGCCCACCAAAGGGGGCGAGCTGTCACTCAACATCGACAGCTCGCCCCCTTTGTTGCGAGACCCGGAGCGACGGAGTGCCTGTCGCTATCCGGGTCTCACACATGCACACGACGGAGCCGGCTCCGTCATGCGCACTGCCCCACTGTCAACCTGGTTGCGAGCGAACAGTGCTTGCGACCGGGTCTGAATCAGGCCCTGAGTTACAAAGGCCTGTGACACCTAATAGCTCCACTGCACCACCACTGCTATACCACTAAATATGTTCAGAGCCAGCAAGCATACTCCACTTTCATCTCTGGTCCCCAGACACCCGTCCGCCACCCCCCTGTGAATACAGTATAAACCCCGGCAGCGGGGGGGGGAGGTGGGGCGGTGACGTAATTCCCGCTGAGTTGTGTCATCATCGTCCCGCCCCCTGCTTCATAATGCCGAAGATCACGGCATTGTGAGGAGGGGCGGGGCCACGATGACGCAATCGCACTGTCACATCCCATGCTCCGCCCAAATGATGAATCATTGCCATGTCACACACCCTTTTGCCACAACACGCCCCCCCACCATGAAAGCCCGGGAGCTAAAAGCCGGTAAGTATGGTACAGACACAGGTGTGTGCTCCTACCAGTTGCACACCACCTGCGCTTCCCTGTACATTCCTCACTGGATCTGGTGTATACATTATATACAGCACTGTGTTCCTGTTAAACATGACTGCTGCATTAAACCTGTAAACATGTTCTGCCTGGTAAAATAACCTAAGACCTGGTTAATTAATCTACCATGTGGACTAACCTCCATCACACACCGCTGCCACCTTTACCGTCTATAGAGTCTGACAAAAAATATTCAATATGTATCTTAATATAGGTTTTAGGGAATAATATGGTGAGAAACAGGGAAATTATTTATATTTTGTTTTAGAGATGAGCAGTTCGGTTTTCACAAAAACTGAACACATCCGCACATTGGGGCATATTCAATTGGGCGCGAGGTTTAGCGAGGAAAAAACCTTGTGCCTCCCTCGCCCAATTTTGGATTACTGTGGGTATGCACGCTACTGATACCAGTCGTATCCAATTTTTAAAAAATGGTTGCAGTGTTTTCAGCTCTGAAAGCCCCACGCCGCGTAAAGAAAAAAAAAATCTGCACTTACCTGCCCGGGAGTCTCTGTGGCTCCCAATGGCCTCCCCTCTATCTTCTCAATGGAGAGGGGGCTGCTGGGAGACTCCAGGGGCTGGTGGGAGGGGCAATGGCTGCTGGGAGATGTAGTTCTCCCAGCGCCCATTCTGGGGTGGCACACTGAACTTGGGGGGGGTACACATACATCGGGGGTCACACACACACCCTCATGCACACACACACTCACTCATACACACTTACAAACACTAACAAACACTCACACACACTGACATACTCACCCTGCTGCAGATGACCCGGCTTTCGACGCTGGATGCGGAAGACAGCTCTGCAGAAGGTAAGTAATTATGGACTAATTAACCTAATTGGAAACTTCCAAGTGCTTAATTAGTCCTCAGGGGGGGGTGCCACCAGGGTATCAGAGCAAGTCCTGCTTATTTTTCCTAAAATTAATGATTTTAGAAAAAAAAAATCACACTTGCTCTGGAGGTGCGAGAATAAAAAGCTCCCGGCACTCAAAAATGGTAAAAATCCGCACCTAATTGAATAGAAAAAGTCCCGCACCTGCAGGAAAAACCACACAGGTACAGGATTTTTACTTTTCCCGCACCCAATTGAATTCACGCCATTGGGTTCCCGAATGAATCCGAGTTACGGGTCAGATCTTCTTGGCAAGTTCAGATCCCAGAACAAGGCACAATGTAATTTTCCCAGAGTTGGATCTTGCATGTTTTGGATTGCATATAAAAGTCCCTTACTCGTGATCAGGTGCCATTTCACACAGGAAAGTGGCGGGAGAGCGTGTGGACTGTGGGGATTGTTATGTATAAAGTCTAGAACACCATTAGAATTACATTGGGGCAGAAAGAGCTATACCCTAGTTGTTTTAAGTAGATAGATGTGTTGGAAGGGTGACTGCAGGCATCATTGTCAGAGTATGTGTGTCTATTTATCACACACACTGCAGACTCACACACTGCAAACAAACAGGTTACTGTGTGTGCTGCTCTGGTTTATTTGTTAAAATGAATCTGCACTTTGTTTTCTCTCAAGAAGCGGTATTTATCAAAGCTGGGAGAGAGAGAAAATTGTAAAAAATAAATTACCAAGCAATCAGCACCTATCAATTTTTAAACACAGCTTGCAAAATGTCAATTGGAAGCTGATTGGTTAGTACTTTAGCTCTTACAATTTTATCTCTCTCCCAGCTTTAATAAATACCCCCCAAGGAAATGATTACTGCAGTATATTGTTTATTACTTGTGTAGAGGGCAGAGACAGTGTTGGTTCAAGATTATTTGTCCAAAAATACTCTGCTGTGTTTGAGCTACACCTCAAGAAGCCTTTTTTCCCTATTATATAAATAAAGCTTGCAAAAGAAATTGTTTCCTGTTGTCTGAAAAACCCTGCAGCCTTTTGTAATTAAATATAATAATATTGAGTATTTCAAGAAGTGTGTGTTGAGATGAGTGACACAGCGTATATTACTGTTCTGTGTGCGTTGGTATCCCGCCATCATCTGCACCCCAAAAAACTGTCACAAATGAGACCTGTTCTGTTGCCAGTATTTTGTAAATTATTTTTTTTTAAATTGCATTGCTTTTTCCATTAGCTGCTACTGTGTGTGGCGGTATCCCCCCATTATCTGCAGCCCAGTACAATTCTTGCAAAGAAGACCTGTTCTGTTGCTTGTACATAAAATAAATTGCCAGAGTTTTTTAAAATTGCATAGTGCGTTTTCCAGTGGTAGCTACTGTGTGTGGTGATATCCCCCGATCACCTGCACCCCAAAGCAATTGTCACAAGGGTGACCTGTTGTGTTGCTGGTGCATATAAAAATGGGCAGTGTTTTGTAAAGGAATTACAAAATTATTTGAGTAGTGTGTTCTCCTCTTCATCCGCACCCAAAAAATCTCCAGTCTTTTATAAAACTGCATGGTAAAGGTTCTTCCTTTCCCTATCACATTATTGTACGTTCACTTTGGTGAGGTGGCAGTTAAGATGAACAAGAAAAAAGATTGTAAACAGAATTTACTAAGGCAGTGCTCTTCAACCAGTTAAATAATTTATTAAACACAAACAAAAATAAAAAAACATACATACAGTATGGCCATATCACAATTCTAAAACATTTGGGGGTCTACTCATGATTTTAATTACCCCAATAATTAATATTCTAACTCGCCGCGAGCGCCAGAGCAATTCATCATTGCTCTGGTGCGGAGACAGCCGATGCGAAAATCAGCTATCATCGCAAGCGGCTTCATTCACACATGAACACAAGAGCCCCAACGTCCAGTGGAAGGAGCTGGACAGGGGTAGAGTGATCCAAAGGGATCACTTTTCCCAACCCGTAACTTCTTCTAATAGGGAAGAAGCGGGTAGCAGGAGCACTCACCATCTGAAGATGGCGAATGCTCCCGCAATCAAGCTCCGAAAATATTGTATTTTCAGAGCTTCATGAATTCTGTCCCCAAACTAGTGTATGGGGACAGCGGGCCATTCTGCCAGAGGAAGGTAAGTAGGAGATATCGGTGATATCTCTTGCTTTATCTTCTTGATGATTGGCTCGATAACTTAATTTTTACAATTGCAGGTGACAATGTTAATTTTCACCTGCTTTAGTAAATATTAAGTAATGATGAATAGGCCACATAGTCAATAATACCACACATATAATAATGGATAAAAATTTATTTCAATTTATTTAAATCTTTGGTCAAATGTATATCAGTTATAGGCAGAATCCATGTTTATTGTAGTTTAGTTAATAAATCCAATTCGTAGCTTGTTATTTATGACTCCAGTTAATAATAAATAGTAGTATGTACAATTAGTAAGTAATAGTAAGTAATTCCTTGTCCAATTAATATATCAATCCATATCCCGTCCCTGTGGTATATTGTAATTATGGTCACACTAATTATACAGTTAACACAGGGCCGGCGCTAGGCTGTTCTGTGTTGACGCCCCTTCCCTCCTCCGCTCCCTCC
The DNA here is from genome assembly GCA_031769625.1 of Taudactylus pleione. Classification (NCBI taxonomy): domain Eukaryota; kingdom Metazoa; phylum Chordata; class Amphibia; order Anura; family Myobatrachidae; genus Taudactylus; species Taudactylus pleione. Next base: position 10,363,131 of record JAUIMM010001311.1, on the reverse strand, counting down.
CCCCTGAGCTTAAATATTCCCTATAGCACTGGGTGGGAGGTGGGAGTTTCCTGCGCCCTCCGGAAACAGTAGCGCTCCGGGCGACGGACCGGCTTGCCCGTGCCTGGAGCCGCTATTGCGTTCACACAGCCTATGGGATGTGGTTAGGATCCCGACAAGCGGGATGCCTTCATGACTTCTGCCAGAACCTCAGCATCGGAATCCCAATTGCCGAGACAACACTGGCACTGAAATCTCGACATGACTCAGGTTGACAACGTTGGGATCCTGGCAGATGGCATCCCAATAGTAAGAACACCAGGGAAAGGAAAGAATCAGCCGCTGGGAGAGGGACTTAGGATAAATTCACCCCAGGGGGATTTAGCATTAGGCTGTGGGAGGGGGGAGGTTAGGGTTAGGCTCCGGGCAGGGGGGGTTAGGTTCAGGCATCACTAGGGGGGAGAGAGTTAGGTTAAGGCACTTACTAGGAGGGTTAGGGTGCAGGGTAGCGAGGGTTAGTATAAGGGTGCAGGAAAGGAGGGTTAGGGGGTAAGTAGGACAGGGGAACATTACTTACCGTTCCCCTGTCGGGATTTTAACCCCCAGGATGCCACTATTAGTATACTGACAGCCGGCATCCCGTCCATCGGTATTTCATACCGATTCCCTGCCCATATGTGCCAGTTCCGCTCCAAACAAACTGCAGTGCTCTTACCACCCAGCTACTGGTAAATTAGTAATCCTACTATGCAGCTGATAAGGTGAAACAAATTGTTGCTGGATTCGTAGGCTGTGTGGACAACCTCTGTATTCCCAGCAACCCCTGGACTGTGAGCACATCAATCAACCATGTGAGCGCATCGATCCTGAAGATTTCTTTGTATCGTGTTTCTGTGCCTCCTTTGTACTGTAAGTCATAAATAGCTTCCTCAGCCTAGTATGCATGGAACTGCAGTATATTTGGTATAAATGTGTTTTGCTTGTAACTTGTTTTAGGGGGACATGAGAAAATATTTATTGCGTAATTGTGTATACAAAAATTTACTTTTCTATCATAGCACTTAGCAACATTTTTACTCGCCATGCCATACAGTCTTTACTAATTTTAGTTTATTTTCAATATATGTTTTGCTGTTTTATGTACAATTCCATCTGTTCACCAAAGTATCTGGCCCACATCTGTAAGACTGTGTACATATTGCTTTTTTATCTTAACAGGAATCATAAGCCGTGAGTCTGCAGAAAAGCTACTGATGAACATGCCTGAAGGATCCTTCCTTGTGCGCGTCAGTGAGAAAATTTGGGGTTATGCCCTATCTTACCGACATCAAACTGGGTTCAAACATTTCCTAGTGGATGCATCAGGAGATTACTACAGCTTTCTGGGTGTTGACCCAAACAGACATGCAACTCTTACTGATTTAATTGATTTCCACAAGGTAATTCTTTAAATAGTATTATAGAAATATGCTGAATAAATAAAGTTTCATATTGAGAAAGGTTTATTGAATCAAGCAGCATGGCACACTTGACCTACTGGTCCATTGCTGTGTACTGCACTGCGGGGATGTGCAGTCAGGATAGGCAGGGGAGGCAGAGCCTCCCCTGTCATACTCCCCCCCCCCCCTATCATACTCCTTGTCATGCTCCAGAGTTTTGATATAAAAACTATGTTTTTTATACATGTCTGCATCTCCAGCTATTGACCTCTCTTGTCACTGCTGCACTGAGGCACTATATGACTTGAGTTGGTGGGGCCATTTTTTTGAAGACTGTTTAATGTGCTTTGCATGGGTAGTTTCAATTCGCTCTGTTTAAACGCAGTAGATTAAGCAGTTTCAACCTCTCTTCTTTGCTCTAAAATGTACAGTACAGTACAGTACAGTATTTGTAGTCTCTATGAATAAATCTAGTGAGATTGATTGCATAAATAAAACTTGTGTTACTTAATGCTAGGTTATTAATTGCTATTTCATATTAATTTATATCAAATGCTAAGCATTACTGTGCTAAATAATATACATGAAGTAACTGAAGTTGTTATCCATCATGCCTTTTCATTTTACCATGTTAGGAGAGCAGTGTTAATTTAACTAAACAAATAAGAAGACAGACTGAATTGCTTTGCAAATATGCAAAGTGTGGATTGGACAATTCTAATACTGGGGAAGGTATAGTAATGTTACAGTAGAATGAACAGACTTGACCATTTTGAATGGTTTGTCACTTGAATTGTTCTGGTCTTTCACATACATCATTCAGATTTCTTCAGTGCTTGGTGATTTAATAGCAGGATGTGGATATAAGTGGAAATAGCCCTTGTGTCTCTTTTTTATACAGGAAGTGATTTTGGTTGATCCGTTATTCTATAGCATTTGTCAGTCTAGATGTATTTTAAGTAGAGATTACATGAAAAACCAACATTTTGGGGCCTGCAGCATTTGGGCAGGACGTACTAAAGGGTGAAATGTGGGCAAAATTCTGAAAACCCCCGTTTTCAGAGTTTTGCCTGCATTTCCATATGCACCAAGCTCCAGAATGCGATACATTTCAGATATTGTACCCATTGGGTACCGCTATCTTTAGATGGCGTTACCCAATAGAAGCCTATGGACTTCTATCTGCAAATCTGCCCTGAGAGGGATCCAACCGGATCCCTCCCAGCACCTCTCTAGTTGTGCGTATCCTTCTGAGTATGTGCAGAAGGACACCAGCAGGACTTCTGGGTCATAAACCCAGAAGTTCCTCTGTAACAAAGGATAGCTCTTACCGGGAGAGCTGTCCTTTGCACATTTCTAAGTACATACCAGCGTTATTATTGCCGAAATGTACCCGATAATTGATAGAATGACCGGCATCAGTACCTTCCGCCCTTTATGAATCAATATTTGTTGGATTCTCCTGAAAACATCCGTTTTAAGGGAGTAAACACAAATAATAAATCTGCTTAACAAATGTATCTATGGAGGACCTTAGCAGATATTTGAAATATCTGCTGCATTCCCCCATTTTCGATCGCAAAAGCAACCCCATAGAAACCTATGGGAGCTGCTTACATGCCGATTTCCCAAGCTCTTTGGACCTGGTAGCTAATGCAATTTACAAATGGGTCGCTCCCCGGCACTCTCCCCTTGCACATGTGTAGTCAGCAGACTGCACATGTACCGGAATGCACCCAGCACTAGCGATCACTTTATTTCTAACACACCCCAGGGATAAACTAATATCTGAGGCCTTGTACCTATGTGTCTGTTTTAATACATTTAGGTGATCTTTAATTTATTATTGACAGCGATAAAAAAATGAAAATGATTGGGTCTAGTAACCAATGATTAATAAATATGCCCTATTACCATATAACACTCCTTATGCTTGAGGAAACCTGTGATCTGTCCCAATAATATGAATTTGTAAAATACTTAAAATAGTATTTGTTTTTCTGCTTTACTAGGAGGAAGTTATTACAAGTTCTGGAGGAGAGCTGCTTGTAGAAGCCTGCGGACAAGCACAGACTCAACCTGACTATAGTATATTGTTTGAATAAGACAACTGCACAGATTACAAATGGTTGTTATCTTTACTCCATTAATGATTTCACAACAAGGGACATTTCTACTTCTTGGAGAGTGTCAATAACTTCAGATTTGAAGATCTACTTGCTTAGTTTATTTTTTATGGTTTTAATATGTCCTTTTTTTCACTGTAGGGTTTTGAGGAACACTTTTTAGACCATGTTCAAATGTTCTACATTAAAGCATATTTCCATATTTAGCTTGTCCCATTTTATTTTAGTTAGCTGCGGTTGTGTGTATCCATTATTCAACATGATATGTATGAAATGTAATGATGATAGGAATTTGTAAATCTGTATTTTATAAGCCTGTGATATATATCTAAAGTGAAATATATTCCATTCATATTTATGCATTAGTTATCCAAAGATGTATGCAGACACAAGAGCGTAAGGGCCAAGCTTCTGAGGCTATTATGACGTCAATCATAAGGTGAAACTTATACATTCGTTTTCAAAGCAATCCTTGGTGACTATTTTAACTTTGATTTTTTTTCACAATTTTTATGTAATTCTTTATTTACAACAAGCACAATTATAGCAGATCATTTAATGATCTTATTTAATGATCTGTCCAACAGGATTTTTTTTTTAAAGTTTTTATTTTACAGCTGAGCCCATTTAATATTTTTTGTATTGTTTTCACAGAAAAGTACTGTATATCTATCTTATTGGGACATATATGTTTTAAGAGTAATATACTAGTAAAATCTGTTTTTAAGATTTTACCTAACCTTTTTCCTGCAATTAGCATGGCTCCATTAATTTACTGCAAACATTAATACTTAGTTACCACATGAAAAGCAATATAAAAGTTTGTTAAAGATTTAAAATAATAATAATAATAATAATAATAATAATAATAATAATAATCTGGTCATAATGAGGAACGTGTTATTTTAAAACAATAAACAAGTGGTAACCTCTAGGAGATTCTGGAAACTCTGGAAAGTCTTACTGATTTTAGAGATGAGCTATTTGTTTTTGACTCGGTCCTTTTTGCCTAATTCGCGCAAGTTCGGATTAGTTTGGATATATGTTATTGGCTATCCAAACACATGAGAGCCAGATAGACAATATTTTTTGTTTTTGAGATCCGAACAGTACAGAGTAAAAGCGAACAGCTAATCTCTAACTAAGTGCAAGCACTAATAAATTTGGTTTACACTAGAATAACATACTTGTACTAATTAAACTTAACCTCTAACTGTTTTGGTACGAGAAATTAAATTCATATCTCATCTGCTATGTCGTCTTTGTGATGTACAGTAGGGGCCTTAAATAATGCTACAAAATAACTTTATATTATATATTGCCAAGAGAAGCATGAAAGAAGTATATCACATTTTCTAGAAGGACAGGTTTTCAGTGACATACTGTAGGGCCTGTTTCTGAGTTGCACATAATGCGGTTGCAATTCCAATCGCAAGTCTTATGCAATTATATGCCAGTATTCTGAGTCATATACATTTTTGTGATCACACAGCCCCAAGGCTTCTGGCCATGAGAACAGCTGTCATAACTATCAATTATTTCCAGTAATGTGATGGTTAGAGAAAAACAATATGAACTATTGACACAATCCAAGTTTTGATTAACCTTTATGGACCCATACTATTACCCACAAGGGCTTTTGGAGACTTTGTGGGATGTACAAGCAGAAATGAGCTGTAGACAATTGCATTTGTTAGTAGCACAAGGTCCTAGCAGCAGCTCGTGTGTAACTGAATCTGCCCATAGTGTCTGTCTGCAATACTCTGTCACAAAACCTAGACTTAGTCACACTTATCCTGTCCGGCGGTGCTTCATCAAAGTGGGTCACTCTGTCACTACATTCCTAAGGGCCAGGGATGCTGAGAAGTGGAGGGGAGCAGGTACTAATTGCCTGGGCTTGTTGGAGGGGCCCGGCATGGGCCAGGTACAACGCCACCCCCCCTCCTTCTTATCTGTTAGCAGCCTAGCACACACTGCTGAGTACTGGGCTACATTAGGAGACTGTTTTCTGCTGCTGAGCAGCAGCAGCAGTCTCCTCTGCCTGTGGGGGGGAGCAATCACACTGATTGCGCCCGACCGGATTTGCACCAGACTGAGGGGCTTACTGCACCCCCTCCCCAGTTCAATTAGGTTTTTTATTTTTTCCAAGGTAGGCATGGCCATGTCTCCTGCAACTAGGCCACACCCTCTCCACCGGGCCCAGGCTAGCTCTGGGAGAGCTAGTATCCAGTCTCTATTTGTCTGCTGTTCTCACATGACCTACTCCTCCTATCTCTTTCAAGAGTGCTCTATTTAAGACTGCATTTGCCACTAGATCATTGTCGGAACAATGCGGTTCATTACCCCTCTGCTTGCTCACTCACCAGTGTGTTTTCTTCGATCTGAACCTGTGCTGCTGTCTGCTGTATTCCTGCAAAGTCACTGCTGCTTCATCTACTCTGCAGTACTACATTGTGACCAGACTCCAGTCTGCACCTTACCAGCCAGGTTCAAGCCTTTGGTTCCATTCCAGTTTTTTTATTGCTATCACTGGCCCCAGTTCGGTTCAAGCTTCTGGTCCCACTCTGATTCTGTTATTGCTATAACTGGTTTAAGCCTCAGGATTCAGTCAGGATCTGCTATTGCTATCACCAGTCCCAGCCCAGTTCAAGCCTTCGGTCCCATTCCAACTCCGTTGCTGTTACCCCAAGTCCTAGTCCGGTTCAAGCCTCTGGTTCCACTCTGGCTCTGTTGCTGTTACCTCTGGTCCCAGTCCACTTCAAGCCTCAGGTTCCATTCCGGTTTTATTACTGTAACTTCTGGTTCCAGTTCAGCCCTGTGTGTTACTGTGCCATTTGGTTCCAGCCTGTGCAGTAGTCTGAAGTCTCCTGGGCATACCATAGACTTTCCTATTGCTTCTATTGCCAAGTCTCCAGCCTAAAGTGATCCTGACTTCAAGCAAGTCTTCTGAGTACAACTCTTCTGATTATTGTTATTTTACGTAGACTTTACCTACACTGCACCTCAGATTACTTTGCTGTTCTGTCAATGGTTGTTGTTGCATTGAGGGTTCTTTCTTTAAGTGTTAGGGTTTGTGATAAGTCCTTGCTTCAGCATTCACTCTGGTTGCCGGGGACTGGGTACTGGATCTAGATTCCTTTTTGAAGGGTATGTTTATGAAATTGTGGGTTTTTAGAAGTGGAGATGTTTCCTTTAGCAACCAATCACATTCTACTCGCTGCTTTGTCCCTTGAGTTCTCAAACACTAGTTATAGCTCTTTATCCCTGTATTCAGGGGTTGAGTTCAACTCATTTGGTTCCTGGAGCAGACTTGGAGCCTTCCAGGGTGTATATTTACTAAAGATCGATTTTGGATTCTTTTCGATTTTGTTATGATTCCTGGAGGGAAATGACAGTATGATGTAGAGCCAACTGCCGACAACCTTGAGGGCTGGAATGTATAGTACTAGTTGTGTCGAGGGCAAGTGGTGTGATGCAGCCTGTGGGCTGTAGGAGCAGCCTTGTGGGCTGGTTATGGCCTTTATAGTCGTGGCCAAGGGACTGATGGTGTGAAGCAGCCTTTGGGTTGTAGGACCAGCCTTGGGGGCTGATAGTGGCCTTTATAGTCGTGGCCAAGGGACTATTGATGTGAAGCAGCCTTTGGGTTGTTGCAGCAGCCTTGACGGCTGATAGTGACCTGGGGCCCCAAGACCGTTGCAGCCTTTTGGCTGATGAGACTCAGGCGAGGTATGCAACAATAATGTGGGGCTGCTACCAGTGCAGCCAAGATGACACTGGTAATAGTGTGCTTAATAGTGTGCTTAATAGCGCATCTGGAATGCAGAGTGGCTACCAGTGTCGCCGGGATTACACTGGCGACGATGTGCTAGGTTGCGCACCTGGAATGCAGAATAGCTACCAGTGCCACCAGGATGACACTGGCGACTGTGTGCTAGGTTGCACACCTGGAATGCAGAGTAGCTACCAGTGCCACTGGGATGACACTGGCGATGGTGTGTGACAGTGCGCACCTGGAACGGTAAACTGCAACTGGTGCCTCCATGTTGACACAAGCCACCGGATGGTGACAGATGCTTCTGGGGTAGGAAGTGCTCTGTGCTGCCCAGATGGTGCAAGCAGCACATGAGGATGAGATGCAGGTGGAGCCGCCTAGATGGAATAAATGGCACACACGAAACACAGCAAGACTGACTCAGGAATTCGACTGACATGCAGGATACAGGAACCAGAAGTACGAAAAAACTTCTATCACCTGCATGGATTGCAGGGCTGGCTGGATTTTAACAGGAACAAGGCTCAACCAGAGCAAGTCTCCCTTAATGATAGACCAGTGTGCAGCTGTGCTGTGAACAGGAGAATCAATCAGCATGCACCTGACACTGCACACAGACAGGCAGTAATTAATGCAGTGTCTCAGGCTGGAAGCTGCAGATCCAGACAGTAACCCCCCCTTGATGAGGGGTTAAGGAACCCCTAGCTCCAGGTTTTTCCGGAAAATCTTGAAAAAAAAATTCTTACTAAAGCAGGAGCATTCATTGATCTCATAGGCACACAGGAGCATTCTTCTGGCCCATATCCCTTCCAATGGACCAGGAACTGAAGGGCTCCTCATGTGAATCTGGAGTCCAGAACTTTCTCCACCACAAACTCTCAATGTCCTTGGACAAGTACAGGTGGAGGTCTTGCTGGCCCTCTAGAGCTGTACCTGAGGGAAGATGAGACCGGCTTGAGTAAGGAGCAATGAAACGTATTGTTAATCATCAGGTTAGCAGGCAGCTTCAGATGGAAGGCCACAGGATTGATACGAGAGATAATCCTAAATGGTCCAATGAATCTGGGACCTAACTTCTGTGATCGTTGACGGATATTAGTATTCTTGGAAGACAGCCACACCAAATCGCCCACTTTGAAATTGCATTGTCATTGATGTTTATCCACCCAGATTTTGGCATTACAGGATGCTTTCATCAGACACTGGTGAACTTTCTTCCAAACAGACCGTAGCCTCGCCACCAATGTGGAGATGGAATACCAGCTGAAACTGCCTCAAAGGAGTTTGCTCTAGGGTGCAGACCAGAGTTGCAGAAAAAAGGTAAACCCGATTCAGAGGAGTGACAAGAATTTTTAAATGCAAATTCCGCAATGGGAAGAAGAGACACCCAGTTGTTCTGGTACTTGGAAACGAAGAATTGGAGATACTGCTCCAATGACTGGTTCATCCGTTCTGTCTGCCCGTTTGACGGTGGATGGTACCTGGAAGATAGGCTGATGTTGATACCCAGGGCAAGCAGAAATTCTTCCAAAACTGTGCCACAAACTGTGTCCCTCGGTCGGAAATGATATACATCAGTAAGCCATGAAGTCTGAATATGTGGAGTACAAATAGTGAAAACAACACTTTAGCAGAAGGCAGTTTGGTTATTGGAACAAAGTGAACCATTTTACTAAAACGGCCAACAACTGTCCACATGACAGAGCAGTGGGAAGAAGATGGTAAGTCCATGATGATGTCCATTGCAATATGAGTCCATGGTCTATAGGGCATAGAAAGAGGAAGCAGGAGTCCGGATGGAGCTGTGCGAGGAGACTTGTTTCAAGCACAGACATCACAAGCCAATGAAAATTCCATAGTTTCTTGACCCATAGATTGCCAACAGACAGAAAGAGTCAGTAATTCGGTGGTTTCAGCAATGCCTGGGTGCCCAGATGGCTTGGAAGAATGAAATTCCAATAGCACCGATTTCCAAAATCTTTCTGGCACAAATAAGACCCCTGGTGGCATTTCTGCAGGAGCTTCCGATTGGCAAGAACAAATAAGATCCGCAAGATCTCTGGTCACAGCAAAATGGATATTGGAGGTAGGGATGATGGTCTCCCCCAGCATGGTGATTGGTTGAACTGGTTAAAAACTGTGGGACAACGCATCTGCCTTTAAGTTCTTGGAGCCAGGCCGGAATGAGATGACATAATTAAAACAGGTAAAAAATAATGCCCACCAAGTCTGTCTGGCATTCAACCTCTTGGCAGTCTCAATGTAAGAAAGATTTTTGTGATCGGTGAGCACCGTGATGACATGATTGGCTCCTTCCAGCCAGTGTCTTCAATCCTCAAATGGCACTTGATGGCCAACAGTTCACGATTCCCTATGTGAAAATTTCTTTCTGCTGAAGTTAATTTCCAGGAGAAATAATTGCAGGTATGGTGTTTGCCATTCAAAGGATCCTTCTGAGACAATACGTCTCCCACGCCAACCTCTCAGGCATCTACTTTGACAATAAATGGAAAGTCAGTATTGGGATGCCGCAGAACCAGAGCAGAGGTAAAGGCAATCTTTAAGGAGTTGAAGGCTTGAAGAGCTTTGGCTGGCCAGTTGGTCACATCAGCTCCTTTGTTGGTGAGCTCCACAATAGGTGCAACTATGGATGAGAAAGATTTGATAAATCGCTTGTAATAATTGGCAAAGCCAAGGAAGTGCTGAAGCGCTTTTAGATTGCTAGGCTTAACCCAATCTAAGATGGCCTTAACCTTGCTCAGATCCATTGAGAATCCTTGAGAGGAGATGATGTACCCTAGGTATGACACCTCTTGAATTTCAAAATCAAATTTTTCTGGTTTTGCATATAAATGGTTCTCCAGGAGTTTCAGCAGCACCAGTCTCACGTGCTTGCGGTGTTCCTCCAGGGAGCTGGAATAAATTAGAATATCATCGAGGTAGACAACCGCAAACACCCCAAGATATTCCCTCAACACATCATTAATGAAGTCCTGGAAGACAGCTGGGACAGGCTGAACGGCATCACCAGGTATTAATAATGGCTGGAATTGGTGTTAAAGGTCATATTCCACTAGTCACCCTCTCTAATGCGGACCAGATTATATGCACCTCTGAGATCTATTTTGGAGAAGATGGAGGCCCCCTGAAGTTGATCAAACAGGATAGGAGTTTTTAACCGTGATGTTGTTCAATCCATGAAAATCCATGCACTGTCGAAGAGAGCCATCCTTTTTCTGCACAAAAAAGAAGCCTGCTCCGACTGGCAATTTGGAAGGTTGTATAAATCCTTTCTCCAAAGTGTCCTGAATATATTCTTCCATAGCCTTGCTTTCAGGAAGGGATAGAGCATAGAGTCTGCCTTTGGGAAGATTAGCACCAGGAAGGAGATCAATCGCGCAGTCATAGGAGCAGTGAGGTGGAAGGGTACCTGCCTTTTTTTTAGAAAAGACCTCAGCTAAGTCCTGGTAAGGAGCCGGAATTCTGGAAACTGATTTGGACTGGATGGCAGCAGCCAGGTGGACAGGAAGTGTGATGCAGGTAGAGGAACAGGAATCACTCCACTGAAGAATTTCTCCAGTTTGCCAATCAATGACGGGGTTATGTCTTCTGAGCCATGGAAGACCCAACACCAATGGAGCTAGCGGACAGTGAAGCAACAAGAACGTGATCTCCTCGGAATGTAGAGCCCCAATGGATAACTTGACCGGAGATGTCTAAGAGACCACGACAACTCTGGAATGTTCCTCTCCATTTAGTCCAACTACAGAGAGGTCATATTAGAGGTTCGGGTGCCAGGCCCAATGATTTGAAGAAGGAGATGTCCATAAAATTTCCAGCCGCTCCGCTATCCAAGAATGCTGGAACAGAAACTGGACTGTCCCTTCCTTGAATAACGTTGGAGATTAGGACTGAATTTGCGGGAGAGACAGATGCTAGGCCTAGGTGTAGCTCTCCTAAGACACCTAGGCCTTGCCTTTTCCCGATTTGACAGGACAATTCAAGACAGAATGCCCTTTCCCTCCACAATATAAGCAGAGGTCCTGGGAGTGTCTTGTTTGTTTCTCCTCGGCTGAGAGCTGATAGGCACCCAATTGCATAGGTTCTCCAGGATCTGGAGGAGTTTCCCAAACTGGAGACTGAGGAACAGATGTAGGAAGCTCCTTCTCCCTTCCATGTACCCGGATGCGGCGATCAATGCGAATGACCAGGTGCATAAGGTCATCCAATGTCTCCGGAAATGTATGCTGGACAAGGATATCCTTTACCTGATCAGAGAGACCAAGGCGGAATTGACTTCTAAGTGCAAGATCATTCCAACCAGAGTCATTGGCCCACCTATGGTATTCCGTGCAGTAATCCTCAGCAGCTCCTTGATCTTGTGACAGAGATCAGAGTTTGGACTCGGCTAATGCTGCCTGGTCTGGGTCATCGTAGAGCAGCAAAGAAAGCATCCACCATCTGGATTGCCCTATGAGCAGGAGGTAGACCAAAGGGCCAGGTCTGCGGGTCACCTTGAAGCAACGAGATAATAATACCGACTCGTTGAGTCTCTGATCCAGAAGAAGCAGGCCAAAGCCTGAAGTACAACTTTCAGCTTTCTCGGAAGTTGTGAAAATCTTTACGACTGCTAGAAAAATGATCCGGCAAATTCAGTTTAGAGCTCAAGGAGCCAAGCTGAGGCTGAAACTGACGGGGGAGCTGCCCGTGTCTTTTCTACCCGGAGAAAAAGTTCCAGGACCTTTTGTGTTAGGACTTGTATTTGGGCAGCAAGAATTTGAGCTGGGTTCTGACCTGGCTCCATGATCACAGTCCGTGGCTCTACAAATTTTTATGGCCATTGATAATGTTATGATTCCTGGAGGGAATTGATGGTATGATGTAGAGCCAATTGATCACATCCTTGAGGACTGGAATGTATAGTACTAGTTGTGCCGAGGACAAGAGGTGTGATGCAGCCTGTGGGCTGCAGGAGCAGCCTTGAGGGCTGGTTGTGGCCTTTATAGTCGTGGCCAAGGGACTGATGGTGTGATGCAGCCTTTGGGCTGTAGGAGCAGCCTTGGGGGCTGATTGTGGCCTTTATAGTCGTGGCCAAGGGACTAATGGTGTGATGCAGCCTTTGGGCTGTAGGAGCAGCCTTGGGGGCTGATTGTGGCCTTTATAGTCGTGGTCAAAGGAACTAATGGTGTTAAGCAGCCTTGAGGGCTGATAGTGACCTGGGCCCCCAGGACCATTGTAGCCTTTGGGCTGATGAGACTCAGGCGAGGTATGCAACAATAACGTGGGGCTGCTTCCAGTGCCGCCAAGATGACACTGATGATAGTGTGCTTAATAGCGCACCTGGAATGCAGAGTGGCTACCAGTGTTGCCGGAATGACACTGGCGATGGTGTGCTGAGTAGCGCCCCTGGAATGCAGAGTGGCTAGGTTGTGCATCGGGAACGCAGAGAAGCTACCAGTGTCGCCGGGATGACACTGGCAACAGTGTGCGACGGTGCGCACCTAGAATGCAGAGTGGCTACCAGTGCCATCGGGATGACACTGGGAAGGTACGCACCTGGAACACTGAACTGCGACTAGTGCCGCCGTGTTGACACAAGCCACTGGGTGGTGACAGACACTTTTGTGGTAGGAAGCACTCTGTGGTGCCCAAACAGTACAAGTACCATGTGAGGATGAGATGTAGGTGGAGCCACCTGGATGGAATAAACGGCACACACGAAACACAGCAAGACTGACTCTGGAACCGGATGTACGAAAAAACTTCTATCACCTGCATGGATTGCAGGGCTGGCTGGATTTTAACAGGAACAAGGCTCAACCAGAGCAAGTCTCCCTTAATGATAGACCAGTGTGCAGCTGTGCTGTGAACAGGAGAATCAATCAGCATGCACCTGACACTGCACACAGACAGGCAGTAATTAATGCAGTGTCTCAGGCAGGAAGTTGCAGATCCTGACAGATTTGCCATTCTATTTTGGTTTGATTTCCATTCAATTTTGATATTGGAGATTTACTATTGCAAATTCGAATGTCAAATTGAACAGAAAATGGAATTTCACTCAAAATCGAATATAGGCAAAACATAGATGTTTTCCTATAGTCGAATATAGGATCCCTTCATCTACTAACATTTGATTTGCACATCAAAATGTAAATCAACTCAAAATCTAACAAATCCCCAAATGAATAGAATAATGAGAGACAGTTGATTTGAGCTTCTAAACTACATTTTATTGGCTGAAAATTGATTTAGATTCCTTTAAAATTTCCCAAAATCATGTGGGGAAGTCTGGCTGTAGGAATAATGGCTGCTCAAGGCTATGCTATGATGTGCACCTACCTGCGGTATCAGGGGCAAAACTAGCTCTTCAAGGGCCCCATAGCAAAGGTGCAGACATGCCCCCCCATGGTGGGGTTCAGCTGACATAGCCTGGCAATATAAAAAAATGTTTTAAAAAAATTATATGTATATACACATGTAGACAGTATACATATCCATATAAATGTACATATTCTCAAAGCTGGATGATTGGCTGAGATCAGATCTTTGAAAATATCTGAAGACACCATGATTGCGTTGTCTGCATGACGCCATCTGGCGTAGTCAGTATAACATCATTGTGTACGGCGCTATTTTAGCATTGTGTACATCTGCCGTATTACTGCACACTGTTAAAGTCTTTACATAATTAATGTGCATGGATACACAAATGTATTTAAAGACTTTATATATACTTAAAAATGCAAGGTCCTGTGGACATGTCTATGACTAGTAATTGAAAAACACACACATACTGTGAGGTGCAGACGAGTGTTTTGAATGAACCGTTGTCTTTAAGTTTGTCTATCATTGAATGCCTAAAGGAACTAGCATTTACATTCCAAATAGGCTAGAAAGGCCTTTGATTACATTGTGATTCCATCAAGTATCTGCTGGCCATCTCTGATCAGAACAACTCCATTGTCTATCATTTTTGAACTTAGGGCCTGATTCAGACCCGGTCGCAAGTGCTGAGCGCTCGCAACCGGGTTGAAGGTGGCCCAGAGCGCATGCGCACAACGGAGCCAGCGCCATCGTGCGCATTTGTGAGAACCGGATAGTGACAGGCAATCCATCGCTCCGGGTCTCGCACCAAAGGGGGCGTGCTGTCAATGTTGAGTGACAGCATGCCCCCTTTGGTGGGCGGGCCGGGGGGTGGCTGCCCAGACAGATGCATTCCCATGAGAATGCCTACCATCTGAGGGTGGCCCCACTGACATCAGAAGTGATGTCAGTGGGAGACCTTTCGGCTCTGTTTGAGCTGAAAGCTCTCTGGGGCTTGCGGCCACGAGACCCTACCACAAGGGTCTCATCGCAAGCCAGATGGTCGCGATGGTCTTGATGGTCACGACCATCATCCTGGCCAATAACAAAGGAAAATTCGGAGCGCTACACCATGTGCAGTCAGTGTGTGCTTGAAACAGAAAATCGCTCTAATGGGTTAAATCCAATGGTGCATGTCAATCAATGCAACAGTACAATGGAGTATTTATGAACATATCAATGTTTACTGTATCAAAAATTAAGAACAATATTCCAGCACTAGTGTCATGAAACCACAGAAAAACCTCACTGATGCAGTCACGATAGTGAGTATGTGGTATTGTGGCTCAAACAAAATAACAATAAAACACAAATCATGAATGACATAACATAGGTCAGAAGCACTGATGATAATCAGCTGTATGGGTAGTGACCATGGTGGGTCACAGGTGTAGAGGGATTGGGGATGAGGCAAAAAGTGGGCCAAGCACTAATAGTTAAATGTTAGTTCCAAAGTCTCAAAAAAACGTAGCAGCGGCATCCCGCTGGTTGATGATTTACAGGTAGGTGCCCGGGGGTGTCTTCCCTGAGAGGGAGTACGGCTACACACTCTGGTGCCTGGGGGCTAGGTCCTGGACGTGACTGTCGGCTTGCCGTGTATGTGGGCGTGGGCGTGCAGGCCGGGTGAGCTAGCCGCCCACCCGCGTCACGGGACACGGAGAGAGCCTACACGTCTGACAGGAGGGGACATAGCAGCAAAAGCTCCGGTAAGCCTAAGCAGTCACCGCTGCACCCCTCCAATAGACAGGACACTTACCTCCCTCAGTGGTTGCCAGGCGGCCGCTCCTTCTCCTTGCCGGCTCTTACCTTCCTTCGGGTGTCGTCTGGGATGTACGCGGTCCGGGTAAAACTTTGTGGCTACCTCGTCATATGCTGGAAATGCAGGTCTCACTGGTGTGGGCAAACCGCTGGAGACACGTGCCTGAATTGGCGTGTGTGATGTCCTCCAATGCGTTTCGGCTTCCGCCTTTGTCAAGGAGTTCTGATAAGTTGTTACTGCTGTCCATTTATAGCTTGATTAATAGACTGCAGGTGTGTTTCAAGTTCAAAGGTATAATTAAACAGGCGTCATGTCCTGGATGGTCACATGGTATCACTGATCTTAAACTGCATGTCTCCTGAATTATCAATGGGTATCCTCACTTAAACAAACTAAAAATAATGAGCTGCGTGTAAAAATTAATAAATGGGTGAATCATTTAAACTTAAATGAAAATGGAAAAATAAAGATAATCATAATATTGATAATATTAAAATTAAAATGAAATTATTACTGGTGAAAAATAAATTATGAGATGAATAAGCAAAAAAATAATAATAAATGAAATAAAATCATACAAAAATAAAGTGTACTGGTAATGATCATATAGATGATGTTCCTGACTGGAAAGCATGGGGGGGAAGAATAAATGAACAAATGAATGAACTGACAAGGCTATTAAGCATAAATGGCATCACTGCTGATGCTAATTTCCCTAATGTAACATGTAACATCACTATATGATTTCCCTAATATGTACATACAAGGGTATGTCATGATGCTAAACAAAAAACTGGCACTTATAGGGGAAATAAAAGCTAGTCAATACCTGGAAACCTAGGGGTGGAGTCAGATTACATAGGGTACTTAGTAATATTATGTGAAAACATCCTATGATATGGATGTTGTTAATGTATCTATAGGGAAATTGTAAATGTATTGAGGGTTCTGTCCTAATTCAATAGGCTTGCGATGTTGAAATCAATGTTCAGTCCCCCTGGTTCTAACGTCCCTAGTGTATGTATCCACTTTGCCTCTTTTTTGTTTAAAGATTTAAAAAAATTCCCTCCTCTCCAATTGGTTTTGGGTTTTTCTATAGCTAAAAAATCAATCTGAGAGGGATTACACTGGTGATGTTCCTTAAAATGCCTGGACACACTGGTTTTCATACCCTATTTTTATATTCCGTAGGTGCTCATAGACTCTCTGACTGAATGATCTCGTAGTTCTGCCTACGTATTCTAGGCCACATTTGCATCTAAGGAGATAGATGACTCCTTTAGAGTTGCATGTCATGTGTTCCCTAATTGCATGGGAATTGCCTGTAGTGGTTGATGTGAAAGTGCAGATAGCCTTGGTGTTCCTCTTATTTAGGCTCTTGCATGCATAGCACCTACCACAATAGTGGAATCCAAATGTCCTTATGTTGCACAATGTGCTCTGAACCAGAGCTTTGGGTGGTATGTGATTCTTGATAAGTCTCTGTTTTATATCCGGAGCTTTGGTGAATACAATTTTAGGGTGATCATTTAGAACAGTTCTTAAATCTTGATCTTGTAGGAGGATATTCCAATGCCTACATAGAATCTTCCTAATGTCTTTGGCTGACTCATTGTATTGTGTGATAAAATAAGGACAGTCCAGTGTGTCTCCCATATCCTGTTTCTTCAATTCTAATAACGTATCTCTGTCCAGTGACTTTACCTCTTGGTATGATCCCTGTACCAAACCTTGGTCGTACTTCTTATCTAGGAACAATTTAGATAGTTCCTTACCCTGTGATTCATAGTCCTCTAACTTGATACAATTTCTCCTAATCCTTTTGTATTGTCCTTTTGGTATGTTGGTTAACCAGCTCCGTAGATGCCCACTGCTTGCCAGAATGTAGCTGTTAACATCTACGAACTTTTTAAAGTTCCTCGTATGAAGTGTGTTATTTTCAATGAAAATTTCTAGATCTAAAAATTCCACTTTTTATTGGCTAAAGTGTGTAGTAAACTTGAGATTATTCTGATTATTGCCCATATGTGAAATGAAATCCTGAAGGCTCTCTGATGATCCTTTCCAGATAAAGATAATGTCATCGATATACCTCCGCCAGAGAACAAGATTCGCACCAAAATCATGCCCCTGCCAAATATGGTCCTCCTCCCACTTACTCATGAACAGGTTGGCATAGCTTGGTGCGAACCTTGTTCCCATGGCGGTACCTTGCATTTGTAGGTAAAATGTATCACTGAACCAAGTGTAATTGTGATTTAAAATGAATGTTATTGTTTGAATGATGAATTCTATCTGATCACTTGGTAGATTCGTGTCTTTCACCAAAAAGTATTCGGCACTGCGTAGTCCCTGATCGTGATCAATTATAGTGTATAGTGATGTTACATCACTAGTAACGAGCCAGAAATCTTGTTCCCTTCTGATGTTTGTCAGTGTGCATAATATATCCATGGTATCTTTGATGTATGAGGGTTGTATCTTAACTATATCCTGTAAAAATGAATCTATGTATTGAGACAGATTAGTTGTAAGTGAATTAATACCTGATATGATTGGTCGGCCTGGTGGGTGTCTAAAGTCCTTGTGAACTTTAGGAAGGTGGTAAAATACTGGGATCACTGGATAAGGTATGTCAAGAAATTCAAACTCTTGTTTTGTTAGTATGCCTTTGTCTAGACCTCTCTTCAATAGGGATTGAAGTTCTTTTTTGAAGGATGATGTAGGGTCTGATTTCAGAATTTTGTATGTGCGGGGGTCATTCAGGATCTTCGTTGACTCCTCTATATATTTAGTTTTATCCAAAACAACAATCCCTCCCCCTTATCAGCTGGTTTGATAATCAAATTGGTGTTTTCTTCTAGTTTCAAAGCCAATCTTTTTTTATGTGTAATATTGTTCTTATGTCTTTTATGGCAATTGCCTAGTCTACTGATATCTTGTTGCACTAAGGTTTCAAAGGTTGTAATGAAATTCCCTTTCATGTAAGTGGAATTGAAATACGATGCAGGTCTGAAATTGGTGTGTTGGTAAATGGATGCGTTACCTGTATCCTGATGTGTTTGTTTGTTATGTATAAAGTACTTCTTTAGGGTTAATTTCCTAGTGAATGCTTTAACGTTCAGGTATGTCTCAAACTTATTAAGTCCCTTATTGGGTGCAAATTTCAACCCTTTTTGTAGGACTGATGTTTGTGCTTTGTCTAGGGTTACAGAGCTAAGGTTGAAGATGCCTAGCTCTGATATCACTGTGCCCTTATCAATATTGTTAATTACCTGTGTTCGTGTGACATCTGTAAGAGTAGGTGATTCATGGTCTGAAGTGCCAGTTGTAGTTACATGGGTTTGTGTTTGATCTTTTTGGGTGTGTTTGGACTGACCTCCTCTACATCCTCGTCTTGTTCTATGTTTTTCCTTTTCTGCCGCTGCACATTTAATTGTGTTGGGGTGCAGGCTCTCAGACCTGCCTCCAAATCTAAAAAATCTTGCCCCCATATTCTGTCCTGTTCTGTACATTTGGTGGTGTCCAGTACTTCCTGTGTTTCAGTGATGTTGAGGCTGCAGGCCTTGTGCCCTGTGTGGTTGGGGTTGACAGTATTCACTGGTTCTCCCCTAATTGTTGTAATCAACCCTCCGTCAAAGGATAATCTCTCTAATTGTCCCTGATTCAAAACCTCTTCCCAGTCATGCACTGAAAATGATGTATCTATCTCACTGGATGGCAATGGGCAGGCTCTATAGTCTAAACCTAACTTGGATGGACTGTGTGTCTGTTCCACAATGTCAACTCTGTTGCGGCTTAATTGTTTACTCTTGATCTTTGTTTGTTTGTGTATTTGGCTCATGTACTGTTGGTACGTTAAACCTATCTTTTTATAAATAGGTGTCGTATTTATGCCGCTTTTATCTTGCCTACTTGTATACCCACATTGTAGATATTCAGACTTGGTGTTTGGATTACATGTCCCTACCTTACTTTTGTTGGTAGTCTTGTGTTTATGTTTTTGAGTATCTGTGGTCCTGATTTGCTGGTCACATGTAATTTTTCTGATCTTAGTCTCTATTATTTTTTGTTCTTTGTTGTGCAGCCTAAGATTGGAAGAGAGTTCTATACTTGCAAAATCCTCTTCTTTATTGTGTGGATCTAATTTTGCATAGAGATCGAGGATCTGGGTGTCTAATCCATTGAGTGTATTATCATGTTTATCTATAATCAGTTTAATTAACTCCTTAGAACAATTGTGTAAAATTTTGTTCCAGCTGTTCATAAAAGTATCATCGTTTTTGTTGTGTGTTGGTACTTTGTTAATTCTAAGGCCTTTTGGGACCATATCGTGTTGTAAATACCATTGAAGAGTATATTTATCCCACCATGTTTTGGTCTCTTTATTGATTGTTTTCTCTAATTTAATGAATGTATCACTAAGTGACTCTATCGATGGTTTGGTAGTAAAGTTATCTAAGGTGAAAAATGCATTGGAGGCACTATCTGATCTAGTTGATCTTAATGTACTTGTTGACATGCCTCTGTTTCCATGCTGCAAGGACCAAATAGGACAGGAGAATACGGTAATTAGAAGAAAGAGAGGACCTTGCGTTTCAAGATAAGCGTGTATTACACAGGGGAGCTGCTTTGAAGAAATGGGGATGTCCTATCTCCCAAAAGGTAAATAACAAAGGAAAATTCGGAGCGCTACACCATGTGCAGTCAGTGTGTGCTTGAAACAGAAAATTGCTCTAATGGGTTAAATCCAATGGTGCATGTCAATCAATGCAACAGTACAATGGAGTATTTATGAACATATCAATGTTTACTGTATCAAAAATTAAGAACAATATTCCAGCACTAGTGTCATGAAACCACAGAAAAACCTCACTGATGCAGTCACGATAGTGAGTATGTGGTATTGTGGCTCAAACAAAATAACAATAAATCACAAATCATGAATGACATAACATAGGTCAGAAGCACTGATGATAATCAGCTGTATGGGTAGTGACTACAGTGGGTCACAGGTGTAGAGGGATTGGGGTTGAGGCAAAAAGGGGGCCAAGCAGTAATAGTTGAATGTTAGTTCCAAAGTCTCAAAAAAACGTAGCAGCGGCGTCCCACTGGTTGATGATTTACAGGTAGGTGCCCCGGGGGTGTCTTCCCAGAGAGGGAGTACGGCTACACACTCTGGTGCCTGGGGCTAGGTCCTGGACGTGACTGTCGGCTTGACATGTATGTGGGCACAGGCGTGCAGGCTGGGTGAGCCAGCCGCCCACCCGCGTCACGGGACACGGAGAGAGCCTACACGTCTGACAGGAGGGGACATAGCAGCAAAAGCTCCGGTAAGCCTAAGCAGTCACCGCTGCGCCCCTCCAATAGACAGGACACTTACCTCCCTCAGTGGTTGCCAGGCGTCCGCTCCTTCTCCTTGCCAGCTCTTACCTTCCTTCGGGTGTCGTCTGGGATGTACGCGGTCCATGTAAAACCTTGTGGCTGCCTCGTCATATGCTGGAAAAGCAGGTCTCACTGGTGTGGGCAAACCGCTGGAGACACGTGCCTGACTTGGTGTGTGTGATGTCCTCCAACGCGTTTCGGCTTCCGCCTTTGTCAAGGAGTTCTGATGAGTTGTTATTGCTGTCCATTTATAGCTTGATTAATAGACTGCAGGTGTGTTTCAAGTTCAAAGGTATAATTAAACAGGCGTCATGTCCTGGATGGTCACATGGTATCACTGATCTTAAACTGCATGTCTCCTGAATTATCAATGGGTATCCTCACTTAAACAAACTAAAAATAATGAGCTGCATGTAAAAATTAATGGATGTCGAGCCGGATGGCAAACCAGAGCTGCTGCGTTTTGTGTCACCAACCTTCTGACCACCCACGGGACACTTCTACCTGCAGGTGGAACAGAGGGACACTACCCGCTGAAATCGGGATGGTCGGGAGGACTGCATCTTCTATGGGGTGGCACCTTTGTTCGATCAAACTGGTCGAATGCCCCATGAGCCGGCCCTGCCTGTACTTGTCCTGCATTGTCTTGTATAGTAAGTCACTGTTCTCTTGTTCTGCTCTACTTTTTATGTACTTTGTTAGTCACTGTGGACCCTTGCGGCGCCATAATAATAATAGTCATAATAATAATAAGTGACCAATAGCCACTCAGTTTATTTTCTACATTATTAGTATTTTTTTTTCTGTAGTGCTCCTTTTAAATATCGTTTGTAGAAAATAATACGTACATAAAGGCAGAATGTCTCCTAGAATCCATGAATCTTGTTCAAATAAAACACCCGTCATACTTTACTATAAAATGGTAAATATTGCGTAGCATATGTACAACTATTTTGTTTGATACTTTTGTTGACTTAGAAGTAATATAAAAATCTATTTGCATGGTTATGAATAGAAGTACATTATAAACCATTGCATCTATTATAATCATTATATTCGTGTTTGTGTGTATGTTGCCCATCATGTTTTAAAAGTATCTGAAACTGAAACTGTGTTACAGATTCCTGTATTCATATATATGAAGTTTAATGTAATTGTTTTTATGTTCTATTTAAAAATACTACTGGATGCCATTAGCCCAGTGGTTCCCAAACTGTGTGCCGTGGCACCCTGGGGTGCCTCGGGGCACTTGCATGGGTGTCTCGGGTTGGTGGTCCAGTATCAAAAAATTATTATAGTCAATGTGATAGGCTAAATGTTACGACTCCAGGAAAGTTGGCCTCCTGTGATGTATCAGACTCTGCGGGTTGGGACCGTGGTACAAGAAGCTGAGGAGGTTTCAGATAGCTTTTCCTCATAGGAGAAATAAGGTTATACCCAAGTTGATGGTAGAGAATACGAGGTTTTATTGAGAAACAGGGAACTGGTTAGTATGATGAATACCAGTAGAACTAATAGTCCATAGTCCAGAATGAAAGGAAATTAAATAACTTTAGCACGTGAGTTCTGAGAAACTGCGAATAGAAGGTAACAGCGTACTTGGAGCAGGACGACTGGTGCTAGTGTATAAACTCCATGACAAGCTGGACACTAGTCAGATGATACTGGATTATCCTCACTAGACAAATACAGGAATACTGAGTCCAGGTCACTGGGGTCCACCCAGCAAGACGAGACGGGAATCCAAAGTCAAAGGTAGAGAGGTGTATCCAGCTAGGCTGTGATGACTTTGGCTTGTGATGAGTGTGGGTCTTTTAAGTACACAAAGGTGCGTCGAACTCTGAGTGAAGTACACTGAGATGTGTCACGAAGATATGGACGGATACGCTGGTGTGCATCTTTAGGTGCTCTGGGTTAGTACCCAGAGTGGCATCTTTGGATGCTTCGGGTTTGTACCCAAAGTAGCGTCTTTAGACAAAGGAGTAGAATGTGAAGATACTTAGAAAGTCCAAGACTTGAAGGTATCAGGAGCCAAATACTAGGACTTGAGAAAATGTTGTACAGGCACTGAATGAGCATCCAAGGAGGGTTTTTATATGCAGTTCCTGTTGCTGATTGGTAGCTGACTATAGAACCAGGAATCACAGGTGGACCCTGACTACAACAAAATGGTCGCACCCATGAACTGAAGACTCCATCGGCAATCCTGGAGGATGACGTCACACTGCACGAGGGACGCCAGTCAGCGTGCAGGGGAAGACCCGCGCCCTGCGGCTGGAGTGTTGCCCTGAACATAATCGGTGGCTGCCCAGGCCCACGAACCGGAGACCGGAGGTAAGTAACACTGCTGGCTCTGCGTCGGGACCTGGTAACGGAGTTCCTTACAGAAAACCAGTGCTAATCACTGCCAATCAAAAAATATATGGACAAAAAGAAGTGCAGCCCTGTCAACCACCACATAACTGAACCAAAGGGTGACAGGTAAACACAATTTACTTCATTTAATTTAATAAGAAACTTTAGGCCTAGGAGTGCCATGGCAAAAATGCTGATACTCCAAGTGGCAGTGGTTCAAACAAGTTTGGGAACTACTGTATTAGCCAATGTCTTTAAATAATATATAGCAAATTATGTGATTCTTGATGCTGTTCTCAAATGATTCAAACTATTTAAACACTCATTTATATGACTATTATCCCACAATTATTATTATACAAAAGACCAATTGTTAGAAATCCACATAAAAAAACAAACAAAAAAAAAAAAAACAGCTTTGGCTAACTCTCCCCCTAAGGATCGGATTCAACTATCCGCGAAAAGCTGAGATTTCACCTCATTCACATGTTTTGAATCGAGGTTTTCGCTTGCTTTCACAATGCGCATCCACAATACCTGTCCCAGTACTTTATGCCCATTTTCCATCACTTTTTACATTTTTGTCCCCAAAAATACCATGGTTTTTTTGGGTGAATTTTTTTGCCTATATAGTCAATGGGGGGGGTAGGGTACAAAGAGTTCTGAACCAAGTCCAAACAATTGGACCCCAAAATATGGAGATTGCACTTCTTTTCTCCTGCCTTTGGGTGGCAAAAACGTCCTGGAGTTGAGTAGGGCGATACTTCGGACACCGGCGAAAACTGCGCATGGGTGAATACATTTAGCAGATCGCAGATTTTTGCCACTAATTGAATACGGGCCTAAGTTTCAAGCATTCAGGATAATATATCCCATAGCTACTTACATGCTACTACTCAACTAATTGAAAAAAAATATCTGCATCTGGCATGTGAATGTGTTTTTACCTACCTTTAAGTCACAACAAAGATTTCATCCATGATCCTTATACTTGATTCCCTCCAACAACACAGCCATACTTTCATTAGTTTCTTACATGTCCACTGCATAGGCCAGAGGTACTGAAAGGAGATTGTTCCCATTATGTCAGTGGTTCCCAAACTGAGTGTCGTGGCACCCTGGGGTGCCTCGGGACACTTGCAGGGGTGCCTAAGGTTGGTGGTCCAGCACCAAATCAAATTATTTATAGTCAATGTAAATATGTGGACAAACAGAAGTATAAACCTGTCCACCACCACCACATAACTGCCCCTAAGGATGACCGGTAAGCACAATTTACTTCACTTTACTACATTTCTGCATTTATCAATAACAAACTTTTGGATTAGGGGTGCCATGAAAACAATGCTGAATACTCTAGGGCACCGTGGTTCAATAAAGTTTGGGAACAACTGCATTATGTAGTAACACTGCTTCAGACTACTCTTCTAGAAATCATAAACAATCGCTGCTCACTAGTTTTGTGTTGAACACCAAACTCAATCATTAAGCTGTGATCATCAGTACACACTCATACTGAATTTTTGCATTTCAAATAAATGTGGCAAAAGTAAAGTTTATTGTTATAAAACTTGAAATGGTCATACCTTGAGGCAGAAGGTTCCACTATTGCAGCTTAGAACCCAAAAGTTTGGCTTGTTTTTTGACAGTTTTAAATTACAAAGCAAATAATTTAATTCTTCCCGTTCTATGATGTAAGGTGATTTGTTTTGAGTTTTGGGGTGATCCTCTGCTGTAATTTCTGTATCTTCTGACTCTCTTTGCTTTGATGTCCCCATTCAATGGTACACACACAAGGTACCAGAACAAGCAGTCCTTCTCCATGAGGCACAAGTTTTAGCACAGAAGACACTTAGGGATATTTGATAGTGTTCATAGTTCTACTCTAATGCCCAGCAATACTAGTTATACAAGAATAACAGTCAGTACAGTGGTACTTATTCTCATGCCATACCATTGGGACAGCAAATGGCATCACATGACAATCTCCTTTCAATCATTCTATCAGATTAGTTGTGCAGATAATGCAAGAAATATGGGGTACCCAGATTTTATCCTGGTCACCAAGGGCACAGTTAAAGTACCTTTTATAAGCCTTCTTTATCAAAATGTTAATAGGCTTTCTTTGACTTTTTTGGTGTGAACTTACCGCATACATGCCAAGAGTTATCAGGATGTTTCGTGCACCCACAAATTTTAGCAGCTGTCATTACTTTGTATGTACTTACAAAGAGCGCAAAAAAATTTACTCCCGAAGATACGAAGTAACAGACACAAAAAAATAATACCACTAATTTAAAATGGAGAAATGAAAACAAATATAAAATCGCCACTTGCACTGGTCACTGGCAGTGGTATGAAGGCCACATATCTCCTTATGGTGACAAACCATCAGCCAGAATGCTGGGGCACAAAGACAGAGGCTTCATCATTTAGCAGCCCACTGTGAGAACACCCCCAGTTACTGATGTCATGGTACAGTCCAGGATGCTTCCTGCTTACTTCCCCCTCTGCACTCTGGTTGGGAGCTGGGAAAGGAGCCAGCAAGCAACATGCTGTCCAGCGCTAAGAGGAGGGTTCTTTCCCAGGGCCAGCACATGGAGGAAGATGAGGAAGGGATTCCGATGACATAGAGGATGAGGAGTCTGGGGAGGATGCACTATAACAGTAGTTATAAACAGACCAATAGACTGATATAGAAATGTACATAAATCTGATTGTTTATCTACATATCTAATGTTTGTGTGCATGTGCAGGACCCATTCTGCTCATATGCAGAATGAGTCCTGCATGTTAGCATGCAGTGCCCCCAAGCCACAGCATGATTGACATGCTGTAGCTGTTTGCGGGTGGGAATAGGGTGGCGCTGTGTTGCGTGCATTCTCGCAAGCAGCCAGGAGCCAGCCAGGCTCAGTAAGCTTTGGCTTACGCAGTCTGGCCAAATCAGCAACCATCACAACCTAGGGACTGCAGATGCATGCATGAGGTGTCTATTTTCTTTAGACAGTATTGTACAGCCACTTCCTTGTGGCTCTGCAGTACTGTCCAGATCTGAATCAGGACCCAAGTGTGGCGAGACCAAGACGACTATTATAAATAACATCAATGCAACTATTCTATGTATTGTGCTCAAATTAATAATTATAATATGTGTTGGGAGGGGTTACGGTAATGGGAGCCTTTATAATAAGGCACCAGCTATTCCCTGTCCCAATGCAACTATAATATCATTGGGGAAGGAATAATATGGAGAAGGAGATACTGTTCACCCATAAGTGACAGTTACCTGCGTCTCCAACCTTCCTTCATCTCATGCCATTATATATCAATTCTGACAGTTGCTATGGCTATCGGTGGTATTAGCAACATCTTTACTGGAAGGAGATTGGAACCAACAAAATTCACTTCCACTGTAACTGTACAGATGCACTTACCCACCAAGAAAACCAGTGAAAATAAAACAAGGGTAGCGAGGGAAGATCAGAATGAGGGAAGTGGCTGATCTTACATAGCATAGCTACTATAAAAGTAACACTGAAAAACAACACCATGCAAGAGTGAGAATTAATATTTAGGCCCAACCCTTGTACAGCCTTGGGGTTTAACCCTCTTAAAGCTTATACTGTAGGCAGCCTTTGGTCAGCATTAAGAGCAGATTTTTAGGATGTTGAGCAATTCTAGTCCACATCAGTGAATGCTGATTATTTGATCAGCAACATGTGAATTCTTGCATAAAACAGAAAAGATGAACTGAAAACATTATATGAAGATTTCTGCTTCCTTACAATTGAAAGTAAATGATCAAACAATGCTCCTTCTACATAACCCTACATTCCCATATCTGCTTGAGCATTTCAAGCAAGCTACAGTAGGTGTAAAAATATCTTAACCCATTTGCTGCTGAGTATTTTACCCCTTTTCTGAGCCTTTTTTTTAGTACTTTTTGAGCTGGTCACATTTCAACATCAATATCAGTAATATTCTTTATGCAATTCCATAATTGACTTTGTTTTATTCATCAGATTTTTAGCAAAAAACTTTAGTCTACTTATTTTTTCGAACACTGCAAATATACTATACTCAAAATGACCAAACAAGTGTTTTTTTTAAATTGAAATTGCAAGTAAACGAAAGGTAAATGTGTGAATTTTTTCATAAAGACCACAAAACTGCAAAACGCAGTTTTTCCTACTAAAAGTTGTACTTGAAAATCATAATCACCTCTGTACTCTGTAATATTGCCTCTGTGTTGTCTCCAACTTTAACACCTCCACCATCTCTCTCTATGACTACCTCCTCTCCTTCAGCAACACCCTCCCCCTACTCCAACCCACATCCTTAGGACTTGAGTCTTGATGCCCTTGACCTAACCAGTTTCTTCTCCTTTTTAATCCATGACTATACTGTCTCTCCCTATGAGAATTCCCTCATTACAGCCTTTGATTGAGATGCCATGCTGTTATTTTCAATTTACAAACATCTTCTCCCCCACCCTGACATTCTACTCTGACCCATTTTCTTCAAAAGTGCACTTGCTCTGTTGAGTACCTCTAGAGGAAATTGCATTCTCACATTCAATAGCTCCACTACACTCACTAAACATTCCTACTTTAAAGCCCTCATCACTTCCCACCCTTGCTGCTTCTCTATTCACTACCCCTCTCCTCATCCATCAGTGACCTTGACCTTGCCATCAACTTTACCTACAAAATATAGTTCTGCCATGACATCTCATCCCTTCGGGTTCCACCTTCCTTTACTCCAACACCCCACCAGGATTGCCAACATTGTCATCTTCTCATCCTTCGATAGAGCAAAGTTCATGTCCCCTTCTCCTATATTCACTTGCCCTTGACCCCATCCACTCTTACCTTCTATGCTCTCTTCCACCTGATCCATGCTCCCACAATGCTAATGTGGTCAATGTATCTCTCTGATCAGTCACCTTCCCCCTCATAATTTAAGGACATCCTTTTCTTAAGAAGCTCTCTTGACTCCTCTTCCCTCTGTACCATTCAAACTCTCCTGCTTATACATCCCAACTCCTTGAGTGGGTGGTGTACAACTGACTCCCATCCTTTCTCTCCACATACTTCCTTCAAGAGCCAATCCAGTCTGGCTTTTGGTCTGTTCATACCATCAAAAAATGGTTAAATCCAAAGGACAATTCTTTGTTCTTATTCTTCATGACAGCAGCATTTGAAGCCTTTACTACTTCCTCCTCTCCCAAAACATCCACTCCATTGTATTCATTAATCATCTCTCTCCTGGTTCACATTTAATTTTTTCCTTGTCCATATAAACACCAACCTTCACCTCTTCTCCACTTTCCCTTCCCATCAGGGTCCTCCAAAGTCCTGTCTTTGGGCCCCTTCTGTTCTTTCTTTACACCTCATCTCTCAGTGGGATTATCAATTCCTTTAGTGTCAAGAACCATCTCTATGCCAATCACACCCAATTATATGTCTCTTCCCCTAATCTCTCTCACTCAATCCTCTCCCATGTCACCTCCTATCTGCCAGCCATCTCTTTCAGGATGACCAAACCCCCCCCAGCCAAGGTCCCCTTGTCATTCC
This sequence comes from Taudactylus pleione, assembly GCA_031769625.1. Taxonomy (NCBI): domain Eukaryota; kingdom Metazoa; phylum Chordata; class Amphibia; order Anura; family Myobatrachidae; genus Taudactylus; species Taudactylus pleione. The sequence continues at coordinate 10,334,374 of JAUIMM010001311.1, read as the reverse complement.
TGAGGGTTAGTTTGGGTTGGAACAGGCGTGGGAAGCTGAAGAGGGGATTTGGGAGGTGCGAATGAACTTAGGTGATTTAAACCAGGACTTCCTCATGTATAGATGTGAGGAGGTAGAGATTCGGCAGTGTATGACGGGCCCAAAGGCGAGGACAGGAGTAGAAATTCTTTATTGAACAGCAGGTTAGAATGTAACTGGATATATAATACTGAATTAATGAACATAATCAGATTGGGACTGATGTTGATGAATTGATTAACTTGATCAATTGGGACCGATATTGATGAATTTAAGAACTTAATCGATGAAAGCATCAGATGAGACTGATGGTTGGATGTATCAGATGAAATCAATGGTGGCTGTAAGAATAAGTAAATTCAGACTGGTGTTCAAGATGGTATAAGAGACTTGTTTACCAGATAAAGGAATGGACTGGAAAAGTATAGATACAGAGTACCTGGGAGCTCAGCACAGAGCTGTAACTTCAGAAAGAAGCGACGTTGTACTGGCAACAGAGGCCAGTTAGAAAAAGGAATTTATAAGGGAAGATTCCCAGGGATTGGATGCTGCAATCAGCTGGTCTGGGAGCAGCGCTCTGAGTGGAGGAAGAGCGTCAGGTAAACCACATGGCTGCACCCATACTGTGGTTTAGGAGGGAACTCTGGCTTGCTGCTTGTGTGCCATCATGCTGGGAAAACATGCTGTGAGAAAGGGACTGCAGAGAGCCATCTCCATGCTCAGTGACAGAACACTGAGTGGATAGGGCAGGAGCAGCACATACGGACTTCAGCACCAGCTGGGAGCAATGTGCATCATGAGCGGATGTATGTGCTATCCTGGAGTGATGCACAGCGCAAGCAGACCTCAGCGCTAGCCTGGACAGACACCGGAGAGTTAAGAAAGTGGTTTTTAAGGGCCGGAGCGTGACTCCCCTCTTCACTTGCCATCTCCCTCTCTGTTAACATCTCCTTCAACAATGTCCCATGAGTCTGATATATAGGTGTCACCAGGGGCATTTCTAGAGAGGAGGGGGCCTGTGTGCAGTCTCCAATACAGGCCCCTTCCTCTCTGCCCGGTGAATATGGGGTGACACCATCTTGTGTTGCCCCTGATGACGCCATCTTGCGTTGTCATCACGAAACCATTGAGTACAATGCTTTATTTATTATGTGATCGCAAAATCCATTGATCAGTTAGGATCTTTGGGCATTGCGATTGAACCACACGGTTGGGGCAGACCGTGATTGTGAACTGAGTTGTGGTTTAGGAAATCACTGAAAAGGGTAAGGGTTATTGGAACTCTTAAATTCTAGCAGTGGAAAGTACTCGAAAAGGGATTTGATTAGGGGTACTGTGTGTTCCCATTGGTTAGGGGTACTGTGTGTTCCCATTTGTTAGGGGTACTGTGTGTTCCCTATCCGGAAGGCAGGATATTGTATAGGCGGCATTCTGCTGCTTGTTGTGTAGGTTGACTGTAACAATTAGCGAGTTGGTTGTACATAGCGGATGAAGGTGAGTGGATGCAGCCTGTGAATTTGTCCACCGGTCTAAATCTCTATTGAAAAGTTTAGAATTTTGGCCCAAGATGGGTGCTAAACAAACAGTGGAAATGTTAGATGATGCGCTGCTTTTGGAAGGATCGACAGGTTCGGCACGGCATATAATGCATACAAAGTACGGATTTGCAACTACGCATTGTGATGTATGGGTTAAGATGACGAGGAAGTGTGTGAAACCTTTTCCAAAGATTGGCAGTTTTGATGTGGAAATATAGAACAATGTTAGAGATAGCATCTGTGTGGTGAAATCTCTGAAGAAAAGAGTAAAATATAACGATTGCTTGAAGCTGTCACTGCATGAGGGTAACATGTGGCTTAGCCGTGTGCGCGCGGTGCAAAATAGCATCATGCTCACGATGCAAGGGAGCTCGCATGCAACTCTATATTGGGTCATGTGTGCGCCACAAGGGAGCGCGTATGTATGGCAAGGTAGCATTGCTGAAAGTACAGTTAGTAGCGCAGGCACACCTCCACCGCCACACGCAGTGGAAGGTGAAGATACAGCCCATACCAAAAATGATAAAGATCTAACAAATAACTTGTACCCTCTCCTGAGTAATTATAAGGAAAATGTTTATGAAGCAGATGATGAACCTGTTGTAATGTCAGCTATTTATCATGCAGTTCAAATGTTAAATGTTCCACCACAGCGGGTACAGGAAGTGGCCTCACAAATAGTAGTAGCAGAAGTGCTACCACCCACAGACGCCATAGCGGAAGCTGGTGGAAATACTATTATACATTGCAGTAATAGACTGAACCCCCCAAGTACCAAGGCCAAAGGTAATGGTGTGGTAGGCATGCATCCAGTCTGGACAATAACAGTTCCCAATGGGAATCCGGACGCAGGTGGTGTGGTGCCTACAAGGGAGGTAGCAATGCATTGTCCATGGACAAGAGCAAAGCTACATTACATAATGACAGATTTCCCTGACCCTAGAAAGAGTTAGCAAAGTGTCAGAGATTTATAAAATATTTAGGTAATGCTCATGAGCCAACCAACAAAGATTGGCGAGTGGTATTACGGGCATGTCTTTCACACAATACCGATGTGAAAAAGTTTATCATGGCTTGTGTATTGGATGGAGATAGTCCCTTAACTGACAAAAGTAATTAGGATAACATAACCTGCATAATCACCCAATTGGCCGTATATTTTCCAGTGGTAGTTAACTGGAGTAAAATTTTTACAATAAAGCAGAAGGAGAGTGAGTCTGCAAAAGATTATTTCACCAGAGCGCTGCAGACTATTACCCAGTACACTGGAATAGAGGACATAAAAAGATAGCACGCACCACAGGGAAATGGTCATCACGGTACTTATGGATGGTCTTAAAGACAATCTAAAGACCAGGGTTCAGATCTCACATCCTGGGTGGAGGGGAATTATGGTAGACACCCTCAGGGAAACTGCTATTGAACATGACAAAAACATCCTCAGGAAGCATGAAAACAGAGTGAGAAGCTAATGGCCGTTAGCATTCAAGCTCTTGAAACAATGCATCCACAGCCACCAGACACCTACTCACCTACACAGCTACAAGTTCTCAATACATATCATCCTGTGCAGTCACAAATTACACAGCCATACCACACATATCGCACTCGGCAAGAAAACACATATCGACATACCTTGCCTCAGAACACATTCCACACACAGCCACAACCCCTATATCCACATCCTCAGCCATTATCTTTCCACACTCCCCAACCAACACAACAGCAACCTTTCAAACCATACCCACCACGAAGGTGTTATAACTGCAACCAGAAGGGACACCTAATTAGGGACTGTAAAGCAAGGAAACAGGGACCACCTAACCATGGAGCTCCAAAACATCCCCAGAATGCAGGAAACTTTCAGCAATCGCCTGCTCACATAGTGACGGTAGATGCTTTATTGGAGCAGGACAGTCAGCTCTAGGGGTCAGGTCACACCTGTAGTCTACAGCCAGTCAGGTTAACTGGGAGTACTAGGGAAGAACTTGTAATGATGGTTGATGTAGCTGGTACTAAACATACTTTTCTTCTAGACACAGAGGCGACCAGATCAGTGTTAAAATCTCCATCCAATTTACAGATGACCTGCAAGACAGTACCAGCAGTGGGTGTAATGGGTAAAGTGCAGCATTATCCTTTAACCGAATCTGCAGAGGATACTATCGGGCCGTTGCATACCAGGCATTTCTTTCTCCTGGCAGTAGTGGCTCATACTAACCTACTGGGAAGGGATTTGTTGTGTAAAATGGGATATATCATTTATTGTACCCCTGATGGTATATTTTTAGATATCCCAGAGAGAGTTGCGCATGAGCTAAGGGATATATTGGACACTCTGCAAAGGTTAATGCTTCACTCTACCATCCTAGAGCAAAGTCCATCACAAGTAAAGGAGATGTTATCGCAAATACTGGGTTCCCTTTAGACCAAAGATGGACAGGACACTGGATTAATGGCAAATGTAGCTCCTGTAATGATCAACTTAAAGGCGAGAAGACAGGCTCCAAAAATCCCTCAGTACCCTTTAAAACCAGAGGTGGAGCTAGGGGTGTATCCCATAATTGAGAGATTGCTCCAGCATGGGATTTTTGTCCGTATCGCTAGTGTAGCCAACAGTCCCATCTTTCTTGTGAAGAAGAGTGGTGGGAGGTGTTATAGGCTAGTACAGGACCTTAGAGGGGTTAATAAGGTAGTTGAGAGCCAATTCCCTGTAGTGCCAAATCCAGCTGTCATTCTCATGCAGATCCCACCAATTGCAACCCATTTTACTGTTATTGACCTCTGTTCTGCCTTCTTCTCTGTCCCTCTTCATCCTGACTGTCAGTATTTATTTGCCTTCACATACAAGGGGGTACAATATACATGGACATGATTGCCCCAGTGTTTCATAGATAGCCCCAGTATTTTCTCTCAGGCCTTACACGACTGTTTGCAATCTTTCCAACCAGGCAATGGATCTGTTCTAATCCAATATGTAGACGATTTATTGTTTTGTTCTGATTCGTTTGTCATATTTAAATGATACTAAACTACTGTTGCTTCATCTCTCACAGACAGAACAGAAGGTCGCTAGGGACAAATTACAGCCATGCCAGAACCAACAGCAAATCCGTACCTTCTTGGGCATTTGCAGATCATGGATCCCAGGTTTTTCTATTGTGGCCTTACCTTTGCAGGAATTGGTGTAATTCTCAAAACCTGACCGTGTCACACACACAGAGGAAACAGAGCAGGCTTTTCTTAGCCTTAAGGACAGTCTGACAAGAGCACTTGCATTGGGAATACCAGATTATGAAAAGCTTTTGATTTATATAGTACGGAGGCTAATGGCTGCGCAGCAGGTGTCCTCACACAAAAACATGGTGATGCTAGTAGACTCATAGCATACTACAGTGCACAATTGGACACTGTGGCAAGATCACTCCCAATGTGTTTAAAAAATGTAGCAGCAACTGCTCTTTTGGTCAGTAAGAGTGAAGATGTAGTATTAGGCCATGATATGATTGTTTATACACCCCATGCTGTATCTGCTTTGCTGAATTCTGCCCAAACCAGACATGTTTCCTCAGCTAGGTTCACAAAATGGGAAATAGCTCTAATAGCACCTACAAATATCACCATTAAACAGTGCAGTACGTTAAACCCAGCAACGTATTTACCATATGTTCCTAGGCAGGCACAAAGGGTGGAGAGAGGTGAGCCACTTGCTGAAGGTGAGTTTTGCAGGTGTACTGATACACATGATTGTATGGAATATTTGAATCCGACCTTTACTGCAAGACCAGACATACGTGATACACCCTTAGAAAATGTAGATTTGACATTTTACACGGATGGGAGTTGTCATAGACAAGCTGACACAGGTGAATTATGCACAGGTTATGCTGTTGTAAATGATGAAGATGTTGTAGAAGCTGAACCACTTGGTCCACCTCACTCAGCACAAGTAGCTGAGCTGGTGGCATTAAGGAGAGCATGTGAACTGGCAGAAGGTAAGTCAGCTAACATCTACACTGACTCCTTTTGGGATAGTGCATGATTTTGAAGCTCTTTGGCTTACGCAGTCTGGCCAAATCAGCAACCATCACAACCTAGGGACTGCAGATGCATGCATGAGGTGTCTATTTTCTTTAGACAGTATTGTACAGCCACTTCCTTGTGGCTCTGCAGTACTGTCCAGATCTGAATCAGGCCCCAAGTGTGGCGAGACCAAGACGACTATTATAAATAACATCAATGCAACTATTCTATGTATTGTGCTCAAATTAATAATTATAATATGTGTTGGGAGGGGTTACGGTAATGGGAGCCTTTATAATAAGGCACCAGCTATTCCCTGTCCCAATGCAACTATAATATCATTGGGGAAGGAATAATATGGAGAAGGAGATACTGTTCACCCATAAGTGACAGTTACCTGCGTCTCCAACCTTCCTTCATCTCATGCCATTATATATCAATTCTTACAGTTGCTATGGCTATCGGTGGTATTAGCAACATCTTTACTGGAAGGAGATTGGAACCAACAAAATTCACTTCCACTGTAACTGTACAGATGCACTTACCCACCAAGAAAACCAGTGAAAATAAAACAAGGGTAGCGAGGGAAGATCAGAATGAGGGAAGTGGCTGATCTTACATAGCATAGCTACTATAAAAGTAACACTGAAAAACAACACCATGCAAGAGTGAGAATTAATATTTAGGCCCAACCCTTGTACAGCCTTGGGGTTTAACCCTCTTAAAGCTTATACTGTAGGCAGCCTTTGGTCAGCATTAAGAGCAGATTTTTAGGATGTTGAGCAATTCTAGTCCACATCAGTGAATGCTGATTATTTGATCAGCAACATGTGAATTCTTGCATAAAACAGAAAAGATGAACTGAAAACATTATATGAAGATTTCTGCTTCCTTACAATTGAAAGTAAATGATCAAACAATGCTCCTTCTACATAACCCTACATTCCCATATCTGCTTGAGCATTTCAAGCAAGCTACAGTAGGTGTAAAAATATCTTAACCCATTTGCTGCTGAGTATTTTACCCCTTTTCTGAGCCTTTTTTTAGTACTTTTTGAGCTGGTCACATTTCAACATCAATATCAGTAATATTCTTTATGCAATTCCATAATTGACTTTGTTTTATTCATCAGATTTTTAGCAAAAAACTTTAGTCTACTTATTTTTTCGAACACTGCAAATATACTATACTCAAAATGACCAAACAAGTGTTTTTTTTAAATTGAAATTGCAAGTAAACGAAAGGTAAATGTGTGAATTTTTTCATAAAGACCACAAAACTGCAAAACGCAGTTTTTCCTACTAAAAGTTGTACTTGAAAATCATAATCACCTCTGTACTCTGTAATATTGCCTCTGTGTTGTCTCCAACTTTAACACCTCCACCATCTCTCTCTATGACTACCTCCTCTCCTTCAGCAACACCCTCCCCCTACTCCAACCCACATCCTTAGGACTTGAGTCTTGATGCCCTTGACCTAACCAGTTTCTTCTCCTTTTTAATCCATGACTATACTGTCTCTCCCTATGAGAATTCCCTCATTACAGCCTTTGATTGAGATGCCATGCTGTTATTTTCAATTTACAAACATCTTCTCCCCCACCCTGACATTCTACTCTGACCCATTTTCTTCAAAAGTGCTCTTGCTCTGTTGAGTACCTCTAGAGGAAATTGCATTCTCACATTCAATAGCTCCACTACACTCACTAAACATTCCTACTTTAAAGCCCTCATCACTTCCCACCCTTGCTGCTTCTCTATTCACTACCCCTCTCCTCATCCATCAGTGACCTTGACCTTGCCATCAACTTTACCTACAAAATATAGTTCTGCCATGACATCTCATCCCTTCGGGTTCCACCTTCCTTTACTCCAACACCCCACCAGGATTGCCAACATTGTCATCTTCTCATCCTTCGATAGAGCAAAGTTCATGTCCCCTTCTCCTATATTCACTTGCCCTTGACCCCATCCACTCTTACCTTCTATGCTCTCTTCCACCTGATCCATGCTCCCACAATGCTAATGTGGTCAATGTATCTCTCTGATCAGTCACCTTCCCCCTCATAAATTAAGGACATCCTTTTCTTAAGAAGCTCTCTTGACTCCTCTTCCCTCTGTACCATTCAAACTCTCCTGCTTATACATCCCAACTCCTTGAGTGGGTGGTGTACAACTGACTCCCATCCTTTCTCTCCACATACTTCCTTCAAGAGCCAATCCAGTCTGGCTTTTGGTCTGTTCATACCATCAAAAAATGGTTAAATCCAAAGGACAATTCTTTGTTCTTATTCTTCATGACAGCAGCATTTGAAGCCTTTACTACTTCCTCCTCTCCCAAAACATCCACTCCATTGTATTCATTAATCATCTCTCTCCTGGTTCACATTTAATTTTTTCCTTGTCCATATAAACACCAACCTTCACCTCTTCTCCACTTTCCCTTCCCATCAGGGTCCTCCAAAGTCCTGTCTTTGGGCCCCTTCTGTTCTTTCTTTACACCTCATCTCTCAGTGGGATTATCAATTCCTTTAGTGTTGAGAACCATCTCTATGCCAATCACACCCAATTATATGTCTCTTCCCCTAATCTCTCTCACTCAATCCTCTCCCATGTCACCTCCTATCTGCCAGCCATCTCTTTCAGGATGACCAAACCCCCCCCAGCCAAGGTCCCCTTGTCATTCCTGAGGGTTAGTTTGGGTTGGAACAGGCGTGGGAAGCTGAAGAGGGGATTTGAGAGGTGCGAATGAACTTAGGTGGTTTAAACCAGGACTTCCTCATGTATAGATGTGAGGAGGTAGAGATTCGGCAGTGTATGACGGGCCCAAAGGCGAGGACAGGAGTAGAAATTCTTTATTGAACAGCAGGTTAGAATGTAACTGGATATATAATACTGAATTAATGAACATAATCAGATTGGGACTGATGTTGATGAATTGATTAACTTGATCAATTGGGACCGATATTGATGAATTTAAGAACTTAATCGATGAAAGCATCAGATGAGACTGATGGTTGGATGTATCAGATGAAATCAATGGTGGCTGTAAGAATAAGTAAATTCAGACTGGTGTTCAAGATGGTATAAGAGACTTGTTTACCAGATAAAGGAATGGACTGGAAAAGTATAGATACAGAGTACCTGGGAGCTCAGCACAGAGCTGTAACTTCAGAAAGAAGCGACGTTGTACTGGCAACAGAGGCCAGTTAGAAAAAGGAATTTATAAGGGAAGATTCCCAGGGATTGGATGCTGCAATCAGCTGGTCTGGGAGCAGCGCTCTGAGTGGAGGAAGAGCGTCAGGTAAACCACATGGCTGCACCCATACTGTGGTTTAGGAGGGAACTCTGGCTTGCTGCTTGTGTGCCATCATGCTGGGAAAACATGCTGTGAGAAAGGGACTGCAGAGAGCCATCTCCATGCTCAGTGACAGAACACTGAGTGGATAGGGCAGGAGCAGCACATACGGACTTCAGCACCAGCTGGGAGCAATGTGCATCATGAGCGGATGTATGTGCTATCCTGGAGTGATGCACAGCGCAAGCAGACCTCAGCGCTAGCCTGGACAGACACCGGAGAGTTAAGAAAGTGGTTTTTAAGGGCCGGAGCGTGACTCCCCTCTTCACTTGCCATCTCCCTCTCTGTTAACATCTCCTTCAACAATGTCCCATGAGTCTGATATATAGGTGTCACCAGGGGCATTTCTAGAGAGGAGGGGGCCTGTGTGCAGTCTCCAATACAGGCCCCTTCCTCTCTGCCCGGTGAATATGGGGTGACACCATCTTGTGTTGCCCCTGATGACGCCATCTTGCGTTGTCATCACGAAACCATTGAGTACAATGCTTTATTTATTATGTGATCGCAAAATCCATTGATCAGTTAGGTTCTTTGGGCATTGCGATTGAACCACACGTTTGGGGCAGACCGTGATTGTGAACTGAGTTGTGGTTTAGGAAATCACTGAAAAGGGTAAGGGTTATTGGAACTCTTAAATTCTAGCAGTGGAAAGTACTCGAAAAGGGATTTGATTAGGGGTACTGTGTGTTCCCATTGGTTAGGGGTACTGTGTGTTCCCATTTGTTAGGGGTACTGTGTGTTCCCTATCCGGAAGGCAGGATATTGTATAGGCGGCATTCTGCTGCTTGTTGTGTAGGTTGACTGTAACAATTAGCGAGTTGGTTGTACATAGCGGATGAAGGTGAGTGGACGCAGCCTGTGAATTTGTCCACCGGTCTAAATCTCTATTGAAAAGTTTAGAATTTTGGCCCAAGATGGGTGCTAAACAAACAGTGGAAATGTTAGATGATGCGCTGCTTTTGGAAGGATCGACAGGTTCGGCACGGCATATAATGCATACAAAGTACGGATTTGCAACTACGCATTGTGATGTATGGGTTAAGATGACGAGGAAGTGTGTGAAACCTTTTCCAAAGATTGGCAGTTTTGATGTGGAAATATAGAACAATGTTAGAGATAGCATCTGTGTGGTGAAATCTCTGAAGAAAAGAGTAAAATATAACGATTGCTTGAAGCTGTCACTGCATGAGGGTAACATGTGGCTTAGCCGTGTGCGCGCGGTGCAAAATAGCATCATGCTCACGATGCAAGGGAGCTCGCATGCAACTCTATATTGGGTCATGTGTGCGCCACAAGGGAGCGCGTATGTATGGCAAGGTAGCATTGCTGAAAGTACAGTTAGTAGCGCAGGCACACCTCCACCGCCACACGCAGTGGAAGGTGAAGATACAGCCCATACCAAAAATGATAAAGATCTAACAAATAACTTGTACCCTCTCCTGAGTAATTATAAGGAAAATGTTTATGAAGCAGATGATGAACCTGTTGTAATGTCAGCTATTTATCATGCAGTTCAAATGTTAAATGTTCCACCACAGCGGGTACAGGAAGTGGCCTCACAAATAGTAGTAGCAGAAGTGCTACCACCCACAGACGCCATAGCGGAAGCTGGTGGAAATACTATTATACATTGCAGTAATAGACTGAACCCCCCAAGTACCAAGGCCAAAGGTAATGGTGTGGTAGGCATGCATCCAGTCTGGACAATAACAGTTCCCAATGGGAATCCGGACGCAGGTGGTGTGGTGCCTACAAGGGAGGTAGCAATGCATTGTCCATGGACAAGAGCAAAGCTACATTACATAATGACAGATTTCCCTGACCCTAGAAAGAGTTAGCAAAGTGTCAGAGATTTATAAAATATTTAGGTAATGCTCATGAGCCAACCAACAAAGATTGGCGAGTGGTATTACGGGCATGTCTTTCACACAATACCGATGTGAAAAAGTTTATCATGGCTTGTGTATTGGATGGAGATAGTCCCTTAACTGACAAAAGTAATTAGGATAACATAACCTGCATAATCACCCAATTGGCCGTATATTTTCCAGTGGTAGTTAACTGGAGTAAAATTTTTACAATAAAGCAGAAGGAGAGTGAGTCTGCAAAAGATTATTTCACCAGAGCGCTGCAGACTATTACCCAGTACACTGGAATAGAGGACATAAAAAGATAGCACGCACCACAGGGAAATGGTCATCACGGTACTTATGGATGGTCTTAAAGACAATCTAAAGACCAGGGTTCAGATCTCACATCCTGGGTGGAGGGGAATTATGGTAGACACCCTCAGGGAAACTGCTATTGAACATGACAAAAACATCCTCAGGAAGCATGAAAACAGAGTGAGAAGCTAATGGCCGTTAGCATTCAAGCTCTTGAAACAATGCATCCACAGCCACCAGACACCTACTCACCTACACAGCTACAAGTTCTCAATACATATCATCCTGTGCAGTCACAAATTACACAGCCATACCACACATATCGCACTCGGCAACAAAACACATATCGACATACCTTGCCTCAGAACACATTCCACACACAGCCACAACCCCTATATCCACATCCTCAGCCATTATCTTTCCACACTCCCCAACCAACACAACAGCAACCTTTCAAACCATACCCACCACGAAGGTGTTATAACTGCAACCAGAAGGGACACCTAATTAGGGACTGTAAAGCAAGGAAACAGGGACCACCTAACCATGGAGCTCCAAAACATCCCCAGAATGCAGGAAACTTTCAGCAATCGCCTGCTCACATAGTGACGGTAGATGCTTTATTGGAGCAGGACAGTCAGCTCTAGGGGTCAGGTCACACCTGTAGTCTACAGCCAGTCAGGTTAACTGGGAGTACTAGGGAAGAACTTGTAATGATGGTTGATGTAGCTGGTACTAAACATACTTTTCTTCTAGACACAGAGGCGACCAGATCAGTGTTAAAATCTCCATCCAATTTACAGATGACCTGCAAGACAGTACCAGCAGTGGGTGTAATGGGTAAAGTGCAGCATTATCCTTTAACCGAATCTGCAGAGGATACTATCGGGCCGTTGCATACCAGGCATTTCTTTCTCCTGGCAGTAGTGGCTCATACTAACCTACTGGGAAGGGATTTGTTGTGTAAAATGGGATATATCATTTATTGTACCCCTGATGGTATATTTTTAGATATCCCAGAGAGAGTTGCGCATGAGCTAAGGGATATATTGGACACTCTGCAAAGGTTAATGCTTCACTCTACCATCCTAGAGCAAAGTCCATCACAAGTAAAGGAGATGTTATCGCAAATACTGGGTTCCCTTTAGACCAAAGATGGACAGGACACTGGATTAATGGCAAATGTAGCTCCTGTAATGATCAACTTAAAGGCGAGAAGACAGGCTCCAAAAATCCCTCAGTACCCTTTAAAACCAGAGGTGGAGCTAGGGGTGTATCCCATAATTGAGAGATTGCTCCAGCATGGGATTTTTGTCCGTATCGCTAGTGTAGCCAACAGTCCCATCTTTCTTATGAAGAAGAGTGGTGGGAGGTGTTATAGGCTAGTACAGGACCTTAGAGGGGTTAATAAGGTAGTTGAGAGCCAATTCCCTGTAGTGCCAAATCCAGCTGTCATTCTCATGCAGATCCCACCAATTGCAACCCATTTTACTGTTATTGACCTCTGTTCTGCCTTCTTCTCTGTCCCTCTTCATCCTGACTGTCAGTATTTATTTGCCTTCACATACAAGGGGGTACAATATACATGGACATGATTGCCCCAGTGTTTCATAGATAGCCCCAGTATTTTCTCTCAGGCCTTACACGACTGTTTGCAATCTTTCCAACCAGGCAATGGATCTGTTCTAATCCAATATGTAGACGATTTATTGTTTTGTTCTGATTCGTTTGTCATATTTAAATGATACTAAACTACTGTTGCTTCATCTCTCACAGACAGAACAGAAGGTCGCTAGGGACAAATTACAGCCATGCCAGAACCAACAGCAAATCCGTACCTTCTTGGGCATTTGCAGATCATGGATCCCAGGTTTTTCTATTGTGGCCTTACCTTTGCAGGAATTGGTGTAATTCTCAAAACCTGACCGTGTCACACACACAGAGGAAACAGAGCAGGATTTTCTTAGCCTTAAGGACAGTCTGACAAGAGCACTTGCATTGGGAATACCAGATTATGAAAAGCTTTTGATTTATATAGTACGGAGGCTAATGGCTGCGCAGCAGGTGTCCTCACACAAAAACATGGTGATGCTAGTAGACTCATAGCATACTACAGTGCACAATTGGACACTGTGGCAAGATCACTCCCAATGTGTTTAAAAAATGTAGCAGCAACTGCTCTTTTGGTCAGTAAGAGTGAAGATGTAGTATTAGGCCATGATATGATTGTTTATACACCCCATGCTGTATCTGCTTTGCTGAATTCTGCCCAAACCAGACATGTTTCCTCAGCTAGGTTCACAAAATGGGAAATAGCTCTAATAGCACCTACAAATATCACCATTAAACAGTGCAGTACGTTAAACCCAGCAACGTATTTACCATATGTTCCTAGGCAGGCACAAAGGGTGGAGAGAGGTGAGCCACTTGCTGAAGGTGAGTTTTGCAGGTGTACTGATACACATGATTGTATGGAATATTTGAATCCGACCTTTACTGCAAGACCAGACATACGTGATACACCCTTAGAAAATGTAGATTTGACATTTTACACGGATGGGAGTTGTCATAGACAAGCTGACACAGGTGAATTATGCACAGGTTATGCTGTTGTAAATGATGAAGATGTTGTAGAAGCTGAACCACTTGGTCCACCTCACTCAGCACAAGTAGCTGAGCTGGTGGCATTAAGGAGAGCATGTGAACTGGCAGAAGGTAAGTCAGCTAACATCTACACTGACTCCTTTTGGGATAGTGCATGATTTTGAAGCTCTTTGGCGTCTGAGAAATTTTATGACAGCAGCAGGCACACCAGTCGCACACTCATACCACATAAAAGGACTGTTGACAGCAATTCAAAAACCAAAGGCAGTAGCAGTCATTAAGTGTAAAGCCCACACGTGCAATGAAGACCCAGTGTCACTGGGCAATAGCAGGGCAGACGAAGCTGCCAAATGGGCAGCAGGTTTGAGTGAACATGCCAATTAATCAAATGATAGTTTTCCAAGCAATTGATGAGCATAAATTAATTGAGATGCAAAATTTGTACTCCATACAGGAAAGGGCAGTCTGGAGATCAAAGGGATGTGTCCAAGAGTCCTCTGGACTTTGGAGAGATGGACAAGGTAGGCCTGTTGTACCCAAGGCATATTACCCAACCTTGGCTGAGGCAGCACACGGTTTGACTCACCTAGGAAAGCAAGGTATGTGCAAGTTGGTCAGGGCATATTGGTGTGCACCAGGCTTCTCCTCTCAAGCTGAAAAGAGGGCTATGGCCCTCATTCAGAGCCGCACGCTATTTGCGGTCGTTCGTTTAAAAACAAGGGGTGGCTATTTAAATGATCCGTACGCACATTGCAGTGTGTTCACACCTCTAAGTCTGAACGAACGAGCAAAACATACGCTCGTTTATTTGTTAAAAACGCCCCCTGGCCGCACGCATCCTACGTCATGTCCGCTATTTATTAGATTAATCGAGTACATCGAGCAGCGTATGAACTGCTCGCTATTCTTGTGGTTGGTGTTTGCTACCACAAATTTGCGTGCAGTTCTGGCTATAAAATAACCCAGTGACGTGGTCAATGACGCTGCTGTTTTAAATATACACACCCATAAAACGCCCGTTTTGACCTTTAAGCACGCCTGCGTTCGGATCTCCACTCCCCATTTTCAAGCACCTTCCCCTGTTACCACCCACATACGCCTCATTCTGTCACTCAAAATAGCAGGCACTCGCTATATAGCGTACAAAGGATTTTCGGCCGCACTGACTGGTTTGCGCATGCGTACTAAAAAGCGTACGCATGCGCAGATGTGCAAACATCGCTCGGAACGAGCGTACTGCCGCTAACGAGCGGCTCTGAATGAGGGCCTATGTCCTGTTTGACTTGCTTGTGTTAAAATGTAGGGAAAACAATCCCTACTGAGCCATCCCACATCCCTCTGACAGACTGACCATTTCAGGTAATACAAATTTATTTCATACAATTAACAACTTGCAGGAATCTCAAGTATGTATTAGTTTGTACAGATGTGATTTCTAATTGGGTGGAGGCATATCCAGCTGCCACTAATACTGCTGCTTTTTTTACTGCTAAAAACATTGTTCAGGAGTTTGTATGCAGATACGGTATCCCTAGAATCATAGAAAGTGATAGGGGTACTCATTTTCACAGGTGACATCTTCCATGTGTAAGCTCATGGGTATTAATAGTAGACTTCACACGGCCTACCGACCGCAAGCCAGTGCCAAGGTTGAGAAGGTAAATGGTACTATTAAGAACAAACTAAGTAAGACCATGGCAGAGACTGGACTGGGGTGGCCAGAAGCTGTACCGCTCATCCTCCATAGCATCAGAACCACTCCTAGAGCTCCTCTTAATTTGTCCCCCTTTGAAATACTGTGTGGGAAACAACCGAACTTGATTGTAAGTCCACTGGACGATTTGAAAAGTAATAATGAGGTTACGGTAAAATATTGCATAAGCATGATTAAACAGTTGTAGCAGCAGCAGGAGAAATTAAAATTGTTGTCACCTGATATGCCTGAAACAAACTGTCATGATGTTGAACCTGGAGAATTTATGATTCAAAATTTCTTACGTTAAGGTAGTCTGACAGATCAGTGGGAAGGTCCGTATCAAGTGTTGCTGACAAGTACAACATCCTTTGAAGTGTCAGAGAGCGATACCTGGGTCCATTCCACTCACTGCAGAAAAGTCAATCAACCGGTGGAGATACAAGGCGGAGTCAAGGCAGATAACGTATACCTGTCAATTGCGAGCTTGTTCCGGGAGAGTTAAAGACTGCAGTGAGATGCCTGAGCTAGAGAAATTTGCAGTCCACTATTCCAGCAATGAAATGGCGGGCTGGATTTGCGGTCCTATTTTCTAACAGAATTCTCATCATCCTTGTTTGGTTCGGGATGTCCTGTTTCTGTAATGGTGGGCAGATGATGGAGGGAGAGGTCGATGGTGATATTGATAGAGTGGAGTTGGGAGAAGAAGCCATACATTCACAAGGGTGATATCTGACCAAACTCAGGGCCTGATTCAGAGCCGGACGCTCTGACCAGAGCGCTCGCTCTGAATCAGGGCCCTCCTACCTAAAAATGGAGCGGCCTCCTGGCTGCTTGCATAGCTGTGGGTGACCACCCACAGCTTATGCGAGCGGCCAAAAAGATGGTCGCGATGGTCAAGACCATCGCGACCATTGGGCTTGCGACGAGACCCTGCGGTAGGGTCTAGCTGCTGCAAGCCCAGGAGTGCTTTTGGCTCTATCAAAGCCAAAAGCACTCCCACTGACATCACTAGTGATGTCAGAGGGGCCGGCTCCAGGCGGAAGGCGTTCCCATGGGAACGCCTCCGTCTGGGCAGCAATGCCCCCGGCATGCCCACCAAATGGGGTGTGCTGTCAGTCACCATCAACAGCACACCCCCTTTGGTGCGAGACCCATAGCGACAGCTTGGCTGCCGCTATGCGGGTCTCGCACATGCGCACGACAGAGCTCCCTCCGTCATGCGCATGCG
Organism: Taudactylus pleione; assembly: GCA_031769625.1. Classification (NCBI taxonomy): domain Eukaryota; kingdom Metazoa; phylum Chordata; class Amphibia; order Anura; family Myobatrachidae; genus Taudactylus; species Taudactylus pleione. The sequence goes on along the minus strand of JAUIMM010001311.1, from coordinate 10,317,745 downwards.
CATTAGGGCACCATCAACCCGCTTGCGAGCACTCAGCACTCGTGAGCGGGTCTGAATTAGGCCCTCAGTACAGTAATTGCTAAGAGATCTGTTAACTCTGAGACAGTGTGAAGGGTTATCGTCTGAGAAATATTGTATTTGTGAGTTTTGTGGGTCCCTAGTTGATGAGAGATGCATCCAATGGTGCCAGCCTAAGTGTAACCAGTATTGGGGTGGGTATCCTTTAGAGGATTATCATACCATGGTGGGCAAAGTTTTAAAAAAGACTGACTGTTGGGTGTGCTCTCACGTGCCTCAGGGACAGCATAATGTAGGGTTAGTGCCATTTCCATTAAATGTCTCTGAGGTTTTAGCATTGCAAACAGGGAAGACGCTGGATGGAAAATTTCTTATGTCCAAACCACCTCATTTTAAACTCCACCAGTACCAAGAAGATAGATCACTTTTGTGTTAGAACATCACCAACTTCAACAAACCAGGAAGTTGGGAGGTGACTGGGAATAACCAGACGATGACCTTTTCACTAAGAGCTGATAATGAACCTATAAATTTTGAACTTTTACGCACAATTAGATTAAGTGGGAGACACTTCCGGTATCGGTATACACGTAGTGACACCAAAGAAATGGTTGGTAGGATACCAGAAGGGTACTGTACCAGGGTTATACAACCAGAAACGTGTGTTAGTCAGATGGGAGAACCTGAGATAGGATCATTTGCTAGGGAAATGTGTTTGATGATTATTATGATGCATTCTATTCCTTATGTTCTCCCTGATGATGTGTATGTTATATGTGGAAGGAAAGTGTATAAGTGGCTCTCTCCATGTTCCGAAGGTTTATGTTATCTGGGAAGGGTGCTTCCAGAGGTTATGACCCTTACACATGGTGAAATGCTTGGTATCCATAAAAACACACTATCTCCATATCTTCATACGCATTATGAACACCGTGACAAAAGAAACATAATACCTGGTGACATACATGCAGCTACACAGTTGATTAGCAAAACAACTGGTTTCCAAATTTTAATAGCTCCAGATCTCACCAGGATTGCTCCCGGTACTGTAAATTTTAGATACATCCAAGATCTTGCTAAATTAATAGATAATATCACAGAGATGTATGATGACACATTCAGGTATACTTGTGCAACATAGGCTAGTGCTAAATTATTTAACAGCTGTTTCTGGTGGGTACTGTGTAACCTTGGCCACCCAGTTTGCTGTCAAGTGTTGCACATACATCACAAATAACACTAGTGACCCCAAGGAGGTGATAGACTGGAAGATTATTGAAATTCTGCTGTTAAAATGGGAATTTCGGAAGAACCATAATGCTTCAGTGGTTGAAGTAGAGGAAAAGGTAGCAGAGTGGTTCTCTTGGTTGAACCCAGTGAAATGGTTCTATAGTCTAGGAGAGTGGGTCCAGGAAATGATTGTGAGCCAGGTGTGTCAGGTGTGTTCCTAATGTCTTGAAGTGTGGAAAATGTAAAAGGGCAAACACAGAAACAGAGATGATGGTGGCAAGCAATAATATTATGGATACCAAGGTCAAGGAAGAACTATATTACAACCCCGAATTAGAGTGTACCATCAGATGATGAAACATCTAATCATGTGGTCATGCATGAATGAAATGTTAAAGTTATTTTCAAAACATCCTAGATAATGTAGTCTCAATCCCCCCAAACTTCCTTTATAGGTTTGATGAGATCGCACATACCACCAATGATCCCTATAAAGCCGCAGATGGTATATAAGGGTTGTTCTACCCTCTTGAAATGCATTATTTAATGGTTCAGTGATCTACTTGTGTCACACCATTTATAACCTTGAATATTACATTATTATGCATGACTACAAAAGATTAAGAACAGTGGCCCTGATTCAGAGATGGATGCTCTGACAGAGTGCTCGCTCTGAATCAGGGCCATCCTTCCTAATTTTAGAGTGGCCTCCTTGCCGCTCGCATAGCTGTGGGTAACCACCCACAGCTATATCGAGTGGCCAGGAAGATGGTCGCGATGGTCAAGACCATTGCGACCATTGGGCTTGCGATGAGACCCTTTGTGGTAGGGTCTCATTGCCGCAAGCCCTGGAGTGCTTTCGGCTCTATCAGAGCCAAAAGCACTCACACTGGCATCACTTGTGAGGTCAGTGGGGCTGGCCCCAGGCGGTAGGCATTCCCATGGGAATGCCTATGTCTGGCCAGCCATGCCCCCGGCATGCCCACCAAAGGGGCGTGCTGTCACTCACCATTGACAGCATGCCCCCTTTGTAGCAAGACCCATAGTGATGGCTTGCCCATCGCTATCCGTGTATCGTGCATGCGCAAGACAGAGCCGGGTCATCATGCACATGCACATGCGCACTGGGCCAACATCGACCTGCTTGCGAGCGCGTCTGAATTAGGCCCAGAGTGTGATAGCTTGATGATTGCTATCAAAGGGTGGTCTGTCGAAGCTGGATGATTGGCTGAGATTAGATCTTTGAAAATATCTGAAGACGCCATGATTGTGTTGTCTGCACAACGCCATCTGGCGTAGTCAGTATAACATTATTGTGTACAGTGCTATTTTAGCATTATGTACATCTGCCGTGTTACTGCACACTGTTAAAATCTTTACATAATAAATGCACATGGATACACATATGTATGTAAAGACTTTATATATATTTAAAAATGCAAGGTTTGGTCAGTGCTGGGAGACAAGTCCTGTGGACATGTCTGTGACTAGTAATTGAAAAACACACACATACTGTGAGGTGAAGATGAGTGTTTTGAATGAACCATTGTTTTTAAGTTGGACTATCATTGTATGCCTAAAGGAACTAGCATTTACATTCCAAATAGGCTAGAAATGCCTTTGATTACATTGTGATTCCATCAAGTATCTGCTGGCCATCTCTGATCAGAACAACTCCATTGTCTATCATTTTTGAACTTAGGGCCTGATTCAGACCCACTCGCGAGCGCTATGTGCTCGCGAGCGGGTTGATGTTAGGCCACTGCGCATGCGCACGTCAGAACCGGCTCAGACATCCGCGAGACCCGGCTAGCGACTGGTGCTCCGTCGCTTCGGGTCTCGCACCAAAAGGGGGCGGCTGTCGATTTTGATCAACAGCTCGCACCGTTTTGGAGGCGTGGCATGGGGGTGGCTTTACAAACAGAGGCATTCCCATGCGAACACCTGCTGTTTGTGGGTGGCCCCACTGACATCACCAGTGATGTCAGTGGGAGAGCTTCCAGCTCTATTAGAGCCAGAAGCTCTCCGGGGCTTGCAGCCACGAGACCCTACCACAAGGGTCTCATCGCAAGCCCGATGGTTGCGATGGTCTTGACCATCGCGACCATCATCCTGGCCACTCACAATAGCTGTGGGTGGGCGGGAGGCCGCTCCAAAAAAAAAAAACACCCTGATTCAGAGCAAGCGCTCTTTCAGAGCGTCCATCTCTGCATCAGGCCCACAGTTCAGACAGAAGTAATATCAATAATACCAGTTACTGAATAAAGCTATATATATATATATATAAATAACAAAAGAATGGGCACTCACCAATCAGTAGAAAAAATCTCCAATTTATTGCTTACGAATTACATGACATTGGTCGATGTTTCGGTCCCCAAAGGACCTTTGTCAAGACAAGTGAACCACCACAAAGCTACCTTGACTAAAGAACTCCATAGCCCAATGACCCTCCAATCACCTTAAATAGCCACCTCAATTAATTAGGCACCACCCCCATCGTAATAACCGGAAGTAGGAGCTTATACATAATATAACAAATCAATTGTAGCTAATGCCAGTACTTACTATCAAAAAATACATATTCACCATCAAGTTTAGTCAGCAGTAGCTCACTGACACATGGTGTCCTCCTGCTCATGTTGTCTCCACACATTGTAAAACACATGGCGCCACGCACCGGAAGTATTATGTATAAGCACAGCCCGATCTTTGTACATATATATTACCATCGAACCAAAAATAATTCCTTATCAAGGTGAGCTCAAGAAACTGCATGAAGAACTCCACATTGGGGCCAGTGTATTCTGCATGATTAAAAATAAATCTTCGTACAGCGTCCAGTCCCTCAGTATAGAGGATGCTGGTATATAAACTGGATACGTTGATGGTACACATCATATACTTATCCGGTAATGGAGACAAATGCAGCAATTTCAATATAAAGGAAGTGGTGTCTTTCAGAAAATAAGGTTTGGTGGTCACTAACGGCTGTAGGTAATGATCAAGATACTGTGACACTTTGTAATACAGTGAATCCTGGGTCACTATTATGGGGGGACCTGGTGGGCAATTAGCATCCTTATGTAGTTTAGGAATAGTGTACACTACCGGGATCTTAGGAGATTTTTGCTTCAATGCCTCCTTAGTCTCGATGGTAATATAGTTGTTCATAACCGCTGAATCTAGTACTCCATATAGTTCTTTGGTGTATACATCAAGAGGATCCGAGTCCAATTTAGGAAAGACTGTATGGTCTGCAAGTTGCCTATAAATTTCTGACTTATAGGCTACAAGATCAGCGGAGCAGATTGTGATATCCTGATACTTGCCCAGTTGTCGCAGTGCTTTCCTCTGAGTTGATGTTAGATTCTGTCGAGTAGACTGCGATGGAGGAGTATAGTTGGTCTTGGTGTTGTCCATAAAGGTGTTAAAATATTTAATATATATAAAATGTGCATATTATATTTGAGTGTGCACAAGTATTTTCCAATGTTTTCCCCTGTTAATTAGTGTACATGTGATACATTTTGGCCAAATAGGAAGTAATGAGGTAGTTGAGTTCTAGTTTGCATTCGATTTTAATGAGGATTTGAAGTTCAATTTTGTAAGAGATTCTTAAACTGAGAACAAAGGCCCTCATTCAGAGCCGCACGTTAACAACAGTACGCTCGTTGCGTTCCGATGTTGACTAACCGCGCATGCGTCGGTGTTACACTGCGCATGTGCGTACGGCAGATTGCGAGCTTTTTTTCTCTCGTTCCTAAAATAGCGTACAGGAAGTGACATGTCAAATGTGATTGACAGAACAGGGCGTTTTTGGGTGTTGACGGGGGTGGAGATGAAAAAACGCAGGCGTGGCGAGGCGTTTTTGGGGCGTACATACATTAGCAGATGCGAACGTCAAATGTGTTCGGACCATCTCATACGTCACTGGAACATCCGCTTTCCCTTCAAAATGCTCGCACAGCTTAGGGTCAGGATTACTCGACCACATTGGCGATGGCCTTCTCCTCCGTCCCGGGACTCAACGATGGTGCTGCGATTAATCGCGGCTGGTCAGTAAAGTAATTAGTGTTGGATTGAAAACCGGCTTGGTATGTGTTTGGAAAGCAGTTTATTGGGATAGCACAAAAGCGTACGCAGGTGGAAATCAGAGCTGCTAATGTCATGATTACACAATCAATTAGCGTACATTTTGGGTGTTTTATTTTGGCCACAATTTGTTGGTTATGGCCTATTGTAACAATAATGTCATCATGTTTTAATTAGCTCCCCTTTTTTTTGGTTTACTGTGGAATTTGCATCGCTATGTGATTTTTTAAACGTTCCTTAAAGAGGCCTTTTTTTTTAAGAGGGTCAGTTTTTGCCTTTAGGGCCAGGATTAAATGTAACCCATTTGTACAATAATGTCACAATACAATGTCAGTTTTTTGTTTTAAATTTATTGTTTAAACACAAACAAATTGGCCTAATATTTTTTGGCCTTTTTTTTGTGGCAAAGATATTTGTTAAAATAAAAAAAAAGCCATAACTGGTAACATAAACGTAAATACCAAATTTAAAAAAATTTCACAAGAAAGGAGAGGGAAGTTTTGACCAGAAAGGAATATGAGCCAAGCACAGAAGGAGTGTGGGCAAAGTCGCCATTGCTGTCACCGTTTTCTCGCCCGTTTGGCTGGGTGAGGGTGGGCGCCAGACCGGGTCCGGGATGCCATCGGGCTGGCCTGTCCAGAGGCAGATGTTGTGGCCTCTGGACTAGGCACAGGGCTAGGCACATTTGGAGGATTGGCTGATGTTGTGCCAGAGGTGGAGGATCCGGATGTTCCGGCAGGAAGGGAGGTCGGCTCCACCATGTGCTGGCGAACGAGCTGCTCCAGGGCATTGGCGATGCGGATGTTGGCCCTGGTATTTTCCGCCAGGGCCTGAGCAATGGTCACGTTGGCCGCAGCATTTTGCTCCAGGGCCTCAGCCGCCCGTATCAGACTGGCGTCCATCCTCTGCAGAATCTCCGTATGGAAATCCGATTTAAAATTGAGTTCAGTGAGGAGGCCCACTGCCTGCGAGGGGGCACGCCCTGGACTGGCTTCTGCAGGGTCCTCAGCCGGATGTACTGGTTCCTCCCCTGCAGAGCCAGCAGAAATTCTGCGGCCAAGGCTCCCCTCTGGAGCAGACTCATCCGCCTCTGTCTCTGTTAGGAAAATTGCGAAAAGACTCACATTAGAATCTACATATTGGCACAATAGCATTTCAGAGTTGGTGACATCACAAGACTTACCTTGGCCAACATGAGGAGCCGCAAAGTCTGGCATGTCCGTATCCATGTTGGACACGCCAAACACCTCCACAGCCTGCACACACCCCTGTGCCAGCTCTTCTAAGTCTGTCAACTCCAATGACACAGGGGTGGGACCCCCACCTGTCCCCCTTGCATGCCTAGCCCTGTCGGCAAGTTTTTGCTTGAGACAATATTTGAAGTCTGCCCATCTGTGGAATGAAATTGGAACCATTATCCTTTGTTTTACAATGGGGTTTGTTTATAGGATGGGAAAGTGTTTACTTACCGCCGTTTGACATCCCGGGCTAGACGGACATAATCACCCACCCTATTGACAGCAACGGCGACCTCCTCCCACATTCTCCACTTCTGGCTTTGGCTCATATTCCTGGCTGCCTGGGGCAGGATGTCAACGCACTTCTGGATCAAAACCTCCATCTCCTTGCTTGTGAAATGTGGCTGCCTTTTTTTTTTGGCAGCTTTGGCAGGTTGACTGGGGCCAGCAGTCTCTTCCATGTCATCCTCCTCACCTATTTGGGTAAATATGCAGATTTAGCCACTTCACAACTTGCACAATATTATTTTTTAAAAGAATCATTGAGACAAAATGCATGAAGGCCTTACCGCCGGATTTTTGGCCATTGTTTCCCTGGTCTGAAGCCATGTCTCTGCTTCCAGAATGAAATCAACCAGAAATTAAATGTGATTTCGTGACGTATTTATACATGCGTCCTTAGTTTGCGGCCGCATCATTGATTGTGCGTCCCTATGATTCATCCTTAATTTGTGCGGGAAAATAAACACTATTTATGGCTTGGTGTGTGTGGAGTCGAGGTTGCGTTGTTGGATTGTTGGCGGTTAAGTTGGTTGGATTTGGTTGTTTGCGGTTGGAGGATTTGGTGGAGTTTGTTTTTTTTTTGTTTTGCTACAGTTGTTTTGGTTTTCCGTTCGCATTTTTTTGGTTTATTTTTTTCCATCGTTTCCTGATTTGGTAAGTTTTGTGCAGTCTAATTTGTGGCCAATTGGTGTCTACTTCTGGTTTTTGGTTTTATATATTTTTTTTTACACTAATTTCATCTATTTTAGTTTGTTTTGGCTTTCGGACCCAAAGACCTTTTTGTTGGAAATCTTATATATTCGAGTTGGGTAAGTCCATTTTTTTTCTTGCATTTGCGAACTAATTAACGCATTTTTGACTGTTGGTGTAGTGACTTGCATTTGCGAACTAATTAACGCATTTTTGACTGTTGGTGTAGTGACTTGCATTTGCGAATTAATTAACGCATTTTTGACTGTTGGTGTAGTGACTTGCATTTGCGAACTAATTAACGCATTTTTGACTGTTGGTGTAGTGACTTGCATTTGCGAACTAATTAACGCATTTTTGACTGTTGGTGTAGTGACTTGCATTTGCGAACTAATTAACGCATTTTTCGAGGCTTATTCATCATGTAAACCAGTTTTGCTTTTCCCTTTTCCATTTTTGGGGTCCATTTGACCCCTATTTGACATACGGTGTGCAATGTCGTTTTCATCGATGGTCAAATGTGTGTTTCGCCTATTTTATGTGTTGGCTTGCACCAATTTGACAAACAAAAAATCACCCTCTAAATTTTTGATGTCTCATTTTTGGCTTTTTTACAGTTTATACGTATCATGACAATACCCCGGCATGTAAGCAGCTATGGATGGTATCATAAAGCTAAGTTGTTTTATGTTACTTTTGGGGTGGCTCAAAAGCCTTACATTGTAAACTTTGAATTTCAGGTAGATCTGGGGCGAATTGTTCTGGCCCTGCTCCCGGAAGACGACCAACCTCAAACTCGTCCCAGGCGTAGGCATCGTAGGCATGCAAGGCCCCAGATATTTCGAACACGTGTCACCCTTTTTGGAATGCCCGATGATGAGGTTTTAAGACGCTACCGTCTACCTCCCAAAATCATCATAGACACTCTCTCATTAATAGAAAGTGATCTTGAGCGGCAAATTGACAGTCCAACAGCAATACCACCACTGACGCAGTTTATGGCGGTGTTACATTTCTGTGCCTCAGGATCGTTTCAAACAACGGTGGGAATAGTGGCGGGCATCTCCCAATCCTCCTTTTCCCGGATCCTGAGGGCAGTGATGGAGGCACTTTTCAAGCACCTCCATCATTTTATTAAAATGCCTTTGGATATGGGTGCCCTTAGTGTGGCCAAGGCCAATTTTTACCAAATAGCTGGCTTCCCACACATCATAGGGGTTGTGGATGGTACTCACATACCACTTCAGCCTCCAGCACGGCTGGAGGCAATATTTAGAAACCGTAAACACTATCACTCCCTGAATGTAATGGTGGTATGTGATGCCTCCCTCCAGATCCTGTCCCTGAATGCTAAATTACCAGGAAGTGCTCATGACTCCTTCGTCATCCGGCAATCAGGGATATGGCAGAAATTAACCAACCTACAAGCTGGTGATGCGTGGCTTCTGGGTAAGTGGAGACCTTTAGTACATAACAATGTTAAGCTTGATACACAGTGTTCCTGATGTTGGCTATTTTTTTTCACAGGAGACAGTGGATACCCTTGCATGTCCTGGCTGCTCACTCCTTATTTGGCTCCCACACCAGGGCCACAAAGTGCGTATAATTCCGCACTTACAGCCACCAGGCAAGTGGTGGAGCGCTGTATCGGCCTTTTAAAAGGCCGATTCAGATGCCTCCACCGCTCTGGTGGCGAGCTCATGTATGTGCCGGATATGGTGTCTAAAATTGTGGTCCTGTGTGGGATATTTCACAACATTGCCATAAGGAGTGGTGTCCCAATGCAGCCAGAGGATGCCTTACCTGAGGATGGCCCCCCCGAGGTTGGTCGGAGGTCAGTATGTGGGGGGGCCATACGCGATGATGTGGTGGCCAGATTTTTTAGGTAAGTTGTAACAAAACTACAGTGTTTATACCTAATGTGTTTGTGTTTGTTTGCGAACATCTAATTTTGTGTTTTTTTTCTCACCATCTTCTGTTTGTTCACACAATCTTTGGCACTCCAACGCTCACTACTTCCTGCTACCCTTACCAAACCTGGATCTGGTCCTTTTGGGCATATATTCTGGAACCCATATTGCAACGCCATGTTTGTGGAATCATGTTGGCATGGTCCTTCGTCAACCAGTTCTTGATTTTTTGTTTTTATTTAATTATTTCTTGGTATGTGTTGTATTTGAATTTATCACTGTGTTCTTTTTTTGGGAGTGACCACTTTGTTTTCTCTGTTATGTTGTGAATAAATGTTTGGAGAGTGAAATGGTCTTCCTTTTTTGGGACGTTAACAGCAAGTGTAACCAGGTTAACACAAGTTACATTTGACTAAGGGGTAATCCAGTACTGACGCCAGTTGAGCTAAACTGAAATATGTTTTCAGCTTCCCAACCCACACCAAAAGGAAGCCTGGCCCAACCTTGGGATTTGTAAGATTGGCCTAAGCAGCTTGCGCACCAACTAGGAACCTGTAAAATGTAGAAATATGTAATTGACACTACACCCAAAAAGGGAAATGACATTGTTACTGTTATGTGTTTCTTGTGTCTGTTTGACATACAAAGACAAAACACAATCTAACTTTTAAAAAAGGGAAATCCTTGCAGGAACAGTCTACTTATGTCATGCTAAACTATCTTGGTTTTGGATTTAATAAATGAGCCAGAACGTATATTTGTCTGAATAAATTTATTTAGAAACGTTAACAAAAATAAAAAAACTACTGGCGAAGGAGGCCAGACAGCCGGTCGAGGGCCACCAGAATGCCGATTACATGTTGCCGCATCTGGCCAACACAATCCGCCACCTCTTGCCGACGCCTCTGTTCCTCTGTGGGTGAGAAAAGTGTGTGGGTTAATACAACAATAGGGAATCCACATTAAAAAAACAAAAACACAACGAAATCACTCCTAAACCTAAAAAAAAAAAAAAAAAAGGGGGTGCTGCCAAAAATACAAGGCCTATGTACAAATTCCCACAGGTGTGATATGTGTATGTTGAAATCACCAGGAAGAGGTAAAGGCAAACTGCAAAATCACCAAAAGTCAAGCCACAAAAACACGAAGAAAGGCACGACACATGATTACATACAAACAGTTTGTGCTTTAAAAAAAAAAAAAATAAAAACATACCGGGAGCCAAAACGGGAGCTCCGGAAATGCCTCCATGATCCTCCTCGGAGGATCCGTCATTCCCCAAAGAATGGGGAGGAGTTATGATGGACTCCGGGGAGGGGGTAATTGGAAGAGGGGTGGGTGGAGGAGAGGGGGAAGTGGGACGGAGGGGAAGGAGGCCCGACATTTCCGGGAGAGGGTCTGGGAAGGATGGGGAGGAGTGGGGAATAGGGGAAAGATTTGGGGTGGAGTGTTGGCTGGGGGTTGGGGATAGTGGCCGGGAACGCCGTCTGGACGGACGGTGACGGCGGAGTCTTGGCTGTCCCCCTAAAATATGACAAAGAAATTGCGGTTAGTTTATGGACAAATCCGGGGACCAAAACTAAAAAAAACAAAAAAACAAAAAAATAAGCCAAATAGGAGTAGAATGAATAAATCAGAAATAGAGGGAAAACATGCACACGCAGATATGAGTACAAATAATAAATAGGACAGTCAGGAAAACATGCACACGCAGATATGAGTACAAATAATAAATAGGACAGACAGGAAAACATGCACACGCAGATATGAGTACAAATAATAAATAGGACAGACAGGAAAACATGCACACGCAGATATGAGTACAAATAATAAATAGGACAGACAGGAAAACATGCACACGCAGATATGAGTACAAATAATAAATAGGACAGACAGGAAAACATGCACACACAGATATGAGTACAAATAATAAATAGGACAGACAGGAAAACATGCACACGCAGTTTGCCCCACAAACATAAACATTAAAACCACAATACATAACACTTACTTTCCAGGATCTGCATGCGAAAGCATGCCAGCAAGCGGGGCGTTCGCCGTTGCAGGTCGGACCACCTGCGCTCCAGCTGCCCGATGTTGCGGCGTGAGCCGAAGGACCGCAGGCGGGACCGTGCCTCCGCATACGTGGAGCGCTTCTGCCGGTTGGTCATGGGTTGAGGTTGGCTGGTGATCCGGCGATCCATGACCTCCGTAAGCACCAGCAGCTCGCGCCTGGTGAATGCGGAGGCTCTCATGATGGCAATGGTGTTTTTCTTAAAAATCATTTTTGATAAAGTGTGTAAAAATTTTCTGATTGGCTAATGTATTTTGGAAATTAACAGGAGCAATTTTATTGGTTAGTGTATGAGTCATGTGTTCGACAGGGCCAGAAATCTCTGGAGAGTTATGATAGGCTTGATGCAGTGACATGCGTAAGCAAATTTAAATAAAGAAATGAACCCAGGGAAATATGCGGGGATCCACAGCAATAGAACAATTGTTTAATTGTGGTTCACATGTTTTTTGAACAATAAAAGCGAATGTTTCATCCGTACGTATTCTGCGGGTAAACACAAACACGGACAAGAGTAAAGTTTCTTGCATTGTGTTGAAAAAAAACAAACAATTAAGCTAATTGATACATTGATTGGCATGATACGATTGAGGGAGGTAGGCAGAATAAAGGAGCAGGTAATCGACATCTGACAAGGCCACTTCCTGTTTATACTTGTGCGTGCGTTCCTTTCAAGCCATTTCGGGGATGTACGCTCGCTATTTCGTACGCTCGTTAGTTAGAGGAGGGGTCGTCAGAGTTTAGGGAGGAATTTTAGATGCGAACGAAAATACGAGCGAGCCATTGAATTTAAATATTTTTGTACGTACGCCTAACGTACGTGCGCCCGCTTGCGAGTGGGTCTGAATGAGGGCCAAAATCCCTTCTTGAAAATCTAATGCAAAATAGAATTATGTAAATGAGGGATTTGTTAAGGGATTTTGCAGTTCGATTTAAATTAAAATCAGTTGATTTTCTCGATTCATAAAATCAAATACCAAATCGAAATTTAGTAAATTTACCTCCAGGTGTCACTAACCTCTCTGAAGGCACCAGACATTAACCACATAACTCAAGCCCATGAGTAGACTCCTGATTCAACCACCACTTTTCCTCTCCGACTCATCAGCCTAGTCCACAAGGGTCCTGACTCGAATTTGAAAACCCTAAACATGACACACTACAGAAGATCTAGCTGCCAAAATTGAACAAAAAAGTTACAATAATGGTAGCCTTCTTTAAATAAAAATAGAAGGCCTGACAAACAATAAGGAACTTGGTTATATGTAGGGATTATTATGGTTTGTAAAATTGTCAGTAAAATAGCTCCTTTCAACATGTTGTACAAGTTTTACAGAACCAATTTCATCACTGGGACACTCAAGATGTCATAGCACTAGAACTTCAATGAATGCAGCATTGATTATAGAAAATTCATTTAAAAGGATAAACATTAGTACTGTTTGTAATTTGCTACATTTAAACTGGTAACCAGTGGAAAAAAAGTCCTTAATTGCATATAATAATAATAATAATAATAATAATAATAATAATAATATTAAACTGTCTATCAAAGGAAAAACATGACAATAGACCTAATTCATACTGTAGCTAGACATTACAGACCAGTCATTATAAAATGAATCACTTAATACGATTAAGAGGAATATAATGGATGGAGAGGGAAATGGATAAACAGGTGTGGTATTTAATGTCAACATTCATCATTTGGACACTGCTGTAATGTCAACATGATACAATGTTGACAAACCATCCCCAGTTGTCTAGCGGTGACTTACTTGCTCCCAGTGGCAGCGGTCTCTTTTGGGTCCTGGTGGTCATGTTTGGAGCAGTTCTGGCACAGACCTCTGACACAGCGGCTGTTTCAGTAAGTATTCTACCACTAATCCTAACCCCAATCTTCCCGTCTCACAGCCTAACTCTAATGTCAACATTCTGAGAATATCAGAATTTCACCTGTCAACGTTTTAGATGTCGAAATTGTGAACATGTTGACATTCTGAGGATGTCGACATGTCACCTGTCAACATTTCAACACTCTCAACATTGTGGTGTCAACATTGTGAATGTCAACCTTAAGATTGCATCCTGGATAAACAGTCCATAAGTGAAACAATATTACAGTGAAAATGCTGCACAGAAATTACCTGGTAATGAGCAATGAAATAGGTTAGTTATGTCCCTGGAGTCCCTGTCTATGAATGATAGCCCTGAGGCCCATGTGTAGAGCCAGCCATTTCACAGTACTCAGAGAAACGTCCAGTCCTGCTATCTGCAAAACTGAGTTAATCTGTGCGACACACAGGATAATCAAAATTACATTCTCTAACTGACCTAAAAATGTCAAAGGCAAGAAGGAGGTGAAGGCAATTACAAGTGCCTGCTTCTAAACAAAATGCATGGAGGGAAATTGTCAAATGTTTAGTTCAGTATTTCATTTTTTATTTTTGTTTGTAAAACGCAAGGTTGGGATCCCCCTGTCGAATCCTGGTTTGCCTCTGAATGTCACTATATAAATGTATAATAGTTCTGCCCAAACACTCAAGGGTAAACAATACTATGACTACTGTACAGTATATCTCAGATGATTGCATAAATATGCGCACAACGATTTCCCATTGGTAATTGGAACTAGGTTAATTGCAGTGTTAATTACAGATACATTGAAACTCCTCTCTGGTGCTTACCCTAAAAATATATACATGGGAAATGCTAATTAAGTTGGAGTTGGAAACGCATCAGTGTCCTGGAATAATTATTTGTACTAGATATTTTTTGTGTTTTTATTACATTTGGAATGAAGAGAAAAAGACGACCATGCTAGTGTAACCAATCCATCATATGGTTTTGTTTGTAAAAAATTAATTGCATCATACTCATCTTGGGATGAAATAATAAGACGATGTGTAAGCATTGCAGAATGTGCACTTAACTAATGTCATAACTGAGAATTTAAATTCCTATATAAATACACTATTGGCTTGCCATATTAAAACCACAGTGACTTTATTTTGCTACAAGCAGTAAATGCTCTCAATTATAGGACCCACTGAGACTCCTTGAACATGTTTAGAATCATTCAAAGCAATTAACTGCCCTTCTCTCTGCTGGCCCCTCTGGTAATATAAATCTGAATTTTCTGTTGCCGGTCTGCAGACTTCCTTCCCTAATCAATCATGAGGGATCATGTCACACACTCAAAAACATTATTGCAGCTATGGACTCCTTGAACCGTGCTGGGTTAATGGGCACGTGTAGATGCATGTGCTTCTTCTAATGGAATTGTCCACTAGGTCTCTGTTCATTCAGTGAGAACATTTGGCAGATCCGTATATGGTAAAGCCTTATGGACCCAATAGTTGTAGAGCACAATTACACAACAATAAAGGCAGTTTCCTTGGAACCATGCTATAAGTAATCTGTTTAAAACTTTATACTGCACAGCAATGGAAACTATCCAACCTTTTTGATAGAGAGTAAATTAAAAATATTGTAACACTTATTTCACGTGTATGAGCTCTCTTCATAGGACATTACAATATAAAGACCCTTAGCTCCCACTATATATTTTATCTAATGTCCTCATTTTCTGCCACATGACTGTGAGGCCCTTTTTACCTTCAAAAATATTTGCTAAATCACTGTACATAGTTTAAACTGTTGTAATTCAGATATTGTTGCTCTATTGTGTCTGTGTTGGATATATTCTTTGTGTATATGTATATTAGGGGTGAGTGGGTATGGATTTCTGAAATCCGAACCCCCCCCGAGCCCCCCCAATCCGAGGCCGATCCGAGTCAGGCTCGACTTTTCCTGCCTGACTCGGATCTAAAATCGAGGCAAAACGTCATCATCCCGCCTTCCGGGTCTCGCGGGTTTTGGATTCTATATAAGGTACCTGCGTCGGCGCCATTTTCTCACTTGGAGGTGGACAGTGAAGAGGGAGGGTGGGAGTTAGGGCTGGCTGGACTGTGTAGTGTAGTGTAGTGTTGTGCTGCGCTGTGCTGCTGTTGTCCATAGGGGCTGTGTCCACTCGTCCAAAGTCCATAGGGGCTGGCTGTGCTGTGCTGTGCTGCTATTGTCCATAGGAGCTGTGTCCACTCCTCCAAAGTCCATATGGGCTGGCTGTGTTGTGCTGTTTTGCGGTTGTCCATAGGGGCTGTGTCCACTCCTCCAAAGTCCATAGGGGCTGGCTGTGTTGTGCTGTGTTGCTGTTGTCCATAGGGGCTGTGTCCACTCCTCCAAAGTCCATAGGGGCTGGCTGGACTGTGTTGTGCAGTCAGTTGTCCATAGGGGCTGAGTCCACTCCAAAGTCCTGTGCAGTGTCCCAGTCCTAAAGGGGTGCTGTAGTGTTGTCCAGGGGGTGCTCTGTCCATCAGGGGTGCTCTCCCCAAGTGCAAAAAAAATAAATATTTTTTCTGTGTTTGTGAATTGTGTGCACAGTAGCCACACGTGCATCAACAAAAGGAGCAGCGCCAAGCGTGCGCCTGTGTCATAAGTAAAGGGCCAGCTGGCTTCGCCGTTAAAAGGTGCTGTAACCCCCAAAGGGCACTCCAAACAAAATAAAAAAATATTTTCTGCGTTAGTGATTTGTGTGCACTGTGGCTGCACATGCATCAACAAAGGAGCAGCGCCAAGCGTGCACATGTGTCCCATAGGTAAAGGGCCAGCTGGCTTGACCATTAAAGGGTGCTGTAACCCCCAAAGTGCACTCCAAAAAAAATTAAAAAATATTTTTTTGTGTTTGTGAATTGTGTGCGCAGTAGCCGCACGTGCATCAACAAAGTAGTGCCAAGCGTGTGCCTGTGTCATAGGTAAAGGGAATTGTGTTTGGGTTTGTGAATTGTGTGCGCAGTAGCCGCACGTGCATCAAGAAAGTAGCGCCACTCGTGCACCTGTGTCATAAGTAAAGGGCCAGCTGGCTTGACCATTAAAGGGTGCTGTGCCCCCAAAGTGCACTCCAAACCAAATAAAATTTTTTTTTCTGTGTTTGTGAATTGTGTGCACTGTGGCTGCACGTGCATCAACAAAGGACACAGCGCCAAGCGTGCACCTGTGTCCCATAAGTAAAGAAGTAAAGGACCGGCTGGCTTGACCATTAAAGGGTGCTGTAACCCCCAAAGTGCACTCCAAAAATATATATTTTTTTGTGTTTGTGAATTATGTGCGCAGTAGCCGCACGTGCATCAACAAAGTAGCGCCATCCTGTATCATAGGTAATGGGCCGGCTGGCTTCACCGTTAAAGGGTGCTGTAACCCCAAAAGTGTACTCCAAACAAAATAAAAAAATATTTTCTGTGTTTGTGTGCGCCTTAGCCGCACGTATATATCAATAAAACATAAATGGAGGTCCAAACTTTCTCTGATAAAATTAAATAGGGAAAGATCAAGAACCACTTCCTCCTAGTGCTGTTGCTGCTGCTGGGAGTTGTTCATCATCCCAGAGAGGAAGTAGGAACACCATTACTTTTACAAAAAAATTGACCCTCCAACAATCCTTAGCGAGGAGGATGAAGTACGACAGCAGTCATCCTGAAGCAAAACGTATAAAAGAGGCCTTGACTGCTATGTTGGTGTTAGACATGCGTCCGGTATCCGCCATTAGTGCAGTGGGATTTAGACAATTGATGGAGGTAGCGTGTCCCCGGTTCCAAATTCCACTTCACTGTAGCTGCACGTGCATCAACAAAGGAGCAGCGCCAAGCGTGCGCCTGTGTCCCATAAGTCTGTTAAAAGGTGGTGTAACCCCCAAAGTGCTCCATAAAATAAAAAACAATTTTTTTTCTGTGTTTGTGACTTGTGTGCAATGTAGCCGCACGTGCATCAACACAGTAGCAGCGCCAAGCGTGCGCCTGTGTCATAAGTCAAGGGCCGGTTTGGACATCTGGTCCGGACTGAAGGACGTGCCAACAATTTCTGACAAGTCTACTGTCACTGCATATGATACTGTCCTCAAAGCAGCAACGACAAGCGTGCATCTGTCTGTTAAAGGGTGGTGTTACCCTCAAAGTGCGCTCCAACAAAATAAAATAATCTTTTTTTTCTGTCGTTGTGAATTGTGTGGGCTGTAGCCACACCTGCATCCTCAAAGCAGCAGTGCCAAGCGTGTGTTTGTCTGTTAAAGGGTGGTGTTACCCCCAAAGTGCACTCCACAAAAAATAAAAAATTCTTCTTTTTTTTCTGTCTTTGTGAATTGTGTGCACTGTACTTGCATCAACAAAGGAGCAGCGCCAAGCATGCACCTGTGTCCCATAAGTCTGTTAAAGGGTGGTGTAACCCCCAAAGTGAGCTGCACAAAAAATAAACAATTTTTTTTGTGTGTGTTTGTGTGCAAAATGTATGCACAGTAGCAGCACATGCATCAACACAGCAGCAGCGCCAAGCGTGCGCTTGTGTCATAAGTCAAGGGCCAGTTTGAACATCTGGTCCGGACTGAAGGACCTGGCAACAATTTCTGTCATGTCTACTGTCACTGCATATGATATTGTCACCACTGACAGAATGGTGGAGGATTACATTGGTGACAGCAAAGTAGGGATGTCAGACTGTCCATACCTGTACTGGCAGGAAAAATAGGCAATTTGGAGGCCCCTGTACAAACTGGCACTATTTTACCTGAGTTGCCCCCCCTCCAGTGTGTACTCCGAAAGAGTGTTTAGTGCAGCCGGGAACCTTGTCAGCGAAAGGTGTAGGAGGTTGCTTCCACAAAATGTGGAGAAGATGATGTTCATAAAAATGAATTATCAACTCTTCCATGGAGACCAGTTTGTGCAGGGACAGATTAATTGCCAGCTTGCTTTGTGGGGGCCCAAACGAACCAATCATTTCAGCCACAGTCATGTGGCAGACCCTGGCGCTGAAATGATTGGTTTGTTGCATGTCCTGTTTATACAACATAAGGGTGGGTATGAGGGCTCATGGACAATTCCATCTTGCACCTCTTTTTTTTCTATGCATTATGTACTGTTTGGGACCTAGTTTTTCAAACTGCCATCCTGTCTGCCACTGCAGTGTCACTCCTAGATGGGTCATGTGTTTGTGCCGCCCACTCGTGTCGCTTAGCATAGTCATCCAGCTACCTCGGTGCAACTTTTTGGACATAAAAAACACTATTGTGAATAGACTGGAAATGAGTGGAAATTAAGATTATTGAGGTTAATAATAGCATAGGAGCAGAAAAACCCACAAATTCTGTGATTTTAGCTGTTTTATGCTTTTTTAAAAAAAAATCCAGATCCAAAACACAAAACCCAGAACCCAAAACACGGAAGGGTGGTTTTGGCAAAACCAATCCAGATCCAAAACACGAAGAAAGATCCAAAACCAAAACACAAAACACGAAAAGTGGCCGGTGCACACCCCTAATGTATATATATTACAGATGTGTCCTTGTACCCCTTCCCCTTTTGTGCCATATGGATTGAGATGCATGGCATAATAGATGCTCCACCACGAGTAGCAATTCTCAGATTTTCATACTTTCCTAAAATTAGAATCTTATTCGCATCATAGCCACATACAAAGCCAGTTAATTAGTGGTAGTAGTAGGCATTTTGGATTAGTATTTTTGGTGCAAAGCAGTGCTCGAAGTGTGCCGGTATACAATGGTATGATATACCGGCACTTCCTTCGAGCACTGAGCCCTGCTGTGCCTCCCATTGCCCGCCGTGAAGAAATTTGTTTGCAAGAACAAACTGGTTTCCGTGGAAAGACAGCGCAGCCATCATTATTAATCTGGGGCTGTCCGTGAGCTAATTAGAGCTCGCAGACAGACAGCCAATCAGGAGTGGCCGCAGCAGCAGCTCTTGATTGGCTGCCGGTCCTCGAGCTAATTAGCTCACGGACTGCCCCAGATTAGAAATAATGGCGGTGCTGTGTGCTGCGCTCTTACCATGGAAACCAGTTGCTTTGTTTTTTGCAATTTTTAGTAGCAGTGCTGTGCTACACACGTTCCTCCTCATTCTGGACCCGGCTGTCAATAAGTGGCTGTGCCCCCGTGACCGCACCTTCATGTGGCCTGATACTGCAAGCATAGGCTGACCCACCCACCGCTGCACTGCCCTTACACTGCCCACCCACCACCATCTTTTTGGAGACCCGGCGAGAGAACAAACCTGCACGGCCGGCGAGAGGACACATGACCTGTGCTTGAGGGACCTTCCGACATGACGGTCTGGGTGGAGGTGAGAGCAGAGTAAGGTGCTCCTGACCCAGTGCTAAGGGGTCAGTCTGAGCAGGGGGTGGGGTAAGTGATATCAGGAAAGGTATTTGTGCTGTGAGGGGTGTCTGTGCTGTGAGCGGGCAGGGTCTGTTCTGTGAGGGGGAAGTCTGTGGTGAGGGGTCAGTGATGTGAGAGGGGGTCTGTGGTGAGTGGAGTCTGTGCTGTTAGGGGGGAGTCTGGTTAGGGCTAAGTGATGTGGGAGTGGGTCTGTGCTCTGAGGGGGGGAGTCTGTGGTGAGAGGGGTCAGTGATATGAGAGGGGGTCCTTGCTGTGAGGGGGGAGTTTGTGGTGAGAGGGGTCAGTGATGAGAGAGGACTTGCTGGAGGGGCCTGATGGGGGCCGGGGTCCAGCACTGTCCCCCCTCCCTCTTACATCAAAGCAGCCGAGCACATGCTGCTGTGTGCTGGGCTGTACTGGGAGACTGCTTGTGGCTGCTAAGAAGCAGCCACAAGCAGTCTCCTATGCCTGTGGGGGGGAGCGATCAAGCTGATCGTTCCCCCACTGGTTATGTGCCGGGCTGAGGGGGCTCACAGTGCCCCCCTCGCCAGCGCCGCAACGCTGCAAAATGTTTCATTTTTTTCTCTTTACCTAAGGGGGTGTGGCCACACCTCCCGCAATTAGCTCACGCCCCCTCTTACCTGGGCCTGACGTGGCTCTTGGCAGGCCTGCTGGCCACCGCTGTGTGCTGCCGCTGCACCTCCAGCGCTGGTAATCTGATACTTGGTCCCAGCACCAGCAAACATGTCCCTAGCGGGACACCTCTCCATAAATTAGGGAGAACGCCTCTCCAGTCCAGCACCCACTGCGATGCTTACCTTACTTATTGTGTTGAGCCGGCCCTGCATGGAACAGCAGGATCTCATGCAATTTGTGTTGCCAAATTGGTGATCTTGTTGCATGGCACTAGATTTGAGCTGCAAAATTAGACTATGGGCCAGATTCAGTAAGGATCGCTATTCTGCTTATACGTACGCAACACAGTTGCTAATAACAGTGGTGATATGTAAATGTTTTCATTCACATTGCGATCGCAGCCTAACATCAGGACACCCACTTCCACTTACTCACATCTGTATACTTAGGCAACATAGCAAAATAATCGGTAACATCAGACCCATATGCTCAGTTAAGGCAGGTCAGACCTCACGCAGGAATTGCTTACCACACAGTGGATAATTTATGCACAGCCATGCAACACTATTCTAACGCACTGGCACACCTGCTTTCGCCCGACAACCCCCCTGTCACCACCCACAAATGAAACTTCCTGTCAGTCACTCTGCCATGGGTCTGCGTATCCTCTGTGATCGCAGTCCAGAGTGCAGCGGCCGGTTTGCGCATGGTCTGTGATGCATATGCATGCGCAGTACGCAACAAATGGCCCATTGCGTGCGTATAAACAACTGCATTCCTTGCTGAATCAGGCCCTATGTTTGCCCAAATTATGATTTAGCAGCAGTAGGTAAAACTCTCCAACTAAAAAGTATTACTTAATTTCATTAGTGCAAAAATAAAATTGGAAAATAAAATTCTGTAATGTTCGTTTCTTTTTAAAAAGCTCTAAAATTAATATTCATTTATCATTAGGGCTGGGTTGACCCATTCTTTTATCATGGGGAAATATGTTTTACACGTGTCACATAGAAATTTAAACATTTCCTGATATAAAAGATGTGAGGAGCCAAGAAAGAAGGGGCACATCCACTAGGCGATGGGGTAACAACATTGTAATCGTACAGTCATTCCCCATCCCCTGTAGTGCCTCCACTGAGCAATTTGTAGTTCAGTGCAGACACCCTCCCTCATCCCTGACCATGGCCAATCTGTCGTTATCGGCAGATTGATTGGCATGTTCAGACGATGATTGATGTCGGTAATGACCAGCGGGAGCGCGCATCGCTGGTCGATTTGTGCATGATTAATGAGCAATTGAACGATCACGATGCCGAAATCGTTCAATTGCTCATTAAAATCGCTAGTGGATGTGCATCGTGCACCTTTACTTAGTGAAATACAGATGTTACAGAATGCTGATGTTATGCTAATGTGGTATCTCAAATAAATGTATAGATAATGTTTCAATGTTTTGTATCTACACAGGCCATGATGTTACTTGTTAGTAGCATGTCAGTAGGCGCAATATGTACACATCCTATTTGTTGCAAAATATTGTATAATATTTTTGACTAATAGGAACTCTATGTATGTGGCTTGTATGTTGGCAACCGAGGTCACTTAAGGTTGCTTAAATTTACTATAGATTCTAAAAATTAGAAGTGAAGGTGTTGTCCATAGCAACCTATTTGATTTAGGCTATCATTTTTCTATTGCATTTTCTCAAAAATGATAGACAGAATCTGATTGGTTGCTATTAGAGATGTGCGATTCAGTTTTCCTGAAAACCAAACACACCCGAACTTTGCGGTTTCGAGTCAAATCGAGTCTTTTGGGAGTCTGAGTAGAACAAAGTCCCAGTAACCGCAGCTTGGTTTTGGATTGCATGTAAACAGGTCCAAATTACATGTTTTTAGATGCTTTTATTAATTATATAGCAATCCAAAACCATATCCGAACCAAAACACATAGGGTAGTTTTGCCAAAACCATAACATTTGAGCGTGGGTTTGCCAAAACCAAAACATGGGAGTCTATGCACATCTCTAGTTGCTATGGGCTTTAGTAAATCTACCCCTTTGTGTTGGGACCCATAGACCATGTGTTGCAGCAATGATGCTGTATATCTATTACTCTAACCACTCTGAAGACAAAAGGTTGGATGCAACACCCTTTCTGGAACTGCAGACAGATTCTCTGGAACACTTGTAGTGGTCTTGGTACTACAAATCCCAGGCACTGAAAGATTCTGAGCAGCATGACATTGGATGCTTCAGCAGATGGTCAAGTCTCTTCATCTCAGTGCTTTCCCTGTCTCTGGGTCGCTTACAGGCTTCACGTTGTTTCTCTGCTGGCTCTCTGGTGACTAAGTTGGGGAACACTCATCCCTCCAGGGGCTGGCTGGCACCTTTTAGCCTGGGGGGCAAACACAAGCAAGTGGCCCCGGCTTTTCTACCAGCACATTGTGGAGCTTGGCCTCGATAGGGTAACGCCATCTCCAGATGGTGTTATGATATAGTAGCCTATGGGCTACTATTCTTCTGGAAAGGGGTGCTTCGGATCCCTCTCTTTTGGCCCTTGAGAGTCGCTCATGCACAGTGTGTGCTGAGGATCTGAACCAGAAAGCAGTGTGATGGCGTTACGCTATCACACTGCTTCCAGCTCTACCTCAGGGCAGGATCTTATCGGAGCCCATCTCCTGGCAAGAAGATTTTAGTAAATTTGCTTGAAAATATTAATTGACACATTGCGAATTTGGATTGTGATAAAGGGTGTGATATGTATGTTCAATTCCCGACACCCGCTGCCCGACAAAGGAGGAAATCCCGATCATCCTAAAGGTAAGTATTTACTAACCTAACCTAACCCCCCTAACCCTAACCCTCCTTAGGGATGCCTAACCCTAACGTGATTATGCCATGCAGCTGTTCTTTACTCTGTTTTACAGTACATTCGCATTTAAATGTGTTTCCTCTTTGCGAGATACCATAGTAACTTGGTCATCCTCACCTTTTTTGTGTATTTTTACACGGTTTTCACATATATCTCTTATAAATTTTTCTCCTGTCTCTGACATTCCTTACCCAGCCTTATACTTTGCCTCACAGCAGTTTTTCCATAATCATTTATTATGCACTGCTTTTTAAATTTACTATACATTCTTTTAACACCACTCATGTTTTTCTTCACATCACTGTTCAGTAACATTTTATTCTTATATCCACAGCCGGATTGTGCGGCTGTCTTATTTCACTGAACACCCTCGGCTCTCTCTTTTCACTGTTCATCGCGGCAGCCGGGTCCCCCGATGATGTCACTGGATGTGCATCGGCGTTGCCAGGCTACCACTTGTGGAATCCCCTGCTTCCGCCGGATGCCAGCACAGACCTCACAGCTGGGACGCCCGTTGCTGCCGTTCTTTCCCTTCAGCACCTTCCAGCACATACACATTCTGTATATAAGGTAAGCACTTGTCACAATTTGTTTGATTCCAGTTGTACAGTCCTGACGAAAAGGTCTGCGGACCTTGAAACGTTGACACATCTGTACTGAAATTCACATGTCTTAAGTATATTACAAGTTTTTTCTACTATCTCAGGGAGTGCCTCCTTTGTTTTGTTCTACCCCTTGTGGGTTCTCACACCTCTCATCGGAAGAGCATTGGACTATATATATATATATATATATATATATATATATATATATTAGGGATGTGCAGGCTCGGTTCTACTCTGTTCCATTTGTTTTTTTTTACCGAATCTTATTGGCTATCCAAAACTCGTGACAGCTGAAACCCAATAAGATTCGGGAAAAAAAAAAAAACAGAACCGAGTAGAACCGAGCCTGCACATCCCTAATATATATATATATATACAAAAAGCACTAATCCACGGCACTCACCATTCCTAGTTTTGGGGTGCAACATGGTATGTGACCACATTGTTTAAATAGAAATCACAGGGGCTCTGCACTCACCATAATAACTAAAAATAATAATAAACATAATAAACAGTGGCGTTTTGGTTCATGAATTGATCAATGCATTTAAGCTTGCAGCCCATTGTCACAGGACCCCACTTTACTGCAAGTCCCTACTCTATTGCTCAGAATTATAACATGGACATAGCCATCACATTAGTGTTAAACTCAGGGTATGCTATCAAGGTTTAAAGCTCACAGCAACTTTGCTTTTAAATGTGGGACAGTTACCAAGCACAACTGTTGCAAAGCACCTAGGAAAACAGCTGACACAAGTTAGATAACTAGTTAATAGGGGTGCATGAGAAAATTTGATCACAAAAATGATTAATTATAAAAATTAATCATAATAAACAAAAAGCACTAATCCACGGCACTCACCATAATAACTAAAAATAATAATAAACATAATAAACAGTGGGGTTTTGGTTCATGAATTGATCAATGCATTTAAGCTTGCAGCCCATCGTCACGGGACCCCACTTTACTGCAAGTCCCTACTCTATTGCTTAGAATTATAACATGGACATAGCCATCACTTAGTTATTATGGTGAGTGCAGAGCCCCTGTGATTTCTATTTAAACAATGTGGTCACATACCATGTTGCACCCCAAAACTAGGAACATATATATAGCATAAATCACATGACAACAAAGACATAATCATTGGACTCACCTGGACGACGCTGTCCGACAGTGGCACCGCTCCAGGGACTTTTATACTCACTAACATCCAGTCTGCTGAGTGCCGCCATCATTGCATATATATATATATATATATATATATATATATATACACACTATATATAAACAGGTAAATGCAGTGTGGGTGAATAAATTGGATCCTAGGTGCAGTGCACTGAGGTCACTTCTCCGGATGGGGGGATGTAGTAGCCACCAGTCCAACCACCAGGGCTGCCAAGAGAAATCTTGGACCCTGGTACAGCAACTTCCCGGGGCCCCCCTGGAGGAGGTTTGGCCACAACATGTTGGGGGTATGGCTGCACCTCTTTGGGGGCGTGTGTAGCACGTGAGAAACATGAGAAACACCCGCTACTAGGAGCATTACATACCTCCCAACAGCTAGGACGAAAATATTCATTATTAGGATGGTGGGACAATCCCATAAAAGCTGCATTTTTAGCAGGGTGGGAGCCTTCTCTCTTCTTAGAGGCCAAGTTGTCTGCAGCTTTTTCAAAATCAAAATCTGTAGGATCTGGCCCCTCTAGTGACATCAGCATCAGATTATATGGTAGTTGATAATTCCCCTTCAGTAGATGTACCCTGACGTCATCAGTTACTATCCACGTGCACATAGAGGGGGGATATAAACCTGTAGCAAGTGAAACGAGCCACCATGCCCGAAGCGTGACAAGTGGCCTTTATGGGCATGGAACCGCACTTCTGCCCTCACTCCAAGTCACTTCCATGTACATTTACAGAAGGGGATCTATACACCATCTAGATTATATAGTGTGCTCTTCTTCATGTTATTACTTAAAACAGGTTTTAATTCATTTTAGAGTAGAAAAGTCTCTTAGGGGGAGATTTAATAAAGCTTGGAGAGAGAGAAAATTGGAGATAAAAAGCACCAACCAATCAGCTCCTAACTGTCACTTTACAGGATGTTTTTGAAAAATTACAGTTAGGAGCTGATTGGTTGGTGCTATTTATCTCCAATTTTCTCTCTCTCCAAGCTTTAGTAAATCTCCCCCTTAGAGTGGCCCAGACACTGCCCAATTACTTTTTGGACACAAATATATTTTTTAAGAGCTGACCAGATACTGCCCACTCGCTTTTTTTAAGAATGCCCCAGGTATTGCCCAATGTTTTTTTGGACACAAATACATTTTTTTACAGCGGCCAGAAATATGCACCACTTACTGGCCACACATACTCAGTAACATGCAACACGTGTCCCCTGAAATGAAGAGAGTGGACGCGGGCTGTCTATCCACTCTCTTCATTGGGTAGAGACTATTTCCACTTCAAATTCTGTACCTGGAAGTGACGTGGACTGAGGGCGTAAGTGTAGTTTCCTGCCCACACAGTCCACCAAAAAAAGAAAGTTAACCCCTTGCCAGCTCACTTCGGTCACCATGCTTCGGGCACAGTGGCTTGCTACGCTCGCCACATGGCTATATTCCCCCTCTATGCCCACTTGGATGGTAGGGAATGATGTTGTACACATGGCTGATGACGTCATGGTCAATCTACGGAATGGGATCTAGCTGCTTCCCACTTCATTGTTTACTTTCAACCGCATGCCCTTTCTTGCCCACTTGAGGAGGGATCTGCTCTGCCCTCCAATTTGATGCCTTCCGGGAGCTATGATGAGGCCACTGACATGACCAATAAGTTGCGCTGATGTTTCTATATGAAATTTCAGCGCACTGTGATGTTTCAAAGTGTTGGGCAGTAGGGGAATTAAGCATGGGGAGAACACTGAAATATATATATATATATATATATATATAGAGAGAGAGAGAGAGAGATATTTACTGTATGTAAATATATATATATATATATATATATATATATATACACATCAACACACTATATATAGTTATGCATACACACATATATAATATATATTTACTGTAAATATAACAGTCTTGGGTATATGGGTAATCAGCATGTACACACTATGGGGAAGTGTGTATATATAGAATTTATCACAACAATGACTTTGTTGCTCACTCTGTGTGCTCTTCCCTTGTACCGAACAGACGAACCTTCACTAAACTGAAAGATCACCCGGTCGGTCCCACTCTGCCTGTTCATTCCAGGCCTGTCACCCAGAGCCGGCTAGAAGATAGATACACTCGCGAGATGATGATATCATCTCGCGAGACCCAGTAGCTCCGCAGCGGCGAGGTGCGCACAGTACTACTGGGAAGGTACACAACAGTCCGGTCATTGGCATTGACTTGCCATATCATGACCACTAGTGCCGCCCGGCCGCCGCTGCAGCTGTCCCTGGCGGCTCCTTCTGGCATCTGAAGGGCCCGCTATTCGGAGCATACCACAGCTTCCGGTCTGCGTTCCATTGCAATGCAAATCCTGGAAGGCTGTGCGTCTGTCCTGCCGGCTGTTGTGAGACGGCCAGACAGGGAGCCCGGCAGAGGACCGGATGGCCCTAATGCTGCACAATTGTACCGGCCCAGGGGGCAGGTGCACCCTGCCCCCCGGCCCATCCCGCCCCTGCATCCCTCCTACAGTATTTTACTCTGTTTACTCAGTTGGGAAGACTTATGGTGTATTCACACCTAACACCAACTCTGTCACTGTACCTCACATCAAATTTCTCATTTCTGATTGGGCCATTTATTCTCAAGGCAGAGAACGTTGACCTCCATCTGCTCTCACCCATGGAACTGCCTCCACCTCCCCACTTTAACAGGTTTTTTCTCCTCCTTTTACCATTTGCGGGCTCTGAAATCCTAGCACTGTGGTTCTTTTAATTTTCTACTGTATATAGTTATACTGCTGCAGCTCACTTTAGTTAGTTTAGTGCCCGATTCAGTGATAAATGCAATGGGGATGTTTTCACAGATTAGTGATTATCAGTGATCTTTGCATGCTTCTGAGTCACACTGTGCTTGCATCAAGTTTTATTATCATTATCGCTTGCAGTGAGGATTTATTTGCCAAGTGATTGACAGACAGGGACCATATGAGGGCGGAAAGGGGGGGCAGCGACTCAAAAGAATGCATGTTGCAACCTTTTTCAGGACTTCCCAGCCTGTAACTGCGATCCCATAGGCAGTAAAAATGTCTCTGGAGTCTCAGTTCCCGCGCTTAGTCTGCGTGACCATACGGTTACTCAGAAAGCCAGTAATTGACTGATCTGCAACCGATGATGCATCTTTGTATGCAGTTGGTTGTATTTGCAAAGTTGCCAATGGGCATCTCATTACAAATAACTGCAGCTGTAACATTTGCATGTTTTCGCATAGCTGGTGCGTAGAAATTCGCAGCTGTGGTGGCATTAGTGCATATCTCTAAACCAGGCCCTTAGTCAGTAACACCATAACATGGACCAGCATTGTTTAAAGCAATCTATAATAATGAGTTAAATGATACATCTTATATATAAAATTAATTGGTCTGTTTATTTGTTTGTCTGTCCGGTTATGCATACAGACACCCTTGCACCGATCTGGATGAAACCAATGTGAGATGGTCCAGTTGGATCCTGGCCGGGGGTTAGGGTCCTGGACGGTGTATGCTGGGAAGAACTTTGATCCTGGGAGCCTGTTCTGAGCCTTCCTCTGGATGGATTTGAATGAAAATAGAGTGGTAACATTTAATCCCAGAAGACATACTAGGGGGTTGAGGTCTCGGTCGGACCTCCTGTTGATGTATGCTGGCCAGAACTTTGACCAGGGGAGCCTGTTCTGGCCCTTCCACTGGATGGATTTTGATTTTAAGAGGAAAGGCCTTGATATGGGATGATTGATGGAGTGGTTGGGGTCCCGGTCAGACCTCTCAGCCAAGTGCGCCATGCATAACTTTCCTCATGGGTGTGTCGGAAAAGATACTAATTATTTTTAAAATGTTGACAGTACCATCCAACTCATTGATCACTTAATAACTTAAAGATTTAACACAGGCAATGCCAGGTTCTCCAGCTAATTACCTATATAAACAAGATTAACTTTGAATTTGAAATAATTTTAATCAAAGCAGTCACAATAAGCAGAACTTTGCTCAAGCATATTCTGCTGTAAATTAAATATTAAATGTACAGTATTTGTGGCATGTTGTGCAATTTAGTAATATTAATATCAAATCAATCCTTTGGCAACAACTACTGCAATAAACTGAACATTTAATGTTAATATTCCAAACATTCACTTCTTATTTTTTTCTAAAAAGAAGATAGAGAAGAATTATATAATCTGTTTATAGCACAAAAAAATAGACATTTCCTGATGATCAACTGTCATAGTGATATTATTACTTTCAACAAGCACGCCCAACTCCATCTAGCGTACAACTTTATGTACAGTATTATGATACATGTATGATAAACTAAGCCATGCAGTAAACATCTGATAAAATGCAATGATTTAACTCAAATTTAAATTTGGATGCAAATAATTGTCTTGATTCCAATCTTTTCCCATCCCATGAACCACAGGTGCATTACACATAAGACCATGGATGTACATAATAGTTATGAAACAATGCACTTGGTAAATGAATACCATCCAATTGTCTTTGTTTTGGTTCTACAGATAATGCCATTGATTTGAAGTTTGGCCATCATCATTTCCGTTTGACTGCTAGATGTATTATAAGCTATATATCACGGTTGGTGTTTGAGAGTTACCTGACTCAGGTGTTGAACTGGATTCAGCAGACACCGGTTTGACTGGAACCATGGATGATGTAAATAGCTCTATTTGCATATGAATTGCATGGCAGTGAGAACTGCTTTTGATGATAAATTACAGGAACATGAACTTGTTACGTTGGAGTGGTAGCAGTAGAATACTCGGAGGAACCGGACTGGGACCGTCAGGAAGGCTTGCTGAGCTGGACGGGGTACCAGTAGGTGTTCTTGTTGAATTGGACTGAGAACCAGTAGAAAAGCTTGCTGAATTGGATTTAGAACCAGCAGGATTTCCGGATGCACCAGGAATAGCTATAAGCAGGATTAGTGAACGAACTGGTCTGGGAACCAGTAGGATTTTCGGATGTGCCAGGTATAGCTTCCAGCTGGATTACTGGATGAACTGGTCTGGAAACCTGCAGGATTTCCGGATGTGCCAGGTGTAACTGCTAGCAGGATTACTGGATGAACTAGTCTGGGAACCAGCAGGATATCCAGATGTGCCAAGTATAGCTGCCAGCAGGATTACTGGATGAACTTGTCTGGGAAC
This sequence comes from Taudactylus pleione, assembly GCA_031769625.1. NCBI lineage: Eukaryota > Metazoa > Chordata > Amphibia > Anura > Myobatrachidae > Taudactylus > Taudactylus pleione. Next base: position 10,287,504 of record JAUIMM010001311.1, on the reverse strand, counting down.
CAGCAGGATTTCTGGATGTGCCAGGTGTAGCTGCCACCAAGATTACTGGATGACTGGATCTGGAATCCAGGAGGATTTCAGGATGTGCCAGGTATAGCTGCCAGCAGGATTACTGGATGAGCTGGTCTGGGAACCAGCAGGATTTCCGGATGTGCCAGGTATAGCTGCCAGCAGGATTACTGGATTAACTGATCTGGGAACCAGCAGGAGCCTGGGATACACTTGTACACAGGAAAACTGAAGTAGCACAATCTGTACATGCTATCAGACTAGGATGTATATACCCTGGGTCTGGCAGGAATTGGTGGATATGATCAGGTGGTCTGGCAGTAGCACTCTGAGTGGTAGAGAGCAAAACATGCAGAGGGAGCAATCATATCTGCAGTACTGAGAGTCAGAACTATACCTGTGATTTCAATCAAGGCTAACAGTGTTCACAGACAGAAAGGACCCAGGTGAATAATCACTGTGGAAAGTAGAGCATAGTCCAAATGTATACACAGAAGTTTTGCAGCCAGCATGATTAGAGCAGATCTCCCAGGCTAATTGCACATACAGATCCACAGGACAGTTGGCAGGGGTAAGTCTCAAGGCAAAAAGGTGAAAAAGTAGCCAGGATCGTGACACTATATTCTTAACCTCTCTTAATGCTCCTCTGCCTTCAAAGACTGACTTACAGTACTGTAAACTGCAATAATGGTCTACTTGCAATAATAACTGTCTTCTCACAAAGAGAGAGAAGATTCATCAAATATTAACTTACCATAAGGTACTGAAAGTACATAAAGTACATCAGGAGAGGAACATGAGGGATAGAAAGATAGGCCCCAGACAGCATTACTCACTGTGTAACCCAAGCCTCTGATAGTGCCAGCATGACCTATGGGGTTTTCCTGACACCAGTGTTGGTGGTTTGTCATGGGGGCCCTGGTTCACCTGTGTGATCTCCTGCATTGCAAGGATTATTAGTCAGCCAAGTATGCTATTGTTCTGCTTGATGGTGGCTGGCCCTTCACACAGGCACTGTATGTACCAATGATCCACTTCATTCAATAAAATATAGGTATTTACCATACCATACACGCACCCAGAGGGGGTTTCTGAGTACCTTGAACCCCCCCTGCCCACCGGTCAGTGGTGTAGTGCAATCAAACCAGTGGCATTTGGGGGCACTGCCGACCGGGGTCCAGGTCACTGGTTTCAGTAAGTGGAGTGCTGACTACAGTGAGTGCGGTTCGCACTATACAGTAACAAACACACTGCCACCAGCGCCGGGGAGTACATTGTACTACCCGGCCATGGTGTGTTTGTTTTAGCAGCCAATGAGAGCCAGACAGACTGTCATTGGCTGCTGCATCAATGGAGGGAGCCGGGCTGGAGCTCGCTCATGAGCTCTGCCTTCCAGCTCCCACAGTGGTTAATGGGAGAGACCTCATGACATCTTTCCCATAGTGCTGAGCGGAAGGACAGAGGAGCACAAGGTGGCTGGTGCAGGAGCGGGGATTTAGTTAAGTATATTGTGTGTGTCTTGTGTTATATATGTAAGTGTCACTGCACAGGGCAGGTCACTGTATAGGGGGGACCACTACTGGGGTCACTGTATAGGGGGGACCACTACTGGGGCACTGTATAGGGTGGACCACAACTGGGGCACTGTATAAGGGAGACCACTACTGGGGGCAGTGATGTGTGGTCAGGTAAGGTAGGTTAGCAGAGCCTTTCCTGTCACACTTAGGTATACTTAAAAGTTTTGACTATAAAAATAAGAAAAAATTTAAGAAAATATTGTAAATATCTTCTTTGTATTATTCTAATCATTTTTAATGGTCAAAAGTGTATGGCAGGTGAGGCACTGCCTCCCCTGTCTACCTTTTCTGCACATCCATGATTAAAACACCCCAAATTTCCAGCACTATAAACTGTTGCACCTTTGTATAATGGCCACATGTCCCCTTGGGTTCATATATGTATCTGAAAATCTGGCTCTGGTACTAGCCAGTGCCTCTTCAGCCATTTACCTCACCCACCACACATCACTGATTGGGGGCACTGTATAGGGGCACTGCACAGGGGGACCACTACTAGGGGCTCTGTATAAGGGGCCCTGCATAGGGGGACCACTACTGAGGCACTGTATAAAAGGCACAACTGAGAACACTGTATAAGGGGCACTACACAGTTTCGGCCGGGAGCCTCCCGATAAATGGGTGCATCTCCTGGCCCCCCGGAAAGACAGGCAAGCCTCCTGACTGCCGCCAATCCCCCCGCGAATACCTGTTAAACCCCCGCAGCAAGGGGGCAGTGACACGATTCATGCTGAATTGAGTCATTTTGGCCCCACCCTCACAATGCTTCACAATGACTGTTTTATTGGCATTGTGCAGTGGGGACGGGGCCAAAATGATGTGATCGCGTGCCCCCGCCCCCGTCATGCTTGCAAATGACATATGTCCACCAGGCCACATCCCCTTTTGTTGACCACGTCCCCCGCCCTGCCTATCTGGCTGCTCCATCCCGGGAGGAGCAGCCAGATAGTCGGCAAGTATGGCACTGCATAGAGGGACTACTACTGGGGACATCGTATAAGGAGCAATATGGGGGGAGGGGGATCTTTAATAAATCATGCTGGTTGTATTTATTTGCCTGCTGCATTTATGTTTTTTAGTGATAGAGGTGTGTCTGTCTGTGTGTGTGTGTGTGTGTGTGTCAGTCAGTCAGTGTGCGCTTACCCCGTCGTGGGCTGAATGGTATATTTTACTGTAGGGGTTCTAAATCCTGTGTAAGCTGTATCTATCTATCTATCTATCTTTGTGGCTAGATGTTTTTGTTTTGGTAACCAAGGATTTGGAAACCCCCCTTTCAAAATCCAGCATTTGCTACTGCTTACATTCACATGGTTTGTCCAGGTGTAAAGTTACTCCTTTACTTGCCTTGCTTCTAATTTTGAATCAGCCCATTTGTGAAAAACAGACTTATAGATAAACTAATGTAGAACCAAACTTATATATGGCAATATGGAAAGACACATCAGAATGGTCCTTAAAGCCACAGAAATAAAGTCAACTAATGCGCATGCGTTACACTGTGTTTATGCACAAAGGCACAGTGGTGAGAATCACGGTATCAGTAATGTCTTTGAAAAGTTCTGAACATTCCTGGGCAGCAACTGGGAGGTGGCAAACAGATGCATGGAGATGGTCTGTCATCGATGTGTGTTATGGGAGTGTCACGTATGTGTCTCTAAAGTGTTTGCATACAAAGACGCTCAATCATTAATTTTGAAAGCCTTACTTAGAAAATCTGCACCTGCCATAGGATGGGTGCAAGTTTTTATGGTGCATCTGGTGGTGGCATCTAAAGCATCTATGGATGCTCAAAGTGGGTGTCTTAGCCATTGCACATTCATATGCATGGATGTACACCATGGAAGGGGTTTGTAGCAGTATTTACATAAAGTCACAGATGGGCAGCAAGTAAAAGATTCAGCCACATCTGCGTCTACTTCTGAATCAGGCCTAGTATTTTGTTTGTAAGGTGCGTAGGACTCGCCTCAAATTCTAACATGACAAGTGTATTATCCTGAATGGAATAAAGTTGGTAACCAGATCCAAGTAAAATAAACACCTGTATTGTATCAAAACTGCAAAGGAACAAGAATAAGCACACACAGATCTGAGCATTACATTCATATGAGGCACGGACTCCTGGAAAGCATACAGGAATTACAAAAGTGGATCCTGATAAATTATCTCTTTTTATCAACTTGTCCAATTATGAGGTGTGATGGTTGCTTCAAAGCTAAAGCAACAAGAGGAGAAAAATTGTAAAATAAGTCATGCTGTCCTTCAGTCCTGTTCGCTAGATGACATCAGCCAGTGTTGTTTGTTCCTTGTTCTCATGGACATTGCTCTCAGATGTATTTGCCTCTCTAGCTCTCTAGGCTCAATGTTAGGTGGTTCTGGTAAATGGGAGGGCTGCCTCAACTGAGTGGTTCTCTAGGATTTACTAGGCTTCCTTACTTGTACACCTGTGCTGGTTATAGTTTCTTCTGAACCAGTGTGCTTAACTTGGGCTTGTCAATGATATCCTCTTTGCTGTGTCCTGGGATTAATACTTAAATTGTATCTCTGATTCTGCTTTCCCCTCACCTTGGGTTGATACTTGGATTCTGTTTTGATGGCTACCTACCTATAACATCAGCCTGTTTTTCAGATTTGCTTAATATTTGGGGTGTATCCACGCTATCTCCTTAAATGATATGGGAAGATGGGGGAGAGGGAGAATAAATGGCGGGGGGAAGGAAGGGGGTTAAGTTTCTCTAAGGCTGCCACAGACCTCTGTGATCCCTTTCTAGATCACTAGGATAGCAAAGATAATTGTAGGTTGGGTCTTATAGGGCACACAAATGGTGTACTCTACCAATTGACGTTATGATATATAGGTGAAGTAAACGTTACTACATGAATTAATATTCTCCTGATAAAATGTGGTAAAATAAAATTTTTCACATTAATATACAGTCAGTAACAATCCACGGATCCCTCTGCCGCCTCCTGACTACCTCCCTGATGGCTGTGCACATGCATAGCCAGGATGACGGGGAGCTGGTAAGTAACGCAGCTACATCTGTAGCTGCCATACTAACCACGGGGACAGATGCTTTTTGGAGCAGTTGTCCCCTCACTGGAGCAAAGATGAATTGCTCCAGTGTCACGTTTCCCCTGCTGCGAGTTAGATACTTAAGTATCCATCGCAGCGAGATCAATCCTTCATTATCGGAGGCCATACGGCCTTTGATATATGAATAGACCCCTGAATCACAATGACAAGTAACAAATTTCATACAAATGTAATTTATTTTCAAAGTGACAATGTGTTATGTTTTGCATTGGGTGCTGCACTACTCAGGTCCTTTGCTAGACAGCAGGTGTTGGCATCATTTAGTGAGTATTTCTGCTACTATCCCTGCTTCTGTGTCTGTTGCCTTCTCTTCTGCTGCAGAGAACAGTACATGTGATATTTCTTAGTTCTTGATTATGTGATTCAGGGGCTGAACTTTCTGACTCTCTCTTATTGGGTATTAAGACTTTTTAAGTTTCTCTAACTTTTATATACCTGTGGTGGTGGTTTATGTTGACTCAATATGCTGATTCTGCATTCCACTGAGCACTTCTTTGTTTTGACTTAGATTGCAGCAGGTTCTGCTTCTGTCATCTGCCATAACTTCAGCTTGTAAACTGGACTTGATCTCACTTTCTCCTTGCTTTGACCTCAGCTGTTTTACAGGATTCTGCTATTCTCTACTACCTGTCATAACCTTGACCTGTTATTGGACTTCCCCTTGCCTGCTGCTGCCCCTGACCCTGAATTGTACAATTACCTGGCCTTGTCCACTGCCAGCCTCTGAACTTGGATTGTTAACTGGTCCTTGCTCTTTATCACTGTTAGCTTTTTATCTAGTCTGTCTGAATCCAGCACCCAATGTATCTTTAACTACACCACATAGACCACTACTGTTTCCCTGCTTCTTTCTGTGATCCATCCACCATTTTTTTCTGCAATACCCTGAGAAAATAATCTGGAACTTGAAGACCAAGAGGCATCCAAATACCGTTGATCTTATTGAGAGAGGAAAGGCAATTTAATAACCTAATGAAGTGGTTCTAGGACCTTATTAACTCTTCATGGGTTTTGTCCTCACAGAATGGAAGTAAATTTACAGAACATAAAATAGAGAATGTCTTAATACCACATGGAATAAAGCATGAAAACACAGTTCCATATACACCAGAGTAAAAATGGTAGCTGAAAAGAAGTACATTCCTTTCAGATATTTAGCAAATGATAGCAACTTTCTAGAAAAACAGATTATACTCCAATTATCTTTACATTGATACACAGGTAATCCACATTATAAAGCAGAAGAAATCAGGCAGAAACTAGAGCATGCACAACCCAGAGAAATGGGTACACAAGAAGACAATGGACCTGGAAGCCTCTGTCATCTTGCAAGCAATGTATACAAAATCTTGGTAGCCATATCTCACCAAATGAGGTGGCACTGAGTTTAAAAGTGTGCTGGTGTACTGCTGTTTAATAAGCTGATTGTCACAGCTAAGAGAGAATGAGCTTGATACAGAGTTGTATGCAGTTCACACAGCAGCTGCATGTTTGGATGCAGCTGCTGTGTGAAAGTATGTAAATATAGCAGGAGGTTTCTGTACTAGAAAAACACCCACTACCGGCTTTTGTGTTTCACTGCTGCATCTGAAAACACAGCATTGGATCATCTGCATGAACGTCAGTCATCTGAGTAACCCCCAGGTTACTCAGAATGGCCATGTATTTCACGCTACTCCGGCCAGTGAACCTGCATCCAAGGATGTAGCCACTGGCCTCGGCACATCCAGAAAACTGGGCCGACATGCCCCCATTATCTGTAACACTGCTGTTGCCACCCCTTCCCCAAATGTCCACAGCATGTCAATCATGCTATGGCTTAGGGGGCTCTGTGACCGCAGACACAGATCTGTTCATACGCAATACGGATCCTGTACATGCCAGATCACCGAAAATTGTGAATTGACTGTACAAAAAAAAACCCAGTGGTATGGGTTAAAAAGCACAATAAGGTAGAATCAGACATAATTTAAGTTTCCCTTTACTATTACAAGTTCCACATAAAACTCTCTAGCAGATATGAATTGGTATAATTGCTCAAGTGTCCTCTTAGCAGCTGGTAATTACCAATGAATAACTTTTCAAGAACAAAATTTGTTAAAAGTACTTCCGTTTTAATAATTTGTTTACTGCTATAGCAAGAAGTTCTCTGCTTTTATGTATGCTCAAAGAGAAAACATAAAAGTCGAATGAATGCAATTGCTAATCCCCACACTATCTTTAAATAATCCACATATGCGCCTTTGAAAATGAAATGCACAGCACTTTACATCACTCTCTCAAGGAAATGTCTTATTATAGGATTTCATTCTGAGTGACAGTTTTTTAAGCCCAAAACATGTGAAATATACAAAGAAGATGTAGTCATTGCTTATCTTGTCTCTGTGCTAGAAGGTCACCCATAGTTGGTAATTGTTTGTTATGAATGTGAAATGAGAAAGCACGTCCGGACTTTAAGGTATGTAGAAAGATGGTTTACTATCACTGCCTCTGTGTTATTATGAAAATTTACCTTCACCATTTGGTCAGCCATATCTGTGTTTAATTAATGTGCCATTAATTGGTTTTTCTATTATAAGTAAAACTAGCACTGTTCTTTTATATGATATACAGTACAGTAGTTTTCCAATACTATACTGAAGATAATGCCATTTACAAAGTTATTGATATAATATTTTGTACCAATAATTGCAGCAATTTCTCATAAATCAATTTATTTTTTGGGACAGGTTTTCAGAGATATAAAGTGATTTTTCAGTCAAATGCAATAAGATAGATATTAAAAGATATTATTGTAAGGGTTTAGAGGTCACAGAGGTGAAAAAGGAAAGTTGTGGGTTAAACTTTATTGACCAGAACAGGTAAACTTCATGACATATTGAAACACAACATAACTTGGAGGATTTACAAACAAGTTTTAGGGTCATATTTATCACAATCCACATATCAGATGTGGATGGGGTGTGATAAATTCACCCAGAATCATAATGCAATATTTGAATACATTGCAAGGATGTATTACGTATTGCATACCTGTAAAAACACCCGTTTTCAAATTATTTTAGTAAAAATAATAGAGATGTGCAGGCTCGGATTAGTTCGGATTTTCCTGCCAAATTCAGATTTTTCCCGACAAATTTTGGGTCTCAGAAAGAGGCAAAACGTCATCTTTCATGGATAAACATCATCTTTCATGGATTTTTGACCATCAAAAGATGATGTTTGTCCATTAAAGATGACGTTTCTAAGACCAGCAATTTGGCGGGAAAATCCAAACTAATCCGAGCCTGCACATCTCTAAAAAATAATGTATTTTATTTATAAAGTGCTGAGATTTTAAGTAGAGCTGTATCATGAAGGGTCCATGACATAAACTACATAGAAATACATCAAACAAAATGTAAAAATTGCCCTGACCAAATAAACTCTCAATCTGAAAGTTGTTGGCAATCACTTGATTCATAAGGTAGTGGAATAACACATGTATCTGCTGGTGTATTTTGTAAGACAGGACAAGTATAAACCAAGTGGCTGGTCCAGCCGGCTGGGTCCAGGCATCTGCGCAACAGATCTGCCAGGCACCGGGACCGGCACATGCGCACAAGCAGCAGTGGCGCCTCGCATGCTCATCCCACCGGTTTTTAGGGACTGCAACAGCTGCAGATCCTAGAAGTTGTGTATGGCTGCCCAATAGGCTCTGTACTAATTGCAACCCAGACTGGCAGAGAAAATACCTCCCGCTGAAGTGGTGGATTTTACTGGTGGGCTGCTGGTTAATAAACCTGTAATTGGCTATTGGCACCTTGGTGCATCACTGTTAAAATGAGGGGAGAAAGTAAAAGTTGGAAGCACAAAACATAAACCAGTTACTGTAAAAATCTTAAAACAGTCAGCTGGTTCTACAGCAAAAAGGAGAGGGGGGGGGGAGCAGGTGCACACTATAAGCACTAAGAAAACAAATGATCAAAATATCTATAATAGACTAATAATTAACATGGTTTTAAATGTAAGGTTTCTTAGTACATGTTTGGCCAAAGATGTTTGCCCACCAACCACGTCACGGTGAACCTTATACAGGTGGGTCCCTAACATCTCTAGTACTAACACTCTAATTAATTTATCAAGGACTTACCTATCATAGAGCCCATTAGATGTGTGTACTGCAATGCAAGGACCCATACCAGTTAAAATCACCAGGGGCAGGCAGGAAGAGTGCTAGCCCAAAGAAGGGGTCAAACATGTACTAAGAAACATTACATTTAAAACCATGTTAATTATTAGTCTATTATAGATATTTTGATCATTTGTTTTCTTAGTGCTTATAGTGTGCACCTGCTCCTCCCCCCCCTCTCCTTTTTGCTGTAGAACTACTGGTCTCAGCATGGTAGCACCTATCATCATGTTTAATATTAGGATGTGCAGCCCAGCCCCTCCCGTTAACAGTCTGCTGGTGTCAGCCAAATATGCTTCACTATTTATCACAACTAAACCTCATTCTTCTTTTGGTACTAGAAAAGGCTTTTGCTTTCATGCACCATGAGTAATACTGCAGTTATCCAGCAGTTTGCAGTAGTTGTGTGCTTGCCGGCTACTACTTTTACAGTTACTGGTGGAATCAGATGTCCCTGATGAAGTTTTGTGGAATCTGCTGTCATCGATGAGGTAGTGAAGGTTACCAAAGGAGGACTAGAGCTGGCAACAGCAATGAAAATTGAACTCACTGGGTCCAGCTGCTGACCTGAGATGACATTCCAGTAGATTTACTAAGTAATCGTATCCTTTATGTGATGATTCCTTGGCAGCACCATACAATTTCCCACTGTCCCACAGGTTTTATCTGTTTTATATTTGTGGAAAAATAATTGTGTGGGAAGTAAGTAAGGCATATAGCTTATATGAAGTGCAGCTGTCATTTATGAATTGAGTACTGTACATTGAATTTTAAAAATGTGCTGTGGCAACTTAAATGCCATGTTTTAACTACTGTAGATTGTATATTATTATTTTTTTACTATTTATATGTTTATAAAGTATTTTTATCTTAACTGGCATTGGTTTATAATACAATACTGAATTGCTTGTTATATTCATCATCAATAAAATTTTGAACAAAAGCTGAAAGGGATGATCACCTATACTGTAGCCTTGTATTATTTAATGTCAGGTGATGATCTGGCTTTCTTATGTGAAACCAAATGATTGTTTGTGTGAATTCCATTTCCAACATAAAGTACTACTGTACGTCTATATTGTTTAACCATGAGAGAGATCTACACTGATTTTCCCCTTAGGAAACTGAGTTTTGCAAAAATATATTTAATGGATACTTGCTGCAGGAGTAATTTTTTAATTACCTTGTCTATCCTAGAATGTTATTTTTAAAATATATTTTTATTGTATTGTCTAATTGTAATTGTTTTCTTTTGGGGAAGAGCATGTATAGAAAACCAAGTATTTATAACCATCATTCCATTCATCATGTTTTATTATTATTATTATTATTATTATTATTATTACTATTAGTGTGTATATCGGGGGAAAGGGGTTTATTCATCCTTTCACTGCCAGATCCATGTGAAATTTACACCTCAGGAGGTCTCACCAAATTTCACACAGTGTCCGTCTCACCTGGAATCCTTGTTAAACACATTGTGGACGGTTAGAGCTTTCTCTATACAAAGCTGAGTTCTTTTTTTTGTACCTTAGAAAAAATAGATTGCCCTGCAGGGGAGTCGAATTTTAAAACATTATAGGCAGCGTGCCAGGAAAAATGTAGACCATATGGTATTGTTTAGACCACTATGATGATTGTGAATGTAGGATCTAAACAATTTGCCACCTATGTGAGGGTAAGGCTATGTTTTAAATTATATGCTATTAACATGAACAAATTAATCCACTTGTAAGGAGTCAGTTATTTAGTCTATTTCCTTTTTTACATTTATTACAGCAAATTGTGTTTAAAAACTATCACACCGACTTTCATATGAGTGGTGTCCAGTCATGTTGTTGGTTGATATACCTGTTTATCCCATAGTACCACGAGTGTTACTATATGTTATGGGTCTCTTTCAGCAGGGAAATCTCAGGGATGGATTCTCCTGTCTTACAGATTTTCATGGAAGTCACTCCTGTTACAGAGTACAGCTCATTCTAGTACATTAAGACAAAGATCCCATCAGGCTCTTATATCATTAACTGATTGATTGACATTAGAAGCACACAATATTGGCTGTAGAATATATTTGTCCCACTGAAAATGGAGTGTGAAGAGTTTGCTGCAAGAGTAGTTCTGTATTTCCTACTTTTATTGTCTACTATATTAAACATGCAGTGACTGCAGCATTGGTACACTCGCTCTTCTTTACCTGGCTAAAGCTCATTAATATCATTGGTATTCATAAATTAGATGGAGTTGATGGGTTCAATACTAATTCTAGCAATTTAATGTGGAATAAATAGAGTGTCAGTGGCTTGGGGATTCCACAGGGCCCAGATTTGTGGAAATGCCACACAGACCAGGATCTAGCATGGCAGAATTGCAGAGATGGCAGGATTGCCCTCCTTCATCACCTTATTAGACCCAACTCAGATATACAGTTGTGGAAATCACCAATATGTTTAGCTTTTATGAGTGTGGCTTGCACTACAAACACAGTGGTCATTTAACTAGTCAAAAGATGACACTTAGCTTCCTGTTACCAAGGCACATAGGATGGAGTGATTGTGGGTTTGCGGATTAGTATGTTTGATGCAGTTCTTATTGATGTGTTGCTGGTCTGGAAGGTTGTTTATAGCAGTTTAGTTAGAGGTAAACTCTGGGTTGTGTTGGATAGATGGATAAAGAAAAAGAAAGGTATTATAGAGTGAAATTTATATATGAGGAATGAAAGTGAAATGGTATGATAATGAAATAAAGTTTGTGGTGTGTAAGGGGAGAATAGGGTGTAAATGTAACACTGTATATATAATTAATGAATCAAGCACTTACCTGCTCAGCATAACTTGCCAGATATGTTGGGTGTCATTGATGGGTCTGACTCATACATAAAATGATTATAAGTACAACAACAATAATATGAGGGTAATCCACAAAGTAAAGACCATTTGCACATTCCCAACACATAGGTCATTCACCGTCCCCAATTCATGGTTGGGTGGTCTCCCTAATTTGTTTTCTAAGTTCTCTGTGAGTAGTGTGTTGTTATGGTTGTTTCTGGTGATATTGTGCATTGTTAAAATGAACCCTACAATACAAAATCACCAACTGTAACGAAACTGGATCAGAACCTTTATATACCCCTGCCTATACCTTCTAAATATCCTTCTTATAAACCTCTAAGAATAGCACTAATTTGCATATGCAGTCTGACCGCAAATAAAGACAGGAGTGGAATCTGTGGTTCCAACGCACAAGTATTATTCAGGTAAAAGTACAGTCAGTTACACGCAATTGATACATACACAATTTAGGTGTAAAAGGAAATATTACAGACCCAAGTACAGTATACATACGCTGCGCCTCCGGACCTAGAGATAGACCTCAGACTAGAGACCCTCAGTTCATACAACCTTCAGCATGGACTAAAAAACCAGTATTCGGGCACATGTATTTACCCCCCCCAGACTAAAACAGGACAAAGGGGAAATTTCCTGCTGATGTCATTGGTTCCCAGAGGAGAAGCATATGTTACAGCACATTTAACAGGCTGGTTCAAATAGACTCCCCCTGCCTCTAACAGCAGGGGAATCTTTCTAATAACGCCTCCTGTAACATTCCAACAGCTAAACATTTTGTTGCTTGTAAGTTCTGCGATCCGTAACTTGAGTTTGCATGATGCGATCTCTCCACCAATAATACCGGAATGCTGTAAAAGGCGTACGCATCAGAACAAGACCAAACACAACTTGCTTATCATGTATAATACCTTAGTTATCAAAAACCTTTATTTCTCAGCATTTAAACTAAAATAACCAACTTAAATCATACATTTTGATGCTTATGGAACCTTATGTGTGAATATGAAAAGTGTGAGTATTCAGGGTTTGATATAAAGACATATTTAATGTGTGTATGAAGATGAGTGCATTTGTCTCTAACATTTTAGCATGCTGGGCCAGATAGTTCTACATGTCCTGTCAGCAGGCCCTCCCACCTTTCCTGTGTTCAAAGGGAAAAACCTATTTTGTTCTCCTAGTCTCTTGTGTGGATTGCAAATGTATTATCACCTCAAGCTGTGAAATTTGGGGCCATCCTGTCTAGGATTCGGACAAATCCAATTCTGTATATCAATGCCTGGATTATATTACAATTGCCACAACTTTACTTTATCTGCATCCAGGGATTCCCAATTTGTATGTAAAACTACCCATTGTCTATTTCTATTTACTTTTACTCAGAAAGCTTGTTTTTCCAGTTGCCCTTGGTAGATTGACATTGCCATCTGTTCTTAGCTCTTGAGTTGTAACTTGAAATGATGTTGGTCATATAATGGCGTCTTGCAGATTCTTGTTTCTAAAATAGAGTCTAGCTGCCATTTGCAAGATGGCGTCGTGCACGCTTCAATTTTAAACTGATCTTGTCTCAGCTAATAATCCAGTTTTGACAACTGTGTAGAGTGTTATTTGATTCTTGAATGTGCAGAATGTGAGACCTCTCAAAACTTAGCCTCAATTAAAGCAGGTTTATGTTGGTAAGAGAAAGTGGTGTGAAAAGTTCAATAATGGACGAACAAACATACAGTACATGATGAAGATCAATCAGGTTGCCCATCCATTTTGGGTGGTAGGTTTTTGACCACCCACCCATTGCTCTAAGTGATTTTCACCTTTTTACTAAGCTGAAAGAGTTCCTGGAAGGAAAATATTTTAGAAGTGATGATGAGTTGAGGCTTGCAGTCAACAATTGGTTCAGTGGACTGCAGGCAGCCTGTTACAATAAGGGGATTCTAAAGCCCATGGACACATAGGATGAATGCTTAAATGAGGGGGGTGATTATGTGGAGAAATAGACAAAGGTATGTTGTGTTTAAAAAAACAAAAACAATTTTTTATTTATTTCCAGGTAAACATAGTGGATTAGCCTCGTATATGAAAGCTTAGCTCAAAAGTCTTTAGAAATTTCACCAGACTGGAACTCAATACAGGTTGAGTCTCCCATATCCAAATATTTTGAAATACGGAATAATTTTTAGCATGACTAATATAGTGAAACCTTTGCTTTTTGATAAACTTTATTTAAGGCACAAAACTATAAAAAATATTGTATAAACTAACCTTCAGGCTTTGTGTATAAGGTGTATATGAAACATAAATTAATTTCATGTATGTACACAAATTTTGTTTGAGCCACAAAATTAGTAAAAATATTGTATAAAATCACCTGCATGCTGTGTATATAAGGTGTATATAACACATGAATGCATTCTGTGTTTCGATTTGGGGCCCTTTCCCAAGATATTTGATAATGGTGTGATAAAGTATTTTGGATATGGGAGACTCAACCTGTATCCACATTCTGATGGAATATGGAATATGATGCTGGAAAGGAGATTCTCAGAAAAGTGTCCAGCAGAACAGCAACTTTGGGTTTTGTCACTTTTGGACTTCTTCAGGGGTACTTTATAAACTTTTGAGCTAAGCTTCATAGTATTATTAAGTATGTATAATCATTTTATATCTAATTAAGGTTGTCTGAAATACTAAACCATGTGGGTTCTTACACTTACCTGTATGAGAGATATTTAAGAAAGGAAAGAACTACAGAGAGGATGCATAGTAAGAAATCTGGATGCCAGATAAAGACAGATAAGGCTGAATATTTACTTGTGTGGTACAAACACATCTGCATTATATTGAACACAATCAATTATGTATCTGTATATACAGCTCTATCAGGTGCGTGCTCCTTTTTCTTATTTCAGATGTGCAGACATATGTCTATCATCCATACTCCATGTAGCGGGCCAGGCTTGTCGCATCTAATTATGCCACGCCTAAATGCATCATAGCGTATTCAGTTGTATTGTGGCGTATTCAGTCGCAGCATAATGTATAGAGACACAGGAAAGTGTAATTGTATTTATCATCCACCAAATGCCACTTTTCCTAAACTGCAGGATGCATGAGTCAAAAATTATAAATGTAAAATACTGTACTTTACTGTATGTTTTAATTTGATGCTTTTTGTTTCTCTGTTGTGATAATTTAATGTATATACAGTAAAAACAGTAAAATACTGTAGTCTTGGCTGAGCTGAAGTATTATGGTTATTTATTTTTTATTTTCTGATAAACTGTGCAGTGCTGAAAAACTTTTGCTGTCAGTTCTAGCAATACATAAGACCATAAATAACAGGAAATATGTGTGTACTGTATCTACAGTAACAAATAGCTTGGAGATTTTTGTTTAGGTTTTGAATTGCAGCCCAATTCTCTACTGCGACTAAATACAGTAAATGTGCTGCATTTGCAACAATATCTGCAACATTTTCTGTACATACAAGCCCAATTCTCTACAGTGGCTCAATACAGTAAATGTGATTTGTTTGTGACAATGGGCCCGATTCACTACTGATCGCTATTGCAATCGCATCTGCTATTACGCACTCAGCTGCGAAAATATGCTGATGAATGCTATCACAAAGCTGTCACACAGCCAGCATAGAGACACCCACTACCGCTATCTCACATACGTAATACCTTGCAGTCCAGCATGTACATCAGTAACAATGAGTAACATCATCTCCTCATGCAGAATGACAACAGGTCTGACCTTAATTAGAAATTGCTATCTGCATTGTACGCAGTGAGCACTCAAGATGCGTATGTCGTTGCAGTGGCTAATTTATTATGGATGAGCGGGTTCGGTTTTCAGAGATCCAAAACCACCCGAATTTTGTAGATCCGAGTCGGATCCAAGCCGGCTCGGATGTTCCCTCCTTACTCGAATCTCTGATATCAAGGCAAAACCATAGAGACAAAATCTTGTGGCTCGCGAGCTTTCGTCTCTATATATAAGGGACGCGGCGGGCTCCATTTCACTCCGGCTGTGGAGACTGAACAGGGAGGGTGGGTAGTGTAGGGCTAGGGAGAGGTGATATGCTGTTCTGTCTGCTGTGTCCTGTTCTGTCTGCTGTGTCCTGGGCTGATGCTGATCCATTCTTGGCTGGTGTTGTTGTGCTGTCTGCTGTGTCCATTTGGGCTGTTGCTGATCCATCTGGGCTGGTGCTACTGCTGTCACTGTGCTGTCTGCTGTGTCCATCTGGGCTGGTGCTGTCTGCTGTGCTGTCTGCTGCGTCCATCTGGGCCCAAGTTCTGGACTCCCCCAAAAAATTTTAATAATTTTTTTTGTGTAATATACATTTGTCTGTGTGCGTGTTAGGCTTAACCACACAAGATCTAGCAAGTCGGCAATGCAACCTAGTGCTGCCAGACTCCAGTCATCATCAATCTGTGCTCTGGGCCCAAGTTCTGGAGCTGCAAAAAATAAAAAACATATTGTCTTTTTTTCAAATAATTGTCTGTGTGTCTGTGCGTGTTAGGCTTAGCCGCACAAGATCTATCAAGTCGGCAACGCAACTGCTTTGAGAACACAGAAAATATGGAGGGCTGTCACATGATAGGAGAGCAGGGCCAAGAACCACGTGTTGTAGATGCCGCCAGCAGTGCCAGCCCATCAACTTCCTCGCCCTCTATGAAGGCCCATGGCCCATGGCTTAAGTCACGCCATCGATATGGTAAAGCTACTACTGAAGATAAGAAAAAAAAACTTTAAAGGAAATTTGCCATTAGATAAACCAAAAATAAACAAAAAATTGGAAATATGCCATTCACTATACAAAGTGGCAAGGAAAGGATAAGGCCATGGCCTTTCTATAGGGAGACTGCTGATTCTGATAGCCCTTCGGAAAAAACAACTGTGTGCCCTGAGAAATCGAAATCACAAATCCCAGAGGAGAGTGCAAGTGTGTCTGCGGTTGCCATGTGTGAGTAAGACCTAAATACTAGTGTACTGGAGGATCTTCCAAGTTCCAACATTTGTGTGCCCTCTGTAAATGAGGGGAAGGGCAGTCAACATCTTGCAGACGTAGTCATCGAGGATGCTTCTGTGGAATTGCATATGAAGGAGGAGGATATTTTGGTAGTTGAAGGTGCTATGGATGATGAGGATGTTGATGATGAAGATATTGGTGATTTGGATGCTGATGATGAAGATGTCCTTTGTGTAAGTAAGGCACCAGCTGTTGCCCATGGATTGAAAAAGCCAAAGCCCATTAGTGTCATGCTGGGACAAAAGAGAAAAAAATCCACATCTCACGTGTGGAATTATTTCCACCCCGATCCGGACAGCAGTTGTCAAGCCATAGGTCCCCTTTGCCAAGCAAGAGTGAGTCACTTGGAGCACATTCATCAAATTTCAGTGTTTGGCGCCAAGTTCCAAAACTCAAAAAGTAACAAGTCCTGTAGCACCTGCCTGCTCACTCTCTGTGAGATCCAAGCGCCTTCGATCTCCAACACAAACACCTGCATCATCAACATCCTCATTAGTCATTGGGAGTAGTCCTGCTGCATCCAATGTTGGTATTAAAAGCATGATTGACTCCTCTCCTATCTGAGATTCCTCAGAAGGATCCTTGTTGACTACACTAGTTGCTGATGATGATGCTGTGACTGGATCTTCATCCCAGAAGGGGACCAGGAGGAAGACTACTTGTCCAGTATCCACCATTACTGCAGTGGGTTTTCAACAGTTAATTCAGATCCTGTGTCCTCGCTACCAGCTCCCTTCTAGATTCCACTTCGCTAGAACAGCAATTCCAAGTCTGTACAAGGACATAAAAAAACACCTTATTTAATGTCCTCAGAAATGCTGTTGTACCCACTGTCCACTTGACCACTGATATGTGGACAAGTGGAACAGGACAAACTAAGGATTACATGACTGTGACAGCCTACTGGGCAGGTGTATTGCCTGCAACAGTAGCAGCAACATCTACCAAAAGACAGCTGGTACAGAGGCAGGCTACTCTTTGTATAACTGGTTTCACTAAGAGGCATACTGCTGAGAACCTCTTAGAAAAACTCAGGGAAATCATTGCTAAATGGCTTACCCCACTTGGACCCTCCTCTGGATTTGTGATTTCGGACAATGCCAACAGTATTTTGAGAGCATTACATGTGAGCCAATTCGAACACTTACCATGATTTGCTCACACAATTAATTTGGTGGTGCAACGTTTTTTAAAATCTGACATGCTCATGCAGGAGATGCTCTCGGTGGCCCGCAAAATATCCAGACATTTTAGACATTCGGCGACCGCTTGTCGAAGATTGCATGACCAGCAGGTACTGCTAAATTGGCCCTGCCATCAGCTGAAGCAAGAGGTAGTAACTTGGTGGAATTCTATCCTCTATAGGCTTCAGCCGATGGAGGAACAGCAAATGGCCATCCAGGGCTATACATCGGACTATGACATAAGCTGTGGAGGGGGAATGCAGCTTACTCAAGTGCATTGGAGAATAATTTCCATGTTGTGCAAGGTTCTCAAACCCTTTGAACTTGCCACACGTGAAGTTAGTTCAGACACTGCCAGCTTGAGTCAGGTCATTCCCCTCATGAGACTTTTGCAAAACAGCCAGAAAAACTGAAGGAGGAGGTGAAATGGAGCAAGTGCACAAAGTATCTTGGACTGGTGGACCAAGCCCTTCTTTCACTTAACCAGGATCCATGCGTTGCCAATCTATTGAAATTTGAAACATATATTTTGGTGACCATTTTGGATCCTAGGTTAAGTCCTACCTTGTGAGTTTTTTTCCAATGGACTGAAAACTAAAACTGTGCAAAGAGCTGTTGTTAAAAATTTTGCAGCTGCATGTGAAACGCCATCATCTACTCCTTCAGTTTCTGCAGCTGCCAAGAAAAAACTCAATTTTCTTCACAGCATGCCTGCTGGTAATGCAGATCGTTCACCAAAAAATTACATATGGTTGGGCCTACTAGTGACATGTCTTCTACTGTGACTAAAGGGGCCTATACATAAGCAGATAAATTTGAACAATGACTATTCTATCTTGCACCTTTTTCCTTTCCATTATGTGCTGGTTGGGGCATTGCTGCCTGACATATCAAATTAATGTTAAGGTTGGTTTAGGAACCAATTATTTATTTTTCAATTAATAAATTATCAATTTTACAGCCAGGGGCTGCACCAATTAATTTATTTTTATTATTAATTATTCAGCCAGGGGCTGCACCCAATGAATTGTTTTTTAATTAATTTATCAATTTTACAGCCAGGGGCTGCACCAATTAATTTCTTTTTATTAATTATTCAGTCAGGGACTGCACCCAATGAATTGTTTTTTAATTAATTTATTATCAATTTTACAGCCAGGGGCTGCACTAATGAATTGTTTTTAAATTTATTATAAAATTTTACAGCCAGGGGCTGAACCAACTATCAACTATCAATTCTTCAATCCTCAAGGGTATCCAAACCATCATCTTTACATAGTCCTCAACTCTATCAATCAGTTTTGAGCCAGCAAGCTGGATGCAATCTTTTGGCCATTTTAACTAATAAAAAAAATCAATATTGTGAGCTATGAGGTGGTCAAAATTGACTGGAAACGAGTGGAAATAAATGTTATTGAGGTTATTAATACTGTAGGAACAAAAAAAGGCCCATTTTATGTGATTTTAGCTGTTTTTTATTTTTTAAGAAAAATTCCAGATCCAAAACCAGGGGAGACCCAGATCAAAACCAAAACACGGGGGTCGGCGCACATCTCTATTTATGCACACCATGCAATGGCGTTAAAATGGTCAGATGTGCCTGCATTTCTCTGTCCACTCCAACGTGATCACCACCCCCAATCGCTGACCTTCCGTCACTCACACTGCAATGGCTTTCTTTCTGCTTGAGTGATCACAGTGCAATCGCAATGCTAAATCATGCATAAGCACTTGATGTGCATCATCATCCAATCTGCATACGCTGTTACAGTTGTAATCCGTGATGAATCAGACCCAATATCTGCAATGATGTGCAAAATTTTCCCTATAGATTCTCCATAAAAATGCACTTGTGACAATTTAAATACTGAATGTGCACCAATTTCTGAATGGAGGCTACTCCATTGCGGCAGGGTCTGGAAAGGGACAAGTTGTGTCAATTAATGTGTTTTTTTTTGCCCAAACAGTGGGCTGCCTACAAGGTCTTAAGACACCTTAGGGCTAAATTTGGTATTTTCTGTGATAACCCAGTGAAATCGATGGCAAATAGTAGGTGAAACTTGACTTCATACTCCAATACACAGCGATACACAGTCAGACCAAAACTTCATATGGTTAAAATTAGAGATGAGTGGGTTTGGATTTCAGAGATCCAAACCCACCGGAACTTAGGAGATACGAGGCAGATTAGAGTCAGCCCGGGTTTTCCTGCCTGACTCTGATCTCAAAATGAGGCAAAACAATCATCATCCCGCTGTCGAATTCTCGTGGTTTTTGAATTGTATAAAAGGTCCCGCGATCGGCGCCATTTTTCTTTCTGGCTGTAGAGAGTGAAGAGGGAGGGGGATGTGAATGTGATCACTGTGCTGTGCTGTTGCTGACACTGTGCATAGGGTCTGGCTACTGTTGTCACTCAGGGGCTGGCTGCTTAATGTCCATAGGGGGTGGGGTTGGCTGTTGCCCATTATGGGGGCTGGCTGCCTGTTTTCCATAGGGGCTGGCTGGCTGTTGTCCATATAGGGGCTGGCTGTTGTCCTGTCCATAGGGGCTGGATGTTGTCCTAGGGGCTGGCTAGCTATGCTGCTGTGTTGTCCAGGGGGTGCTCTCTCCATCAGGGGTGCTCTTTACCCCCAGTATGGAAAAAAAAAGCATTCTGTGTGTGCTTGTTAGCCACACTTATCAGTAATGTAGGTAAGCGAGGGTGCTGCCTGTGTCATTTATCAAGGGGCTACTGCCTTGTTCAGGGGTGTTTTACCCCCCAAGTGTGAATTTTTTTTTTTTCTGTGTGTGGTTGTGGATGTTAGCCGCAACTTAGCTGTGCTATAATTGCTTGGTGGCACTGCTGTAAGACCACAGTGAGTATGGAGGACAGTCGCGTGACAGGAGAGAAGGATCCACATACCAGTCATAAAGTTGCCGGCAGCAGTCATGATGACGATGCAAGGCCATCAACATCATCTATGAAGGCCAATGCACCAGGATTTAAGTCAGGCCATGTAAAAAAAAATCAACGTTTACCCTGTTAAAGAAAAAGAAATCTAAAGCTTATTCAGCTTTAGAGAAACAAAAAAATTGGCAATATGTCATTCACTACACAAATTGGCAAGTAAAGGATAAGGCCTTGGCCTTTATATATGACTGGTGTTTCTAGTTGTGATGATTTAAGCCCTTCTGCTTGTAGGAGAGGTACAAAAATTTTTTTTAATTGTCTCTGCAAAGTCACAAATCCCAGAGGAGAGTCCAAGTGTGTCCATGATTGCCATGTGTAAGCCTGACCTTTCTAATACTGTACTTGAAGAGGATCCTCCTTCCACCATTTGTGTGCCCTCTGCAAATGTGGGGATGAGCAGCACAAGTCAACATGCTGACATAGAAATCGAGGATGCTTCTGTGGAATTGCACCTGGAGCATGAGGAGGATATTTACGTAGTTGGCGATAACAACAAAGATGATGAGGATGTTGATGGGGAGGATGTCTGTGTAAAAACTGTAAATCAGCCAACAGTTGTTGCCCATGGTTGGAAAGATCCCATTGTTGCCATGCCTCGGTAAAGGACCAAAATATCCACTTCTCATTTGTGGTATTATTTACACCCAAATCCAGACAACCTTTGCCAAGTCATTTGTAACTGTTGCCATGTAACATTGAGAAGAGGTATGGACCTTAACCATCTAGGAACCTCCTCCCTGATACATCACTTGCAGCGCATTCATCAAATTGGAAAGGGTATTTCAAATTCTCAAACTTTGGGGACAAAAAACCCAAACAACAATCAGTCCAGTGTTACCTAACTTCTCACTCCTCTCTGAATCCAAGCACCTGCAATCTTCACCACCAACACGTGCATCATCATCAACATCCTCATTTGTGAACTGAAGTAGTCCTGCATCCAATTTCATAAGAATGACTCCTCTCCAATCTGTGGTTCCTCAGAAGCATCCTTAAATGCTATGCCTGTTGCTGCTGCTGGGGGTGGATCTTCACCCCAGAAAGGGACCAAGAAGTAGTAATTTTAAAACCAATTGACTATTAACTGGTCCTTTGATAGAGGAAGTAAGTATTACAGCTGTCAACCAGTTTCACAGCGGATCACTGATGCCATGACGGCTGTGCTAGTATTAGATGGTGAAATAATAGCAAATGAAGATGATAGTGTGGAGGAAGTGCAAAACAGGGATGAGGGGGAAATTTGTGTCCTATTTGACGCTAATGAGGATGTTGATGATGAGGATGATGTTTGCATAAATCAGCCACCAGTGGCAGCAGTTCTTGCTCATGATAAAAAGAAAGCCAGAACAGCCACTTCTTGGATGTGGAATTATTTTAATCTAAATTCTGACAACAGTTTAGAAGGCATCTGTTCCATTTGTAAAGCCAAAGTTAGCAGAGGAAGGGACATTAACCATCTAGGCCCCTCCTCCCTGTTATGTAATTTGAAGCGAGTTCATGCAATTTGTTTAACCAAATTATAATAATTTGTAAATTAATAACAAGCAGTCCAGTATCAGCTACCAGCAGTTTGGACCTGCACATGCAATCTCCACCACCAACAAACTCATCATCAACCTCCTCCTTAATAATTGAAGGTAGTCTTTACAAAAAATGTTTTGTGGGGGCCCAAACAAACCAAGGAGTTCAGCCACGAAAGTGTAAGTCCTAGTGGGTAAAGTGCTTGGTTTGTTAAACTGTGCATGTCCTTTTTAATATCCCACATAAGAGTCGGTGAGAGGGACAATTCCATCTAGTATCTCTTTTCTTTATATTTTTCACAATTTGGGGCATTGCCGACTGACATTATTATAGTTTATTAAACTGCCATCCTGTCTGCCACTGCTGTGTGGCAAAGTTTCATAGATGTCCTATATTATTTCAAACTGCCGTGCATTTGTGCCGCTGCTCTGTTGCTTACTTTAGCCTGCCAGCTCGCTGCAGCCTTTGGCCTATGTTGGTGAAAAATAGCTAAATCAATATTGTGAGCTGTGAGGTGGTTAAAAATGCATGGAAATGCCTGAAAATTATTGATATTAAGGATAATAATACTGTAGGAACAAAAAATGGCCCAAATTATATGGTTTTATTATTATTATTATTATTATTATTATTATTATCCTTTATTTATATGGCATCACAAGGGTTCCACAGTGCCTTACAATGAACATAAACAAATGAGCACACAAGAAAACAGTTATTAACAGTACAAACAATGCAGGACAGATACATGAATAATACATTGCTGCATAACACTTAGATAAGCAGCATGGTGTCGGCAACCAAGGGTGGGGTACTGTTGTATATTAAAGTATAATCAATTGATGGAGAAGCAAATGAAGAAAGAGGGTCCTGCTCGTGCGAGCTTACATTCTAAGGGGAGGGGGCAGACAGACAGGGGTGACACAGATGGGCTGGATACAAGGGTAACAGTAATATAACATTTATGGAAAGGTTAGTTTAAACTTAAGAGGAAAGGACAATGAGTTGATCCAAATTTCACCAAGCCTCAAGATTTGGGGCCAGCTGTTTTTAGATGTTTTAGCTGTTTATATCATTTTTTGGAAAAAATACAGATCCAAAACCAAAACCTAAAAACAAAACACCAAGGAAAATAATCCAAAAAAGGATCCAGAACCAGAGGAGATACAGATCCAAAACCAAAACTCATTTCCTGGGAGTGCCAAGGCCAGGGTCTGCATCATAGTTCAGGTTGAGTCTCCCATATCCAAAATGCTTGGGACCAGGGGTATTTTGGATAACGGAATATTCCGTATTTTGGAATATTTGCATACCATAATGAAATATCTTTGATATGGGACCCAAGTCTAACCACATAATACATTTATGTTTTATATACACCTTATACACACAGCCTGCAAGTCATTTTATACAATATTTGTAAAAATTTTGTGCATCCAAAAAAGTTTGTGTACATACATGAAATTCATTTATGTTTCATATACACCTTATACACACAGTCTGAAGGTTATTTTATACTGTATCTTAATAATGTTGTGCTTTAAACAAAGTTTGTGTACATTGAACCATAAGAAAGCAAAGGTTTCACTATCTCAGTCATGCTAAAAATATTCCGTATTTCGGAATATTTGTATATGGGAGACACAACCAGCCCACAAACATAGCCAGGATCTGGTCAGGTTGGTTAAGCTTCAGCTTACTCTGGCCAACGCAGTTACCATTGCAACTGATGTTTGTGATGGTCGTCCGAAGTAGTGTCTACAGTTGCTGCTCTTGGATTACAGATGCATACAGTATGTGTCTATGTCCTACGTCCTGTTGCATTTGCATTTTAGATGGACGGTTTTGCACAGCCGTTTCCTTGCAGCAGAGCAATACCATCCACATCTGAATCAGGCTCATAGGCTCCTGTTTTGACTATTCTTCTATCTTCCACTTTAAACTTTGAATTATCTGTGTCCTGAGCTGTCTCTGTTTTCTGGAATTCTAATTATGCATTGCATGTGTACCAAACTGACTCCGCTTACCTGGACTTGTCTCTCGCATTATTATGTGGCTTTGAATCTGACCAGCAGTGTATGAAAGAAACCTTGTACTGTATATTTGACTTGTCTTTGTCTTATCCTTATTGATTCCCATGTGTCTGGTAGTCTACCTGAACCAGATTGCCTGACCACGAGTCTCACATAACTGTTGCCTCTAAAGTGGTGCCCGACACATCATTGATTGTGTTTGCTTAGTGCGAGTTGCCTTATTGTTTCTCCAAGTGGAGTCTTATCTGGAAATCCAGTATTAAAGGCCTGATCCTGAGTTTGACACAGAAGTGCTCACAGCAGCGTCTAATGGCAGTCACCAGTTTGCAACTTTATGCAATTGCCAATGCAAATTATTTCCCTTGTGTACAGTACATCAGTGTGGCTGGTTGTGGAAGGACTGAGATGCCCACTTATAGTGTTTGTGCACGCTGTATTACTGATGTGTACATCCTTATTTGCTACCACCAGTTACATCGTCAAAACTTGCAAGATCCCTATTGCAGGTGCAGTTTCTCCATCTGACTATGGCCTCCTATACCTGCAGCTGCACATCTGTTTACACAGCTGCTTGCATTGACACTCATGTGAAACTCCCATAACACCAACTGAAAGAACCATTTGTGCACGCATTTCTAGCCACCTCCCAGTCACCACCCAGGAATGCCCATCACGTTCCACAACATTTCTTATACAGTTTATCTCAATTGCAACAGGGCCTTTGTGTATACATTTTGTGTAACGCATGAGCCGTAGGAATTTTTTGTTTATTTCAGCATGCACAGTTCCAAAACAAATGCTGAACTACGTGAACATTGGCTTTGCATGTGGCTATGATTAAGGCACTGTGTAATATTACTTCCAGCATTGGGTGGGATCCTAAATGACATTTTCCCCATGGTTCTATCTGCTTCCTCCTCATGGTGGGTTTCCTCACTGATGACTATAGGGATGAGTGCATGGTTCTCAGTCAGTCTTGAAGTTACGACCAGGCAGGCGGCACATTTGGAATTGGATTTCCTATTTAATTATCACCTTGGCTGCTACAGTACATGCTGCCAGACTGGTGGGCATACATACTCGCTCTAGAATTATAATATATTATAATATATTGCTATCCTCCTGTATATGACTCTTTACTTGAGCTTAACTCTTCTTCTGTTATCCCTGCGGCATATATAAGACTACTTCTGTGTATGATCCTTTGCTTAATGCTGACATCTCTCTCTTTAACCCCTGTGGCAAAACCGTCAACTCTCTATGCATGACCTCATGCTTGTTCCTGACTTTCCTTTTGGCATATCCATGAACCCATCTGTAGAAGATCACAGCATGCTGACTTCTCTTAGAGTTAATCAGCCTATCATGCTAGAAACCAGTACCGGGTGGGCCATAATATTCGTACTGGGGAAAACAAATTTAAAACTTCCTTGCGGTAGTCTCTTAGTGAAAACCATCAGTGTGTTAGACTCCATGTCTCTGAGACTTGGTAGTGCCGCTGCTAATACTAGCCAACAGACACAAGAGTACAGATTACCTGCTGAATTGTAACAATAATCACATATGTAAAAAGTGTAGTAACCCACTATCTATGGTAATTAATGACCATCTGAGTTAAGTAGACAAATGGCAGCACACTATTCTACAGTCAGGGGCATTTTCTCAGAGGAGGGGGCCCATGTGCAGTATCCGTGATTGCTTTCCCCCTCCTGCCGGTACATGCACAGTGGAGCACTTCTGAGAAAATGGTACTGGTGCCATATTCCTCGTAATTTCTGCAGCAGTGGATGCAAATTAAGTATAGTTAATGGGGGCAGTGTGAGCAATGTGCAGTGCACACATTATAGATAAGACCCTGTCTACAGTAGACCCACATACAGTACATAAGTTATTCCTATAGTAGAATATAAGCATCTACAGCCTTCAATATTTTCAATGTTTCTCCATCCTGCTCCACTCTGCCCTTACTTACCAATACTTTCCAGAGGTGAGCCATAGATAAGTGTGGGAATGCATGTGGTTTAGTAGTTCCTGATTGAAGTATATTTAACAATAGGGGCACAAGAACTTATCTACTACTAAAGCATACAATAATACAACCCTAAAAACTAACTTCTGTATAACTGCAAACCAGGGGCGGATTGGGATGGAAAACCAGCTGGGGAAATTTATGGGGGCAGAGTCTGTTGAAGTGATGGGGTCTATTTTCGGAGCTTGACTGCGGGAGCATTCGCCATCTTCAGATTGTGACTGCTCCTGCTCCATCATTGAAGGAGGTCCGAGTTGCAATGAGAGATCCTTTAGGATCCCTCCGCCTCTGTCCGGCTCCTTCCACTGGACATTGGGGCTGTTGTGCGCATGCATGACCTGCAGTTCATGCATGCGCAGTCCCGTCACTGCTCCATCATGAAAGGAGCAGTGAAGCTGCTCGCTGGGACAGCTGATTTTGCATTAGCTGTCACAGAGCCGGAGCAATAATGAATTAGTCTGGCAGCAGCAGTGAGTCGGAATGTTAATTATTGGGGAACGTCAGGATCCCGTTAATTAACATCATGAAAAGGCCCCACAGTCTAAAAATGAACATATAAGTTTGTATATATTATATAGTGTATGTCAGTGAGTACTATGTCTAAGTGACTGGGGAGTAGGGAGGTGAGTGTATGTCCCTGGGGTAGGCAAGTAGGGGGTGGGGTGGTAGAGAGGGTAGTGTTTGTCCTGGATACTATTTCTAAGAGGCTTGGAAGCAGGGTGGTGAGTGTATGTCCCCAGAGGAGGCAGGAGGGAGGGGTAGGTGGTAGAGTGGGTAGTTTATGTCCCTGGGCTGGGGGGTACAGTATATCTAGAGGCCGAGGGGTAGGGCGGGTTACAGGTATGTTGCATAGAGTTGGAACTAATTAGCCTATCGCCTGACCCACCAGAGTCAGCAGTTGGAGTACAAGCTCCATACACTCTGCCACTGGGGCAGGATGGGAGTAGTAATAGCGGGAAGCTGGAGGCAGGATGGGAGTATTAGTGGGAAGCAGGGGGTAGAATAGGCATAGTAGTGGGAAGCAGGGGGCAAAGTGGTAGGAATAGTAATGAGAATTAGAGGTCATGATGGGAGCGCTAGTGAGAAGCAGCTGGGAGGATGGGAGTAGTAGTGGGAAGCAGGGGGCAGGATGAGAGTAGTAGTGGGAAGCAGGGGGCAGGATGAGATTAGTAGTTAGAAGCAGGGGGCAGAATGGGAGAAGTAGTGGGAAGCAGGGGCAGGATGAGAGTAGTAGTTAGAAGCAGGGGGCAGGATGAGAGTAGTAGTTAGAAGCAGGGGGCAGGATGAGATTAGTAGTTAGAAGCAGGGGGCAGAATGGGAGAAGTAGTGGGAATCAGGGGGCAGGATGAGAGTAGTAGTGGGAAGCAGGGCAGGATGGGAGTAGTAGTTAGAAGCAGGGGGCAGGATGAGAGTAGTATTTAGAAGCAGGGGACAGGATGAGAGTAGTAGAAGCAGGGGGCAGGATGAGAGTAGTATTTAGAAGCAGGGGGAAGAACGGGAGAAGTAGTGGGAAGCAGGTGGCAGGATGGGAGTAGTAGTTACAATCAGGGGGCAGAATGGGAGAAGTAGTGGGAAGCAGGGGGCAGGAAGAGAGTAGTAGTGGTAAGCATGGGCAGGATGGGAGTTGTAGTTAGAAGCAGGGGGCAGGGTGAGAGTAGTAGTTATAAGCTGGGGACAGGATGGGAGTAATAGTGGGAAGCAGGGGCATGGTAGGGGGTGGCAGAATGGGAGTAGTATTAGGAAGCAGGGGCAGGATTGGAGTAGCAGTTAGAAGCAGGGGCAGGATATAAGTAGTGGTGGGAAGCAGGAAGAATGGGTTTGGAAGGAATTTACCTTGAAAAGTAATCTCCCCAGAGCTCACGTGTGCCGGCGGCCGTTCCTTCCTCCGTGTAGTACAGGCAGCTCTGTGCCACTGACACCCGGCTACTTCTTCAAATTACAAAGCTGCAGCACGCACAATTCTACATTCCACAAGCAGTCTCCGACGGCCCGGGCATGGACGGAAGGCTTCACCAATACCATAGACACAGGGGGTAGGCAGGCAGCGCCGCGGAGGATGAGGGAGGGGACACAGGAGCGAGGGGAATTCTGGGAGCTGGGAGGCAGCTTCCCAGAAGTGTGGCAGCTGGGCAGGAGTGGCCCGGCTGCTGCAGAGTGAAGTTATGAATCGATGCAGACCGGCTGACAGTGTCAGCCCGGCCGGCCTTTTTAGTGCGGAGCATGGGACCGGCCCAGCAGGAACTTTCCCGGTGGCCCAATCCACCCCTGTTGCAAACCCAAGCAAGCATACTTAACAATATATCTGGAAACTGGTGGTATTACAACATAAAATATGAAAAAATCGATGAGTAAAAAATTGTGGTTTCTTGTGCATCCAGTTACATAACACTTGTGGTGTCTACAAGAGACCTAGGGTATATTCCCATGCAAAATGATAGAACCACTGTCCTAAAGGCTAGTAAAAGAAAGGTTGCATAGGTAAATATTTATGAAGACCCATTTCCAGTTCATATTCAAAATTCACCCATGCATAAAACGTAACCACATAACATAGTAAAACACAATTCTTATGACCAAGTATCATAGAGCAGCTATGGAAAAGCATCAACCTATTTAAACTGAGTGCTGGAATATGTAACAAAGATGTTAAATTATCTCTTGCAAATTGCATTGCCGGGCTGGTCAACGTCTCCATTTATGCTGACTAAATTAGAAGAATCACTTAGCGATGTGTATGTGCATTTAGCCCAACACAAATCCAAACGCATTTTTCACAGCGCACTGCAGTGTTGTCAAGGCTAATTTATAGACATAATGGCCTGAATGGAACTGCCTTATTAATCACTTTTGCTAATTATGGAAATTGCTCTACGTTTCTTTTTTTTTCCTTCCTAAACCAACAGGGACAGATTATGCAGTTCTGACATTTTTCTAAAAAGTCTACTTTAAAAACAATTAAAGTTTCAATAATTATAGTGAGTACATAGGAATAAACACATATACTGTATGTCTATAAGAGAGTGTACAAAACTTGTTTATTCCTTTAAATCTTAACCAGTTTTATGCCAGAGGAAGTAGTATAATACTTTATTGATTAGAAATTGCTTAGCTTAGCTGTTCATTAGAATTATAGCCCTGGTTTAGACTGCAGACTGCAGCATTGAACCAAAAATAATCAATGGTAAATGGTTTAGAGTAGAAAGATACAAGAAAGCACAACTATCAGATGCTCAAGGGTTGGCAGGCTATGTTCGCTAAGTAAGACTATTATTATTATTTTTTTGCCAAGTGATTTTATTTAACTAACTTAAGTAAAAACCTGCTATTTAATTGCCATAATGGTGCATTGACACATTAACTGTAATATTTTTACATTTGTCATTTGAACACAACTACCCACTTTGTCTTAACTTATCTTTGTATAAACTATCTATCCTGCAATCAATTATTTCAGTCTATAAGGACACATTATAAGTATGATAAATTGATTTTATGGCTACCCTGATGCAGGGTTTTATAACATATGTGCTCCTATTCTGTGGTAGATTATGTTAAACTAATGGAATGGAGGATCTGTTCTACCATCTAAAGTAGAGACAATTTTTGTACTGCACTTTAAAATGGCTGCAGCATGTAGGTGTCAGTGGGATGACCATTAAGAAGCCACAATGTCGGGTTTTGCACTGCATGTAAACAGATCCAAATTACATGATTTTCGCTTTTTAAAAAAATCAATTTTTAAAGAGTTCCAAAGCAGAAAAGTGATTTTTGCCAAAACCATAACTTTTGAAGAGGACTTTACCAAAACATAGGTGTCTACGCACAACTCTAGTTATAGTAATGCTACATTCCCTCTGTAGGTGGGGTCACCAGATGGGTTAACACTGTCACCTTGTCTTGAAATAGTACACTCAGATGTTTGTGGAGCAATGGAAGTAAAGCCTGCTGGTGGTTACAGATACTTTGTGACATCTATAGATGGCTTCAAATGAATGACACACGTATACTTCATAAAGGAGAAATCTTGAAGTAGCAAAGAAAAACACAGACTACAAAAGGCTTGTATAAAACCAAACAAACCGCAGGTGCTAAATTCTGACATCTGATAAAAGTGGAGAATATTTTAACAAAGAGGTGGAAGAATTCTAAAATATGGATTATGGAAGAGAGCGTTAGTTGACCATTGCTTATAGTCCTTATCAAAACACTGTTAGTGAACAAGCAAACTGCCCAATTGTGGAGAAAGCAAGATGTATGCTGAAGGATACAGAACTAGAGAAACATTTTTGGGTGAAATCCGTTTCCACTGCAGTTTACTTAAAGAACTGTTCTCCAACAGTTGCTGTAAAAGACATAACACCAATTGAGACCAGGGCAAAAAAATAAAGCCAAGTGTTAAAAACCTATGAACATTTGGAAGTATGTCATATTCAGCCTAGGATCATCCATTACTCACCACAGCGCTGACTTTCCCTCACTTCTTGTGCGGTCAAGTGCAATGGCGAGTGATGCACTGAGGATTATGCGTTAGGTACACTTGGAGATCCATGTGCTGCTCCATGACTTGGTTATTGAGGTTGCCATCATGTACACATTCATGACAGTCTTCATCACCTGACTAACCCTTCATCCAATGGTAGCATGGTTGTTGTCAGCTGACGATGTCCTCCAATGTACTGTACCTTGGGGTATATTACTGGGCTCTGGACAACAGGAAGTTGCCTGTACAATGAAAATTAAGGTAGATACACACAGATACAATCGATTTTTCGATTTTATATCTGTTTTTTTTATATTTTTCTAGAGTGTGCACCTTCGATCATGATTCTATTGTGTTACAAAGGAATCGCATCTTATGTATGGTTTAATTTTCTAAATAGAAAATTATTTCAACTATTCCTGCAACCATTCCTTTGAGTGTCCGTACGATAGTACATAAAAAATTATGTGGGTGTGCATAATTAAATTCAAGCTTGTAGTTCCACCCACTTGCAGACAGGTAGTGATGTGAACCAATTCAAGGACAAGTGGCCAAAATGCAGTCACCCTTTACCTATAAACAAAACCCTACCCATTTAAAATAATCTGTCAAGTTTTATTTTCAAGCAAATGTTTTTATTTTATCGCTTTGAGTTATCAAGCATTGCATGTAAGGTTTACAGTTTATGGAATCCAAGTATAAGAAAACTTGTCATGTGAAGGGACATTGTATTTAAAGAAACAATACAAGTTGAAGAGAAGCCTGACCTTGACTTGCAGAGCAAATATGTGTCATTGGACATACCAGCATCTGGAGCCAAATCTGAACCAGAAGCTACCAGTGTGGAAGTTCAACCACAACAAAGATCATCTGCTAGATTAATTATTGGCAAACCACCCAGAAGGTATGAGGAGGAATTTGCAAACATTGCATTCAGTGTACCTCAAGAAATTCAATAGCCAAATTCAAAGATCATTTGGTGTGAATGGAGAAGAGGGAAAAGAGACTTTTAAAAAGTCAAGAACATAACAAGCATCAAGATTTGTGACCGTAACAGCAATTCAAAAGCTATATGTCAAGAAGGTCAAACCAAACTTACCTGATATGTTGAAGTTCTTGTATAAGCCTAACCTTAAATTTTTTACAGGTTGATACACAAAAGCTTCATGTGTACATTTGTTTCATACAGAGAAGCTTGTAGCAAGACGGCGTGTTAGAAGTGGAGTGCTCTACTACGCAGTCTCCAACAATATGGCTCCTCAAGGGATATGAAGATGGCCGCTAATGCTATAACTTTGCATGCGCGGCACCAACTTGTTCAGTGTGTATGAGCAATACAGTTTAGGGTGGCTGTTGCTCAATTACAAGCTCTGCTTCATTCTCTGGATATCCAGTGTAAACGTGAGTACGAATGTACAAACTTCCTTTTCAATAAACCATACAACCTGGTTAAAATTCACTGGACTAGTAGTCTGGATTATTAACATATCTGTTGGTGTGTACACTACTCTGCTAAATCACCAAATTTTACACACATTTCCAGCAAGTTGTAAGCTGTCTGGGCTAAATTATAATTCTATATGGGTGGTAAGGAGAAGCGGTTGTGTCCGATATGCACATTGTTTTGGGCATAATGTGCAAACTATCATTACTTTTTTTGCAGTACTGCAGAAAATATTATTGCTATAACTGCATCACATATACTCACTATATTATTATTATTATTAGTAGTAGTAGTAGTATTAAATATGTACATACCAAACATGTAATGGATAGATTTTGTTCTATGCTGTACTGCTATAATAGATAGAGCATGTTTGCTATGTCCTTCTCTATTTCAAAATGTCAGGAGCATGTACTTTTTGGGTGTCTGTATGTTACATAATTACAGTGGGCTAACATGAAAGTTTGCTAGCACACTGTGGGCCACTCCATTTAAAGCTCACAGTTTTTGTTAATTTGGAGACAGTGGGACTGATTCATTAAGGATTGCTATTGCGATCACTGCTCTGTAATCTTACGCAGGTCTGCTGCAAAAATATGCTACTTATTGCAATCGCAATGCCGTCGCACTGCCAGCATAGAGACGCCTACTGCCTCCCACTATCGCTATCTCTTATCCGTAATACCTTGCAAACCTCTATTAACATCAGTAACTTTGAGTTACATCGAGAGATGTGCACTGACCTGCCGTGTTTTGGATATGGATCTCCCCTGGTTTTGCCAAAACCTCACTTCTGTGTTTTGTTTTTCGGTTTTTTTTTTTTTTGTTCCTACAGTTTTTATAACCTCAATAACATTTATTTCCACTCATTTCCGGTCAATTTTGACCACCTCACAGCTCACAATATTGATTTTTTTATCTAGTTAAAGGGCCAAAAGGTTGCATCCAGCTAGCTGGCTCAAAACTGATTGATAAATATAGTTGAGGACTGTGCCAAGATGATGGTTGGGGTACCCCTTGAGGATTGATAGTTGATAGTTGGTGCAGCCACTGGCTGAAGTAAGAAGAGTTAATACTTGATAATTGGTGCAGCCACTGGCTGAAGAATTGATAATTGGTGCAGTCACTGGCTGAATTGTTAATCAGTGCAGCCTCTGGCTGGCTGAAGAATTGATAATTGGTGCAGCCCCTGGCTGAATTGATCATTGGTGCAGCTCCTCGCTGGCTGAAGAATTGATAATTGGTGCAGCCACTGGCTGAAGAATGGATAATTGGTGGTGCAGCCTCGGCTTAAGAATTGATAATTGGTGGTGCAGCCCCTGGCTGAAGAATTGATAATTGGTGCAGCTACTGGCCAGTGGCGGATCCAGGGGGGGCTATAAGGGCAATTGTCCCCATACAGGAAGTGAAGCTGCACAAGCCAGCAGCACTAGAGATATATACATCGCTGCTGCCGGTGATTCTGCTCTGGTGCTGGGCTGCCAGCCCAGCGTAGTGTCTTGCAGACCCTCATCCCCTGTCTCCTCCCCAGTGGAATTACAGTTCATTCACTGCAGCTGGCATCCAGAGCCACACACAGGCACAGAGCATCTTTCTGTGCCTTTGTTTTGCTCTGGATGCCGGTCACGGTGACGTCATCACGCAGGCGGTACACCGGCTCCGCATGTGTTTCAGGGAGGGAGAACGAAGAAGAAGAAGGTGTGCTTCCAGACACCCCAAGTGCAAGCCAGTCTGGACATCATGAAGAGAAGTAAGTAGAAATGCCCAGGGGAGGGGGCACAGCATAAGGGGAATTACTGTTGGTACTGCAAAGGGGTACAGTATAAGGGCACTACTGGGGGCACAGCATAAGGGGCACTACTGTTTTGGGCACTGCATAAGGGGAGCTCCTGGGGGTATTGTATAAAGGGCACTACTCAGGGCACTGCATAAAAACACTACTGGGGATACTGTATAAGGGGCACTACTGGGGCACTGCATATATAATGACACTACTGGGGGCACAGCATAAGGGACACTGCAAAAGGGGAGCTCCTGGTGGTATTGTTTAAGGGGCACTGCATAAGAGCACTACTGGGGGTACTGTATAAATGGCACTGCTGGGGACACTGTACATGGGCACTGCATAAGGGGTGCTACTGGGGGTACTGTATAAGGGGCACTGCTGTTAATGAATATTCTGTTTGTCTTATTTTTCAAAACTTGTTGAAAATTGGAGGGGCAGAGCTGTAAGTGGGAGGAGTAATGAATGGAGAGGGGTGGTCAGTGATAATTCTTAAACAACCCCCTGTAAAAGTAAAGTCTGGATCCACCACTGCCACTGGCTGAAGTAAGAAGATTTGATACTTGATAATTGGTGCAGCCACTGTCTGAAGTAAAAAGAGTTGATACTTGATAATTGGTGCAGCCCCTGGCAGAAGAATTGATAATTGTTGCAGCCCCTGGCTGAAGATTTGATAATTGGTACAGCCCCTGGCTGGCTGAAGAATTGATAATTGGTGCAGCTCCTGGCTGAATTGATAAGTGGTGCAGCCACTGGCTGAAGAATTGATAATTGGTGCAGCCCCTGGCTAAAGAATTGATAATTGGTGCAGCCCCTGGCTGAATTGATAATTGGTGGTGCAGCCCCTGGCTCAAGAATTGATAATTAATGCAGCCCCTGGCTGAATTGATAATTGGTGGTGCAGCCCCTGGATGAAGAATTGATAATTGGTGCAGCCCCTAGCTGAAGAATTGATAGTTGATAGTTAAATGCTGATGCAGCCTCCAGGCTGAGTAGTAGTGGAATACAGAGCTATGATTAGTCCTGCAACAGCCTTGAGGCCTAGAACTCTTGGCAAGTTACGGCCATTACATCGTTGAGGGCTGGTGAGGAGTGACGACAGGTGGCCTTTGGGCCGTGAAGCAGGATGCAGCCTTTGGGCCGTGTAGCAGCCATAAGGGCTGAGAATCCTTGTCTGACTGTCACTGTTGTGTGACTTGTGCCATCAGGTTGACACAACAAGTAGCAATTGGTTCAGAATTTTCTATAAAAAAAATGAAAGGGGCATGCAGGTGATGCTGTCTGTGGCCATTACAATTTCTGGACACTCATAAACCATAACATTAAAAATGTCAGGCAGCAATGCCCCAAAGAGCACATAATGGAAAGGAAAAAGGTGCAAGATGGAATTGTCCTTGGGCCCTCCAACCCACCCTTATGTTGTATATATGAAACAGGACATTCACAGTTTAACAAACTGATAACTTCAGCGACAGGGACTGCGACTTGTGGCTGAAATTATTGGTTTGTTTGGGCCCCCCACAAAACAAGCTGCTAATGCACAGTGGAAATTGGTGGCAATGATCCCATACACAAACTGTCTTTACAATACATTAGATATCATCATCGTCATCGCTGTCACAGACCTCCGGACGATCTCTGCAGATACGCCAAGCTGAGAATCGCCGCCCGTGACTTATACCAGTTATCTCAGCGCTTGTGGTTATTAACTCCGCTAACTGCCACCAGCAGAAGACCAATTTAAGCATAAGGCAAGCTTCTGCTCTCACCTGTACACACAACTTATCAATAGTTAAATATAGGTAACATGCCAAACATGAGGTGTCTGGGTTATAAAAACACAGTTCCAGAACTAGAATTAGTTTAGTTTAATTCAAGAAATATCTTCAAAGCTTATGTACAAAAATTACAAAGGATATAAGGATGTTACAAAAAGTCACAAACACAGTTAATTGCGATTTCAAGTAAACAAAAAAAAATAATAAAATGGGAGAAAACAGACCATTCAGATCATGACGGATAGAACAATCTTTGAGATGAGGCCTTCCCCTGTGACAAAGTCAGGTGCCCTGTGTCTTGTCGACAACCTCAAGCAGAGAATCACTCACTCTTAACAGTGAGCCTGTATTTTATCCATGTGTACCCAGCTCCTTCCCCCCTCACCCCCCCATGGGGGATGTTAGCCCTTCTCAGCCCAGAGTGTATTGTTCCTCTAGCTGGACTATGAGGCTTCTCTATCATTTGGGCAGGGGTTCTAAATTACCTTTCAGACCTTCCTAAAGCTTGAGAAGTGGGCTTAGGTCAATAAATGTACACACAGATAAAGTTATTAAACATACACCTCTGTAGCCTGACTGTGAGAATAACCAACAATTCTTTGATATCTGACCATACACAGAACACATATCTCTTACAGACTGGCTATCAAGGATCTGGCCACCTGTCAGGTAATTTCCCTGGACATCCTTCTTATGGGCTATATGCAAGTTGACATAATTATGGCTGGCAGGGAAACAATCTTCCTATAACCTCTGGTTAAACCTTTCTGTCCATCTTCAAAGGTTTGTCATTTCCTTTACACAAAACAGTACATATACATTTACAAGGGAAAGTTGCGGATTCTGATGATGCAATCATTTGCAATTATGCCCATGGGGACACAAAATCCACTTTTTCTCTAAACCTCCCCTTTTTAAAATCAGCAGGGGAACAGTTGGCACCTCATGCCACAGTCTCCCATGGTGTACAATGGTAGCTGTCATTACCCTGCCTGGATGGACTGAGCTAACATTTCCTCCATCCTGGGCATGGGGTAGGCATCAACCATTGTGGGCTTACTCAGACTCCTGTAGCCCAGCCAGAACCTGGTGCCTTTGTCTCTCTGTCCTGTCTCCACAGGACTGAGGCTCACCACTTCCCTACCTAGCACCCAAGAACAACCATTACCCCTGTCTATTCCCCTTGGACCTATGTTAGGATAGAGAACACACCCAGATACCATAATTTTGACAATACGGTCATCACTCTGTTGGGTTGCTGGCTCAGAGGATAGGGGTTTCAGAAGTGTAGGCTGAGACACTGACATACCCTTCTTCTTTGCAGTGTCATCTAAGGCATTATCCTCTGGCATTATCTTCATGCCCTGTTCTAGCAGCTCCAGGGGGCTGGACAAGTCTCTGCCCTCAGGAATCATCTCAGCACAAGGCAATATTTGCCAACCTGCTATTCCTGATGCTCCAGGAATCATCCGTGCCCCATCAGACACATATGGAAAACTTGGCTTGTTCACCATAGGGTTAACCATTATGTCTTGGGGACCAGACTCCTCTGTCCCTATTTTTAGACTAGCAATCTCCATACCTGCAAGAGTAGATTCTACATCCGGCTCCTCATTGCCCATGGTAACCATTCTAATGCGCTCCGCTCTGGTGGGTAAGGACACTACCTGCAGGGGGTCAGCAGCCACAAATTTTGGGATACCTGTGGTTGCTAACCAATCCCTGTTCATGCTTCTAGGGATGCCTGCCTCAATGGTGAAAGATGGTTCTGTATCATCCCATACCATGGGACATACAGCAACATCTGTTTCACACCCAGTCCTCCCTGTCCCTGGGCTGGGCTGCAGATAGAGGGCTCTAGAGGTGGGCAGAGATCTCCCTTTGTGTGTGTGAGCAAATTGATGGCAAGAAGGGGGGTCAGGGGGGAATCTGCAAAGTCACACAGGTCTCCCTCCAAAGACCTGGGAGGCTGTGTGACTTCTGACACCTCCCCCAGCATCACATCACCTGAGTCCTGGCTCTTACTCTGACTTCCTGTCTCTGATACACTTTTACTAGCACACACATTATTACCTATACCACAGACATTTACAGAATTATTTGCCAGTTCAGGGGAAAGTTCAGTACAGCATAACGGTTTCAATAGTCCATTTCTCAACATGGACCCCTTTTCATTCCTCTTAGTATCATTACCCATGCCTGGACAGGCATCCACGGGTACCTGAGGAGAAGTGGCATTAGCACCCATCATGGTAAAAGGACATTCATCTGGAGCATTCAATGATTTCCCCAGATCTGTCCCTGGCAACACATTAGTAGGCACATGCCTCTCCTCCCTAATGTCTTGCCCTGCTTCCAAGACCAGATACTCTCGAACCAGGGGAAAAAGAATTTTACTTTCTAACCCAGTAGCAGGTGTGACAGTGTCACACGCCAGCCTGGAGACCCCAGAATCAGACCCCGTCACTTACCTGTGCGGGCGCGGACCCGCGCTGTCTTCCGGCTCCTGCGCTGTATGCTCCTTCTTCATCTCTCAAGGCAGTCTCCGCTGTTGTCCTCTGGAGGGTCCCGCTGCTGTGCTGCTCCCACGCCGGCTCCTGCTGACCGCTGGTCCCCACTGACTACCTCCAGGAAGCGCTGTCCTCCGGTCCATGGGCGCGGCCATCTTGGATTGCCCATGTGACCCCACTACCATCAATGAGGAGCCTTCTCCTTCTCTCTCAGCCTGTCAGCTCCCAGTGTCCACTACAAAAGGATCTCCTATGCTCACACAAGTTGCCAGTGCAACTAGTTTCTAAGTTTAACTAAGCAAGCCTTCCCACTGCGCTCCAGCCGCTCCACGTAGCCACTCAGCTACCAATGTCTACCCACGGCTATCCAGCCGCTCCACGTAGCCACTCAGCTACCAACGTCTACCCACGGCTATCCAGCCGCTCCACGTAGCCACTCAGCTACCAACGTCTACCCATGGCTATCCAGCCGCTCCACGTAGCCACTCAGCTACCAACGTCTACCCACGGCTATCCAGCCGCTCCACATAGCCATTCAGCTACCAACGTCTACCCACGGCTATCCAGCTGCTCCACGTAGCCACTCAGCTACCCACATCTACCCATGGCTGTCCAGCTGCTCCACGTAGCTTCCTAGCTACCACGTTACTGCCGCATTCCTCAAACTCCTGTCAGTTCGCTGCACCCTCTCATGTGGATAAACTTAATTAAACCAAGTCTCCTCCAGCGAGTGTCTGCGCCAAGTAATACAGATCCAAGGCCCAGTCCGGGAACACAGCTCCTAAATTTCACGCTTGTGACAGACAGTACTCTCCCTAAACATATCACCATTAGAGGTTTCTTCATCATTCCACCCTGTATTGGGTTCCTTGCCTAAGTCCACATATTTGTTGGGGTCACCTATCTGCTTCTCATCTCCACATATCCCTATTCCATTAGAATATGTACTATCCTCAGCAGACATATCATTCCCCACAGAATCAGCAGTAACCACCTTAACCTGATCTAGTGCATTTTCCTTGGGTACCTGTAAATCAACACGAGCGTGTTCATCATTACATGGCATCATTGTCCCACTCTTACACGTAGACATTGCTATTTTATCAGGCTCACTTGCCACTGGGGAAGGAATGAGGTTAGTGGGAAAAGCTGACAACATCACATTGGGTACATCACATTCATAGATAGCTCTCAAACGACTTAGGTCAGTCCCAAATAACACATTGGTGGGTACATGGGGCAAAACACCCAACTCCCGGAAATTGCCGCCCACTTCCCAGTCCAGGTTTACCCGGGTCATGGCTACTTCTGAGTGGATTTTCCCGACCTCGCATATGGCCATTGTCTTTCCGGGAATAAAGTTCTCCGGGTCCACTAATGTGGGATGCACTATAGTCAAATCTGTCCCTGTGTCACATAGCCCCCACAGTTACCTGCTTTCCTATTACCACGGATTGCAGATTCTCGCTGACACCCTCCTGGGACCCTCGTGCATCCAAAACAGCGTGCACGGGTTTCGTTGGTGAGGCCCCTGCAGGAGAGGGTGTCATCCTCTCCTTTACCAGACAACTTGCACTGAGGTGCCCAGGATCATCACATACACAACACCAGTGGCCCATGGCCCAAACCAGTTTTCCCTCCACCCGCGTCACTGGTGCTGAAACAGGAGTCGCAGTTCCAGTAGAAGGCAATGGAACAGCTCCTCCTGGTCGCTGCTCCTTCCAGGTGGGTTCCTCCAGTTGCCATTTCTGCACAGCCTGAGGTAGTAGGCTGCTTGCCTTAACAGCCTGTCCCAGCAGAGCGCACTGCGCTTTGGGCTGTGATAACTCGGTATGATATTCCACAGTGACTGACTCTGATGGGGTTACCTTTTCCTTGTGGGGCGCCCCTGTAGGCTGTGTCATTTCTTCTTCAGCTGGAGAAAGAAGTTGTTGTAGGCGATACCTTTCAGCATCCACCCGGCAACACTGATCTTGCCAGAATGGGGTATCGAACTGGCCCCAATAACCTGTCTCTTCCTGAGCAAATTCAAAACATTCCTCAAGGTAGTCCAGCCATTCCACACAACTCATATTATAAGCTGGATTCAGAATCACCAGCTGATACTGGCTAAAGGCATGGCACATGTCGTCCTGTGCCCACACAAGCTGCCTGATCATCCCGCTGCGGGTATTGTCATTGCAGGAGAGACCTTGCAGCTGACATTCATCAGTCAGTTCCTCTGTACTCATGGTGGTAAAGGTTCCCTCTGGTGATGCAACAGATTGGCTCTTTGCAGCCTCCCTAGCTGCCACACATCCTGCAGTCTCCCTGGAGCTAACAGAGAGGTCAGATCTCTGTCGAGTGTCTGTTGTAATGTACGGGGCCCTCTGATTGCCCAAATCACAGCTAGCATTTGCTGAGCTTTCTCCATCAAATTCCGCCACAGGGAAATGCTCTGGATGGAGTCTGTTGGCATTCATGTCTCCGGTCACAGACTGGTGCTTGAGTTTGGCTAACTCCAACTGGAGTCTGCGTCACGCTCTGCAACCTCCTGGTCCATGGCAGCTCTGTATTTAGCAGCCTCTGTAATATGGAACCATTCCACAAGCTGCAGTACCATAGCCAGGACGGGCTCTTCCACGTACTTAAGAGCAGAGTCTAGATATCGATCCAGCTTTGAGATAAATTCCATATCTCTCGCCTGTTTGCTATTAGAGTCCACATCTGTTTCTGATGTTACTCTATTACTTTCCACAGTAAGTAACAATCCAGTACAGGGTACATCCCAGACTACTGCAGTAGCCCCAGCCGATGCATTCTTTCCCTCAGCTTGGTGTCTTGCAGAACTCCCCTCTGCCATGGAACTCCCTCTCTCTGCCTGGCGCTCAGCTCTGGCCAGCTCCACCAGATGGATGGGTAAGAACAGAGTCCACATCAGAATCCAACTTTCCGCTATTACTTCCCGAAGTAAGTGAAACCCCAGTACAGGGTACATCCAAGGCTAATGCAGTAGCCCCCACCAATGCACTCCTTTCCAGTACTGGCTTACTGACATTCTGATGCTCTGTATCATAGTCCATTAGATCCTGGATCAATCTCTTCTTATAATGATCCATCCAGACCAGACCTTTCTGCACACACCGCGCTACCTGCTCTTCCTTCTTGAGCTTTTTGTACTTTGCGGCCATTGTTCGTCAAAATAAAAATAACAGGGTAGGGGAACAGAAATTGCTTTCACTAAGTGATTTTTTACTAATATAAGCTTTGAGTTCTGGAGTCTGGTGAAATTGGGTTCCTCCCTCGGAGTGCTCCCTTATTCACTTAAGTTTTTATAAAAATAAAACACTTTTTTATCATCCCACCACTGCAAACCAATTGTCGTGGACCTCCGGCCGATCTCTGCAGATACGCCAATCTGCGAATCGCCGCCCGTGACTTATACTATCTCAGCGCTTGTGGTTATTAACTCCGCTAACTGCCACCAGAAGAAGACCAATTTAATGCTAAGCGGAAGGCAAGCTTCTGCTCTCACCTGTACACAAAACTTATCAATAGTTAAATATAGGTAACATACCAAACATGAGGCGTCTGGGTTATAAAAACACAGTTCCAGAACTAGAATTAGTTTAGTTTAATTCAAGAAATATCTTCAAAGCTTATGTACAAAAATTACAAAGGATGTTACAAAAAGTCAAAAAAACACAGTTAATCGCAATTTCAAGTAAACCATAGAAAATAATAAAATGGGAGAAAACAGACCATTCAGATCATGACGGATAGAACAATCTTTGGGATGAGGCCTTCCCCTGTGACGAAGTTAGGTGCCCTGTGTCTTGTCGACCACCTCAAGCAGAGAATCACACACTCTTACCAGTGAGCCTGTATTTTATCCATGTGTGCCCATCTCCTCCCCCCTCACCCCCCTGGGGGCTGTTAACTCTTCTCAGCCTAGAGTGTATTGTCCCTCTATCTGGACTATGGGGTTTCTCTATCATTTGGACAGGGGTTCTTAATTACCTTTCAGACCTTCCTAAAGCTTGAGAAGTGGGCTTA
The DNA here is from genome assembly GCA_031769625.1 of Taudactylus pleione. Classification (NCBI taxonomy): domain Eukaryota; kingdom Metazoa; phylum Chordata; class Amphibia; order Anura; family Myobatrachidae; genus Taudactylus; species Taudactylus pleione. The sequence goes on along the minus strand of JAUIMM010001311.1, from coordinate 10,245,025 downwards.
GGTCAATAAATGTACACACAGATTAAGTTATTAAACATACACCTCTGTAGCCTGACTGTGAGAATAACCAACAATTCTTTGATCTCTGACCATACACAGAACATAGATCTCTTACAGACTGGCTATCAAGGATCTGACCACCTGTCAGGTAATTTCCCTGGACATCCTTCTTATGGGCTATATACAAGTTGACATAATTATGGCTGGCAGGGAAGCAATCTTCCTATAACCTCTGGTTAAACCTTTCTGTCCATCTTCAAAGGTTTGTCATTTCTTTTACACAAAACAGTACATATACATTTACATGGGAATGTTATGGATTCTGCTGATGCAATCATGTGCAGTTATGCCCATGTGGATACAAAATCCGCTTTTTCTCTACAATCGCCATCCCCATCCCCATCAGTGTGTGCATCCTCCTCTTCACACAATATGAATTCATCCCTGCTGGAATCCATCATTACAGAGTCAGACACTAATGTCTTGTTTGGACTTAAGTGCTCGTAAAGGTTTGCCTCATGGAATTTGTAATTCATTTTGAGAAACAACATATCTTTTCCACATTTTGGGGAAGTAACCTCCGATGTCGATCACTGACAGGGTTCCCGGCTGCACTGAAAACTCTTTCAGAGTACACACTGGAGAGTGCGCAACTTAGGCACGGCAAAGCCAGTTTGTGTAAACGACTCCAAATTGCCTCTTTTTCCTGCCAGTAGTGAAATGGACTGTCTGACATGCCTTTTTGGATGCTATCCCTAAATTAGTCATCCACCATTCTCTGAATGGTGACCAAATCAGACAAGGTCATGGTAGATATGTCACTCATTGTTGGCAGTTCTTTCAGACCCAACCAGATATCATTAGATTATGCTGACTGATCTGCATCACCATCAGCAGTGGGTCTCTTAGGAAAATGTAGTTTTTTCCTGGCAGCTGTAGAAGCTGAAGGAGAAGATGCTGCTGTGTCACGTTATGGTTGAGCTGACAATTTTTTCACCACCAGCTCTTTGCATCTTTTCAGATTTATGTCCATCAGAAAGAATGACACAAGGTATGACTTAAACCTAGGATCAAGTATGGTCGCCAAAATATAGTGCTCTGATTTCAAGAGATTGACGACCCTTGGATCCTGTCGAAGCGAATGAAGGGCTTGATCTACAAGTCCCACACTTAGCAGAATCACTCCGTTTCAGCTCCTCCTTCAGTTTCTCGAGTTGCTTTTTAAAAAGTCTGATTAGGGGAATGACCTGACTCAAGCTGGCAGTGTCCGAATTAACTTCACGTGTGGCAAGTTCAAAGGGTTTGAGAACCTTGCACAACACAGAAACTATTCTCCATTGCACTTGACTAAGGTGCATTCCTGCTCTTCTCCCTGTCATAGGCCGTGGTTAGCCTTGGTTTGCCTCTTTCTGCTCCTCCATCCGCTGAAGCATATAGAGGGTAGAATTCCACCTAGTTACTACTTCTTGCTTCAGCTGATGGCAGGGCAAATTCAGCAGTTCTTGCTGATGCTGCAATCTTCGACATGCAGTTGCTGAATGTCAAAAATGTCCAGAAATCTTTCGGGCCACCGAGAGCATCTCCTGCATGCCCCTGTCATTTAAAAAAAAATGTTGCATCACCAGATTAATTGTGTGAGCAAAACATGGGATGTGATCAAATTTACCCACATGTAATGCTCGCACAATATTGCTGGCATTGTCCGAAATCACAAATCCAGAGGAGAGTCCAAGTGGGGTAAGCCATTTTGCAATGATTTCCTTGAGTTTCTCTGAGAGGTTCTTAGTGGTATGCCTCTTACTGAATCCATTGATACACAGAGTAGCCTGCCTCTGAATGAGCTAGTGTTTCTTAGCTGCTGCTGTTTGCACTGTTGGAGGGTATACACCTACCCAGTGGGCTGTCACAGTCATGTAATCCTTAGTTTGCCCTGTCCCACTTGTCCACATATCTGTAGTTAAGTGGATAGTGGTCACAAAAGCAATTCAGAGGACATTAATAAGTTTTTTTAATGTCCTTGTACAGATTGGGAATTGCTATTCTAGAGAAGTGGAATATAGAAGGCACATTGTAGTGGGGACCCAGGACCTCCATTAACTTGGTAAATCCCACTGCATTAATGGCAGACACTGGATGCACATCTAATGCCAGCATAGCTGTTATGGCATCAGTAATCCGCTGTGCAACTGGTTGTTTGCTGTTATACTTGTTTGCCAATGCAATGGATTGTGTGATAGTCAATTGTTTGGTTGTACTTGATCTACTAAGAGTATTCTTTTTCCTAGTCCCATTTTGGGTTGAAGATCGAGTCATAGCAACAGCAGCAGGCTTAACATGCAAGGATCCTTCTGAGGAACAATGGATAGGAGAGGAGTCAGTCCTTATGATATTGGATGCAGGACTACTTCTGATCATGAATGAGGATGTTGATGATGATGCAGGTGTTGGTGGTGGATATTGCAGGTGCTTGGATCCAGATAGAAGGGAGCAGCTTGGTGACACTGGACTGATTGTTGTTTGTTTTACTTTTTTTGTCCCCAAAATTTCAATACCCTTTCCGATTTGATGAATGCGCTGCAAGTGAATTAAAAGGGAGGAGGTTCCAAGATGGTTAAGGTCCTTACCTCTACTCACTGTTACTTGGCAACGGTCACAAATGGCTTGGCAAAAGTTGTCCAGATTTGGGTGGAAATAATTCCACACATAAGAAGTTAATTTTTTGGCCCTTTGCCCAGGCATGGCAACAATGGGATTTTTTCCCAACATGGGCAACATCAACTGTTGCCTGATTTACAGTTTTTACACAAACATCCTCGAAATCAACATCCTCATCATCATCAACATCCTCATCATCATTGTTGTTATCGCCAACTATATAAATATCCTCCTCATCCTCCCCGTGCAATTCCACAGAAGCATCCTCGATTTCTACGTCAGAAGAAGGCACACAAATGGTTGAAGGAGGATCCTCTTCAAGTACAGTATTACTAGAAAGGTCAGGCTCACACATGGCAACAGCAGACACACTTGGACTCTCCTCTGGGATTTGTGATTTTTCAGCGCACACAGTTGGTTCCGGTGTCTTGCTCATCTTAACAATTTTTATTTTTTTTGTACCTCTCCTACAAGCAGAGGTGCTTAAATCATCACTAGAACCATCAGTCAATAATAAAGGCCAAGGCTTATCCTTTCCTTGCCATTTTGTGTAGTGAATGGCATATTGGCAATTTTTTGTTTCTCTAAAGCTGACTTAGCTTTAATTTTTTTTTGCTTTAACATGGTAAAAGTTTATTTTTTTAGCCTGACTTTAGTCCTGGTACATTGGCCTTCATAGATGACGATGACGGCTTTGCATCATCATCATGACTGCTGCTGGCAGCTTCAAGACTGGAATGTTGATCTTGCTCTCCAGTCATGTGACTGTCCTCCACCTCCATACTCACTACACACACAACCACACACAAATAAAATATATTTTTTGGGGGGCAGCAGCCCTTGACAGACAGCAGCACAGCACCCCTGTGCAGCTATACTGATGACAGTGAAAGCCAGGTGTGACTGACATGCATGCAAAAAATAGTTTGCTTTATTTTTAGGGGCAACAGCCCTTGACAGACAGCAGCACAGCACCCCTGCACTGATGACTGTGGCTAACACTAATTTTTTTTAATTTTTTTCACACTGGGGGTGAGTGAAGAGCACCCTTGAAGGACAGAGCACCCCCTGGGCAACACAGCACTACAGCCAGCCCCAATGGACAGGACAACGACAGCCAGCCCCTATGGACACGACAACAGCCAGCCCCTATGGACAGGACAATGACAGCCAGCCCCTATGGACATGACAACAGCCAGCTCCTCTATAGACAACAGCCAGCCAGCCCCTCTATAGACAATAGCCAGCCAACCCTTATGCACAGCATCAATTAATAACAACAGCACAGCACAGGACCCAACTCCCTCTTCACTCTCCACAGCCAGAATGAAAAATGGCTGCAATTGCGGGACCTTTATAGAATCTAAAACATGCAAGAATCTGACAGCAGGATGATGAATTTTTGCCTCGTTTTCAGATCCGAGTCAGGCAGGAAAACCCGAGTCGACTTGGATCTGCCTCGGAGCCCTGAAGTTCGGGTGGGTTCTCAGGAAACTGAACCAGCTCATCTCTTGTTACATCGGTCCCACACGCAGTGTTACAGCAGACCTGACCTTTCTTAGAAATTGGTAACCTCATAGCACGCAGTAAGTACTCAAGCTGTGTATGCAATCGCACTCATTAATTTATTCAAGCCCATGCAACAGCGTTCAAATGGACAAACATTCCTGCGTTTCTCCGACCACTACCACATCACCACCCCCAAATACGTAGTTCCTGTCAATCACTCTGCAATTGCTCTCTGTGGTCTGTGTGATAGCAATGTGATTGCAGTAATTCCTGCACACACTGCAATACATACACATGCGCAGTACACAACAATTGCCCGTATACTTTAGCAATAGCATTCCTTAATGAATCAGGCCCAATATCTACTGAGTTCATGTATGAATGAGCACAGTGACACATAACATTGCTGCCTCATAGTTCTAAGGTCATGGGTTTTATCCCAATCAAGGACCAATCCTTGTAGAGCCTGTTGGGCTCATGTACAGTTGGATGTAAATACAATTTGTCACCCCCCCCCCACTTACACACACACGCACAAAAATTTATTTTTTTTCAACTGTGTATACACACCAAACATTTTTACTCATTCATCACCATGGCAATAGAGAAGCATTCTGTGCTTACAAACCCTTGAAGGAGGGAGACGATTTGGGGGTTGGAGGAAACATGCAAGTATGGTTACAGTAGTAGTCAATCATGTGTTCATTCAAAATGCATTCCATACTGATCACAAGACAGATATACTGTACTAGATCACTTGTATGTGCTTGAACCTAGTGCAAAATACAAACAGATTATTATTATGATGGTCAGTGGTCACTTCTGATTAGCTGAATGCATTTTAATCCCTTCCATTTATCCTAATGCATAATTAGAATTATTGCAGTGGTACTAATTTACAATCAGTCCGTGACAGTAAATTTTATTTACACTTTCGGTTTAAACATAATTTCTATATAGATATTGTGTGTTTTCTCTGTGTTTGTATTGATTGCTTTGATAATTGGCTTCTACAAACTGAAACCTTTGGGGTAAATTTACTAACTGTTGGTTTTGGTTTATTGGGAAATTTTCCATTGGTTTTGTAATCCTCTCATTTGCTACAATCAAAACTGACTGTAAAATTACCACATTTGGTATGATAGATTGTAAGACCTACAAGGTACTGGAGATTAGCAGTACAAAGCTAAATCACTTTACCACTGGCTACATGGAAACAGCCTGGGAACATCTTACCAACAGCCACACTGCCAAAGTATAAGGTAGGGAGAGACAGGGCTAGGTAGGCTCGGCCACCTTCATTGATTGTTACCAAACTTAACTTTAGTTTTTCTGATTGCTGAATTTTTTTTTTTACTTTTTTTATTTAAGCGCTCGTTTTCAGACATTGATGGAAAACTGACCAAATGACTGACTTTAAAGCATTGGACCAACTATTGATCATTTAACATAAACAAGTATACAATATTTACACAGATTTACTAATGGTGCATACACACGATCAGATTTTTCCTTCAGATATGGACGATAACGATTTAAAAATCGTTCAGTCGTTCATATCTGATGGAAAATCGTTCATATCTGACATGCCTGAACGATGGACGATCAACGATGCGCGTTCCCGTTTGTCAGATAACGATATCTGACATCTGATGGGTTTGCAGTCAGACTTGGACGATTCCATTCATTTTAATGCAGTCAAAAATCGTTCAATCGTTCAAATCGTTCAAATCGTTCAAAACTTTGGTAAAATCGTTCAAATCGTTTAATCGTTCAGTCGTTCATCTGACAAATCTGACAAGTCTGACAAATCTGACCGTGTGTACGCTCCATAAGTCTTCGAGTTACAAACCGACCAAAAACTGACAACCAACCCATCCAAACAATAGCATACCAACTGACAAGTATTTGAGTTTTAAATAGGGGTGTGCAGACTTGGATAAGTTTGGATTTTCCCTCCAAGTTTGGATTTTTCCTGCCAAAAATCAGGCCTCAGAGGCATCTTTCATGGACAAACATCATCTTTCATGGATTTTTGTCTAGGAATGATGATGTTTATCATTGAAGGATGACATTTTGCCTCTTTCTGAGACCCAAATTTTGGCGGGAAAATCAGAATTTGGCAGGTAAATCCGAACTATTCCGAGCCAGCACATCCCTAGTCTTAAACAACATTCTTTTGGACAAAACATTATCATGATCAGAGCTGTCTTGTGGGCCCTGGGCAAAGCAATGCACTGGGGCCCCTACCCACCCATTCATGGGAAAAAATTTAAATGGTCAATAAAATTAAACCTTTAGATTTAATAGTACTTTCAACAAAATCAGTTTAAATATAATTTTTTTTTTAAATAATTGGCAAACCGTACAGTTTGAAATTATTATTTAATATTAATCAACACAAATGTTTGCAACATTTCTTTTTGAGAATTTTTTTATAATTGGCTTGAAGTCAATGGATTTCAGGATGTCATTTTCCATGCACATGAGTGAAAGCCAGTTCAACCGCTGCTGCCCCATTGCACTGCAAAGCTGATTCTTTATAAGATTCAATCTTGAAAATGAGTGTTCTCCTGTACAGTTGGTCACCATTGTGCACATGAACACTCTGAGTGCGATTCCAACATTGGGAAATACAGATTTCAAGTTGTCCAAAATTAGTTTGCTGTACAATGCAAAGAGAATTTCACATTTTTCATCAAGATCCATGTAGTGCTTGAGATACTTGAATTAATTTAGAAGGGCAGCATAATCAAGGTCTTTGTCATACACATTATGACAAAGACATGTTTAGCTCATCAGAACCAATAGTTTTCAATTGACCAAAGAAGGAAAACAGATTTACAATCTATGAATATGCTTCTGCACGTTTTGTCAGCTCAGAGTTCAAAGAGTCCAGGACAGGGAGGAATTTTTCGACCTTAAATTTTTCACTTTTGTTTATAATTATCTCTTCTCCAGATCCATCATATCTAGTAAGATGTACACTATGCTTTCGTTACCGCTTCTTCACATCACTATAATCCAAATCTGGACCTACTCCTGGCCTGAATGTATCTCTAATTTCCTAAAGATAACTTTTCATAGACTCAAGAAGATTCATGGCAACAAGTATATTCACATCTTTAGACTGCAGGAACTTGTTTTGTTAAACCTTTTAAGAATGTTTCCATGTTCTCCATTCTCTCACTTAATCCTTCTGCCTCTCACCTTGTGTTCACTTCTTGGTTAGTGTCAGCTGATATAGAATCCAGTGCATCTTTAATTTCTTCGAAACCTGCAGAGCATTAGCAGCATCAAAATGTGATGACCATCTCGTAACAGACAGATGCTTGACCACAACAACATTTCCTAAAGATGATGACAGAACATTCCATCGATGTGTAGAAGCTGTGAAAAAGGATACAAATGCTGAACAAAGTCAAAGAAGGAGACGTCCTGTAGAGAACACTCTGCGCTTTCACTCTCACCAAGTTCAGGCTGTGCCCAGCACAGGGGACATAGATGGCCAACTCATTCAGTTGCCGAAACTGGGCTTGCAATCCAGTATAGCATCCAGGCATATTTGAGGCATTGTCGTATGATTGACTATGGCAGTTTGATAGCGGAATTTTGTTTTCATTCAGGAAATCTACAACAGTGTCTGCTAGATTCTTTGCTCCATGAGAAAAGATGGGGATGAACTTGAGGAAACGCTCTACTGGCTCACATCCTCTAATGTACCGGATTGTAAATGTCAGTTGATCAATGTGTGAGATGTCTGGAGTGGAAGCCACACTTATTGAATAATACTTTGATTCTTTTATTTCTTCCAGAATGGCAGAAAGAACATGTTGTCCCATTAAATCAATACATTCCTCACAAAAGTTTGCAGATAGATATGATGGGTTCCCCTTTCCAGTATTTCCATAAACTTTGATATGTTGTTCCAGGAAAGGGTCAAATTCACTCAACAATCCAGAATACCTAAATAGTTTCCATTGTTTGATGACCCAATAGTTTGATTCTTTCCACGAAATGCAAAACCTCTTTAGGCAAGAAAGCAAATGACAGAAACCACATGTGTCAATAGTTTATACCAGTACTCCTGCTCTGAGAGATATTGTTTGATTAACAAAGAATCTATGCATCCAGTTTCTTTACTGCGAATTGAATATGTGATCAAGTACTTGCGATTTTCTTCTCCATTTTCATGATCTACAATAAGATTGCTGTGTTTCCAATCTTTAAATCCTGATGTAGCAAATGGAAATTCTTTATTGGACAATAGGTGACATGCAAAGCAGTACAAACAACCTTGTGATGGTGAATAGAGTATCCCTTCACGTTTTACATATTTGCCATTCTGCAGTTCATGTTTGAATACATTCTTTGATAGATACCTTATCTGAGTTATCTCTCCACTGGCTCATTTTTACTCTGCATGAATTTGCAAGGTTGCAATCATGATTCTGACATGATGTTGGCCCACTATCAATCCAGTAATCCACTGTACTAGTATTCTTAATATCCCACAGTCTAGGATCTGTGACATGAATCACACTCTCAGTACACTCCATTGCTATTATAGATTTGTGTATTTCTTCTTGTGGAATGGCCCAGGAGCAGGTAATGGTATGTCTGGAACTAGATGATTGGATGCAAGAGTAGATGTAGATGGTGATGCTCTATTTACAGAAGCAGTACTAGTAGCTATTGCTTCTTGTGAAGTGTTCCCAGCAGCAGGAGCAGGTAATGGTATGTATTTAACTGAATGACTGGATGCAGAAGTGGATGTAGATGGTAATGCTGTATTTAGAGGAGCAGTACTAGTAGCTGATGTTGCACCTGGGATTATCCAAGATGTTAACTTTGGAAGTTTGCTAATTTTTTGCTTCTCCTCTTCAGCTCATTTCCTCTTTTGTGCTCCATTCATAGAAGAACGCTTAATTTCCCTGGCAGTACAGCTGGATTCAATCTACAGTTTAGTTGTTGTAAAGAGAAGGAAAATAACATGCTCTTTTTACTCTACCAGCTTTAGGGGACTATTTAGCATTAAATATTTATGGCATATTCCTCAAAAACACCCTCAAGATTTAGCCCACCTGCATTGTCAGTCGACCATGCATGCACTGGAGTCCCGGTCACTTCACCCAGAGCACATAGCATTAAAATACAGACATTTTTGCCATCATCAGAGGTTTTTACTGGGATAAAGTATCGGGTGCGTGCCCGCTTATCCCAGTATTCAATTAGGATACAGCGAAAATGGGACCTGGCGTAAGGTAAGTATCGGAAAAGTCCTTGTCATTTTTTGTCAAGGTGCCTTGTCCTGGCACCCCCCTAAAGATTATCTGACATGGGGGATCACTATGGGTACCCCCAATTTGGGCTGGTGAAGGTAGTCAGGGTTTTTAAATAGCCACGGCAGGTGCATAAATGCGGATTTAGAAGAAGGGGTGAAGAATAGCACTTAGATAATTTTTTGGGAAAAAATAACTATTCCCATCAAATTTGGGGTGCATGAATATGGGTGCATGCATATTTTTAAGTCCCTAAAGTCATTTTTTTAAATTCTTCAAAAATCCACCTGCCGCAACACCAGCATTCTAGAAAACACCTGCCGCATACATAGGAACACCCCCTGAATCATTTTCTCTAGTTTAAACCTTTGTTCTCTAAAATGTTTTTGTCCATTTTTTTTCACCCCCAAAATGAAAGAACATTTTTTGAGGTGTCTCTCTAAAGAAATAGTGGGGCCTACTACCTCCACCATCAACACAAGCATATGCACAAGACTTACTGGTAGTTTTCACCAAGTGTCTCTGTGCCAGCCAGTCTGCTTGCTCTCCCAGGTATGAGACACTAGCTTACTATCACACACAGCCTATATCAGCCAGTTCCAGGTGCAGACCCTAATGAGCCTGCTAACAGGCCAAAAAGGCCAAAACCTGGAGTGGCCTGTGGATGGAGCCCTCCCTCTCCTCACATCCACACCCCCAGGTCCCAAACTGGCTTTTCAAATAGCCGACACTCTAATCTGCTTCACTGCAGACTTTTCTCCTGGGGTTTTTTAGAACACATAGGTCAAAAACCTAGGACAAATGTATCTACCACTGACCACTTTACCAGTGTTCCTACCACAATATCTATAGAGTATGTGGAGCCAGCACTACAATGCAATGAATCAAACAACTGCCTCTTGGTGCCCTCCTGATTAAACCCTCAGTTTGCTTCTGAGCAGGATCATCTAAAAGATGTAAGGGCGGCACTCTGGATGACTTGAATAAATGTAGTTCAACCCTGTATAATTATCAATGTTTCAAATCTATTAATGTTCTTTTGTCAAGTTACAAAAAATTAATGAACAATTAAGTAAGGTAAACACCACACAAAAGTGCACCTCCCTCGCTCGTCACAGACGCAGCTGGCTGGGCTCAATCACAGTGAAACAAAGATAACCCCAACACCAAAGTGAACCTATGGAGATCCAAAGTAGTCTGGATTATTATTTAGCATTTACAAAATACAACATTGTGTAAAATCATCAGAATTATAACATGACAGCTATTATCTGCTTCACGCAGTTGTTCCCAAACTCAGTGTCTTGGCACCCTGGGGTACCTTTGGGCTCTTGCAGGGTTGCCATGGGTTGATGGTTCAGAACCAAATTAAATGATTTAAACCAGTGCTGCTGGCCGCCAATTATAAAATATGTGGACAAATAGAAGCACAACCATATCCACCATCACATAACTCACCGAACGTAAGAATTACATATATGTACAATTTACTTGATCTTAATTTACTAATTTTTTTCATAGTTTCTCAGAAACTTTTGGCCTAGGGGTGGTGTAAAAAAAATGCTTATACAGTACTCTAGGACACTGTGGGCACGATTCAATTAAACGCGAAGTGAATAGCACCGGGAATGAGCTCTCGGAGCTATTCAATTCTGCGAGAAGTTAGGTCGGGGAAGGCTTGTTCTCGCACCTTAAACAGGGTGTTTAGGTGCGAGAACGAGCATCCTCTGACTAAACTTCCCGGCGCAATGCTGTTTTCCCGACGCTAAGGATTTAAGGATGTTGGATTTCTGCTTGCATCCTTAGTTGGGCTTAGCAGTGCAAATGAATTGAATAGCTCCGGGAGCTGATTCCCGCTGCAATTCACTTCACGTTGAATAGAATCATGCCCTGTGATTCACAAAAGTTTTGGAACCACTGGATTAGTGCAGCGCACCTTCTGTTAAGGATGAAAGAATTGTTAGCACCCAAACAAAAACTCCATACCATTGCTGCTAATATCTATATTCAGGACAATGATAACTAATCCAAACCAAAACAGCAATATATATCTATATCATGTTCCAAGAGCGGCACACAGCGGACTTATGAATAATGACATCACATCACCTCTAATACAACGTTTCGGGCTATATTGCCCTTTGTCAGGCTGCATCAACATAGCGATGCAGCCTAACAAAGGGCAATAAAGCCCGAAACGTTGTATTAGAGGTGATGTGATGTCATTATTCATAAGTCCATTGTGTGCTGCTTTTGGAACATGATATAAATTATTGATGCTGGCACCGCAACAGTTTGGGGACTGAGGGGAAGGAGTGTGCCGCACTACTAGACATTGATATCAAAGCCAAATGCCTTTATCTTGCGCTAATGTTAAACACACAAGCTGTACCTCTAGATAAAACCCCCTGTCAGCTCCCTCCCCTGAGCTTACATTATCCAACTAGTGATGGAAGGAAGGGTGAGCTTTTCCTGCGCCCGCCGGCTACAATCCGGCTTGCCTGTACCTGGAGCCGCCACTGATATATATATATATATATATATTTATTATATACAAAAAACATACAGGTATTGTGAAAGGCGATTTCACACCACCCCAGCATGGGGACCCCACCCATAAGTATGGCTGACTGCTCATGATGACTATGACTATTAGGACATTTTTTAGAATGTAATGTATGTTACATTACATTATCAAAAATGTCCTAGTCATTACTCATGACAGGTTCACAGTAAGCTGGTAGGTTGCATTCCCATACCCCTCCCCATTATGCCATGCATATTAAGAGGAGTCTCCTGACCTGTCACCTGAGTACTGACTCCTGAGAGGAAGCTGAGAAAAGACCCCAGGATGGATCCTCGACCTGCTCCAGACTTTAGCCTTCAGTGACCTCACCACCAGTCCGGCATCAGAGAGACAGTCAGAGTCGGACTATGCGGCGGCAGCGGCTGAGTGGCACTAGGAGGCGGAGCCAGCAGCAGCTGGTCTGGGCCTGCGCGGAGCTGCTGCATCTTGCGCATGATGCATGAAGTGACGTCTACATGTGGACTTGTGAGTACTTTGACTTGTCAACCACTGGCGGGGGTGGGTGCTGGCAATGGGGAAGGGGGGGGTTGGTATCAATCATCACCCGGTGGTTGAAACAACATACACAGTGCTTTAAAAAAAAAAAAAAAGAAACACATTTACTAACAGGCGGGGCTGCAGGGTGGCTGGAGGGCCCCTTGAATCTTCGGGCCCTTGGGCAACTGCCCAAAAAGCCCAATGAAAGAGACGGCCCTGCTCGGGACCCCACACAGGTCACTTTTCCAGGTCACACAGCAGGTGCACAGGTGTTCTCATTACTCACTGACAAATTTTAAAATATCCACAGGTGGAGCTAATTATTTCACTTGTGATTCTGTGAGGAGACCTGGAAAATTTTCACTGTTTGGGGTCCTGAGGACCGAATTTGAGAACCTGTGGTCTAGATGAAAGGACAGTGATATGAATGTGCACTGGGCTGGATGGGAAGGGAGAGCAGTTAGATTGGGGGTTAGAAGGGTTGGCACTGAGCTGAATGGGTTGGACACTGTTACTGGGTTTGGTGATTTATACAATTTTTTAAAGTTTGTTGTCATTATTTTGTGTAGACTTGTGTTAGTAAAACATTTGTCTGATTGTCTGCTGTGCTGTTTTCTTTCTTGTCAGTGTTTAATTGTGTGTGCCTGTGATGTGTTTGTGAGGAGTGTAGCTTTAGTGTAGGTTATCTTTTTCTGTGTTTGTTTGTCTTATCTGACTTCTTTGTGCAAGTTATTATTCATTTAGATGGAGGGGGAGTGGAGAGGAGAATAGGGAGCGTAAGGTAGAGGAAATAGTGCAGAAGGTGAAGCTGGGGTCTGAACTAGAGGAGGAGAGGGATCAGGCAAAACCAAATCTGGACATAGGGGGTCATTCAGACCCACTCGCGAGCGGCAGTACGCTCGCAAGTGGGTCGATGGTCCCCACTGCGCATGCGCACGACGGAGGGAGCTCCGTCGTACGCATGCACGGGACCAGGCGAGCGAAGGACTTTCCATCGCTCCGGGTCTCGCACCAAAGGGGGCGTGCTGTCGATGTTGATTGACAGCACGCCCCCTTTGGTGGGCGTGCCGGGGGCGTGCCTGCCAGACGGAGGCGTTCCCATGGGAACGCCTACTGTCTGAAGCCGGCCCTACTCACATCACTAGTGATGTCAGTGGAAGTGATTTTGGCTCTGATAGAGCCAAAATCACTCCATGGCTTGTGGTTGAGAAACCCGACCACAGGGTTTCACTCGCAAGTCCGATGGTCGCGATGGTCAAGACCATCGCGACCATCTTGTTGGACGCTCGTATATGCTGTGGGTGGTGACCCACAGCTATACGAGCGTCCAGGAGGATGCTCCATATTAATGGAGGAGGGCCCTGATTCAGAGCGAGCGCTCTGGTCAGAGCGTCCGACTCTGAAACAGGGCCATAGTGTACAGTTTTCTTATAAGGAAAATGTAGCCCTGGTTTACTGTACACATTGGTGCCATATTATGGGGCCCTTTTTCAGAGGCAGGCTTCATGCACTTCTACCAGGCATAGGAGGCAGCTATGGACAGCAGCAGTGGAGGCTGTTACTGCTGTCAGCAATTTCAAGAGGAGCAGGTCAGAGAGTGGCAAATGCTTCTCTGACATCAAGTTGAACGTGAAGGCAGAGGTGGCAGAGGAGCACAACAGGTCTCAGCCCAATGTGTGTGCATCTATATCTTTCAGGGATTTTGGTATACCTGTGAGACAATAGAAAACTACCCCTAGTCCATGTCATTGTGATTCCTGGCTGGGAAGCAGATGTAGTTATAGGAAAGGGTCTTCATGGCTGTAATGACCTGGGTGAGCTGGTAGGTAAAAGTTGGATGTGAGCACACAGAAGCTTGTGCAGGCCTGATATAGCACATGACCGTGCAGTGTCTGACTACAGCTGATCCTTAAAACGGTCATACAGGTTCATTAAGCTGGTTCAGTTGAGGCGGAACATCTGTATGACCTTACCATTAGACACTGCATTGATAGTTAACTGCCTGTGTAAGAACCTAGGCCAGCGTAGGCTTTGTAATACCTAAAGAAGCTTCTGTGGGTAATCTCTTTCTGCCTCCTCCCAGTCAGGTGGTGGTGTGCTGCATATATCAGGTAAGTACTGAGCATATAGTACCCTTGAAAGGCCATAAGGTCTGATTCAGAGATGGACACAGTTGTATTTTTATGTACACTGGAGCTGTGAAAATATGCTAATAGTCACAAAGCTTACCTGAGTATAAAGACGCCCACAGCTGTCTTCTTGACTGCATGCGACAACGTATACCTGCATAAATATCGTTAACATCGACGACATCTGCAGCCATCTTGCCCTTGTGGCAGGTCTGACCATCCGCAGACTCATGAGCTCTCCTCTCATGCAGAGGGCACTCGTGCTGCATATGCACTCACAGTGGCTAATTTATGCATGCCCATATAATGGCATTTAAATGGACATGCGCATCTTTGTTTTTCAGACCACCCTTCTCACCACCCTCAAATGCTGACAGACGGTCACTCACTTTGTGATGGAATCCTCTGTGCATCCATAATCGCAATGCAATCACTGTGCATACACACTGTGGCTTATACGCATGCGCGATGGCAAGCAATCGCTCGATCTGAGTATGTAATCGACACTGCATCCGTCTTTGAATCGGGCCCATAATTCCTACAGACAAAGTCCACCATATGGTTGTGTTCCATTTTAAAGGCATCTGAGGACCGAGTTTGAGAACCACTGATCTAGACCAGAGTCCCTCTCAAATATCAATCCCCCTCCCCCCATCCAGCCCAGTGTCCTCCATTCCTGTGAACAATGCAGCCACCACTTAATCCCTCCTCCCCCATCATTAGGGCAGCACCCTCCACTGACATTCCTATTCATCTGCTTTCTGCTCTGCACCCTTACTTAGGTGTTTTTTCTAATGAGAATTGCTGGAGACACAAAAGTAGGACATACTGGTAGGATTAGAAGAAAAGGCTGGGGGACAGTAATCTTCAGTAAAACACCAATTCTAGAAAACATATTATTGATATTTTTGTTTGATCAGATAAACTCACATTTTGCCCTGCCCCAAAACTTGTTACTTTGTATTATCTGCTTGAACCTCAATTGCATGAAGAGGATGCTGGCTTTATTCCAAGGCAATCAGGCGGCTTCCGGATCATATGATCTCCTACATGAATAGTGACTACCAACTGAAGACACTACCCAAGGAGAATACATTTCTTCAGTGGTTCCCCATTGCAGAGACACCATAATATAGGTAAGGTGTATTTTCATTTTGTACACACAAAAAATAGTATATATTTTTTTTTCATGTGGACCACCAATGGGACATTTAATCCTGGGCTCTACTTGGTCCAGGCCCATCCCTGCAAGTAGTGACATACTTGCATTGCACCTGTCATAACAAGCAGAGTGACCTGTGGAGGATTTCTTAACATCGCAAGATGAGACCAACCTTGTCTTTTGAGACAGAGCTCCCCTTGCAGTAGGGGAAATGTTGGGAGGCCGCTTATCATCCACTGCTCTGCTTAGCAGAACAAGTGATGCATAGTTACTGTACACATATGCAGGGTATCTATTCACTGGAGAGAGAGACTGGGGACAGGCCCAGCAGCTCTTGGCTAGCCCCAAGTGTGACAAAAACAAGGGGAATGGCTCATGGGCACAGCATTTCACCTAGCACATCCCTTCTCACAATGTCACACCCCCTTTTTTGGGTGTAGAGTACCCAAAGTCTACTGTGAGTTAGCCTATATTGGGCCACTTTCAGATATTTTTCCAGGGCCACCTTAAATTTCTAATCCGTCCCTGGGTATATTTTCTAAAGTGTAGGTTTTTAGAAATGGAGATGTTGCCCATAGCAACCAATCAGATTCTACTTAACATTTAACTAGAACATTCTAGAAGATAATATCTAGAATTCTAAAAATTTACCCAAGGTTTCCATTTTAATGTCTGTAGAAGGTTTTCTTTTCTTGTTCTGATGTCAGTCAGAGAGTGATATACATTAATTACACCTGAATCTTGTTACAATTTACAGCTGAAGCCATTTAATTTAGGTGTGTAGCTAAACAAAGCACTTTTACTTAACTTTATATCCAATATACAGTATATGTCTGACCTCCTTTATTATGCTTGCTTTACCTTAGCAGGTTTATATTTGGTTATTGATTGGTTGTCTTACCATACCAACTTACCTATTATATTATATTTAACTGTTGTGTAACTAATTGGTCAACTAATGCAAGAGTAACCATGTTTATATCTAATTATTGTATCCTGAATTCCTACAATCATTTCAAACCACAGATTTTACAAGCAAACCTCCATGTTACCAACCATTTGATTCCACAGTCCTTGGCAGTAGTACAGTATACAGTATGCATGACATGCATATTTTTTAAAACCCGTACAAAACAAGAAATTACTATCTACCTGGGACAGAAAGCAAGCTGTAGTAGGAACCATCACACAGATAAATGTCCCCAGCCATTTACAGCTATCAACCAAATATGCAAAATGTCAGATATATGCTGCACATGTTATTAAGGCTGTAGCCATTTCATTAAATTAGCTCTCAAGTACATGGTACCAATAATAACTGGAATGTTTAGTAGTCTGCATCAGTGGAACATGTAAAAAGTGAGTTAATTTGAACCTAGGTAAAGTGCTAAGTATCCCTAGAGATGTTATACATTTAAAATAGAAGTGGAGTATAAATTAAACACAATCTTAGAAATACACCAATCTGATTCGCCTGACACCTTGAGATATTTCATATACTGTAGTATTATTAGATTGTTTTTCTATGGGCAATGTTTACATTTTGTTTATTTGTAAACTATTTTGACATTTGACTATTTTGGGCCTTAAATTATTCCTAGCAGTATGATTGCTGTTGCTTATAGGGAATGCAATGTACATTCCTGTTTCTATGACTGCTGACAATCCAGCATGGCCTATTTCACTTTCCACATAATGCTCTGTAGCTGATTTTCCAAATTCTTGCATTGTTGGTATGAGTTACGTTGTTAACATG
Source organism: Taudactylus pleione (assembly GCA_031769625.1). Lineage (NCBI taxonomy): Eukaryota > Metazoa > Chordata > Amphibia > Anura > Myobatrachidae > Taudactylus > Taudactylus pleione. The sequence continues at coordinate 10,227,468 of JAUIMM010001311.1, read as the reverse complement.
AACAAACTAAAAACATGTACTTTAAGCTAAGGTTTTAGGGAAATAAGAGAGAAAATCAGGAGCAGGACATTTTGTGAGAGGGAAATGGAGAAAGAGTGGGAACTATTCATATCATAGAAACTGTGGATATCGTCATCCAGTCACTGTGTCTATTGTATATTATATCTATTTGTGGAGTTCCGGTAGTACAGTTAATTTTATGTTTTATTAGTATGATTGCATATTTGTTCATTGCATGATATGAGTTCAGTAAACTTTATAATTTTATGCAGTTGTCAGAGTGGTGTATACACTGATATTTACAGGGGTTTGAGTGCAAGGTCTCACAATTCTGTCTCTAGAAACTCTGGAAGCCTTCAACCACTTGCCTGGCATGGTCAAATCGTTTCCGACCACACCAGGCTCTGCATTCCCTGACATGGTTGCAGACAATGTGACCAGTTAGAAACGCCCACTGGGAGGCTGCTGTAAGATAATCTTCCAGCAGCTGCTAATCACATATAAATGAAGCAGCTTTCAACTCCCACACAGTAGATGCTCAGAGGCCGGGAAATGCAAAGCCGCAATGTCGCTGATCATCTATAATCCGATATATCACTTATCAATATTAAAATCAATGTTAATGTCATGTGATTCAAAAAAATATATATTGTTTTTTAATACATTCATGTTGGATGTTATAAATAGATAATTTCAACTAAACCCGACAATTTCTGGGCGGTTTTTTTGGTAAAAAGTATTAGCCAAATTAGAGTGTGGGTTATGTCACAGCCCAGCGTCTCTAGTACGCTATGGTCCTGATTCAGCAGTGAATGCTAATGCAACTACTGTATGTGCGCAGATTGAGCGATTGTTAGCCATTGTGCATGCACATACGCCGCACTGCACTTGTGCTGCAACTATGTACGCACAGAGGAATCCATCGTAGAGTGAGTGACAGGCTGTGAGCATTTGGCGGTGGTGATGGGGGAGTGGTTGGAAAAATGCAGAAGTGCCTACCCCTCTCCCACCCCTAACCCTCCCTTAGTGGTATACTTATATAAAACTCATTGAGAATAATGGCGCTTAGGAAAAAACAAAATTAGCAGAATGATACTTCCCTTTTATGCAATATCTTGAATCCTGATTCTCATATAATGGATTAGTGTCTCAGGAAAACATAAGAGAAGGGAGAAAAACAACATCCAATTGTGTAATACAGTTTGGAATCAATATAGATGCAATATTATATATAAAATGTTTAATGACTAAAAACAGTAATAAATGGTCTGTAGTTATTGGGGTTGCCCCCTATATATCCCACTCATAGCTGTGTGCTCATATGAGGCATATCAATAGTGTCAAATCCATAATACAGATGGGGTTGCCCCCACACAGAACACTCACAGATCCATGCTGGTTATGTTGGCACATGAAAATGGTTGTAGTTCTCCAAATAAATGATATTCTCCTCAAATACGTGTCAAAGAACAGTATTTATTGATGAAAAAGGCGATCCAAAATTAGAACATTTATTGAAATATCCAAAAGGATATAAAAGATGGATGTTTATAAAAAACACAACAATATAAAATCCTTACCCATGGGAAATAGGTGGCAAAAAAACAGAATCTCAATTCCAAAGGTGATGTAAATGGGATCCCTCAAAGCCATGAAAGGTCCTGTTTTATCCCTGTGGGTATGTCCATACAAATGATCCAGAGGTCCTCTCCAACGCATTTCGATCCTATTAGGGATCTTTTTCAAGGTGTAGAGGACCACTGGAGAAACACACCACTAAATACCCTAACCAATGAAACAATCATCCAATCAGAATCACGTCCAACCCCAACACTGTATACAGCATAAGGCATAATACAAATCCCTAGATCCCAAGGGCATATCCAGGATGAAGTGTTGTTCCACTCGCTGCCATTACTTCCGGCTTTGCCGAACCGGAAGTGATGCTGCCGTCTGCAGCGTCATCCTCCTGCTCCGGGATTGATGACATCACACCAGAAGTGGCTTCTCCTCCGCTTTTCATATAACTCAGATCTTCTGAGTATCCTGTGTAATGCAGAGCAGTGACCATTTTGATGGAGTCCGATTCCAAAGAGAAAAACAGTGGCCATTTTCTAAAAGTCCAGTCCCAATCCAAGTTATCTTAATAATATAAAACCCATAGGTTAAAATCCATGATATAAACGATCTAAAACATATGAATGCAATTAAATCACATAATAAAATACCCTAAAATATATAATAATAAATAAATAGTAATGAGAGATTTAATTTAAAAAAAAACATTTGACCTCGAAATCACTGTTAATCCCACCCGGTGCAAGAGTCCCGTATTGATATATTAGTGTGGGTATCTAAACCATTTTTAATGTTCCGGATATGCTCACCTATTCTTATTTTTATTTCCCTTAGTGGTGTCTAACCCTAATCTCCCCTCCTAGTGCCTAACCCTAACCTCCCCCCCAGGGGTGCCTAACCCTCCTCCCTAGGGGTGCCTAACCATAACCCAACCCTAACCTCCCCCCCAAACCTAACCCTAACCCCCAATACTCCCTATAGCTAACCCTCTCCCTGCAGCTAACACTAAGGGCATCCCCAACTTACCTCATTCAGGCTGGTGCCCTTTGGCTTTCCGGCATCTGTATTTTTCTACGCCTATCGGATGTTGGTATTGAAACTGGCGGCCGCATCCCTTGTCCATACACCATTGCTATCTGCTGCAGACAGGGTGAAACAAATCCAGTTTGCTCAGGAACACATAAATTGGACAATATATGATTGGAAATGGGTCATGTGGTCTGACAAATCATGTTTTAAATTACATAATGCAAATGGTAGGTAATGATATGTAGATAACAGCATGAAAGCATGGATCCTTGCCTCATAATAACTATTTAGTCTGGCAGAGACAATGCTATGGTATGGGGAATGCTTACATGAGAGTATGTCCCTTTGATTTGTGTGGACAATTAGTAGAATCCATATGTCAGGTTTTGGATTTGTCTTGGGCTCTGGGCTAGGGCCACAGGGTAGGTTTGGCTAGAACTGGAGTGCAATTGGTAGCTTGAAAGCACATGATGGTAGAAGCAGATGGGAGCTGATAACAGTAGCTGATAATGGAGGCTGGAAGCAGAGAGCACACTGGTGTAAATGGTGTGGTTGAAGGGTACTGGACTGAAAGCAGTGGTGACTGGAGATGGAACCTAATGCCCGACATGACCCCTTCCATCAGGTACAAAATTCTCTTCTCCTGGACTTCCCACTTAATTTATGATTGCAGTCACCTGTGTTGAACTAGGTAATTGATGAGAAAGGCGTTTCAACACAGGTGACTGCAATCATAAATTAAGAAGGAGGACCAAGAGCAGAGCATTTTGTACCTAATGGAACGGGTCATGTTGGCAGGTCTGATGGAGCACACTGCTTGTGTAACTGGAGAAATACTTAGTACAGGACTGATAGCTGTGGGTGACTGGAGATAGAGCACACTGCTATCAACTGGAGTAATAATAAGCACAGGGTCAATAGTGCATAATGGAAGGCAAACTAATAGAGTGTAACAAGTACTGCCGGCTAATACCATGTGCACTAGGAAGACACTAGATGAGACTGCAGACTGGTTATGAAGGTGCACCTGATAGTCCATAGCAGAGACTGCAGAGACATAGGAGATGCACTCTGGTATACAGGGCTGGATTATAGATGGGGCGGCAGGGGTGGTTGCCCCCACACATAGGGGGCCCCCACACACTGGCCCCTGTGTCAGCCACTTCCCCCGCGATGAGCAATTTTTAAATTATTTTAATGGGGCGAGCTGCCTGCCACAGCTGTGATTAAACCCGTCCCTCTCTGCATTTGGCTCCACCCCCTTTTCAAAGACCTGCAAATCGCGCCAATGACCTGGGTCTTGTTCCAACTTCTGCTTCTGCCACAGTGCCTCTGACACCAGAAGAAGATAAGTAATACATATGTGTATCTGTGTGTGTGTATATATATATATATATATATATATACAGAAAATGGGCATTATTTTGCACTACAAAATACTCAGCTGCTCCTCTTAATAGATCCCGTTAGCCGGAACCAAATATTACTTATAGGAGAACATTCTGATGGAGAACACTGTTTAGATTACCCATAAAATTTTTATCTAGCGCCATCTGGTATATTTTTATTTGTGTCTATCATATGTCCAAAACTTCGGGGTAAATTTATTAAGATAGGATTTCTATTAAGAAGTGAAGTTGCCCATAGCAACCAGTCAGATTCCAGGTATTATCTTCTAGACGGTGCTAGATAAATGAGAAGTAGAATCTGGTTGCTATGGGCAACATCATTTCTTAAATTGAACTCCCATCTTAGTAAATTTACCCTTTGGTCTTTCTTTTCTTATCTCAAAACTTCAGCTGAATTATTTTTCGTTGTGAAGAAACTCCAATATGTAAACTTCAAATATGACCAATAGAAATCTGGAAGATATTCCCCACACCAAATCACCCAAAGAAGCCAAAGGCCAATCAATAATACAATTTTCTAAATTTTATTAAAATCTTTATACAGAAGAATTCTAAAAACTGTGCTTACAGCTTAAAATGTTGTTGACATCCAATACCACTGTATAGGGAGATGGTAAGTACTCCTGCCTTCACCCTCTCTGGAGAGAGCTCACACGACAGGGGCCCTTTGCGGTAATGGAAGAAGTACTTAAACCCTACGTGATTTGTCAATTAGAGTGGACTTAACAGGAGTATCAAAACACATTTAAAATTTAAACACTCATACATGGTGAAGACACCTTCACGGATGGGATAATTCTCTCCAAATGGGTGGATGAAACATATACAGAGAAATAATTTTCCAGATGGCTGATTGACAATCTCCAAGTCCTGCAATAGTACTTGGAGAACATTTTTATATATGTATATACAGTGGGTAAAATAAGTATTGAACACATCAACATTTTTCTCAGGAAATATATTTGTAATGGGGCTATTGTAATTGTATTGTATTGTAATTGTTATTTATTGTAATTTATTTTTGTTTATATGTTGAAATCTAACCCAGTTAGGGATGATACAAACGGATATTTATTTGTTGAAATCTAACCCAGTTAGGGATGGAATATATGGATAGATGCAATGTGTTTTTTGTTCTAATTAGCCAATGTGTAATGCCCATTTGGTGTTAAGAAGCAACTATTTTAATTATTTTTGTATTAAAAGCTATGTTTTAAAATGTATCATTATTCAATGAAATTCTAATATGTAAAGCTTAAAGTCAAATGATGATATCAAATGTAGAGGAAATAAATTATGGTTATTCTTCTTGTTTTATCCAAAACATTATTTCTAAAATGGTAAAAAAAAAAGAAAAAATGCATTCAGTTGCAAAATGCACATTAAAAATCACTATCTGTTTTCTGATCTATTACATTGTCTGAACAAGCTTGTTGACCTCTCATCTCTGTGACTGCTGGAAATGACTGGAATCTATTTTATATAGCCAGATGTGATGGGGTGAGCAGCATCTGATAAGCATATAAAGACATCAAGGACGCACCCCTGTACAGGAAAGAAGGGAGAGAGAGACAGAGACATATTCCGGAAAGAAATTTAATTTAGTCAGTTTCCATTTACTATCAAATCCTTACCATTCTGTCCTCATTATTTATTCTATGCTTGCTTTATATCTCTGTTTTTAAAGTCACCAGCCAATGAGATAAGATGCAGCCTGTCACTTTTTATCACTTAACAAGGAGAGCAAGGGGAAAGCAAAAGTTGCCAGCTGAAAATGAACACGCTGTAGGCTTTTCTTCTTCTTTTCTAATCCTTTGAGCATACTGTATGTGTTGTATAATTGCCACTATATTTTTTTCATCTGTTGTCTGCCTATGGGCCTTTGTAGGTATGTATTACTAGTAACTGCTTGAAAGCTGGAAGGGCTATCTGACATGTTGTAGAGCTTTGTTCTACTACTGTTCTTTTTGGAAGGCAAGCAGCATTCTGAGCAAGTGATGAACTCGAATGAGCACATACTATATATCCTGTGTAGATATTGTCCAATTTTTTCATAGCAGGGCTAGCAGAATGTTGGATTAGAATTAATCATTCATCCAAGTGAGCTAGTAATAATGGTACATTATATAAGTCCATAATAGCTAAGGGTCTGATTCAGGAATGGATGCAAATCCCCTTGTGACTGCTATCTGGTACACAGCAATTGTGCAAAAATATGCAAGAGTCACAGCCACTGGGATTTGTATTGACATGCTCACTAGCAGCATCTCAAGCATGCCACTTGTATACAAAGACGCACCATCTGTCGCACATTGGTCACATAAGTGATGTTCGGAGCAACTCTCTGGTCACTCAGAATATATGTCGAAAGGTTGCTACCGGAGCCTTAACCACTGGGTGTGAATTCGCAGTTGCAGGCACAGATATGCCTTTAAAATATTTGTAACACACCTAAGTTTGAGTCACCACCACCCCGATACCTCCCACAAACACTCCCTGACCGGCAGTCACTCTGCGTTCAAGTCTTTACTGTGATTGCCATCAGTAATGTGACTTGGCACATGTGCAGTGCGACTCAGATTTATGTGCAGGCCAAAAATAACAGCTCGACACTGAAAACACCTCTTAATTAGGCCCAAAGTGTGTCCAATGACCAATAACCATGTTTACAGATATCATGTCTGTAAAATTTAAAAAAGTTCTTTATTATGTACCATGTGTTATACATATTGTTAGGGCACATGTCCATGATCATTGTGCTTTTAGCTTCAGGTATAGATGAGCATGCTATAGAATAATGATTCATCAGGGTTGGGTACGGCAACCCGATGGTCAGAAACCTGATGGTCAGAATGCCAGCAGTGAACTTAGCATTTGAAGTTGTATGCATTTTGACTCTTGAGGATCCCACAGCCGGTATAAGGAGCATCAGGATGCCGACTAAATCCCAGCAAATGTGCCGCCCATGCACACTAATCTTTTGTTAGTCACTTATTTCTTTTTACAGCCACATGTCTGGAAACTTATAGGAACAGTCTGTGCATTCTCACAAAGGGATCAATTATACCTTATGCATCTCTTCTGTCTACCAGAATAAAAATGGGATGCACCATGGTTAGATAAAGGTGGATAATTAATCCTAACAATAGGATTAATTTCAGCCCAAACACCTGACATATAACATCAGTATATTTGGACTCTCTCTCCATCCCTCTGGCTGAGTTTCTACACTGGGGCTGTTCTGGCTGGTGCAGTAGGGAGTCCGAGATGCTGTGCCTCCACTTCTAGTTTCTGAGTTCTGGATTCTGATTCCAGTGCCAGGCCTGTGACTCATGATGTGGGTTCCAGGGCAATTTGACCATTATGTTTGTTCTCTCTGAGTTTCTTCATTCTGGCACGGGTTTGAGTTCTGAGTTTTTAGACTCCAGGTTCAGCACTATGCACCTCTGAGTTTCTCCGGTCATGTCAGTCTGAGTTCTCAGTTAGTGGGTTCCAAACATTAGCTCCTTTGTTGGGAGCTGTGGTTGAGTTCTGTGCAAATGGTTCTTGACCCTTTTAGCAGGAATTCCAGTTCTGTATCCTTGTGCAGACTCCAGTTCACAGTTCCACCCTGTGTGTTCGCATTCAGGTTTGCCACAGATGTCTGAGCTTATCAGTTATAGTCCATATCTGTTCCATGACAATGTTTTGTCTGGATTTGTCTTTGGAACCAGACTGGAGTTGTTGGCTGGAGTGGAGTCTGGAGCAAGAGGCTGAAAGCTGGGAGGCCTTAAATAGTACTTGCTCATGGACTTGGATAGAGATATAAAGTGTATGATGCACTTGTGTGATACTGGTAGGCATGATATGGCTGCTGGTGACTGAAGGCACTGGTGGGACAGCCGGAGTCTTGATAGAAACCAAATGATTGATGCTTGAGACACACATGTGTAGGAGGATAGGATAGAGAGCTTCAGTACTTCAACCAGCATAGAACCAGCAGGACACTGGATCACATGGAACCCGGAGTAGCTCTGGACAGGGACAGGAATGCTGGATAACTGGAATGGGATTGGAATGCTAGAACACAAGAATGGTAGCGGAATACTGGAATCACTGGAATGGAACTGGAATACTGGAGTTTTCAGAATGGAATTGAAATACCGGAGTCACTAGAATGGAACTGGAATACTGGAGTCATCAGAATGGAGCAGAAAAACTGGAGTCACTAGAATGGAACTGGAATTCTGGACTTACCAGTATAGAACCGGAATACTGGAGTCACGGGGATTGGAATGGAGTACTGGAGCCAGTAGTGCAGCAAGGTGGTAATTGAATTTGGAAGGTCTAGCCAAAATAGGAATCTGCAGGAGCTCACAGAAATAGCTTACAGCTAGGCTGTAGACAACATTGCATACACAGTCACCTGACATAAGCTTCCGTGGCGGTGCCCTGGAGCCGGTGCAGGCTGGGTCTGCTGCTTTGAAGAAGAAGGAGCAGCACATGTCAGCCAGGCTGGGATATCTGTGTATGCTAGCTGAGTGGAGAGCACACCTCTGCAGTGCTGTGCTGGGAAATGGAGCTGGGAGCAGAAGCAGAGACCACGGTTAAAGAGGAGGAGTCCCTAGCGAGACCCCTGCACCGAGAGCCAGATGCCCAGATCTGCAGTTAATGGAGCCTGCAGTGGGAAGTGTGATTTGTGACAGAGCTGACAACTCATCAAGTCTCCTAGTTTCACCCACACTCCAGCATCAGCTCCTCCCAAGGGTCTTGAGACAGATCTGCAAACTGCGAGTCCCGTGACGATGACATTGGACTGTTCCTAAGTTTGAACAAGTAGCCACTTGTTGACTTGTGATCCCTGTAACTACCTTCCCAATATGCACCTACATATGCTTGCAATTCAATTTTATCTTCTGCTGATAATATCAAGTTCAAGTTCTGCATGTTTAAAGTTCTGCATCACTCAATTGCTTTCCAATCTTAGACAAAGTTTACAGAGATGAGAAATACTGTAGCTACTAAAATATCAGACTTTGTAGTAATTGACACATATAAACATGCTTCCACTGCTTGTTTGTACAGTTAATTATTTGGTAAGAGATTTTCATATCCTACTTTCAGATATAATATTACGTATTTTTGGTGTACACTTTTGCGTCTGGCATTTTCATTGAAAATTTTACTAATTTTAGCAGATAGATTGAGTAGAAAACCTCGATCATCTTCTTGCTGCATGTGGTTTCCTAGTTGTATGTCACCTCTCCTAGGTCTTCAGTATCAAAGTATGATTCTAGAACTTCACTTAGTTTTGTGATTTTATTCTTCTTTATGGCAATAGTTAGACCAGGCACACATAAGAGCAAGCATTATCTTTTTCAAACTTTGAGTATAAGCATGGATCAACTTTACTTCTTGTTAACTCTTGATCCAGTAAAGCTTCAATAGTTTTACAATTCTATTCTCTTACTGATTGCTTAAGACCATAGAGCAAATTTTGTAATTTGCAAAAAAGATATTCTTGTCCTTTATGACATATCATTCAGGCTTTGTCATGTTCAATTTTTCTTCTATATCACCAGTAAGAAAAGCAGTTTTGATGTCATAAAGAAAATACATTGTTTAACAACTAGTGCAAAAGTGGAATCATAATCTTAACCTACAATATTTTTGAGAATAGCCCTTTGCCGTTAATCTTGCTTTAAATCTGTAAACTTTACCTTCAAAGTCAGGAGTACATCTATTAAAGCTTGTATAAATGAAAAGGGATGGTGTTGCCTCCTTTATGCATCTCTTTCCAGGTTTCTGGATACCTACTTTGTTGATATACTATTGCTTCACCTAGTACATCTCCTGACTGAAGTTAAAGGTGATCTTCCCTCTTCAACAATAACAAGAACATCCATTGTGTTTTCAATTTAATTTTCCTCTTCCCCTGATGGTTGTTCTTGAACTTCCTCAAGCAGTTCAGCTTGTATAGTTTCATGAAATGATTGATACACTGAGTTTTCATCCATAACAACACTTCTGCTTATTGTTACCTGGTTGTTGTTTTTTTATGCAGAATTCTGTAACCCTTTTGCGATTCACTGTAGCCTACAAGCATTCCTTCCTTTGGATGACCATCACACTTTGAGCGGTTATCCTTTGGAACATGTACAAATGCTTTATTTACAAATATTTTTATATAATATTTTGTCCTGGGGGTCACATTTTTCATTAGACCACAAATATATCTACACACTACTCACTTCTACTGTTACTGGGTGTTGGAAAACTTTTTCTTGTCATTTTCTCTTTTTTAAACACCTTACACATTTCATTATGTGGGTGCAGGATCAATCTTTATTTCATTTGTACGCATGTTACTGGGACAGTATTCTTATTGCTCTAGAATTTCTGTGTGTGCCGGTGTCTGGCATGCTGTGACATTACCTCTTCTTCTAGGGGAGGGTACTGAACACCCCACAAATGGCTTGCCAGGGAACTTCTGGTGGAATTTCTGAAGACGTTGAGGTGCGTGAATATCTGAACCTTTGACCCAACAGCGTTCTTTAGGACCAAATCCTTTCCAGTCCACCAAAAAATGGACTGCACCTCAAGAGATTCTGGAGACCAGAATGTGTTCCACCTCATACTCCTATTGATGGTTCACCGGAGTAGCCAAAGGAGTATAACAGGGTGTCAAAAACAGATAAAGAACCAGCAGTTTCAGGAGAGAAATGGAAAAAATTTGGTATTTTAAGCATGACAGGGAGTCTCAAATGGTATGCAACCAGGTTGATCACTTGGAGAATCTGGAAAGGTCCAATGAACCTGGGAGCAAATTTTGTTGTGGACACCTTTAATCACAGATGTTTAGTTGACAACCAGAACCTGGTTTACTCACTCTGACCATTACTTTGGGGTGATAAGCTGATGAGAAACTCAGCTTAACTCCAAATCATTTACATAATGACCTCCAGAACTTAGATGTAAACTGTACCCCGTGGTCCAAGATTATATCCTTGGGAAACCCATACAACCTGAAGATTTCCCTTATGAATATTTTAGCCAATTTTGGAGTTGAAGGTAGACCTTTTAACTGGACAAAATGAGCCCCCTTGGAAATCTGTCGACTCTGACCTATATGGTATTGAAGCCTTGTCAGGACGGTAAATCTGTAACAAAGTATATGAAAATATGTGACCAAGGATGATCAGGTTCTGATAATAGATATAGACATCATAAGGGTGAGTGGTTTGGGATTTTGTGTAGAGCACAGATGGTACAGGCTGCCATAAAATCCTTGACATCTTGATGGACACTGGACCACCAATAATTTCTGAGGATTAACTCCAGGTTTTTCATCACTCCCGCATGGCCAGCGAAGCGTGAACCATGTGCCCTTTGATGTAACTTTGCATTGGAGTTCAGGTGCTACAAATGGCTTCCCTGGAGGAATTTGACTTTGTTGGTCACCACTATAAAACAGGTAGGATCCAGAATAGCTAAAAGAAGGAAACAATTATCTGACCAAGTGCTAAAGAATATGTGTCCAGTTCTAAAAAATGTATATATATCTCACAATCTATCCCAGAATATATATATATATATATATATATATATATTCAGTCAGGTCCATAAATATTGGGACATTGACAGAATTTTCAGATTTTGGCCTCTATTCACCACTACAATGGCTTTGAAATGAAACAAACAAGATGTTATTTAACTGCAGACTTTCAGATTTAATTTGAGGGTAATTACATCCAAATCAGGTGAACGGTGTAGGAATTACATCGGTTTCTATATGTGCCTCCCACTTTTTAAGGGGCCAAAAGTAATGGGACAAACTAAACAATCCTAAATCTAACATTCACTTTTTAATACTTTGTTGCAAATCCTTTGCAGGCAATTACAGCCTGAAGTCTGGAACGCATAGACATCACCAGACGCTGGGTTTCATCCCTGGTGATGCTCTGCTAGGCCTCTACTGCAAATGTCTTCAGTTCCTGCTTGTTCTTGGGGCATTTTCCCTTCAGTTTTGTCTTCATCAAGTGAAATGCATGCTCAATCGGATTCAGGTCAAGGGATTGACTTAGCCATTGCATAACATTCCACTTTTTAGCCTTAAAAAACTCTTTGGTTGCTTTTGAAGTATGCTTCGGGACATTGTCCATCTGCACTGTGAAACGCCGTCCAATGAGTTCTGAAGCATTTGATTGGATATGAGCATATAATATTGCCCGAAACACTTCAGAATTCATTCTGCTGCTTTTGTCAGCAGTCACATCATCAATAAATACAAGGGAACCAGTTCCATTGGCAGCCATACTTGCCCACGCCATGACACTACCACCACCATGCTTCACTGATGAGGTGGTATGTTTTGGATCATGAGCAGTTCCTATCCTTCTCTTCTCTTCCCATCACTCTGGTACAAGTTGATCTTTGTCTCATCTGTCCATAGGATGTTGTTCCAGAACTGTAATGGCTTTTTTAGATGTTGTTTGGCAAACTCTAATCTTGTCTTCCTGTTTTTGTGGCTCACCAATGGTTTGCATCTTGTGGTGAACCCTCTATATTCACTCTTGTGAACTCTTCTCTTCATTGTTGACTTTGAGACATATACATCTACCTCCTGGAGAGTATTCTTGATTTGGCCAACTGTTGTGAAGGGGTTTTTCTTCAGCAGAGAAATAATTCTTTTGTCATCCACCACAGTTGTTTTCCATGGTCTTCCAGGTCTTTTGGTGTTGCTGAGCTCTCCGGTGCGTTCTTTCTTTTTAAGAATGTTCCAAACAGTTGATTTGGCCACACCTAATGTTTTTGCTATCTCTCTGATGGGTTTGTTTTGATTTTTCAGCCTAATGATGGCTTGCTTCACTGATAGTGACAGCTCTTTGGATCTCATATTGAGAGTCGACAGCAACTGATTCCAAATGCAAATGTCACACCTAGAATCAACTCCAGACCTTTTACCTGCTTAATTTATAATGAAATAACGAGGGAATAGCCCACACCTGTCCATGAAATAGCTTTTGAGTTGATAGTCCCATTACTTTTGGCCCCTTAAAAAGTGGGAGGCACATATTGAAACTGTTGTAATTCCTACACCGTTCACCCGATTTGGATGTAATTAACCTCAAATTATATCTGAAAGTCTGCAGTTAAAGCACATCTTGTTTGTTTCATTTCAAAACCATTGTGGTGGTAAATAGAGGCCAAAATCTGAAAATTCTGTCAATGTCCCAATATTTATGGACCTGGCCAAACGACCCTCACTATGCCCCTGGTGTATTGTTTCATGTAATCTGAAATGCTGATATTATATGTTCCCAAAAACTGTGAGCTCACATAATAATGCCTCCTTCAGAGGTTTATTTGTAACGTTCCTTATAATCTAAATTGCACTACATTTAGGAATAAATGTAGCAGAGAGTGCAAGTTTGAACTTGGACAAACCATGTTATGATGCAATGGGGGGTCGATACATTTTTTTTGTCTTTGCATGCAGTGAAAATCCTGCCTATTGTATTTGTGCATGTAACAGATGCATATTGGGCAGCTTTATTTTTGTATTATGATTTAGATTTCAACTAGTATGTGACTGCTTCATAAATGTAGATCTGTTCACATATATTATATTTCCTCCACCCAACTTTTATGGTGCAACATACAGGAGTTACATTAAAGTGAAATATTTCACTTGTCTGGATTTATTCATAGCTCTAAATTATGCCCTATGGGGCTGATTTTAGAGTTTATACCTAGTTGGCTGCTGTTCAACTTCTATTGCGCACACGGAACTAAGGGCCTGATTCAGACCCACTTGCAAGCGGCTGTCCGCTCGCAAGTGGGTCGTTGTTGTGCACTGTGCATGCGCACGACGGCGGGAGCTCCGTCGTGCGCATGCGCCAGACGCGACGAGCGAAGGACTTTCCTTCGCTCGTTGTGTCTGATCAAAGGGGGTGTGCTGTCGATGTTGATTGACAGCACGCCCCCTTTGGTGGGCGTGCTGGGGGTGTGCCTCCCTGATGGGGGCGTTCCCAAGGGAACGCCTACCGTCAGAAGCCGGCCCACTGACATCACTAGTGATGTCAGTGGGAGTGATTTTGGCTCTGATAGAGCCAAAATCACTCCGGGCCTTGCGGTTGAAAAACTCAACCGCAGGCTCCGGCTCGCAGTGGCGATGGTCGCGATGGTCAAGACCATCGCGGCCATCAAACTGCACGCTCGTATAGGCTGTGGGTGGTGACCCACAGCTATACGAGCGTCCAGGAGGACGCTCCATAATTATGGAGGGCGGCCCTCATTCAGAGCGTGAGCTCTGCTCAGAGCGTACGGCTCTGAATGAGGGCCTAAGAGTCTAATTCTAAAGGGGGAAGTAAACCAAAACAGAGCAAGTAACTTTGCACCTTGGCAAAACCATGTTGCAATGAAGGTGGAACAGATTTAAAATGTGCAGAGAGCATTGTATTTCAGAGTGGTGTATCTATAAATAAAGCTGTCCAGCATTTGTGGGCTACATGCAAAATTAGCCAGTATTTATGGTGCATGCAAAAAAAATAAATGTATTTGCACACCTTACATTGCAACATGGTTTGTCCAAGAACACAATTACTTGCTTTTTTGCTTTACTCCTACCTCAGAATAAGGCCTTAAATGTTTGGGTGCTATTTTTCAGGGCTGCATGCATCTATAGGCCCATACCACCCCACCCATACCCTTGGTTTATAACATCATTATTATCAGTGTGCACCAACCCTGTACTTGGTATAAAATATGCCTCTGAAAACAGATGTATTTTCCCATATACACAACTCGGTATAGCCATCAGTTGCATCAGTTACTAGTAGACAAAACACAGTTGGTGTAATGGTTAGCATTACTGCTTTACAGCACTGAGGTATTAGTTTTGATTTCCACCAAGGTTCCTTGTGTTTGCGTTGGTTACCTTCTGATACTCTGGTTTCCTCCCATAATTGAAAAATATACTGGCACAGATGTGTCCTCATACACCTAGCGTCCATATGACAAACAGCGTAAGACACCCAGCGCAACTGAGCTGCTTCATGAGGTACCGTGCAGTGTACCATCATATTCTTAAAATTTTGCATCTTAAGGTGGGTACACCAGGCAGATCTTTATGCTAACCCACCATTGTGCCGACAGAGCGATCGATAAGGTAAGCTACTGATTGTACACTTATCATTTGGCCTCTCGACTTTTGGCAAACTCTAATCTGGTCTTCCTGTTTTTGTGGCTCACCAATGGTTTGCATCTTGTGGTGAACCCTCTATATTCACTCTTGTGAACTGTTCTCTTCATTGTTGACTTTGACACATATACATCTACCTCCTGGAGAGTGTTCTTGATTTGGCCTACTGTTGTGAAGGGGTTTTTCTTCAGCAGAGAAATAATTCTTTTGTCATCCACCACAGTTGTTTTTCATGGTCTTCCAGGTCTTTTGGTGTTGCTGAGCTCTCCGGTGCGTTATTTCTTTTTAAGAATGTTCCAAACAGTTGATTTGGCCACACCTAATGTTTTTGCTATCTCTCTGATGGGTTTGTTTTGATTTTTCAGCCTAATGATGGCTTGCTTCACTGATAGTGACAGCTCTTTGGATCTCATATTGAGAGTCGACAGCAACTGATTCCAAATGCAAATGTCACACCTAGAATCAACTCCAGACCTTTTACCTGCTTAATTTATAATGAAATAATGAGGGAATAGCCCACACCTGTCCATGAAATAGCTTTTGAGTTGATAGTCCCATTACTTTTGGCCCCTTAAAAAGTGGGAGGCACATATAGAAACGGTTGTAATTCCTACATCGTTCACCTGATTTGGATGTAATTACCCTCAAATTAAATCTGAAAGTCTGCAGTTAAAGCACATCTTGTTTGTTTCATTTCAAAACCATTGTGGTGGTGAATAGAGGCCAAAATCTGAAAATTCTGTCAATGTCCCAATATTTTTGGACCTGACTGTATATACATACATACATAAAAATATATAAATATGTGCATATAATAGTGAAAGACAAGTAAAAGAATTACCTCTGTCTTGCTGCTCAACCCAAGAAAAATGAGATTGCTGGGTCCCAATAATGAAATCAGAGATAAAGAAAAATGGAGAGCGCTGGACAGAAGGAAATACATTTATTTGTCACTAGCAAAAGACATAAATATAAAAACTTCCAGTGTAATCATAAAATACAATATAAATTGATGAAACCAAGACCTATTGTTATGAGAGACACCTTTACTGAAATAGTCACACCATATAGCAAACAGCAGCGTATGATTGGCAGCTAATAAATGTTTTACCTCTGTCCAGCGCTCTCCATTTATCTTTACCTCTAGGATCCAGAATAGGTTCATCTTCCTGAACTTCATCCTGGTTGGAACAGAATGCCCTGGACAAGGCATCAGCTTTGGTGTTTTTACTACCCGTGAGTAAGGTGATCACCAACTTGAAGTGAAAAATAGCGTCCACCGGGACTGATGGTAATTCAAGCAATGAGCTGTCTTGAGGTATGTTAGATTCTTGTGGTCATTATAAAACATCACAGGGAAGTTTGCCCCTTCAAGCAGGTAATGCCATTCTTGTAGAGCCAGTTTGATGGCCATCAGTTCCTAATCTCCGATGGCATATTTCTTCTCTGGAGCTGAAAATTTCAAGAAAAGAAGCCAAAAGAGTACCACTTTTGTTCTTTGTCTTTTTGGACACTTAGATAAAACACTGCTTTAAGCAAGCATATGCTTCTTCTGCCTTTGATGGCCATACCCTGGTATCCTGACCCTTTTTCGTGAGAGTGGTGATGGGAGCTGCAACAGACAAATAGTTCTTGATGTACTGCTGGTAAAAGTTAAAAAAGCCCAGAAAACATAGTATTGCCTTCAACCTCACTGGATGAGGTCAATTGACAATGGCAGAGAGCTTCTCTGGGTCCATCTGGAGGCTAGAACCCAAAATTATCCCAGGAATGCCAGCTCTTTTTGTTCGAAGGAACATTTCTCTAATTTGCAAAAAAGCTGGTTAGTCTGGTGTCACGATAGCACTTCAAATACACATGAAAATATCAGAATATCATCAAGATATACCACCATGTACTTGTATAACAGGTCTCGGAAAATTTTATTCATATACTTTGGAAAACAGCTGGAGCGTTACTTAATCCAAAAGGCATGACCAAATATTCATATTGCCCATAACATGTATTGAAGGGTGTCTTCGACTCGTCCCCTGCCCAGATTCTGATTAGACTGGAAGCCCCGTAACGTTCCAACTTGGAAAAAGTCTTTGTCCCGTTTATGCGATCAAAGAATTCTGAGATAAGGGGTAGCGGGTAACTGGTCTTTGATGGTGATGGTATTAAGGCCCTGGTAATCAATACATGGTCTTAGACCTCCATCCTTCTTTTTAGCAAAGGAAAGGCCAGCTCCTGCGGGTTATTTGGATTCTTTTATAAACCCACATTCCAAATTCTCTTTGACTTATTCAGTGACAGCCTGGGTTTCTGTAAGCGAGAGAGAGAAGACTCTTCCATGAGTTGGCAATTTGCCAGGTAGCAGATCTATAGCGCAATCCCACTCCCGATGAGGAGGCAGTGTCTCAGCAGCTTTCTTGCTGAACACATCCCTAAATGACTGATATGGGACTATTAGAGATTTACCTGGGGAGCTAGTCGAACTTTGGATGATACAATGTGGAGGACGAATTATCAGTAAGCACCTCTGACGTCATTGAGATCCCCATAACAGAATTTGGGGTTCTTCCCAATCTAACATGGGAGCGTGCTTACGTAACCATGGAAGATGGAGTCTAATGTGCTGGCGGTATTCACCGGGGACCCCCGCAAGGAGGTTTGTACCTAGTTGTATACAAAACAGAAAAACTTTTGCTTTTTAATGATGTGCTGGGCATATATACTAGTGTTAGGGACCTGCAGAAAAATGGGGTCCCTTGATGCTGGGCTGCAGGCTTAAATACTTTGATCAAATCATGACAAAATCCCCTTTGTTTTATTTGCTGCACACACATAAATTTGCAGTATATTATTGTTAGCGCCGATAGCAAAAGTTTTTCTGTTTTGCATACATTTATGGCATTAATATTGCCATGCTGCTGGTACCATGTATGATATGGGTAAAACCGAGCGTGGGCATATTCCTTTTCTGTTTTGTACCTAGCTGTGTCCAACACACAGGTTGCAGCCCTCATACTAGGTTCTCTGATAAAGGTGCTGGTGTTCATTGAACAGGAGTAGAGAACAATGAAGATGTACAGTGTAGTCGATAAGCTGGGTAAAAGCCAAATGAACAAGATAGTACCAGGGAGCAGACATAAGCAGGTCATGGAGAATAGCCAAGGGTCAAACCAGAACACCAGGTGCAGTACTAGGGAGCAGACAAAGTCAGGTCACGAATAAAGCCATGGTCAAGAATGAGCAGTAGAATCACAAACAGGAATGCTGGAGTAAGGTTTGAAGCCTATACTCTGGCACAGGTGTGCTCCCAGGGCTTGATTTTGGTTCCTCCTGTTATGCCACCTGATGGTGTGTTGGGCCCTTTAAATTCTCATAGGTCAGAGCCAGTGTCCCCAGGGGATCCATGGCTACCTGCACTATGATGCTGAATGCCGGGGTATAAGCTGGATGACAGAATGGTGGGTGACAAAGACTTCCCACTTGCTGCCCTGCTGCTGACCAGCATTGCCTGTCCCGGTAGGTGCTTGCCTGTGTCCGGTGTGCTGTCACAGATATATGCTCTGAAACCCTTAGTCATTAAAGAAGCTTTGATCACTTAGGCTGACTTACAGATGGGCCCAGCTAGTTTGTTGCTCAATACGCCATGTAGCACGTCATGCATCTCTCGCCACATGGTACACCTTGAGTCGCGCCACACAGAAAGTTTTGTAATGAAATGTAGCATAGAACTGGAAAAAAGTAATAATGTGTAATAACTTTTTGTCCACCAGGTGTCACTTTTCCGAAACTACACAATGCATGCGTCAGATTTCCAATGCATTTTCTGTATCACCACCTGATGATTGACTGACAGAAGCTGTGATTCGGCACACTATAGTACATCATTTTACTCATGGAGTTAGAGCTGTAGAAGAATGTCTAATAAAGTTTTAAATCATTACACTAAGTGTGTGAGTCCTGTTCTTTTTTATAAAAATATTTCACATGCAAGTACAGCTTTTAATGAGGCAGGATAAATATTCACTAATGCTCCCCAACCATCATTCACTTCGATTGAATGCCACCGAACTCAATTCATTGTCCACAACTTCAAACCACCTGGCATTTCTATACTACTTTATGCCATTGTATTGCTGATGCACTCTGTGCTCAAGAAAGTGGTGTGTGGTGCTCCATACATTATGCCACATAACGCCCTGATAGTTTTGCTATGCTGTGGTGTATGGAGTCTCATAGTACTGCACATGCCCAGTGAAGCCAGTTGGGAGTGACACAGTGCATCAGCACTAGGATGATGCACTGTGTGCTGTACACAACAGGTGCAGCTGTTGATATAGCTGGCATGTGTGGGCTATAGGTTTGGGTGAGCACCTTGCAGAGTGGGCATCCCAGATTTGAAACCTGGTAAAGGACTTTTTTTTTTTTTTTAATCTTCACTACAGGACTTGGTGGTGTGTGAGTTCTATCATTTATACAGGTATCTCTGTTGACCAAAGAGACACACTCCCAGCATTGCATAAAGACCAAACAACTTAAGTTCAGCATTCTTATCAAAGCCTACTGAACTCAGGCCCTCATTCAGAGCTGCTCGCTATTTGCGATAATTCTTTCACAAACAAGGGGTGGCTATTCAAATGATCTGTTCGCTCATTGCGGTCTGTTCACGCCTCTAAGTCTGAACGAGCGAGCAAAACTTGCGGTTGTAATTTTGAAAAATGAGCCCCATTGCCGCTCGCACCATACGTCATGTCCGCTATTTATTAGCTTAATCGAGTACATCGAACAGCTTATGAACTGTTCGCTATTCTTGTGGCTGGTTTTTTCAACCGCTTTTTTGCGAGCAGTTCGGAGTAAAAAAAAAACAAGTGACGTGGTCAATGACGCTGCTGTATTAATTATGCACTCCCTTAAAACGCCCGTTTTGACATTTAAGCACGCCTGCGATCTAATTCCACACCCCCGTTTTCAAGCACCTTCCCCTGTTACCACCCACATACGCCTCCTTCTGTCACTCAAAATAGCAGGCCTTCGCTATATAGCGAACAAACGATTTTTGGCCGCACTGACTGGTTCGCACATGCGTATTAAAATCCATACGCATGCACAGATGTGCGAACATCAGTCAGAATGAACGAGCGGCCGCTTATGAGCGGCTCTGAATCAGGGCCTCAATCCTCAAGTTCCCACCACCTGGCATTTCTATGCTACGTTATGCCACCCAGCAACATTCTATGCTAAACCACCATGCATTAGACATTGTATTGCACACATTACAGAGTTGTCTCTCTGTGTGGTGTGTATGGCCACCCAAATCCCTTTAACACCATCCCCCACCATCATTGGCTTCTATTCAATGCCGCCGCATGCTGAGCCCGCTATTGACATTGTACACATTGTCTGCTATAATTTGTATATGTGACATCACATGCATGACAGGTGCAGCTCTCAGTATGGATGGCGTGTGTGGGCTAGAGGTTTGGGTGAGCGCCTTGCAGAGTGGGCGTCCCAGGTTCAAGATCTGGAATGGGATTTTTTTCATATATATATATTTTATTTAACAGTTAAAAATATTGTCTTGCTGTGTAACTACTGTCAATAAAATGTAATAATACCTGTATTAATCCTACTGCTGTCCTCTATTGACATTTTTGTTTTGTGGCAAAATATATTAACTGTTTTTTTTTCCATAGTAACACCAACCCAAAGGCTCCCCCCCCCTCCCCCCAGCCCAGGAGGCTGCAGCCGGCCCTAGCCACCTCTCTAGGCTTTGTAAGTACTGTACACTATATTGTCTTTTTTTTTCCTTTTCACAGTGGGTCTCTCTTTCCTGTACTCCACAAACCCATCTCCAACCTCTCCTCCTTACACGCTAATTCTTTCTGTACTTGTGCATTCTCACTCCCTCAGATCATCAACCATATCCCCAGTGGGCAGTACATGCAGACAATCTGGGGTTATCATTAACCATGCCATGCTGCCGAATGCAGCATGGCCTCCCCTCTCACCGCCATCGTCGTTCATCGATGCCAGGCCTGTCGCTCACGATATCGGCTCATACACACATTGTCTAATGTCCATGAATCATACTGCACAGTAAGTGGATACTGTCAATAAAGTGTAATAATACCTATAGTAATACTGTACTACTGTTGTCCTCTATTGACATTTTTGTTTTGTGAACACAAAAAGAAGAATTACAAATGCACAACTCCAACATTACTAAGTATATATAATATAATACATTTTTGCAATAGAATTTTGTAATAAATAGAGGTTTTGGCAAAATCATGGCCATGGTTATGGGCCTATCCACTGCACCCAGGTAACCTCTGAGGGTAGGTTCCTAACATACTGGGATTGAAATCCAGAGCGCAGGACACCCCCAAACAGCCCCAGCTAAGCCACCCCAGAGCATCACCATAATGAGGAAAAGTGAGGTGTTAGTTAGATAGGTAAGAGTTGCTGCTGCATAGAGTAAGGTGAAAAATAAAGATGTGAAAATAATACATATATGTTATACAAACAATAGAGGTGCTAAAAGTGCAAGAAAGGAAAAATGTGTTTATAATGTTATGCCCTGAAGCCGCCCAACCAAAGCCATCCAGGGAGGGGACCCACTTTGCAAAAATCAACCCCTAGCTGCACTACAGTATAAAATTTTTAGTACTTACCTAGATTGTGCCTCTTACTAAAGTGCAGTCAAAATGCCAGATCCCTGCTTAAAACCAATAGGGGACAGGTGGGAAGGGGTTCTAGCCTAGGTAGAAGGTGTCTCATGCATCTTTAGCAATGCACATAAATAGACTCCTTACTTTCTGTCATGCTTTTATATTATAATTTGTAGATACCTGAACCTTCTATAGAGGTTACTTTTGGAGGCCTGTTGAGATATGTCAGTAGGGTCCCAGTGACCTTGTGTAGCCTGTGGAGAAACAAAGTAGTTATTGCACTTTGCACTGTTCTAACTGTGGAGACACAAAGTATCTCCATTTTATTTCTGATCCTGACATGATTCCCACGTACCAGAGAGTGGTAGATAATATGTGAAGTTTTGTGGGTATTATATGTGATTTTGCTATAAAAGTAGTTTCTTAAACAGTAATTCAAAGCACTACCCTTAAATAGTTTTACATGAGGCTTAACCTGAAAAGATTTTAGAATGTATGAGCTGTATAAACACAAACTGAATGCAGTCGGCAAGCCGGCAGACCTAATCCCGACAGCCGGCTTCCCGACTGCTTAATCCCGGCGAGGGTTAAATGACAGGCATCTAAATCTAGACGCCTGTCATTTTACCGACACCGGGAGACCGGCGCCCGGCATCCCAATCGAAGGGGCGCCGAGTGTGGATAGCTGCGGGGGGGAGGGTTAGGTTTAGGGTTAGGCACCCCCCGGGAGGTTAGGTTTAGGCAGCGTGGAAGGGGGGTTAGGTTTAGACACTGGGGGGAAGGTTAGGGTTAGGTACCCCTAAGGGAGGGTTAGGGTTAAGGGAGGGAATTAGGTTAGTCAATACTTACCTTAGGGATGATCGGAATTTTCACCCATGTCGGGCAGCCGCTGTCGGAATTCCAACCACTGGACATGCGTCCGGCAGTAAATCATACCGATTCCACACAAACAGGTATACCAAGTTAGTAAATAATATAATGTCTGTACATTAAAACTGTACTAATACTAATTATACTAATATTCATATCTTGTAGGGGGAAAGCATTTGCTGAATCAGCATTTGCTGATTTTTTTTTTTTTTTAAAGAGAGTCATTTAGTATAGCAAGGTCAGGTCTATTGTAATGAATGAGGCTCCAAATTTCCCTTGTACAGTGAACTAATTTCACAGTGTATTGAGTAGGGGCCAAGAGACAGAACGGATGCCTGAAAATGTTCCTTTTTTAAACATGAAATGCAGCTTTGATCAAGCAGTGAGCTGGCTTTCATCAAACCATGCCTGCTGAACAGAATCTATCACATTTATTTATTTATTTTTTCAACAAGACTTCAAAGGATGTTTCCCAGCAAAAAGCCAAATATCACACATATCGATACAGCAAAAGACTCTGTTCTTGATTTTAGTAGGATTTATAATAACAAGAATTCCATCCACTGAGACTTTCATCCAATTGGTAACATATAAAACTATTTACACTGCAGATTCGCCCATGTTCACAACCCTTACTTATATATTCATGATGCTCTGGTCTACTTGACAGCATCTGAATGGAGACTTTGTTGTCATCATGCAGTCCTTTGAGATGAATTGCATGTTTGACACTTTAGAAAAGCAAAGGAGATTTCCCAGCTGTAATTACATACAGTATTTTCCACTTAATGAAAGTATTTAAAGTAATAGTAACAATTGGAAATGACTTTTTTTTTTGCAAAATACATATGTATATTAAATATTACTACTACATCAGTATACTGTAATATTTCCTTAGTGTAACCCCCCTTTTACCATATCTAGGATCACCAGGTTACTAACTGTGGTGTATCTTTCATATCATTAATCTGGTGCCCCCACCCAAGCTAATTAAATAAGGCTTGCCTGGGTAAGCCATGTGATACACTATAACACCAATAAAGGTCCCGATAGTGTAATGTGATATTTGTGTATGAAGATTGAAATGACACATAATATTACAGTTTAACATCACATACATATATATATATATATATATATATATATATATATGACCTGTTCTTCGTTCACTTAGACCCAAGGACTGTCAGACTCCTCCAGGAATAAAATTCACTATAATTATAGCTAAAACATCTTTATGTGTCAACACTATAATATGGCAATAAATCATTCCTTTACATTCAGAGATAAAATCATACACAGTTTAATATACATATAAGTATACATAAATATTAACTGAACATTGTAGCAAATTGTAAAATCAATACAATTAAAGCATATATGTGGCTTTCTAAATTGTACATTAAAGGATTATAACAAATTGTACAGTTTTAAGCAGATGCACAGTTTATCGGCATAAATTAAGTTAGGCTTGGAATCTGGAAGAATAAAATGTCCTTTTTCTGTTATACTTTATGGTGGTAAATATGCCTTCAACTGTGCTGGAATATAACACTCCTAACAATTTAAATACATTTGGTCCAAGTTATCAATTCGCTGTATCTCCTGTATGAATAGTATCCAAGGTGAACACTCAAAGTATCCCTCTCATATAGGTTTCCACTTATGTAGCTAAAAGTTCATTAAGGATCAATAGCCTAAGAGCTGAACGCTAACGATACCTTGTATGTTCAGCCACGCAAAAGACAGAGTGTAAGGCTGTAAACTTTGACATACTGTAGCATAGAATAATCCCAATCTGGCTGCATCTGAAATAGGTTACTTTTTAGCATTTGCCCCTCCTGAAAAGTGTCTCATTAAATTAGCTGCAGATTTATTTCACTTCAGCTTCTTGCTGTAAATGTAATAGTCTGATAAGTGACAGATTATCAGGAAACACCTGTCACTGTCATAGTTCAAGCTAGGCAAGATGGGAGTATACATGTATTTAGCTTAAATAATGGGAAGTGTCTATTAATAATTGAGCTCCCCTGTTACTGCAAAAAATATAGAACATGCTCCACCAAGCTTCAATTATAGCTGTATCCTGATGACAGTACTTTGTACTGAGGGGGTATTTTATAACTGTCCCAACAGACAGATCCCTTAGAAACCTATGTGCCCTCCTGTTTTCACTTTTATTGTAGTAGCTGGCCAGTCATTGTGTGGTGGTACAGAGTGGGTAGTACATTGTGTGGTGGTACAGAGTGGGTTAATTACTCACTGCTGTCAGAATACTCCACACTGCCTCAGGAATTCCAAACTGATAGATTATCCTCACACTGGCTGAGCCCAGGTCATCTCTCTCTCCTTAGGGCAAGTCTCCTTATCTCAGCCTGTCAGATGTCAGACAGCTAGGAGCCTGCTGCTTCCCTTCTACAGACTAGTTAATGTGGGGTAACCTACACAGTAAATGTGGCTGCTAAGTGTAAGTCTGCTCCATTAAAAAATTTCTCACCACCTCCATGAAGCTGGTCCCTCTGTACAGCTGACTTTATATGCCAGCATTGCCTCACAGGTAGTGGTGCTGCATGTCTGTCACCTCCTTCTGACAGCTGATCAGATGTCTAGCTGGAGCCACTGACGAGCCCTTGCAGTTCGCTCCTCCCACAGAAAATGCCTCTGGTAACTGCTGCTCTGCTCCACCGCCGGGACCACCCCTGCTGCTCCACTGCCTCTTATCAGCGGTAAGCGTCTTCCGCTCCACCAGTAGGGAAGGATGAGTACTGCTGCCCACCTGCTTCCCCAGCTCCAGCTGGGCTCCCTCTCCGGCTCTGCCCCATGTGCCTGGCAACTCATTGCTGTTCACTGGCTGCCCGGAGCACAGGAGGGCAAGCACTGGAGGGAGGGATCAGCAGACTGGCCGGAAGAGCCACTGGTTGTTCTATTTATACCCCTGGCTATAGAGGCACGCGACCCTTACTCTCCTTCCCGCCTGCAGCATGAGCAACTGATGCTCGTGCTGCTTCTAGAACTCTCTCCCACAGCACGCTAACCCCTACACACTCTGCCTATGTTAGGGTATTTCCTCAGTGTAGGCTCGTGCCATTTCTGGCACATTCCATCAGCAACCTGTGCTGCCATCTCTGAAGGTGTACACAAACACTACTGTACATAGCACAATTCAATGTCCACATACATCACACATTTCATTGAATATACATGAACTGCAATAAAATACATAATATTTATTAACTTTAAATAACATATTTCCTTTGGTTGCAATATATGAATTACCAGATGAATTATATATATCTTCGTAACCCTAACCAGGGTTACATTAGTTATAAACTGTAAGCCATAATGTAAGCCTATGAATGCTGTTTCATTTACAGATTGCAAACTGTGTTCTATTTTAACTGTATACCTTGTAACACGACCTGCATGCATGAATTTAAATCTGAATTCCTTTGCGAAAAAATTGCAACACACAGTAGTGTCCACGTTACATTGTTAGTGGTTTTGTAAGTGGCTTGGACACAATATTTAGGATAAAGTACGCTGCACTACCCAGGACGGAGAGTCAAATTCGTACCATGCACCTCACGCCATAAGGTCGCAGTGCAGCTCTCCTCCTCCCCTGGTTTCAATCCAGTCCAAGCTGCCGCTTCACTGCTAACTATGAGGTTGTCTCACCCACTCTGCAGCATACCTCTGTTACCAGTATCCAGTCTGCACCTTTTCAGTCTGTATTCAAGCTGCTGCACTCTTTCAGCCTGTGATCAAGTTACTGTTTTCCTCCAGTCCCATTCTGGTAGAAGCTCTGGTTCCAGTCCAGATCAAAATAATGTTTTGCCCTCCAAAGATGTACCAAATGTAGTTGTTCACACATGTAACATATATACAATTTGTGAGGTATTTGTACATTTAAAAGTCAGGCCACTGCGATCTACGGTAATCGAGGCTTCAGCATTAAAGTCCCTGCTTATGATAATATTTGTATATAAAAGGCATATAAACATTTGACAAAAAGCATTTATCATAGTAATTTGGGGCATATAACGAGCAAAGTGTAAAATGTTGAGAATTAATGGGGACATGTAAAACAGTCAGTGAGGTCACTATTCTTGGAATGAACCCTGTGCATTGTAGTTTTTTTGAGTAAAATGGCTATACCCCTAGAATTAGATTTAAATGAGAAATAAGCCAAGACTTGGTAGTGAAGTCTAGCCAACTGTACGTGTTCGGCATCTGTGAGATGTGTTTCTTTAAGTAGAACTATGTCCACATTCGGTTTATTTACGTAAGAATCTTAGTATGTTTAGCTGGGGAGTTGATACCTCCCACATTAAGTGTACAGTTAGAGACATCATACAGGATATCTTGGGTGGAGAAGGATTAGATTGTGCCCATCATCATTAAAGCTGAAGGGGAGAGCAAACCAACCAGTTTGACAAAAAAACAGTATAGTATAAAGTAGGTATATGCCTTACATTAGCAGCTCAGATACAAAAGCAATTGTAATAATGTTGAAACCATGTCACAAGGGCAGGACATAAAGTGCACCCAACCTGGAGGGGTGGAAAGGGAGGGGAAGAAACAAAAGAAGCAAACAATTTGTAACAGAGAAAGGACACATAGAAAAAAAAAAAATGCAAAACAGTGTGATAAAAAGAACCCCCTGGGCAAACATTCCCAAAGCTATCTTGTGGTACACCTCAATGCTGAAGGAGAAGATGTTGGGTTGCCATACTTTGATGGTGTGACCCACCAGGCCCTAAGGGCCCAGGAGGCTCCCTGACAGCAAAAAATAGAAAGATATATTAAGAAAGATATATTTAGTATAAACATTTAAAGCTAATTAAAGTGTATAAACATGTATATCTCAACCAAACACCTACGAGGTGTGAATAATCAAATTGTAAAAGATGAAATAGCTTAAGTGCATAGATTACAGATATAGGAGATGAGAAACAAAAGTCTAGAAAACACAAGATCAGGGTTCTGAGACCATGGGTAGAGTAAATAGAAGAGGATAATAGGCTATTCAAACCACTAAAGTCAAAGAAAATATACATGAAGATAAATGCAAGGGCCAGAAATATTCCAAGAGTAGCAAAGAAAAATCTGGATAAGACATAACGGAAGCAGGGTCAAGCATCTCCATGTCCAGAGCCTCCTCCTGCAAATAGAGTTTAGCTTCTTAAACCAAAAGGAACTCTTTGAAACCTTTGTCCAGGAAGCATAGGAGATAATCCAGAAATATGAGGGCGAAACGTCTGTTGCATTCACCAGCGATAAACAAACAGGAGAAATCTTTTTCCTAGCCTTGACCACTTCAGCCAAAAAGTCCTGGAAGATGTATAGATTATCTCTAGTGGGACCCAACTGGTGGGCATGCTCTGTCACCAAAGGGCCAGCAGTAGAAGGAAATGGAACCAGGGTAGGCAGAGTCTCAGAGATGAAGTTCAATAGATCATCTGATTTAATGGACTCCGTTAAGCCCATCAATCTTAAATTGTTGCAGATTAAGTTGTATTTTAATGTTTTGAAGATCATCCACTCTGTTCTAGAGCAGCTGATAGGATTTGGTAATCCACCCGGTGTGCTGCTTATGGTGTGCTATTTATTGGAATGCCTCACCCAATCTGCATTCATGAGTTTGCACCTAAGAGAAAGTATGAGCTAATTGAGTTTTCATTTCCTTAATAATGACAGAAAATTTCTCAGTTTGCTGCTGGAGTAGGGGTTTCATTATCTCGCTAATAACTTTAACACCACCACCACCATAGCAAATAGGTTTAGTGGATAAGGAGTCCGATTCATAGTCAAATTCATCTTTAATTGTTATAGGATCACACATGGATAATGTAGTGAACCACTCTTTATTGCAGCTGAAATGCCTATTTGCTCCAGAGTCAATATACTGTACCAGCAATCTATTCTGTGGATGACTGTCATACTGTTTTTATACCTAAATTCTGGGTCTGACCAGGAGGTTTGAACAGGGTTCCAAACCAGATCAGACCCAGAATTTAATTGGCGCTGACCTAGGATATTCCCGAGTCAGTGCCAGCGTTGAAGTGGATGCTTGGAGATAACATCATCTCCAAGTGCCACTGAAGCCGGGCCAATTGGCATGCATGCGGCACGATCCAGATCATCGTGAACTGGATCACGCCATTTACACTGCAGGGTGTCACTGGTTATTCCCGTGTAAAACCCTGCAAGTTACCTGGGTTGGATTGCTGGGTCAGAGAAAGGCTTCTAAATAGTTACTGCACTGGTAATCAATTTTTTTTCTTTTTCAAATGTAATAAATTGATCAAGGTTTGCTCTCTATTAATACACATGAGGCTTGTTCAATTAAACAAAAAATGGTTTTATTCAAAACTTCCAAATATATTATACTTTAGGGAAATAATTAATTAAACAATAAAACTACACATATATAGCAGCAGTCTTCATATATACCACAAAATTAATGGTTAAAATCTGTTCACATATATACCAATAAGGTTTTAGGCATATAGTATAATATACACATATAAAAGAACCATTTCACATAAAAAAAATCACAGGTATAAATCCCTTATACTATGCTAAGTGATTGGATATCCAGTATCACAGTCTACTCAATAAGATACTAAGTTGTTTGCAAGTAAATCCACAGTTTGTTGCAAATCCTGTGGTAACTGTGCAGCCAATGTCAATCCAGTGTTCTAATAAGGCATAGCAAACACATTACTGACACGCTGATCACTAAAAATTGCAATGTTTAGGTAACTACTGGCGTCCCAGTATTACCATAAGCAAGCAGTCTCTACTTAGATGTGGATTCCCCACTCATATATCAGCCAGTAAGTATTAGATTACCGTGAGTCTGTTTCACCGCGTGGTCACGCTTTAGTAAATTTCCAAGGACCAGGTATTCAGTGTCCTTCTATTCAATTCAACGGCTGAAGGTGGGGAACTGCTGGTACCTGTGCAGATGCCGCAGGAATATGTCTCAAAGGTGGGGGAAGTCTGCAGCATTGTGCAGATGCTGCGTTGGTGAGCCTCACAGGTGGAAAGGGGCCAGAAGCACTGCAGAGCCACCGCGGCTGTATGTCCCGGCTGTTAAATAAAGTTTCAGTGCGGCTGCTGTATAGTAATGTCCGACTGCTCTCAAGTGCTTTCCAGACAAACTCCCACAGTCTCTTCAGCACAGATGTTCAAGGGATAATAAAGTCAATGTGTTTCGTCCCATGGAATGCTGGGACTTTTTCTAGACTAAAGACCATTATCCCTGGTGCCTCTATTTATTCCCCTGAGTTCTCCACCTGGGAATCCATCCATGTCCCCTTTTACACCAAGGAGATACCCAGGTTACCCTGCAATATCCCTGGTTTTAGCTCTGGTGTAAAAGGGGTATCACACTGAAACCACACTCATATTTCTTAGTCTGCATAACATTTACATTCTTTAATTTACATTCAGATGCTTTGTGACCTATTTTTTGTATATAGTATTATGTGATATCTTGGGGTTAATTAGTTCGGCAGAGGGTGAATGGGTACAGTGTTTAGGTGCTTAATGAGGGTCCACACACAGATTTCTGGTGAAATAAACAAGGTGATGCTTTACTGCCAGCATATGAAAGCAGGAAACAGAAAATAACAAACAAACCTAGCCCCTGTTTGGGGCTACTAACTCACTTCTTCATCCCTCTCTATAAGGGAGCAGCTAGTCTGCAATCAAAAGTCCTAAGTCAGCTTAGCCCTGCTTCCTGCAGGTTAATACAGGCTCCGGCCTAGTCTTTAGTTGGCTGACACAACTACACACACATAGTCTGTCTCTATGCCTTCCCTGTATCCTCCAGGTTAGGCCTTGGCTTCCTCAGCCTGCAGCTTCACTGCCTTCTCAACACAGTCTGAGAGTTTGTGGTCCCCCCTTGCCTCCTGCAAGATTCGGACACCAGCCTCCTGGCCTCCCAATGGCTCGATCAGCTTCACTGGGCTCTCTGACTGGTCTGCCTCACCAGCCCACACTTGAGCTCTCTCCACACTCCTTTTATTCTCTGTGTGGGTGGATCTCTCCTGCCCCACACAGAATCTGCTGCTCACCAGTGCCACCTCTGGTGATACTGCCACAATTGGTATTTGAATTTTCTGGGCATCTCACTTTTAGTGTGTAATGCACTATCCTCTGCATTTAACTAAACTGGCACATGTTGTTGGAACAGAATCGGTATGAATTACTGCCGGCAGTTCAAACCCCGACAGCGGCTGGCCAACATGGCTGAAAATCCCGATCGTCCCAAGGTAAGTATTAACTAACGTAACCTCCCCCCCCTAACCCTAACCCTCTTTAGGGGTGCCAAACCCTAACCTTCCCCCCAGTGCCTAACCCTAATTCCCCCTGCATGTGCCTATACCTAACCCCCCCCTTCTCCATGCCTAACCCTAAGTCCCTCCCGGGAGCCCTAAATCTAAACCTTACCTCCCCGTGGCTGTCCGCAGCGGTGCCGGGCATCACTTCGATCGGGATGCCGGACACCGGTCTCCTATCATCGATAAAGTGACAGGCGTCTAGATGTAGATGCCGGTCATTTAACCCTCGCCAGGATAAAGCAGTCGAGAAGATGGCCGTCGGGATTACGTCCGCCGGCTTCCCGACTGCATACTGTTGGAACTGCAGTAGTTTTGTCCTGACAAGTTCTGTAGTTAACTTGACTGTGTTTGCTTGTAATGGCACTACCAGGAAATCAAACTCAGGTGCCATAACGATTTCTTCATCATCTACCTGGACTCTTTGCAGATATGCTGGGATATAAACCTCATTCTATCAATCAGATGTGTGTCAAAAATTGGGCACTCCCTTTATAGCTCACTTTTTCATGTGTGTTAACAATTTTCGATGTTAAATCAAATGAACACATCTTAAATACACTAATCTTTTGTGTGTGCTTAGATTAGCATACACATGCAATATTCATCACACAGTATGATCTTAGCAGTGAAATAAATTTATCTCAGAAGGCAAAACATAAATTGATAAAGCAGAAACTGATTGGTTGCTCAGTATAACATAAAGCAGGGAAACAGATTTACCTAAGAAGGCCAAATAAAACTGATATCAAAGATATTGGATGATTACTCAGCATAATAACTTCTAGATGAAGCAGTCAGCTAAATTGCCTCAAAGGTTTTGAATTAAAAAGATTATGACTGCAGATTTGTAAATATTTAAAAAAGCATTTATTAATGCATAAAGATATTCACAAGACTTAAAACATACAAATAAAAAAAAATGACTGTTGCCATTGATTCAGTATTTTTAGTGCTTATAGTGTGTACATGCATTTTCTTTTTTCTGTGTTGTACTACAAGTCTCAACATTGTAGCGCCTTTCACTATGTTTAAACTTAGAGATGTTTGGATCGGTTCTCCAGAAGTCCGAATCCACCCGAATTTCGTCAATCCGGGTAAATCTGAACTACAGTTCTAATCCCTGTAAATCCGGGTCGCGATTTTGATCTTTTTGCAGTTCGGAATTCGAATTTGGAATTCATAAATTACATTATTTTAGCTGTTTTTAAACTTTTTATCTATTTTTTTGGGGGGGGAATTTCAAAACCAAAACACTTGAGGGTATTTTTGCAAAACCAAATCCAGATCCAAAACCTTCAAGGAGATACAGATCCAAAACGAAAACACGGGGGTCGGCGCACATCCCTATTTAAAATTACGGTGTGCAGTCTAGCCCACTATATCTTTTGTATTTGTGTATATTAAGTATACTTTAAGGTAGAGAAACCTTCAGCCTAACTAGCACTCCTGCCACCTGCCCTTAGGTGTTTTAATTAGTTCTTGCATTTTAAAACAACACATTGAAATGTGCACTATTATACAGTGCATCCGGAGAGTATTCACTACGCTTCACTTTTTCCACATTTTGTTATGTTACAGCCTTATTCCAAAATGGAATAAATGTATTTTTGTCCTCAAAATTCTACACATAATACCCCATAATAACAACGTGTAAAAAGTTTTCTTGAGATTTTTGCAAATTTAATAAAAAAAAAACCACTAAGACATCACATGTACATAAGTATTCACGGCCTTTGCCATGAATCTTAAAATTGAGCTCAGGTGCATCCTGTTTCCACTGATCTTCCATGAGATGTTCCTACAGAGTCCACCTGTGGTAAATTCAGTTGACTGGACATGATTTTGAAATGCATACACCTGTCTATATATAAGGTCCCACACTTGACAGTGCATGTCAGAGAACAAACCAAGCATGAAGTCCAAGGAATTGTCTGTAGACCTCCGAAACAGGATTGTCTCGAGGCACAAATCTTGGGAAGGGTACAGAAAAATATCTGCTGCTTTGAAAGTCTCAATGAGCATAGTGGCCTCCATCATCCATAAATGGAAGAAGTTTGGAACCACAAGGACTCTTCCTAGAGTTGGCCGGCCGTCTAAGCTACAGCATTCCTCTAAGGAGAGAGGAGAACCTTCCAGAAGGACAACCATCTCTGCAGCAATCCACCAATCAGGCCTGTATATTAGAGTGGCCAAACGGAAGCCACCCCTTACTAAAAAAACACATGGCAGCCCACGTGGAGTTTGCCAAAATGCACCTGAAGAACTCTCTGGTCTGATGAGAGACAAAGATTGAACTCTTTGGTGTGAATTCCAGGCATTATGTTTGGAGCTAACCAGGCACCGCTCATCAACAGGCCAATACCATTCCGACAGTGAAGCATGCTGGTGGCAGCATCATGCTGTGGGGATGTTTTTCAGTGGCGGGAACTGGGAGAATAGTCAGTATAGAGGGAAAGATGAATGCAGCAATGTACAGAGATATCTTGGAAGAAAACCTGCTCCAGAGCGCTCTTTACCTCAGACTGGGGCGATGGTTCATTTTTCAGCAAGACAACGACCCTAAGCACACAGCCAAGATATCAAAGGAGTGGCTTCAGGACAACTCTGTGAATATCCTTGCGTGGTCCAGCCAGAGCCCAGACTTGAATCCAATTGAACTTCTCTGGAGAGATCTGAAAATGGCTGTGCACTGACGCTTCCCATCCAACCTGATGGAGCTTGAGAGGTGCTGCAAAGAGGAATGGACGAAACTGCCCAAAGATAGGTGTGCCAAGCTTGTGGCATCACATTCAAAAATATTTGAGGTTGTAATTGCTGCCAAAGGTGCACCAACATAGTATTGAGCAAAGGTTGTGAATACTTATGTACGTGTGATTTCTTAGTTTTTTTTTTTTTGTTACATTTGCAAAAATCGCAAAAATACTTTTTACACATTGTCATTATGGGGTATTGTGTGTAGAATTTTCAGGACAAAAATTAATGTATTCCATTCTGGAATAAGGCTGTAACATAACAAAATGTGGAAAAACTGAAGCGTTATGAATACTTTCCGGATGAACTGTAGGTTAGTCCTAGATAAATTGATATCATGGGGTAAATTTACTAAAGTGATAGTTTTTAGAAATGGAGATGTTGCCCATAGCAACCTATCAGATTCTAGCTATAATCTTCTAGATTTGGTGCTAGTTAAATGTTAAGTAGAATCTGATTGGTTGCTTTGGGCAACATCTTCACTTCTAAAAACTCTCACTTTAGTAAATATACCCCAATGTGTCTGTATTATTAATGCTAGGGACTCACCTGGTGAGGTCACCGTTATGTGATAGGTTGCATGACCACACTTCCGGTTTCCGCATCCGCCCACTTCCAGTTCCCGGAACAACAGAGTTAGCTGAGTATGAGGTTCCTCCTAGGTCGTGCGCTCCAAGCTGCGTTCTAGCAGCAAGGGGGATTGCAGAGACTCCAGCCAGCAAAGTCACGCCGGCAAGAACAGATCTCCATCACTCTATACCGGACCAGGGAAGCTGAGAAATGGGACAGCGGTGCTATACATACCAGGAAGAACGAGGGTGAGTGCCTCAAACAGAGCTTAGAATCCAAACAAATGTTTACATTGGCTGAATATTTGACCATCTATTGCAGCAGAAACGCATTGTACATTTGTGTTTTTTACCCACTGAGTGGATGTGTTTTGGATCCAGTGCTTTCATCTGGGGAGTATACACTACGTTGTATTTGAGAACTTTATTTCAGCTGTTTAGGCAGGAGGAGCAGGTCTCTGGACTATAATATATACACCATTTAGGTGGGACCTTTTTAACCCATTGTCTGAGATTGCTGGGTTACAGCAGACATCAATTTATGAATTTGTTGTGCTTTTATGGGCTGTTATTGTTGTAGTAATATTTTAAAAATGTGGGACAAGATGATTTGCATCCTGGTTATTATATGAGATTATTTAGTGTCCATTGCTATTTATAATCTCACACAGAGGACATTGTTCCTTTTCTTCTTCGGGGTCCATGGGGTCCACAGCCAATACATTGGGGTATAAATCCCGGACACCAAACAGTTAAACAAAATGAGCTCTCTGCTCCCAGGATGCACCAGGTTCCCCCTTCATATACCCCACCTCCGGCCTCAGGTAGCCAGTTATTTCCTGTTTGGTGGTTTCACCACCGAGACAGTGGGACTGCAGGAGCAGTCCCAAAGATGAGTAAAAAAATAAATAATTAAAAAGAATGAGTTTTACTCTCCATCGGGCAGGTGGTCTGAGCTGTTCTGGAAGCAGCCTCGCTTCTGACTGGAGACGCACCGGCCACCTGCTACAGCTACCGCCTCCGGTGCCGCAACACTGCTAGTGTTTTCGGCAGGGGCTCTAAGCCCTGGACTGCATCTGGGACAAGGGGATGACAGGTAAGAGGTGGTCTTGGTGGCTGCTGATGCTGAGACCACGTGGCGGTCCAGCCTTTGGTGGTGGAGACTGGCCAGAGGTGAGCTGCAGTCGGGAGGGCAGAACAACTTGTCTCCTACACTAGACCAACGGGAGATGACACAGCTCCTGACAAACTGGGGGTTTTCTTTGGTGGTGGCCATGTCAGTTTACTGGGAAGGTCCAAGCAGCATAGGGGAGGTTCGCTTTCCCCGGCGGCCCCTCCCCCAATCCACATGCTAGGCAGTCACTGTTCTCAACGTTGTGGGTTGCTCCTCCCAGCTTCCCCTATATGAGCAGCCAGCATGCACTTTCAGGGGCTCTCAGACGCTGCTCGCTCTGGAGGCTGGACAGTCTCCCTGTATACCTCTCCTACTGCTGGATCAGGTTTTACAGAGCTCTATCCTATTAAGCCTAGGGCTAATTTGTAGTGGCAAGAGCACAAATTGCATATTGCTCGCAGAGTGTTTATGCATTGCAAGTGATTGATGTTTGTTGAGTACTGTCTTTTATGAAATAACTGTCAGTCCTTTAACCTATCACTGCTGTATTTTCACCTCATCCCTCAGCTGCGGGTGTGTAGGTTGGGTGTAGACGGTCAGCACATGTGCTCTCGGAACCTTGGCATAACTAGTTAGCATGTCTAAGGAGTCTGAGGGTCAGGTGGCAGGAGCCCTTTTTCTGATATCCTGTATAGCCTGCAGAGCAGGTTTATCCTCACAGGATTTTGTACAAAATGGACTATGTGGGAACTGTTTTAGACAGTCACCACATCAGTCAAATTTACCTATTACAGGACCTGAGCCCCCCTGAGCTTCCTTTTCCCAGGTTATGGCTCAGGTGGCGGAGCATTTGGCTGCCCCTGCACCCCTGGTTTGGGGTTTTCCTCAGCAGATGCATCCCCCTATGGTTATGCCCTCTATGTTTCCATCCTGGATGGACCTTGGTGCTGGTAGAGGTATAGTGTCATCATCTGGGGTTTTTCGGCCACCACAGGCCACCAAACCAAAACAGCCAACATCTAGATGGCGTTTGGCCTCCCATATGTGTGGGTATTCCAGTACATCCTCCAAGGAGGAGCATGCACAAGATTCCTCTCAGGAGTTTAGCTCCTAAGAGGGTGAAGATCACTTCCCGGTGGCTGATGTCCCTTTTTTGATCAGGGCGGTCAAATCGTTGTTAAATATTGAGGAAGGGGATCTTCCACAAAGGAAGACAGCCCTATTTCAATGCCAGAAAGTGGTTAAGGCGGAGTTCCCCAAGTCAGAATATTTATCAGAACTTATGTGGGAAGCATGGGTCTGCCCGCATAAGAAAAACCACCCCTCCAAAAGAGTGGCACTTTTATATCCTTTTCCATCAGAAGAATGTGATAAATGGGAGACTCCACCATATGTTGATGCGCATGTGGCACAGCTAATAAAGCGTACGACGCTTCTGATCCCATGGCCTCATTGAAGGAAGCCACGGATAGAAGACTGGAGGGTTGCCTTAAATCAAGTTTTTCAATATCAGGAACAGCCACTCCAGCTATGGCCACGGCTTGGGTTGCAAGGGCCAATGAGGAGTGGGTGAAAACTCTGGCAGAATCTTTGCCAGATGCATCCAAGAAACAGCTGGACATGATTTTCTTTACTAAGGAGGGGGCGTCCTATCTGGGAGAAGCAGCCTTGGATGCTGGGATTCTTTCTTCCAGGGTCTCAGCGGAATCCGTGGTGGCACATAGGATTCTCTGGTTGAAAGATTGGAAAGCAGATGCAGGGTCCAAAAAGGCCCTAGAATCCCTTCCATTCACAGGAGGAGTTCTTTATGGTCTAGAATTTGACAAAATTGTGGCCTCCATGTCAGCCTCAAAAGCTGTGGGTCTGCCTTCAGCATCCTTGGCTAAACCCAGACGGTCGTCCTTTTGGGGTTTTTGACCACAGGTCAAGACCAAAGGTCAGCCCTCAGCTAGATTTCTGCCTAAAAATACAGGACCTAGGAAACACTGGCAAAGCAAGTGTCCAGTTTCCAGAGTCCAGGATAAACCAGTGGCCTGATGGGATGGGCCTCCCTCTGGGGGATCCAAGGGTAGGGGGCCGACTTCTCCGGTTTCCGAAGCCTGGCATCTCACAACAGAGGATGCCTGGGTTCGGGGTGTGGTCTCCTGGGGGTACGCCCTGACATTTTGGAGACGTCCTCCTCAGAGATTTTTTAGCATAAACCCGAAGGAGGGTTCGGTAAGGGCCTTGGCCCTTCAACAAGCTATCCAATGTCTACTAGCATCGAAAGTTGTTATTCCGGTGCCAGGGAATCAATTACGGGAGGGATTTTACTCCAACTTGTTCCTGATTCAGAGACCGAATGGGTCATACCGGCCCATTCTAAATTTGAAAGGGCTCAACAAGTTTATTCAAGCCCCCGGGTTCCATATAGGAAAAATTATGGTAGATTGTGTTGGCAATGGAACAGGGGGATTATATGGTGTCCTTGGATACACAGGATGCTTACCTCCACATACCAATCACCCGGACCCATCAACAATTTCTACGGTTTGCAGTAGGGGGAGAACAGTTTCAGTTTCATGCCCTACCATTTGGCCTATCCACGGCTCCCCGGGTGTTCACCAAAGGTGATGGCAGTAATGATGGCATGCCTCAGACACCAGGGTGTCAGAATTTTGCCTACCTTGGACGATCTCCTGTTGCTAGGTCAGTCTCTGCAGCAGTTACAGCATCATTTGGGACAGATGGTGTCCTGTCTGTACAGTCACGGCTAGATTATAAACTGGAAGAAGTCATCACCCCTTCCAGTACAACAGATGTGTCACTTAGGGGCAAGATTGGACTCCTTGGCGCAAAGAATATATCTGCCAGAGAAGATTCTTGCTCTGCAATTGCGATTATGCAAATTGCTTCACAACAGACAAATATCTGTCCAGTCAGCTATTCAGGTGCTAGGGACAATGGTGTCCACCTTCAGTATGGTGGAATATGCTCAATTTCACTCCAGACCACTGCAGCAGTTAATCCTGTCGTGCTGAAACAAGGATTACTGCACGATCAAGTCCCAGTTACTGCATCAATCTCCAGAAGTGCGATTATCCCTGTCGTGGTGATTACAGACAAGGCATCTCAGACAGGGTCATCCCTTTTGGGTGTCAGATTGGACATTGCTCAAGACTGATGCCAATCTACGGGGCTGGGGGGTGATGACAGGATCACACACCATTCAGGGAAGGTGGACAGAGGTGGAAAGCCAGCTACCCATAAATATCCTGGAACAAAGAGCAATACTCAAAGCTTTAGTTCAGGCTCAGGAAATTTTAAAGGGCAGGCCTGTGCAAATACAGTCCGACAATCGCACCGCGGTAGCCTACCTAAATCATCAGGGAGGCACAAGGAGTTGGGCTGCCTTGACAGAAGTGTCAAGGATCCTGGTGTGGGCAGAACATCACCTCCCCACAATATCTGCTGTATTCATTCTGGGAGTCCTGAATTGGGAGATAAATGCAGGGAAGTGGGCCCTGCATTCACAGGTTTTTCAAAACCCGGTGGACAGATGGGGTCTACCAGAAATAGACCACCTGGCATCAAGAAGGAGCCAGAAGGTTCCCAAGTACGGATCCTGGACCAGGGATCCGAGGGCTGAGTTTGTAGATGCACTAGCAGTAAAATGGCATTGCAGGCTAGCATATCTGTTTCCTGCCGTTTGCTCTTCTCCCCAGAATTGTCAGAAAGATCAAGCAAGAGGGCAGTACGGTGATATTAATAGCTCCAGCATGACCGAGACGTCATTGGTTAACCGATCTACAGTCTCTCTCCGTGGACACTCCATAGCCCCTTCTGTTGAGACCGGATCTGTTAGTACAGGGTCCTTGCTGGTACCCGGATCTTCATCGGTTATCTTTGACAGCATGGCTCTTGAGGCCTCTGTCTTGAGGAAGAAAAAGTTTTCTGAGTCTGTGATACAGACGATGCTGAAGGCACGTAAACCGTCCTTGGCTCATATTTACTATAGAATTTGGCATGCATTTTTTCAGTGGTGTGAACTGAGGAAATATGACCCGAAAAGATTTCGGTTTTCTAGAGTGCTTGATTTTCTTCAAAACGGACTGGAAAAGGGGCTCCATCTGACCTTGTTGAGGGTACAGGTTTCTGTCCTTTCAATCTGGTTCCAACAGAAAATTTCCCTGATGCCAGATATAAGGACGTTTTTTCAGGTGTTGTTGAGGATTCAGCCTCCCTTCGTTCCCCCGGTAGTTCCATGGGATTTGACACTAGTTCTCAGGGTCTTACAGGCACCCCTGATTGAGCCCTTAAATTCAATAGACTTCAAGTGGTTAACAGCAAAGATAGTGTTTCTTCTTGCAATTGCATCTGCATGTTGAGTATCGGATCTGGCTGCGCATTTCCGTCTGCGCTCCTTTCTTGGTATTTCATCAAGATAGAGCAGTACTGCGTACTAGGGAGGGTTACCTTCCAAAAGTGGTATATAAGTTCCATATAAATGAGGAGATAGTGGTCCCTGCTTTTCAGGATGCAAGTCTCTCGGTGGGAGAGGCTTCCCTAGATGTTGTCCGTGCATTGCAAATTTATGCAAAACGCACTAGCAAGAGGAGGAAATCTGATTCCCTTTTTGTGCTTTATGGTTGTCATAAGAGTGGCTGGCCAGCCAATAAACAGATGCTGGCCAGGTGGATTCACATGTCAATATCACAAGCTTATACACAGACTGGCCTATGGGTGCCGGACTCCATAATGGCACATTCTACATGGTCAGTAGGGCCTTCGTGGGCAGCCGTCAGGGTGCCTCTGCTGAACAATTGTGCAGGGCAGCCACATGGTCTTCCATCCATACTTTTGTCAAGTTTTATGCTTTTAACACTTTTGCCTCTCAGGATGCTTCCTTCGGGCGTAGGATTCTGTTCTTTCTCTTCCGAGACTCAGGAGCATTCCCGCCCATAGAGTTAGTGCTTTGGGATATCCCCAATTCATTGGCTGTGGACCCCATGGACCCCGAAGAAGAAAATAAGAGTTATGGTATAACACACCTTTTGTTAACTCTCTTTCTTCGAGGTCCATGGGGTCCACAGGACACCCACCCTAAGGCGCCTGTAGTTCTGGGGGTCTCTGTAAATTCCTTTCTCTTTGAGAGTCTGGACTAGTGAGTATGGGTTTCTTCTTTCTTATCTATTTTTTGTCTTCGCCTGCTTGAGCTTGGTAATGAACTGGCTACCTGAGGTCGGAGGCAGGGTATATGAAGGGGGGATGCGGTGCATCCTGGGAGCAGAGAGCTCGTTTTGTTTAACTGTTTGGTGACCGGGATTTATACCTGAACGTATTGGCTGTGGACCCCATGGACCTCGAAGAAAAAGAGTTAACGAAGGTATGTTATGCCATAACTCTTATTATCTATTAAAAAATGTTTACACCATATATAGTAGATGTTTTCTTTTTTTCTCTTTTTTCTTCCCTTTATTTCTACATTTCTTACTTTTTCTTTTGATTATTTCCCTTTTTCCCATTATTTTATTCTCTACAAGAATGCGCCAGTAGCATTAACATTACCTTGAATATAAATGTTGATGATTATGATAAATAATAATAATAATGAGAAGAAGAAGAAGAAGAATTAGGGAATCCCGGTAGTAACTGCCTTAGTTATGGAGGATATTATGGATATTAGTTACTGAGTATAGTATGGAGATAATTACTTCATAATTTGAGGGTATTTGTCAGATAGAGTTCTGCTAAATATAGTGGTACAACCACATTGGGCAACAAAACTTTTCCATTGTGACAGAAGTCTGAAAAATTGCAGTTTACCAAGAAGTGTAGGGCACCACATTTCATACACTGCATGTCCATAGGACCCAAAGAGTAATATTGTGGTGAATATGTCATGTAAAATGCAAGCAGCATATCAGTTGATCTTGTTATATGTTGTTTAAGATATTTGAAGTGTGCGCTCTGGGCCACCTGTAATGGTTCCAACAT
Source organism: Taudactylus pleione (assembly GCA_031769625.1). Taxonomy (NCBI): domain Eukaryota; kingdom Metazoa; phylum Chordata; class Amphibia; order Anura; family Myobatrachidae; genus Taudactylus; species Taudactylus pleione. The sequence continues at coordinate 10,185,977 of JAUIMM010001311.1, read as the reverse complement.
GTCAAAGTCCTCGAGACCATCTTCTAGGCATGTTTGGTGTAAACAATGTGAGGTTAAGTGAATATTGATATAGCACATCAGTCAGTGATTGAGGTAGCCGCAAGACACGCTGATATATGTGGCTGCAAATAACACAGTTTGCAGACTTCACCAACTGTTATATTTTCCAGAGTACAATGATGATGCTTTGTAAATGGCAGGTGGACATTTTGCCACAAAATTCCGAAATGAAGGAACCAAATACTACGCCAATATTATTTCTGCAAATTTACTGACCATTACCTTTAATTTGGTTTATGATATGCCCTGCTCAGGCAACGTCATCATAGAAACATGTCACTCATAAAAGTCAACATTCTGCTATTAAATTGATAATACACATATAGTAAGATGGTACAGAATTCCAGATATTTATTTAAATAATTTTTTTAGATAGCATTTAACAACAAAATATTAACTTTTATTGTCTGTTTCCTTTTTGTATTCTGCATTGTACAATTTATAATCCTTTAAACCGTGAACAAGATGTTGATACAATAGAAAGATCAGGAAAAATAAATGTATGACAATAAGAGCTTTGTAAATAGAAAGAGGGTATTTTCTCTCTTATTGTAACATAAAATAATCATCCAAAAGAAAAAGATTACATTGCCAAGTCTGTTAGAAAATAGAAAGAACTGTACACAAGAGAAGATACTGACTTTTATAAAGATTTGCAAAGCTACCAGAAATAGCTAATAAGATGTCCAGCAGGTGGTACTGTAGAACAAAAAAATAATTTCATACATTATTTAGAGCACAGCACACATTTGATTTGACAACAGTATGCAGATATTTTTTTTTTTTTTAACATTGCTTTGTCACTTTAAGGCATGAGGTTTTGGGAGGATATTGAAAATGAAAATAAATAAATAAAAAATGGCAATATTCAAGTTTTCATTACTCAAAGTGAAATGAGTTTTCTCTAAAAATAAAAAGAGGCTTATTTGTACAGTGTGTTTTCATTTCCTCAAATGATAATGTAAAGTCCTCATAAGCAATTTTCCAGAAAAAACGAACCAATGGTAGAATTGTTAATCTAATACATATATCTGTGTATGTTTGGTTAATGCTGGATAATTTTGTAAACATTATTTGAATTTCCTTTTGGTAGATGTGAATACCAATTATGTTTATTACTTTTTTTATATCCTGCAGAGTCTTAACATGTACTTTAAAAAAACTAATTGTTGTGTATAAAATAATTTATTCTGCACAGCTACCCTTTGACCACTGAAATATTGGCTACATCTATGATTGTCGTCGATTCTCTTGCTGAACATGGAAGGCGTAACCAACTACGGCAAAGTTCAACATTGGCCATGGATGTTCTAGAAGAGATCTTTGTAAGTGTGTCACATTCATTTATGTTATTTTTTTAATAATATACAGTATTCTGTGTTATTAGTGCACTCTCATTTCCATTAAACTTAGCTGTTTATATTACACGCATTTTGCTCAAACAATTTTGAGAGGTATGGTACAAGATATCACTGTTTATTTTAATGTATTTATTTTAATTTCAAAGAAGTTTAGTTTTTTTGTACATATGGATTTTAAACATTAACTAAAAAAAATTCTACAAAACTCTTACTGCACCATATAATATCTACTTCATATGTAAATATATTATTTATATAGCACCACCATATTACGGCACACTGTACAGAGAATATTTAATTATTCACTGCCAGTGAAGGTCAGTCCCTGCCCTATTGGAGCTTACAGTCTAAATTCACTTGCTCACAAACATACACTAAGATTTATTTTTTGTCCGCAACTAATTAGGCTGTGGGAGGAAACTGGAGCACACATAGGGATTTCATGTAAACCTAGGCAAAATATAAACACTCTTCACAGAGTGCTGTTTGGAATTGAACCATGGTCCTAGTGCATTAAGGCTACTATGCTAACCAATTTGCTTCCATAGCATTATAATGTGCTGCTTTATTTAACCTCATAAACAAGTTGACTATTGAAAACAGTCCTCTTTATAAAAAGTATTTTTTTGTGAACAATAGCTACATGAACTGCAAATGCTAAAATTTCTATCTGGGACAACTCTTTTCATACGGCTCCTAAGATACTACTAAGTCCAACCACCATCCAGTAGATATATTCTAACAGTATAAATACAGTATGTATATATATATATATATATGAGAGCGAGAGAGTTTAACAGATTATATATATTTCTACGTATATATATAAATATATATATATATATATATATATACATACAGGTGTGTTTGCGTATATATATATATATATATATATATATATATATATATATATGGGCTGCAAACAGGGGCGTAACTAGGTACTAGAAGGCCCCTTAGCAAAAGTTTGTGAGGACCACTATGTACCACCCAATGGTGAAAAAAAGGTGCGATGGGTCCCCCTAAGCTCTGGGCCCCATAGCAGCTTCACCTCTGGCACCTATGGTAGTTTCACCCATGGCTGCAAATGTAGCCTAAAAAAATATTTTGTTATGAGCAGAGCACCAATAAATTTTAATTGTAGAAAATTAGAATAGCTGATTTGGTAGCCCTGGGCAAATGCTTTAATGTAGAAATGCTAAATGGATATCTCTACTAAAAGCTTGTAATGTGCCCATCTTCAAAAAACATAATAAATGTAACATGCTCATATCACTTCATACAGTATAACTTGTATAAAATGCATGGCAAACAAACTCAAGGGAAGGTAATCATTTGACCTATATTATAGTAAAATGTGTTATATTTTATGTAATGTGCAAGATTTGCTGTAATAAAGATTTTTTTAAGCTACCACCAATACTGAATGCTGAACAGAGAGGCATCATATATATATTTTTTTAAGTATTTGTAAATTGCAACATACAGTATGCTGTAATACCAACTGCCATTATTTCGCATTGCCGGTATTTTGCCACCCTAACCTGCAGATTCTGTTTATCTTCCCAAAATGGTTCATATATGTATCTGTAAATCTGGCTCTGACACTAGCCAGTGCCTCCCCAGCTATTTACCTCACAGTCACTGCTGGTCACGTATTGTATTATCAGTTCTGTTGTTTGACTAGAAAGGTAAATGTTATGTGGGGATATACACTGGGGGGGCAGTACTAATTACCCAAGCTCGCTGGAGGGGCCCGGCGGGGGCTCTGGTCGGATGCTGCTCCCCCTCCCTCTTACTATTCTGCAGCCCAGCACACATAGCAGCAGTCTCCCTGAGCAGCAGCAGTCTTCTCTCCTCTGCCTATGGGAGGGGTATCACACTGATTGTGCCCCCCTCTTGGATTCACAGTGCCCCAGCGCAATTTTTTTTTAGTAAGGGGCATGGCCACGCATCCCGCAATTCGGCCATCACAGTAATGGGGTCCGGGGCCAGTTCTCTATGGACCTGGATATACAGTGCCTGACATAAACAAAAGATGTTCTTTTACCAAAGGGTTACACTGTATCCTGTACCAGTGACAAATGCAGGATATCTAAAGGGGGGTTTACAAATGCTTGATTTTAGAGTGAATGTGGCCAGTCCTTGAAGTGGGCATAATTAGCATTTATAATCTTTAATATGCAGCATACAAAATGCATTGTGTGTCATAATTTCAGCATATACAGAACCAGCAATCACAGTAAACCATTAGATGCTGCCGTAGGGCCATCCTGTCTGAGCATTGGAGAATGTCCAGGAGTCTGGGTGAGCAGTAGAAGAATCTAGCACTGCCCTTGACATTTATGTACATATTGGTGTCATTATGTACTGGATTTTATTATCATATAGTATTAATAATTAACCATATTGGTGGTCTATAGCAGTGTACCACTAACAATGCATGTTTTCCAGATATCCTAGTTGGTGAACAGGTGTATTCATTACTGAATGATATGTTAATAGATCCGCAGGTGGTGCTAATTATTTAATTTGTAATACTAAGACGAACATGCAGCACTAGCAAAATTGTATTGTAGTCATGGGGTGGGCTGGGAAGGGGGATTTCCTGTGTTTGCCTATGTGTACTATATAACAGAGAGATTATGGAGCTGATTCTGAATTGCATGCAAAGTGGCAGCCATGGAGTACAAATTTACTACTTCATGCTAATGCGAGTACCTGTTCAACTAATGTTGAGGTTCATGCATGTGCAAGTGGAAACCGGTGCTACCCATTGGTTTTACACGAGCCAACATAGCTGTCATCATTAGTATTGGCACTTGCACCAGCCCCCTGCTCAGTGTCAGACTGGGGCCTGAAGGGACCACCAGGAAATGCAAGGGTAAGTGCCCAAGCTTAAGAGGTGTGGCCAGCCACCAGAATCACACTAACTGTCTCTCAAATTACCTTCCCATCTTCCAGCTCCCATGTCCCTCCAAGCTACTTGAGAGACTTGTGTCAGGACTGTGGTGATTTGTATTCCTGACCGTGATACTGGTGGCTCAGTGGTGGAACTCGGGATCTGGAGATTAGCAGGCTTAATATTGTTTCTGTGCATGTGCAGATACTGAGGCAGATGGAGAGGAGGCAGCAGTGTAAATGTGTATAGGGCTCAAAGAATGAGCTCAGGTACTGGAGCCTGGTAATGACCAGGACTAGATAAGATTAGGGAGTTGACTAATACCCTAACCAAGGGCGTGGAGTCTAAACATACCACCAGTTTTCACAAGGGAACCCCGCAATGGGATATGGATTTTGCTGTGTCTCATGTGCAGGTTGCGGCCCCCTGGTAGGGTCTCACTAGGACTTAATCTAGAACAGTAGGCAAGCCCCCAGAACCACAGACAAAACATTTGGAAAGAATAGCAATAGCCAATGTTAATGATCTGATGTTTCCAGTTGCAGCTGATGATATTGAAACCAATGGTTCTGGATAGAGCTGATGAATGTGAAACTGATGGTACTACTTATAGCTGATGAATGTGGAACTGGTAAGTTGGTAATCGGTTATGGACCGATGGAGCTGGTATCAGAGATAAACCGATGGTGTTGGTATCAGAATGGTACCGATGGTACAAGTACTTCTACAATAACAACGAGGAGAAGTCTGAAGCCTAGTAACATAGCACAGGAGTGAGACATATTGTCCCTCCCTGTGGTCTGTGCTGGTTGGCTGACTGGATCACGTGTCCATTGTGATGTGTCCAATTGGATGAGGGACACACCACGCTGAGTGGAGCTCAGAGTCACATGATCACCGCTGGCTCAGGAACTGGAGAATCAGCTGTCAGCTGACCGCATGTGTCATGGCGGCTCCCTGGCCCGGAGATGGCGGGCACGCTAACGGGGTTACAGCAGCCAGGGAAGATGGGGTACACTGTTTACAGAAGTGCAGAGCTGAATACGGAGAGCTAGCCTGAATAGATGACCTGTGCAGGCCAGTGCATTGGCGTAAAGGTGACATCTGTAGTGCAGTGATGTGATTCCTGACAACTTGTCTTCACTCACCTCACACACTTTAACTCACACAGCTTATCGGACCCACTTCAGTAAGGCTTTCATTCCCAACACTCCATAGAGACAGCACTGACTAAGGTAGTGAAAGATCTGGTTACTGTAAAGTCTAAAGGCCATTACTCGCTTCTTATTCTTCTAGATCTCTCTGCTACTTTGAACACTGTTCACCACTCTCTTAAGGACACAGCCCTTTATTGGTTCCCAACCTACCTATTGAATCACTCTTTCATGGTTTGTATTTCTGATTCTGCCTCCTATTCACTACCTCTATCAGTTGGAATACCACAAGGCTCAGTCTTAGGTCCTCTGCTTTTCTCAATTTATACCACCTCTCTTGGCAAACTATACAGCTCTTTTGGATTTCAGTATCATCTGTACGCAGATGATACTCAAACCTACCTATCCTGCCCAGATTTGTCACCTGTATTGGCCAGTGTCACTGAATGTCTTTCTGCCATTTTATCTTGGATGTCATCTTGCATCTCAAACTTAATATTTCCAAAACAGAATTAATTATATTTTCATGAGCCAATAGTAGTTACTAACCTGATCTCTCTATCACTGCTGATAACCCCCACAAGCAAGCTGCCTAGGTGTTATCCTTGACTCTGAGCTGTCCTTTGTTCCCCACATTCAGTCTGTCTCAAAATCCTGTTACATACATCTAAAAAACATGTAAAAAATTTGACTATATCTTACACTGCAATAACTGTAATCCATGCACTCATTATATCCCACATTGACTATTGCAATAGTCTCCTTACTAGTCTTCCCAAACAAAGGCTCTCACCACTACACTCAATTTTGAATGCAGGTATGATGCTGATCTTCCTCGACAAAAGTTCATGGGGTCTGATTCTGTAAGGATCATAATTCCAAAGCTGCATGCAGGCAGTTTTGCAATTGCGACCCTTGCAGATATGGTAATGCACAGGAGGCATCATACCTCCTGTGCATTACTTAACCGAGCTGTGTTGTAAAATGCAGCATCGGTTAATCTGCATACCATCGGCCAGCTGCAGTGACCCATGGGGTCCTGCAGCCGGCCACCGCAGTTTACAGGAAGAGGCCAGGAAATCTCAGCCACCCGACAGAGATTCTGGCTTCTTCCCTCCCCCACAATGGCGGCAACATGCCTCCGTTTCGGGAAACGGAGGGCATCGTCGCCACCTCCTCGCCCCCAAATGGCACCACCTCTCAATCACTGACAGTCTGCTGCCAGTTTGCATGTGGCCTCGCTGACCCATTCTGCACATCGGGAATCTGCAATCAGCAGTGCACTAATGTGCACTGCTGAATCAGGCCCACAGTCTGCTGCTCCGGTCTGTCAGTCCCTCCATCGGTTACCGGTTTTCTACTGTTATCAATACAAAATAATTGTACTCTTACATAAGGCTATTAACCAAACATCTCTTCACTTATCTCAAAATATCTCCCAACACGACCTCTCCGCTCTGCACAAGATCTGTGTCTCTCATCCATATGCATTACTTGCTCCCATTCATGGTTACAGGAAGTTTTTCAGGCTGCACCCACTCTGTGGAATGCCCTCCCACACACATTAAGACTTTCTGCTGTTCTCCAAGCCTTCAAGCGTTCCCTGAAAACTCACCTCTTCAGACATCTATCAGATTCCAGAACCACAACATAACCATCATAGCTTCACTATATAATTACATCTCTTCTTACAGTCCACACATTACATCACATATTTTCTCTTTCTTCACTTTCATATCCTCCTGAACTTTGGCCAACATTCCTGTGTGATTGGATCATACAGCCCACCAAGAATCTCTGCAATCTGGCTGTATCAATTTGCAATATGTAGAACCTATCCTTGGGTATCATCACCTATTTCCCTATAGATTGTAAGCTTGTGAGCAGGGCCCTCTTACCTTTATGTCTGTCTGTTATTACCCAGTTTTGTTCTATTAATGTTGTTCCAATTGTAAAGCGCAACAGAATATCTTGCATTATATAAGAAACTGTTAATAAAAAATAAACTTATGATACATGCCCACAACACTTTCACATCAGGCAGGCTTTGTGCTATCACTTGGCCACTTTCCAGTTATTGCTCCGATATGCACTATTTCACTGAACGACAGATCTGACCAAGTTGCACTTGACTAGGATCAACATATGTAAAAATGCCTAAATTCGCATAAGCACTTGTGCTGTAAGCAAAAACTCACCATTAGTGTCCATTCAGATCAGAATCAGCCCCTAAATATTTTGTGCTTGGCTTTACAGTAAGATATCTTAATAACATTGGTCTAGATAGACGTCAAAGTGCAGAATTTCTGAAGCAGCAGCTTCTGTAAGCCGCTGCTTCCTGGCGTGTTGCAGGTACATATTTAAAACAGCACCCAGAGTCAGTGTTAAGCCTGGCGTGCTTTACACTGACTCAGAGTGCCGTTTAAAATATTCACCTGCTACCTGCCGGGAAGCAGCGGCTTACAGAAGCCTCTGCTACGTAAATTCTGCCTAAAGTACTAATGTCCACTTTATCTCAGGAGTTCAGACCAAATCATGTCCTCACCTTGCACCATTTAATAACGAGCAGAAAGAAAAGAAAAATATTAACTTGTGTCTGAGCTAAATCTTCAGTGTTTATCAGTATAATATACACTATAATAAAACCTTCTGTAGTATTTCAGTCATTGACCTGCGATTCAGACATTGACCGTGACTGGGCTGAAGGAGTTCTGCACACAACCCTATCATCAGATTCAACCTATTTTGCAATTATGCAGTTTTTTTCCAGCCTGAGAGAGGCGTGAAAGCTGGAGTCCCTCGTGAAAAGAAAATCAATTTGGTCATTTGTGAATTACCGCTGCTCTCACTTTTTATCGGTTTAACATTCTATAGACTAAAGAGGCAAAAGATCAACGGAAAATGGTTCAGTACAGAAGAATAGGTGTATAGAAATTCATATTCGATAAAGTGGCAAAGGCTAAAAAGATATGTGGTTAAGATGAGCAAAATGTTCCCTTTCATTATCCTTGATATAAAATGTACTCTGTCTCTTTTGTTATATTCTCTTTTTTGTATAATTTACAACAACAGATCCTTAAGGGTTTTTTTTTTAACATGTTCACACAGATTAACAAAATAATTTACATACTGTTTACATGTCTTAATAGCACTGGTAGTGATGGCTTCATTATATTATATGCAGTGATATCTACTGTATGATCTCGATTGTAACACTGAACTGTTAATGGTTGTATAAATAACATTTGTTTATTAATTAAAAAAGCAACAGTTATCAGTTTACTTTAAATTATATTTATCAATATGTTCAGCTGCTCTACTATACAGAGGATCATTATGTCCTTTTTCCTAACCTCCATTTGATATTGTACTCACAGAAATGCTTTAGGCTTCAGAATGCACTACAGCTATGAAATGGCTTCTTATGTGTGATCTAGTAATGTTGGGGATAAAGTAAAAAAAATCAATCATGTAACAAATAGAAAATTTGCAAGATTTTATGAAGTGAAAATATGGGCAATTGGCCAAAGCTAAAACCGCGGCTGCCGTATTTACTAGCGGTCAGGTGTCCATCAGCAGCCAATAGTAAGCAGGGTGATTCTTCTTGGCTAGCCCAGCTGCAGTGAACTGAATCCATGGCTAGCTGAAGCCACAGCGGTCACTGTTGGCTATCATTGTAACAGCAACAGCCAAGTATCAGGATGATTTTTATTGGCTGAAGATATCATATGTAACTCCCTTGTGCAGGTGCCAGAGCCAGGTTATCGGGGTGCATTGGGATAGTGCCAGCTTGAAGGCTCCAAACCCAAAAGGGAGCGCAGTGCAGCACCCTGGACCGATCAAGTGTGTGTGTGTTTCCTATGGGGACCAATGTGTTACATTTTTTTACTGTGGGGACTCTAGCGCTCTGAGGTAGCATTGCTAGCAATTGCACCACTATGTTAACCATTATAGTTGTTTTTTTATTAGTAGTATTTTAAAAAAAAATTTACATTAAAATGCTTTTTTTATGTGGTTACTTCTTTATAGACTACAGAAGGAATGGGTAAAGGGCAAAGGTTACAGTTGCCTTGAGCACAGTAAAATTCTGTGTGCACCAAAGCAGATTTGAACACCATTTTAATGCAATTTAAGATGAGCAACAAATAATGGTATCTCCAATCTTCTGTGTTTTGGTTACCAAAACACTTTTTCCTACCATAAGTCTGTTGGTTTCATTATTTATATTATATAAAAAGTTTAATTTGCCATATAAAGGCTTGGAATTTTGCCATGGACACATTTAGTATATAAAACAAAGTGCTCACTTCATCATACAGTATATACAGGTATCATTTATAATTCAGGGTTGCCGACATTGAAACTGCCCCCTTCGGTATGGGGCTGAGAGGCTAGCATAGTGAAGGGGCGTGGCGCGGCATGGGGGGCATGGCCGGGGTCATTACCCAACATCAAGGGGTGGAGCTCGGTGTGACCATGCAATTGTGGCCCTGCCCCTGCTACACAATGCTGAGATTACCGACCTTGTGAAGCATGGGGCATGGTCATCAGCGCAAATCTCATCATCCTCCCCTCACACTGCGGGGGAGGGAGGGAGTTCGGGGGTAGAGGGCCGGTTGGGAAACTTGTCTGCTTTTCCAAGCAGCCGGAAGTGCCACCTGATTTTCGGGAGCCTCCTGGCCATTCCAGTGGAGTAGGCAAGTATGGCATAATTTACCCTCTACATAATGCAGTATGAGCATATGAATTGTTGTGTTTTTCCCCAAAAATTAATAATATATTATAGTATAATACTTTTCGAGAACATTCCAGTTATAAACTGGTACAAGATGCCTAGAAATGCACAATTATTACCATTCATTAACTAATATTTCAGATGAAAACAACACTTGAGCAAATATATATATATATATATATATATATGCGCATGTATGCACTTGTGTGCAAATATCTCAGTTTACCCTGCTGCCTACAGTTTACATAAAGCAGGAGTATTTAACATGTGACATTCCCGCTGCTGTGGAATTGCACATCCCAGCATGTCCTATCACGGTTTTACCATGCCCTACCAGCAAAACTGTAGCAGGGCATGCTGGGATGTGTAGCAACTGGAGGGCCACATGCTGAATACCCCTGATCTAACTTGTAGTAAGGACAAGCTCATCCCCTGTGTTCATCATACTGGTATCCTGGTCATTTCTAGCCCAGCAACACCTTGGGCTGATACAATTTGACTACTTTGAGAATAAGTGTGTCTGTCTATCTATCTATTTATCTATCTATCTATCTATCTATCTATCTATCTATCTATCTATCAAATTTCTTTTTTCATTGTAAAGTAGCTTGGCAAACAATTAAACTACTCTGAAGTAGTGATGCTATGGGGTGTGTAGGGTTCATTTTGTAATGTAATATCAAATTAACTGAGACCCAGACAGAATAATTTGTAAAGTAAAACAGAATCCTTAATGCCTGTACATTCACTACACCAATTCTTTTCCTAAGGATCTTCTTATTTGAAAATCTAAAAAAAACTACATTTACAAGCTCTCATTTATTTTGTGAAGATCCCTATTCCAGCGAAAGTAGATTTGCAGAACATAATCAAGTCACCAATTTAAGGCTCTGCAATATTACGTTACAGAGGTGCATGTTGCTACAGGCCATATTTATTCTATGGTAAACCAATTACAGAAGAAAGTTGGAATGCCATAGCTGCTCGGCTTATTAAATTGTTAATTTAAAAACATAGGTCACATGCAAATCTAGCCTATGCTAAAGAAAATTAAACTTTCTCTTTGTGACTCATTAATAATCACTGTTTAGATAGCTGATGTGCTTTTACATGAAAACAAAATACATGCAAAAATATGGACCTTTAACTAAAGTAGTATTTATTTTGCTGCCATTTACTTAAATTCTGTGTTTGTATATCTAGATTGTTACACACAGGTGTAGGTTCTTGTATGTCATTCAACTACAATAATGTAGCTGTATTCTTGTTATGGAATCTTTATGGGTCATTTACAACACGCAGGTGACTTGTAGAGACTCTTGTAAAAACTCTCATGAAGTTGTAACTGTACTCTTTTCTATTTAAAAAAATCCCACAAATTGCACAACCACCACAAAGAGTCACACTGCTACAACAAATAAATACCAAACTGTCGGTGCTTCGTCTGTTCCACATATATACAAAATAAATTTAAATAGTATTGGGTATTATAATTATGAAAAGTTAATCTGAACATGGTTTACCGGAGGCCAGCTTCCATAGATGTTCATAGTTGATCCATCCACTGCGCGAGTGTCTTGATGGTTACCGCCAGGGCATTGCAGAGAGAGACAATTGCAGTGGGGATGCCTAGCTAGACTTGGGCATGTCGTGGCCAGTGACTGTGTTTTTCTTCACAGTTGTAATATTACCAGTAGCCATGTTTCGACAGACATTCTCAGCAACCATAAGGCTGCTTAAATGTCCGATGGTGCGACAGATGTGCATCCGATGGTGCAACTTTATTATGCTAAGCTGCTGATTTGAGACGCAGCTGGTGGGTGTCTCTGTACGTATCACATTAGCATACAGATGCATCCACCTCTGATTCAGACTCTAAGTGATGCATTATATTGTAATTGTTCTTCTATCTGCGTCTGTTCAAAAGAGTATTTTCCAGAAGTAAGTCTATGACCATCCTCTGTCTCTGAAACTTTTCCATTACTTTGTGATTTTCACATAGAAGTTGGAATCCACTCTTCATAAAGAAACATGAGTTGGGTTTTGCATTATTTAGCTGTTTGCTAAATAATAATCCACAAATGGAGGCACTCACGAGACTTTAATCCATCTAAAATCCATTTAAAAGTCCTTTAATCCATGGTTTAAAGGACTTTTAAAACTCTGGTAACTTCAGACTCGTGAGTGCCTCCATTTGTGGATTATATATATATATATATATATATATATATATATATATATAGAGAGAGAGAGAGAGAGAGAGAGAGAGAGAGAGAGAGAGAGAGAGAGGAGAGAGAGAGAGAGAGAGAGAGAGAGAGAGAGAGAGAGAGAGAGAGAGAGAGAGAGAGAGAGAGAGAGAGAGAGAGAGAGAGAGAGAGAGAATAGAGAGGAGAGAGAGAGAGAGAGAGAGAGAGAGAGGAGAGAGAGAGAGAGAGAGAGAGAGAGAGAGAGAGAGAGAGAGAGAGAGTGTTTTATATACTGTAGACTTTGTGTTGGATAATTGATTTGTATTACTGTATGTTTCTTCCTATTTTAATGACAAATAAAATGGTAGGTTAATTCATAAGCAGCTAGCAAACTGATAAATATGTATTTTTCAGACTGCGACACATAGCTTGTTGAAATAAAAAGCAATATAAAATACAATAGGCTGTCTTGCTATTGAATACCTTCTTGGTTTTCCAGTTCAGGAAAGAAGTACTCTTTTGGTCAACCAAGAGCAACTTTTTGAACCTAGACACCCTCTGTATGATGGAACATCTATGCACAATAATCTCAAAAACAGTTCATGCCCCATACTATTTTATTATTTGAGAACTAGCACACCTCAGTAAGACTGACCACAAAGATTTCTGAGAAGATAAAATGATTATGATGAAGACAAAGCAACTATTGTAAGTATACCCGATGGTGAGCTCTGGAAACTGAGCTACTATTTTATTTTTAATTTATATGTAGCCACAAGAGTTCCATAGAGCCTTAAAAAGCCATAGGAAATTGCTTCACATTACAATGTACAAACTGTTACAAATATTTTACAATTTATATACAATATATACATAATTAGAGTCTGCAATTTATATAACTACGTAACCAGGAACAAAGGGGATAGTGTCCCATTCACAAACCTACATGCTAATGAATATTTTAGAGGCCCCAATGAAAGAAATATGGCAGAGTTGCTTGTTGCAGGCTGGAGATTTTTGAGGAAGGGTGGTTGGCTTGTATGCATGGACATATTTATAATGGGTACAAGTGTAGAGTGCACACTAGAGACCTCATTCAGAGGCACTCACAAATTGCGAGCGCTTGCTCTGAATGAGGGCGACCACATCATTTTTCCGAACCGGCCTCCTGGTCGTTCGCTAGGCTATGGGTGACCACCCACAGCTTTAGTGAGCGGCCAGGTTGATAGTCGCGATGGTCAAGACCATCGTGACCATCGGGGCTTGTGACAAGACCCTTGTGGGAGGGTCTCATCTACCGCAAGCCTCAGCGAGATTTCCACTATTAAACGGCAGGCATTATGTCGGGAATGCCTTCATTTGGCAAGCCACCCCCCTGCCTACAAAACTCTGCGAGCTGTCGATCACCATTGACAGCTGCCCCTTTTGTAGTAAGCCCCGAAGTAAGAGAGTTTCTCTCTCGCTCCGCGGCTTGTGCACGTGCAGTATGGCCGCTGCACATGCGCAGGGCCTCTACATCGACCCACTTGCGAGTGCATCGGTGGTTGTGAGCGGGTCTAAATGACACCCAAAGTCTGGGGGGCTAAAACTGCACACCCTGCACCCATTTACAATACACACGTCTCCATCTGCACCACAGGTATCACTGGGAACATGGCACAAGCACCATGTTTCCAGAGATCTGCACATGTGCACTACAGAAATTACTGGGGAAATGCTGCCTGTGACATTTTCCAAGAGATAGGCGAATGCGCAGTATATTTTGGCACAGTACCAGAGCCTACTGAGGAAATCACCTGTGAGAGAGGGGGTTCTATACAGAGGTTGCAAATGGGCCTTTCCTTCTCTTGATCCACCCCTGCTTGGATGAATAGGTGGGTTTTAAAGGCACATTTAAAACCTGTTAGAAGGGATGCCAGTCTGAGGTTGGGAGCAGCAATGGAGAAATCCTGAAAGTGGGAGTGGGAAGTGGTGTGGATGCAGTACTTTGAAGAGTCAGTGTGGTATGCAAGGTTGTGTAAAGAAGTATCAAAGACTAACAGTACAGTCAGGGCAGCATTGTCTAAGGCAGAGGTTAGGGCACAGTCATGGAGGGTGACTGCAGTATCATGGCCAGAAAGGTTGGTGATGAGAGATAGAGAGATTCAAAGATGAGTCAAATTTACAGGGTCATGGGTATCAAGACTTCATCTAATGAGATTAGTCTTGGGAAAATGGGGTGTGGAGAGGGTAGAAGAGAAGCAGTTAAGGGAGTAACCACTGTTATGAGAAGGGGATATTTTGTTTTGAGAGGCACCAAGTGAAGAAGAGCAGAAAAGTTGGTTGGAGGGATGTTGTTACAGTTTCACAAGTCTGAGAACATAAAATCAGGGGGTCTGGCAGAGAAGTTATGAAGAGATTGTAAGAGGAGAAGGTATTGATATGGAAAGTGTTGAAAAAGATGGACTTTTTCTACCATTACAGCTATCTGAACATGGAATAAAGGAGTAGAAAGCCCTCCATAGGAAAGGGCAGCTAGACTGATGGTGTCAATGGCCGAAAGACCATTTTAAATGATAGCGAGGGAGTTAGAGATGAAGAGGTCATGGCTGGTGGATAGTTTGCTGTAAAGGGTGCATGGTACAATTACCAATTCACCATCATTGAAACTAACTAAGGTATGTCTAGGTACTATAAGTGCGATATAAGTGCCTTGAAAAAGCACTCAGCGAAATGCGCGTCGGCACGCCCGCCGTGTGTGCTCCCTGTCTAAAATAAGCAATGATAATATGAACACATGTAATATGCTAGTACCTTGGTTTAATCACAGAAGCTTGCATTGTGTCAGGACGTGTATGTGTGAGAGAGTTTAGCCAATTTACCAGTTGTCTAACCAGTAACAGTGTTGCAATTTATGCACACATGTATCGTTATTTATGTAACTAATGTTATATCAGTTACAGAGGAATTTTTATACTACTGAAATCTATTTTATAAATAACCATCCCATGCATTTGCGTTTTTGGGGGAATGATTAGACAATATAATACAGATAATCCCCAAATTATCAGAATTTATCTATAACAATTACCTTATGCATTTGTGTGTGGGGATTAAAATGGATGTCATATATGTATGATTTATTCATCATAATATACCATTAAAATATGGGGAATATATAAATGAATATAAAACTGAATAAGAGCTTCCAGATATTACATAATAGCTACCCTATAGGGAAATATATAATCTGATCTAGTAATCATTTGAAATTGTATGTGTGTGTACTAATCCAATGATGAGTTATTAATATCAATAGATATAATTTACTAAAATAACGTACAAATAAATAGGCATTTTTGTGACACTCAATATATGTGATATCATTGGGTAGAAGGGTACCCCCTTCATCCAGGGAGATCCCTATACTGGTATGGCAATATATCTCTTGCAACACGTGGACATTCCTGAATCACTTATACTGTGATTATATCTTCATTTAATATTATTACATACTATAATAACAGGTATTAATAAATTAAGACACACGGCGGGGCATTTTTTATTAAAAATAAAAACAAAGTTTTTTTCACGAACACTTTTTCACTATCCTCACATTATATCACTTGGTTTTTTTAATTGATATTTCGCTGATATTGGTGTCATTCGCACCAATTTTTTAATGCATACCTAATAAAGATTCATATATTTTATAATAATTTAAATTGTCATATGCGCCACATGTTAAGACAAACTTTTATTTTTATTTTTTTGACAATTCAGTATTATTCTTGTTAGATGGCAGCACCCCCAATTTGAATACTAATTACAATTATCTAATATGGGGTTTTCTTTTAGATATGTTTAATGTGTGCAGATGTATGTTTCTTTTGTTTTTCCGTACTATAAGTGCGATAACAAGATTTTTTTATTTACATTTGCCTTTTAAATCTTCCAAATGTAAAATTCAAATATACAGTTTAAGACCCTTTAAAGAAGTGCATCAGTCATTAAATAATCATGCCGAGGAGAAGCAAAATAGTATATATAGCCAATAGTTTGTGTAACCACTGTTTGCATGGGTTCAGGGCCGGATTTAGGACTATAAGTCCCCTAGTCTTGAATTAATTTTGGAGTGATCATCTGGATATGACAACTTTCTCTGAACTCCCTTAGTCTTACCCATAGCAGTCTTGACTTCTTCAGATTGACGTCCCTGGGTCTCTCTTGCCAATCTTTGATCTTAGTGTTTCACAGTGACCCACGTCCTGCTGTTGATTTTCCCTCTCTTCTCCCCCTGTCCTTAACTGGAATGTGTATATACATATATACAGTCAGGTCCATAAATATTGGGACATTGACAGAATTTTCATATTTTGGCCTCTATTCACCACCACAATGACTTTGAAATGAAACAAACTAGATGTGCTTTAACTGCAGACTTTCAGATTTAATTTGAGGGTAACTTCATCCAAATCAGGTGAACGGTGTAGAAATGACAACGGTTTCTACATGTGCCTCCCACTTTTTAAGGGGTCAAAAGTAATGGGACAAACGAAACAATCCTAAATCTAACTTTCACTTTTTAATACTGTGTTGCAAATCATTTGCAGGCAATTACAGCCTGAAGTCTGGAATGCATAGACATCACCAGACGCTGGGTTTCATCCCTGGTGATGCTCTGCCAGGCCTTTACTGCAAATGTCTTCAGTTCCTGCTTGTTCTTGGGGCATTTTCCCTTCAGTTTTGTCTTCATCAAGTGAAATGCATGCTCAATCGGATTCAGGTCAGGGGATTGACATGGCCATTGCATAACATTCCACTTTTTAGCCTTAAAAAACTCCTTGGTTGCTTATGCAGTATGCTTCGGGTCATTGTCCATCTGCACTGTGAAGCGCCATCCAATGAGTTCTGAATTATTTGACTGAATATGAGCATATAATATTGCCCGAAACACTTCAGAATTCATTCTGCTGCTTTTGTCAGCAGTCACATCATCAATAAATACAAGGGAACCAGTTCCATTGGCAGCCATACATGCCCACGCCATGACACTACCACCACCATGCTTCACTGATGAGGTGGTATGTTTTGGATCATGAGCAGTTCCTTTCCTTCTCTTCTCTTCCCATCACTCTGGTACAAGTTGATCTTTGTCTCATCTGTCCATAGGATGTTGTTCCAGAACTGTAATGGCTTTTTTAGATGTTGTTTGGCAAACTCTAATCTGGTCTTCCTGTTTTTGTGGCTCACCAATGGTTTGCATCTTGTGGTGAACCCTCTATATTCACTCTTGTGAAGTCTTCTCTTGATTGTTGACTTTGACACATATACATCTACCTCCTGGAGAGTGTTCTTGATTTGGCCAACTGTTGTGATGGGGTTTTTCATCACCAGGGTAATAATTCTTTTGTCATCCAAAACAGTTGTTTTCCATGGTCTTCCAGGTCTTTTGGTGTTGCTGAGCTCTCCGGTGCGTTCTTTCTTTTTAAGAATGTTCCAAACAGTTGATTTGGCCACACGTAATGTTTTTGCTATATCTCTGATGGGTTTGTTTTGATTTTTCAGCCTAATGATGGCTTGCTTCACTGATAGTGACAGCTCTTTGGATCTCATATTGAGAGTTGATAGCATCTGATTCCAAATGCAAATGTCACAGCTAGAATCAACTCCAGACCTTTTACCTGCTTAATTGATAATGAAATAACGAGGGAATAGCTCACACCTGTCCATGAAATAGCTTTTGAGTTGATAGTCCCATTACTTTTGGTCCCTTAAAAACTGGGAGTCACATATTGAAACTGTTGTAATTCCTACACCGTTCACCTGATTTGGATGTAATTACCCTCAAATTATATCTGAAAGTCTGCAGTTAAAGCACATCTTGTTTGTTTCACTTCAAAACCATTGTGGTGGTGAATAGAGGCCAAAATCTGAAAATTCTGTCAATGTCCCAATATTTATGGACCTGACTGTATATATATATATATATATATATATATAAATATATATATATATATATATATATATATATATTGTGATAGGATCACTGGTAAAGTGGTCTGTGACAGGGACATTTATCCCAGATTCCTGTCCTATGTGTTTAAAATCCCCAGGAGAAAGTCTGCAGTGTAGCAGGCTTGAGTTTCGGCTTTTTGAAAAGCCGGTTTGGGACCTGGGGGTTGTGGGTGAGAGGAGAGGGAGGGCTCCACCCACGGCCACTCCAGGTTTTGGTTCTCGCAGCCTGGTAACAGGCTTGATTGGGTTCCCACCTGAGGGTGGCCAATATAAGCCTAGTGTGTTTAGGGCTGATTGTCTCACCTGGGAGAGCAGACAGGGAGTTTGCTCAGAGAAACTTGGATACCTAACTGTGAGTGTTGTGCTGTGCTTTTGTTGCTGGTGAGGGCATTAGGCCCTGCCAGGTTCTGGTAGTGAGGGAACTACCTGTGAAGTTAGTGCCCCGACAGGGCTAGGATTTATGTTTATGTTTTCTTTATGTTTGTTTCTGACATTGTACAATAAAGACTGGCACCGACCAGCTTGTACTTGCATCCAGACTGGTGTGCTGCTTCCCTGCTGCTGTGTGTGTGTGTAAGGAAGGAGTACTCTACCCAGGAGAGGGACCTCCTAACCTAACTGTGTCACAATATGGTGGAGAATGCGGGCAACCACACACACTGAAGTTGCAGCAAGAGGAAAACTTTCCGTTTAAAAATTAAAGGGACAGACACCCAATTTGTGAGTGTGGATATAACACTGTGTCTTTGGAGTCCCATAGAGGAGGCGTCAGCCAATGCTCAGAGAGGCAAGGTTCAGCTTCCAACCTACACCCCAGGACAAAATGGAGGACATTATTAAGGCCTTGCTCCAAGCTACCGCAGCTCAGCAGGAATCTACCAGAGCTCAGCAGGAGACTAACAGACTTCAACAGGTCGCCATTGAGGAAACCCGCCAGGCCTTAGCGGAAAACAGCCAGGCCATAAGAGAGGTGGTACAGCACCTGGTCGCCTGGCCCAGAGATGTTAATACTGGTCCTCCCACCACCACTCACTCCGTACGAGCCAGTCACTTCCTCCAAAAGATGACTTCGGGCGATGATGTGGGGGCCTATCTCGCCGCATTTGAAAGAACGGCCGAAAGGGAGAGTTGGCCCCAGGAGCAGTGGGCAAGTCTGTTGGCACCTTTTTTGTCTGGGGAGTCACAAAAGGCCTATTTCGACTTATGCCTGGCTGATGCCAAGGACTATAAAAAACTAAAACAGGAGATCCTAACTCGCTTGGGAGTCACCACCTTTGTTCGTGCCCAACGGGTCCACCGCTGGGAGTTCCATATGGACAAGCATCCACGTTCGCAGATGCATGACCTCATCCATCTGTCCTCAAAATGGCTACAGCCCGAGACGCTGACGGGACCACAGATTGTGGAAAGGGTCGTGATGGACCGGTACCTGCGATCATTACCTGCGACTCTGCAAAAGTAGGTGAGCCATGCAGACCCGTCCGTGGACCAGTTGGTCGAGCTGGTGTAGAGGTACGTGGCAGCTGAGGAGCTGAGGAGTATGCCCCACCAAGCCCCGATGGCGCACCGGCGAACTCCCACAGACACTGGTAAGACTGTTCCAGGGGAGAAGGGTGCTGGGCGGTGGGATGTACCTAAGACTGAGGGTGTAGAACCTGGAGACAGGCCTGCCAGGCCAGGAAGGTTCTTGCCCCGTAAACGACTAGACATTAATATGATTCAGTGTTTCTGGTGTGGTGACTTCGGCCATATTTCCGCTAATTGTTCACTTACAACTGAACCTATGCAATGTGATACTGCTCATGTCTACCGCAGGGGGTCTTTCTTTGCACAGACAGCCTGTACGGCTGACCGGCAGGCTGTGACTGATAAGCACATGTGTGTACTCACTGTAGATGGCAACCGAGTAGAGGCACTGTTAGACTCTGGTAGCTTGGTGACACTTATAAAAGCTGAGCTGGTGAACCCCTTGCGGCGTGAGGGGAAATCTGTTGGTGTGACCTGCATACATGTGGATAATCGATATTATGTTACTGCCGAGGTGAACATTGAGACACCATGTGGCTCTGCTATAGTTTCTGTGGGTTTGGTGCCTGGTCTGATGTACGATGCAATATTGGGGAGAGACTTTGCTCACTTCTGGAAATTGTGGGAAAGCCGTTTTGTTCCAGAAGTGAACAACCCCGGTCCACTTGAGAAGGTTGTCGATATAGTGGTAGAGGGAGTTTCTTCTGAGTCAGAGTTATTCCCTTTTCCTACTATGGATGGCGAACAAGAGAATGTGGAGCGTGACGGTGGCCCGCCAACTGATGTGCCTCCCATTGAGGTGGGAAGTGTTGTTGGGCCAGTGGATCATCTGCCTGATTTAGAGGTCAGAAGAGAGGTCTTTGCCGTGGAGCAGTTGAATGACCCTACTTTGGTAAAAGCTAGGGAGAATGTAAAAGTAATTGATGGTAAACCCATAGACCCTGATAGTCCTTTGTCCTATCCCCACATGGCAATGTGTCAGGATTGGTTATATCAGGTGACTAAGAAGGGGGAAGATGTTGTGGAACAACTAATTGTTCCCAAAGCCTACAGAAGAACAGTGTTGGATCTGGCCCATGGTCGTATAACGGCAGGTCATCAAGGGGTAGAGAAAACCACTGAGCGAATAATGCAGAGGTTTTTCTGGCCCAGGCTTCATAAAGAGGTATCTGACTTTTGCGCATCCTGCCCTGAGTGTCAGTATCATGCTCCCAGACCACGTTTTAAGGGACCACTAGTTCCATTGCCTATTATAGAGGTGCCGATAGTGAGAGAGCACCTGAAACAGGCTCAACAGGCACAGCAGAGGGTATACAACCGCAATGCTCGGTTACGCAGCTTTGCTCCTGGGGACAGAGTGTTAGTGTTGGTTCCCACTGTAGAAAATAAACTTTTGGCTAAATGGCAAGGGCCCTTTGAAATCTTAGACAGAGTGGGACAGGTCAATTACAAAGTTTACCAGCCGGGGAAAAGAAAGCCAGAACAGATATACCATATAAATCTGTTAAAGCCCTGGAAAGATAGAATGGTACTGTCGGCCGTCCGAGCCCCTCCAGTAAGTCCAGGGCCCTTAGTTCCCGAAGTGACAGTGGCAAAAACCCTGTCGGCAATTCAACAACGAGAGGTCAAGGAGTTTCTGGTTAGAAATAGGGTGTTGTTCTCTGACGTACCTGGGAAAACCTCGGTCGTTAAACATGACATCATCACTGACCCAGGGGTTAAAGTTAATCTAAAGCCCTATAGGTTACCAGAAGCACCAAGAGCATTGGTGTCGAAAGAAATTAAAAATATGCTAGAGTTAGGGGTTATTGAAGTATCACATAGTGAAGGGTCCCATTGTGTTGATTCGAAAGCCAGATGGGAGTGTGCGTTTCTGCAATGACTTCCGAAAGTTGAACAGTGTTTCAAAATTCGATGCCTACCCGGTGCCACAGTGGAGAAGGAGGCGTTGGCCATAAAGTGGGCGTTACAAACTTTTACATTTTCGGTGGAACACAGGCCAGGGGGCCTGTTGTTTAAAGCAGACGCGTTGTCATGCGTTCATTGTTTGGGGGCTTCAGTTGTTCCGCCCCATAGGTCGAAACAAAGGGGGGGGATATGTGATAGGATCACTGGTAAAGTGGTCTGTGACAGGGACATTTATCCCAGATTCCTGTCCTATGTGTTTAAAATCCCCAGGAGAAAGTCTGCAGTGTAGCAGGCTTGAGTTTCGGCTTTTTGAAAAGCCGGTTTGGGACCTGGGGGTTGTGGGTGAGAGGAGAGGGAGGGCTCCACCTACGGCCACTCCAGGTTTTGGTTCTCGCAGCCTGGTAACAGGCTTGATTGGGTTCCCACCTGAGGGTGGCCAATATAAGCCTAGTGTGTTTAGGGCTGATTGTCTCACCTGGGAGAGCAGACAGGGAGTTTGCTCAGAGACACTTGGATACCTAACTGTGAGTGTTGTGCTGTGCTTTTGTTGCTGGTGAGGGCATTAGGCCCTGCCAGGTTCTGGTAGTGAGGGAACTACCTGTGAAGTTAGTGCCCCGACAGGGCTAGGATTTATGTTTATGTTTTCTTTATGTTTGTTTCTGACATTGTACAATAAAGACTGGCGCCGACCAGCTTGTACTTGCATCCAGACTGGTGTGCTGCTTCCCTGCTGCTGTGTGTGTGTGTAAGGAAGGAGTCCTCTACCCAGGAGAGGGACCCCCTAACCTTACTGTGTCACAATATATATATTGGCCAAATGACCCTCACTATGCCCCTGGTGTATTGTTTCATGTAATGTGAAATGCTGATATTATATGTTCCCAAAAACTGTGAGCTCACATAATAATTAGGGGTGTGCACAGGCCACTTTTCGTGTTTTGTGTTTTGGTTTTGGATCTGGATCTTTCTTCGTGTTTTGGATCTGGATTGGTTTTGCCAAAACCACCCTTCCGTGTTTTGGGTTCTGGGTTTTGTGTTTTGGATCTGTATTTTTTTGAAAAAAAATCACAGAATTTGTAGGTTTTTCTGCTCCTATGCTATTATTAACCTCAATAACCTTAATTTCCACTCATTTCCAGTCTATTCTGAATACCTCACACCTCACAATAGTGTTTTTATGTCCAAAAGGTTGCACCGAGGTAGCTGGATGACTATGCTAAGCAACACGAGTGGGCGGCACAAACACGTGACCCATCTAGGAATGAAACTGCAGTGGCAGACAGGATGGCATTGAAAACCTAGGCCCCAAACTGTACATAATGCAAAGAAAAAAAAGAGGTGCAAGATGGAATTGTCCTTGGGCCCTTCCACCCACCCTTATGTTGTATAAACAGGACATGCACACTTTAACAAACCAATCATTTCAGCGCCAGGGTCTGCCACACAACTGTGGCTGAAATGATTGGTTCGTTTGGGCCCCCACAAAACAAGCTGGCAATTAATCTGTCCCTGCACAAACTGGCTCTACGGAGGCAAGATGTCATCCTCATCCTCCTCATCCACCGATTCCTCACCCTCTTCAGTGTGTACATCCTCATCCTCACAGAGTATTAATTCGTCCCTGCTGGAACCACAGGTCCCTCTGTACGTTCTGGAGGCTGGTCTCCCTGGAATAGTTGATAATTCATTTTATGAACATCATCTTCTCCACATTTTGTGGAAGCAACCTCCTACGCCTTTCGCTGACAAGGTTCCCGGCTGCACTAAACACTCTTTCGGAGTACACACTGGAGGGGGGGCAACTCAGGTAAAATAGAGCCAGTTTGTACAGGGACCTCCAAATTGCTTCTTTTTCCTGCCAGTACAGGTACGGACTGTCTGACATGCCTACTTGGATGCTGTCACCGATGTAATCCTTTAACAGACAGACGCACGCTTGTCGCTGCTGCTTTGAGGATTCAAGTGCGGCTACAGCCCACACAATTCACAAAGACAGAAAAAAAAAAAGAATATTTTTATTGTTTGTGGAGCACACTTTGAGGGTTACACCACCCTTTAACAGACAGACGCACGCTTGTCGCTGCTGCTTTGAGGATGCAAGTGCGGCTACAGCCCACACATTTCACAAAGACCGAAAAAAAAAGAACAATATTTTAATTGTTTGTGTAGCACACTTTGAGGGTGTCACCACCCTTTAACAGACAGATGCACGCTTGTCGCTGCTGCTTTAAGGATGCAGGTGCGGCTACAGCCCACACAATTCACAAAGACAGAAAAAAGAAGAAGAATATTTTTATTGTTTGTGTAGCACACTTTGAGGGTGTCACCACCCTTTAACAGACAGACGCACGCTTGTCGCTGCTGCTTTGAGGATGCAAGTGCGGCTACATCGCACACAAGTCACAAACACATTAAAAAAATAGTTTTTTATTTTTTGGAGCACTTTGAGAGTTACACCACCCTTTAACAGACAGACGCACGCTTGTCGCTGCTGCTTTAAGGATGCAGGTGCGGCTACAGCCCACACATTTCACAAAGACCGAAAAAAAAAGAACAATATTTTAATTGTTTGTGTAGCACACTGTGAGGGTGTCACCACCCTTTAACAGACAGACGCACGCTTGTCGCTGCTGCTTTAAGGATGCAGGTGCGGCTACAGCCCACACAATTCACAAAGACAGAAAAAAGAACAATATTTTAATTGTTTGTGTAGCACACTTTGAGGGTGTCACCACCCTTTAACAGACAGACGCACGCTTGTCGCTGCTGCTTTAAGCATGTAGGTGCGGCTACAGCCCACACAATTCACAAAGACAGAAAAAAGAAGAAGAATATTTTTATTGTTTGTGTAGCACACTTTGAGGGTGTCACCACCCTTTAACAGACAGACGCACGCTTGTCGCTGCTGCTTTGAGCATGCAAGTGCGGCTACATCGCACACAAGTCACAAACACATTAAAAAAATAGTTTTTTATTTTTTGGAGCACTTTGAGAGTTACACCACCCTTTAACAGACAGACGCACGCTTGTCGCTGCTGCTTTAAGGATGCAGGTGCGGCTACAGCCCACTCATTTCACAAAGACCGAAAAAAAAAGAACAATATTTTAATTGTTTGTGTAGCACACTGTGAGGGTGTCACCACCCTTTAACAGACAGACGCACGCTTGTCGCTGCTGCTTTAAGGATGCAGGTGCGGCTACAGCCCACACAATTCACAAAGACAGAAAAAAAAAGAACAATATTTTAATTGTTTGTGTAGCACACTTTGAGGGTGTCACCACCCTTTAACAGACAGACGCACGCTTGTCGCTACTGCTTTGAGGATGCAGGTGGAATCTAGACGGGATTTGGAACCGAGGACACACTACCTCCATCAATTGTCTAAATCCCACTGCACTAATGTCGGATACCGGACGCACGTCTAACACCAACATAGCAGTCAAGGCCTCAGTTATACGTTTTGCTTCAGGATGACTGCTGTCGTACTTCATCCTCATCGCTAGGGACTGTTGGAGGGTCAATTGTTTAGTAAAAGTAGTGATGTTCCTACTTCCTCTCTGGGATGATGAACAACTCCCAGCAGCAGCAACAGCACTAGGAGGAAGTGGTTCTTGATCTTTCCCTATTTTATTTTTATCGGAGAAAGTTTGGTCCTCCATTTATGTTATATTGATATATATACATGCGGCTAAAGCGCACACAAACACAGAAAATATTTTTTTATTTTTGCTGGAGAGTAGTGCACTTTGTGGGTTACACCACAGTTTAAGAAATGAGCCAGCCGGCTCTTTACTTATGGGACACAGGCGCACGCTTGGCGCTGCTCCTTTGTTGATGCACGTGCAGCCACAGTGCACACAAGTCACAAGCACAGAAAATATATATTATTTTGGTTTGGAGTGTACTTTGGGGGTTACAGAACCCTTTAACGGTCATACCAGCTGGCCCTTTACTTATGACACAGGCGCACGCTTGGCACTACTTTGTTGATGCACGTGCGGCTACTGCGCACACAATTCACAAACACATAAAATAATTTTTTTTTTGGTTTGGACTTGAGTGTACTTTCGGGGGTTACAGCACCCTTTAACGGTCTAGCCAGCCGGCCCTTTACTTATGACACAGGCGCACGCTTGGCACTACTTTGTTGATGCACGTGCGGCTACTGCGCACACAATTCACAAACACAGAAAATAATTTTTTTTTTGGTTTGGACTGGAGTGTACTTTGGGGGGTTACAGCACCCTTTAACGGTCAAGCCAGCCGGCCCTTTACTTATGACACAGGCGCACGCTTGGCACTACTTTGTTGATGCACGTGCGGCTACTGCGCACACAATTCACAAACACAGAAAATAATTTTTTTTTTGGTTTGGACTGGACTGTACTTTCGGGGGTTACAGCACCCTTTAACGGTCAAGCCAGCCGGCCCTTTACTTATGACACAGGCGCACACTTGGCACTACTTTGTTGATGCACGTGCGGCTACTGCGCACACAATTCACAAACACAGAAAATAATTTTTTTTTTGGTTTGGACTGGAGTGTACTTTGGGGGTTACAGCACCCTTTAACGGTCAAGCCAGCCGGCCCTTTACTTATGACACAGGTGCACGCTTGGCACTACTTTGTTGATGCACGTGTGGCTACTGCGCACACAATTCACAAACACAGAAAATAATTTTTTTTTTGGTTTGGACTGGAGTGTACTTTGGGGGTTACAGCACCCTTTAACGGTCAAGCCAGCCGGCCCTTTACTTATGACACAGGCGCACGCTTGGCACTACTTTGTTGATGCACATGCGGCTACTGCGCACACAATTCACAAACACAGAAAATAATTTTTTTTTGGTTTGGACTGGAGTGTACTTTCGGGGGTTACAGCACCCTTAACGGTCAAGCCAGCTGGCCCTTTACTTATGACACAGGCGCACGCTTGGCACTACTTTGTTGATGCACGTGCTGCTACTGCGCACACAATTCACAAACACAGAAAATCATTTTTTTTTTGGTTTGGACTGGAGTGTACTTTCGGGGGTTACAGCACCCTTAACGGTCAAGCCAGCCGGCCCTTTACTTATGACACAGGCGCACGCTTGGCACTACTTTGTTGATGCTCGTGCGGCTACTGCGCACACAATTCACAAACACAGAAAATAATTTTTTTCTTGGTTTGGACTGGAGTGTACTTTCGGGGGTTACAGCACCCTTAACGGTCAAGCCAGCCGGCCCTTTACTTATGACACAGGCGCACGCTTGGCCCTACTTTGTTGATGCACGTGCGGCTACTGCGCACACAATTCACAAACACAGAAAATAATTTTTTTTTTGGTTTGGACTGGAGTGTACTTTCGGGGGTTACAGCACCCTTAACGGTCAAGCCAGCCGGCCCTTTACTTATGACACAGGCGCACGCTTGGCATTACTTTGTTGATGCACGCGCGGCTTCTGCGCACACAATTCACAAACACAGAAAATATATTATTTTTTTAGCACTTGGCGGGAGCACCCCTGATGGACAGAGCACACCCTGGACAACACTACAGCACCAATTTAGGACTGGGAGACTGCACAGGACTATGGAGTGGACACAGCCACTATGGAGAACTGACTGCACAACACAGTCCAGCCAGCCCCTATGGACTTTGAAGTAGTGGACACAGCCCCTATTAACAACAGCAGCACAGCACAACACAGCCAGCCCCTATGGACTTTGAAGTAGTGGACAACAGCAGCACTACACTACACTACACTACACAGCCCTAACTCCCACCCTCCCTCTTCACTGTCCACAGCCGAGTGAGAAAATGGCGCCGACGCGGGTACCTTATATAGGATCCAAAACCCGCGAGACTCGGAAGGCGAGATGATGACGTTTTGCCTCGATTTCAGATCCGAGTCAGGCGGGAAAAGTCGAGCCTGATTCGGATCGGACTCGGATCGGGGGGGCTCGGGGGGGTTCGGATTTCAGAAATCCAAACCCGCTCACCCCTAATAATAATGCCTCCTTCAGAGGTTTATTTGTAACGTTCCTTATAATCTAAATTACAGTACATTTAGGAGTAAATGTAGCAGAGAGTACAGGTTTGAACTTGGACAAACCATGTTATGATGCAATGGGGGGTCGATACATTTTTTTTGTCTTTACATGCAGTGAAAATCCTGCCTATTGTATTTGTGCATGTAACAGATGCATATTGGGCAGCTTTATTTTTGTATTATGATTTAGATTTCAACTAGTATGTGACTGCTTCATAAATGTAGATCTGTTCACATATATTATTTTTCCTCCACCCAACTTTTATGGTGCAACATACAGGAGTTACATTAAAGTGAAATATTTCACTTGTCTGGATTTATTCATAGCTCTAAATTAAGCCCTATGGGGCTGATTATAGAGTTTATACCAAGCTGGCTGCTGTTGCACTTCTATTGCACACACAGAACTAAGAGTCTAATTCTAAAGGGGGAAGTAAACCAAAACAGAGCAAGTAACTTTGCACCTTGGCAAAACCATGTTGCAATGAAGGTGGAACAGAGAGCATTGTATTTCAGAGTGGTGTATCTATAAATAAAGCTGTCCAGCATTTGTGGGCTACATGCAAAATTAGCCAGTATTTATGGTGCATGCAAAAAAAATAAATGTATTTGCACCCCTTACATTGCAACATGGTTTGTCCAAGAACACAATTACTTGCTTTTTTGCTTTACTCCTACCTCAGAATAAGGCCTTACATGTTTGGGTGCTATTTTTCAGGGCTGCATGCATCTATAGGCCCATACCACCCCACCCATACCCTTGGTTTATAACATCATTATTATCAGTGTGCACCAACCCTGTACTTGGTATAAAATATGCCTCTGAAAACAGATGTATTTTCCCATACACTCAACTCTGTATAGCCATCAGTTGCATCAGTTACTAGTAGACAAAACACAGTTGGTGTAATGGTTAGCATTACTGCTTTACAGCACTGAGGTATTAGTTTTGATTTCCACCAAGGTTCCTTGTGTTTGCGTTGGTTACCTTCTGATACTCTGGTTTCCTCACATAATTGAAAAATATACTGGCACAGATGTGTCCTCATACACCTAGCGTCCATATGCCAAACAGCGTAAGACACCCAGCGCAACTGAGCTGCTTCATGAGGTACCGTGCAGTGTACCATCATATTCTTAAAATTTTGCATCTCAAGGTGGGTACACCAGGCAGATCTTTATGCTAACCCACCATTGTGCCGACAGAGCGATCGATAAGGTAAGCTACTGATTATACACTTATCATTTGGCCTCTCGACTTTTCAGTGCTACCATCACAACTAGACGGGCATTTTAATTTGTCCGCCCAGCTGAACTGTCAATCTCCACTGGGTCCCTGCAGCATCATACCTCCCAAGATGACCCACTCCAGGATGGACACAGTGCTCTGGTCCTGGACTTCCCTGGTAAGAGGTGGGGCTGCAGCGCAATTCAAAATTCAAATAGGAGAGCCACACCAACTGTCATTTCACACGCTGCCCAACATCATTGGCTGGGACTCACTGGCAGTTGGTGTGACTCCCCTATTTGAAATTTGGACTGTACTGCAGCCCCACCCCTGGAGCTGCCACCAATCATAAATCACCAGGTAAGTCCAGGACCAGAGCATTGTGTCCCTCCTGGAGAGGGTCATGTTGGGAGGTATGCAGCATGTGTACAGGCAGTTGGCTGACCGTCCATACAAAGTTATTTACATCATAGAAGCAGTGAAACAATACTCAGTGTACTACAGACTCTGGGCTGTGACTTTAACCATACAAAATTAGTTTTAAACCTGTATTAAGTCACAGATGAAGCACAATGGAAACTGACATGAGAAAAAGCAGTGGAAATCATAGTACTACGTATACAGATTCAAACACAGTTGCACACATATATACAAATGTTGCACATCAATGTGATCAGTGCAAGCCAGCAATGTAGTTTTGTTGCTCCCAGTTGTGAAAAAAAAGTTGGTGCTGATAGGGGCTATTTGCCATGACTAGAGCCACAGTGATTTATGATTTATGACACATCTGTTGGTTAATTGGCTTCTGACTAAAAAATTATTCCTAGAGGTATATTTACTAAAGATCTGGTTTATAGAACTGGAGATGTTGCCCATAGCAACCAATCAGATTCTACATATCATTTATCTAGCACCTTCTAGAAGATAATAGCTGATTGGCTGCTATGGGCAGCATCTCCACTTCTATAAACACACACTTTAGTAAATATACCCCCTAGTATGTATGTCTGTACTTGTGGTATGGATAATATAGGTTTTAAACTCCATTGTGGTAGGGACTGATGTGAATGCCAAATATTATCTGTAAAGCACTCAGTAACAGAGCCTCCAAAAGCCTAATGGAGCCCGGGTGCTGGGCGGCATGACCAAATGGGAGGTGTAGCCATGCCTTATCCAAAAAATAAGAAGACAATATTATGTGTGGCTCCACAAAGGGACATTTGTCCTTCTTAGAAGCACTGCTAAAGGGGCACATTTGTCCATCTCAGCAGTTGGCCTGGGCCCGGGCTCAGGTAATCAATACCCAGCTCCTATTTCTTGGTGCCCCTGCTATGATTGTGTGTGTTATATAAATAACTGTTATTAAATAATAATAAAAATGTGCAGGGCAAAAACACACAAAATTAATCCACATAACTGACTTGCATTCAACTCTGCATCAGCCCATTTGTGTGCAAGGTGAAACCTTAAGAGTCTTCAGAGATGTTCACACAGGCAGTCAAGCATGTTGTTCTATATTGGATCTACGAAGTTGATGGCTTTTTTTGAGACTCGTTCTATTCAAACAGTAAATTTACTATCTAATCACAAGTTGCCATGTCATTTTAAAACAGAGTAATGCAAGGCTGCAAGCAATGCATAAAATAATCTAACAAGACTGACAGCCAGTTAAATGACTCAGTGTTTGCTTTTTTATTATTGAGGCAGCCTTTGATCTTTTAGAATGAGCTGTCTTATCTCTAGGGAACCTTCACAATGGAGGGCTATTGTGTTAGGACTGTCTGATCAGAAATTCACAAGACAGATGCGGATACAAATAGTTAAATCGGATAGGTTAAGAGAAAGCAATTATAAAAATCATTTCAAAGTACAGATTGTAATAAATATTACATTTTCCACATTTCAAATATGTAGGAAGAGGATAAATGAACAGGGCTATCTTCCAAAAAAGAGACAGAAAATAACTATATAGGACAGGGTTAATTATTTCTAAGTAGCTATAATCAAATTTTTCTAATATTAATCAGCCTATGCAGCTTTCTATTGGGAATGCTGATTTTTTTTTTTTTTAAATCCCACACCATCCCACAGAAAATGAATTTATTGTATATTAAATGTTTTTTTTATTATTTTTGTTAAATTTTCAAAAACAATCAATAATTTTATTAAGTCACCCATTGTTTGATTCTTACATTATGTTAATTCACTCACTTAACTACTAACTAGAAATAACCACACGGACACCTATGTGGAATTAAAAGAGGACACAGCCAAAATATATTGATCAATTTGTAATTAGAAAGATGGTGGCAGTAAAAAGTAGTGCTCCAAGGCCACAGCCCGGCAAATACATTTGACTAAATAAAGAGGCGGATCCCCGCCGGGCGCAAACTGGCCTGAGGTAGAACCATTCTCCCTTAATTGGCATAGCCTCGACCCCTCCCTAAGATGATGACCCAATCCTCCCCCAAAGGGAATGACCAACTTGCCGCTATCAAAAGGCAAATGCTACCCAGGCATTCTTACGCTATAATAGGCCGCCTAGGAGCACTGCTTCCCGCCAAAGCTTGGCTCAAAGAGTCGAGCCCCGCCACCCATCAGGAAATAATCGCACACCAAGGAAGACTGCAATGTTTAGAATATAACATTCTAGACCTGCCCCTGTGAGGTGTATCCCATTGGGCCTATAACAACTCCTCTCCTCGTAAGGCAATTGAAGGTGCCAATAAAACACATCAGTCCATTAGTGACCGGTCTAGATATTACCGCCAGCCTACCCTACTGCTGGCCATCTCTAGTAGACTATTTGCAGGTCCTTCCCAATAACAAGTATAAGTGCAATGCAATTGCAAGTACCCCGATCATTGCCCTCCAAATGTACCACCAATTGGGGTCCCATACTTGCTTCCACTGTCCATAAAGATCTAATAAAGGCCACCCTAGTGCATGCCCCTAAAACTAAACCACTGATTCTTATTTGTACCTAATAAATGCGTTGCCTGAAATGCTAAAGGATGCAATAAATACATGAATGTCCTACGATCCACACCTGACAGTTAGCATTGCTATAAACCTGCAAAAAATGGGTTATTCAAACCCAGATAGGCTAATACAATTTATAGAAACACAGCCTAGCCAAGGCAAGAAAAACAATAGTTGGGTGACCCATCTGAAGGTGAAAAACAGCAAAACCTCTTTGAGGGCAAAAGCTGAAAAGCTCTTCAAAATCCCTTGCAGCAGTAGGCATAAGGCCCCTGGGTTTCTCAACAAACTCGCAAGAAGCGCTGCTAACTATGCAACTTATCACCACAAAACTAATTATCGTAGGCTGATGACTACCATCGACCTAAATGCTTTAAGGTGTTAATGGAAGCACCAGCAGTTGCCTTGCAGGTTGCCGCCCTTATCCTGAAAAATGTGTGCCACGCTGATCTAGCGGTAACTCTAAAGCAATCACACAGTTGTGAAAGACCCTTGTAAAGTAAAACGTATATAATGTTGTCTGAGTGACATGCAAGAGCCAGTATTGGTGAAAGAGTATGCTTGAGCTTGGATAGAGGTCCATTGCCCTTTAGCAAGCTGATCAGTTTATTAATCATTAATGCGACACAATTACATGTTATACTGAAAACGTAATTCTCAAACAACAACCCGTTGGTGTATGACTCATCTTATTTGATAACAACCCGCCAATTATAATGATCCCTAAATAAGCTAACTAAAATGCCAAATTAAAGAATTGTGCCTCTTAATTAACCAATGTGATCCCTGACCTTGTAACTGTCAGCCTTTTTAAAATCGATAGCTCAACAGGTCTTCGCGAAATTACTTAGAATGAGGCGCTCCACCCTTGATCTCTCCTTACCTAAGCTAATGAAAAACCATAAGCTCACGACCAACAGACCAGGAAACTTTGTGAAATAAGAAAAAATGCTAGACCGAGCTGACGACATTGGTGCTCCGGAACGACTTTGTTCACACCACTTCCAAATGATTCTAACAGGTATGTATGGAATGGTGAACCTCCCTTGCCCTCATAAGCTAAGAAGCCTTGTTAAAACATTACAAGCCATCAACGAAATACTCAGCATACGTGAAGCCAATGACATCAAACAAACTACTTAAATTCCGGCTCTACAACCATCCGATATTAACAGGACCTGGGTAAGCCGTGTATCTCAGCAAAAAAGGGAGAGACCAGCCCCCGAAACTCAATCCATGAACAACGAGACATGGATATCTGCTATCCCGCACTCCCTTCCTGGAACGTGACGTGTCCTAACATCTATTATCCCACGCAAATGCACAAAGAGGTGAAAGAACGCCAAAAACAATCGCAAAGCCAGAGGGGACTCAGCCCCCTAACCAATGTTAGCATGAACTACACTTAAAATATCTCTGCATAACATTGCCCTGATTTCGGCTGCAACCATAATTGGAAAAAACTCCAAAAACCGCATACTGGCTGTTAGATCTTTGCCGCATCCAAGAATCTGGACAAATTCTCGCGCATGGTCACCCTCCGATACCTCTCAGAAAACTATGGAACTAGACACATCCTCAAACAACTGAAAACAGTGATTGTCCACCTGAGAAGGTTGCCAATTCTAACTCCGTTGAACTCCCAAAACATTAACAAACAAAAATGCAGATCCTTCTACAAGTCCTGAGAAAAGCGAAAAATTTGTGAGATTTTGAATCCTGGCTATGGTGTGGTACAAAGACGACAATTTCCTGTCCGTGGGTATTACTCTATAATCAAAATTCACGGCATAGAAGCGATTGCAATTGCTTTAGTGACACTTCCCCAATTCACTAATTTTATCCAAAGGCAGTTGGCAAAGACCTAGCAAAGTGTGCATATCTATTCCCCAGATAGGACAAAAGTGTAAACAGAGACCTCAGTTTTGCCACTAGAAACGGTATGCCTATAATCGATAAAAAACGTAAAATTAAATCCTTGCAAACTAAATCCAAACGACTGGCCCCACTACCAATAAAGCAAATAAAAAATTGTGGTGCCCCCCGTAATGTGTACGTGCTTGCACGCACCCCTGCAAAATTAGGCTGCAACAGTCAACAAAGGAAAAGTAAGCAGAACAACCCGTTAGAAAGAACTTATTTGCAGAATGAGTTCCAGCGACTCAAATTCCCTTACACAGGAAAGATACAGAGTGAAAATGGCATTAAATCCTTGTGTATCAATGCCTATTTCCTAATAGATTGTAAGCTTGTGAGCAGGGCCTTCCTACCTATATATCTGTCTGTTATTACCCAGTTAATGTTCTATTAATGTTCCAATTGTAAAGTGCAACGTGATATGCTGCGCTACAGACGGTGTAATGGTTAGCGTTACTGCCTCACAGCACTGAGGTCATGGGTTTGATTCCCACTATGGCCCTAACTGTGCGGAGTTTGTATATTCTCCCTGTGCTTGCGTGGGTTTCCTCCGGGTACTCCGGTTTCCTCCCACACTCCAAAAATATACTGGTAGGTTAATTGGCTCTCCTCAAAATTGACCATAGTGTGTATGTTTGTGAGCATGTGGTAGAAAATATAGATTGTAAGCTCCACTGGGGCAGGGACAGATGTGAATGGTAAGATATTCTCTGTAAAGCGCTGCGGAATATGTGTGCGCTATATAAATAACTGGTAATAATAATAATAATAACTGTTAATAAATAAAATAAATAATTAAACGGAAAGTGTATTCGATATCCACTTTAGCCCAGTGGGCTCGCTCGCCAAAACTTTGCACCCTCACAAGTGCCTGCTCGAAGGATTGGTACATCTAAAACTGCCGAATCTAACGCGTCATTGATAGATCACCATTCCGGGTAGGAACGATGCTGGATAAATCTTAAACTTGCCCGTCACTCTCCTAGGTACAAACCCCAACGGTGAGGTGTAAAAACCTTTTCCCAGGAAAAGCCAATACAAGGGCCCGCACATGTGCCCCAATCTAACCTCCGCTACTAAGTTACTCCTAACGGCTTCCGGGTGATTGCGCATGGACTGAAAGTTCCGTTTGGAAATATGACGCATATATTGCGTGTTAAGAGCAAACGAAAACCCAACTTGAAAACCGTCTAACACTATGTAATACCCCTCACTGCTCGTTTCGTTCACCCCACGACCTGCTCCTGCCCCGCCAATATGCTATACTACTGGCCGATGGCCATCACCACACGTGCATGCAAAATTTAATGGACCTATGCCGAACCCCTGCTGCACTGGGCATTATTGAACGCCTAGGCTTCCCGCTCCCTTCACTTGAGGTACTTGGTCCGGCTGGACAGTGTTGCCTCCAGGCTATCACGGAACCCATAGTTATGCAGGACTGCCGAGTAACCTTTAACCAAAAAACTCTGGAACATGAACTGAAACATTGCCTAACCTTCCTGCTTCCTCCTGAAAAACTGTATGTACATCAGCACATCTATCTATTCCCCAGCCGGGTTTTCCGGTACAACTCGCCACGAATACAAACAAGCCAGCTAACCAAATCAGGTATGAACGATGGTAACCGACCCCAAATGCCAAAAAGGCCTTTGTCTGAAACAAACAGAGAGAACATACAAACTCCACATAGATAGGACTTTGTCGGGATTCAAACCTGAACTCTCCATACTATGAGGCAGTAATGCTAATCACTACGCCTTACCTAAGCCATTCCCTGAAACCAGAGTACAATGGGAGCATAACAAATTCCATACAGTCGGGGCTGCCATAACTTTAACCACAAATCACCGAAGTAGAGCTGCGTTTTGCACAATGGGCCCCATCCCCCGCTGCAACCAGGACCCTAGCTCCTAAATTAGTACTAGGTCTCTTTGGGATTTTTTGCTTACCCTTAATCGTTGCGCAAACACGCATTGAACTTACATGGCCTGCGGTGTATCTGGAAGAATTGCTATACACAGCAAAGAAAAGTAAAAATGCACAAAAAGTGAACAACATGCTCATGTGATCCAGTGGATGAAGGCCCAGCCCAGACCGACTGCCCGCTAACGCTTGTCCCATGCTGTGCGGTGCACCCACCACAAATTGAGTTGCCTTCTGAACATCCTGGACAGCCACAGATCCCTCCTGTGGAACCTTGGAAGACTCCAAGATGGCAACCTGGGGACATGAAATAACACACGTGAGGTGGAAGCATGGAGCATGATCTATTTCAGCTGATCAGGATGGCGAAACGGTGGTGGTGGGGCCGTAGTGGGGGGTGTATATAACTGAGCTGGGATGCAGGGTGGCTGTTATTGATGTGAAAACCGGGGGCTATATGTGAAATGGGGCGGTTGGGGGAAAACCTCGGGGTGCTTAATGTTGTATTGGGGGGGAGACGGTGGGGGGCTGTTGCTGCATGGTTGCTGCTTAAAAATGAAAAAGGGGGGGTGAGGGCTGAGTAAGACCCAGTGGTGTGCTAGGAGGCATGTCACCTGGTGCAAAAACTGTGGTGCAGTAAAGGTACTGTGGAGGGGGGGCAGTGTTTAATGCGGTGGGAGATGGTGGTTAATGGCAGAGAGCACACTGCTGATGGCCAGAGGCTAAAATGGCTACTGGTGTTTTGTGGGCGGGGTCAGACTGTGGGATGGAGCCTGGGGGAAGTTGTAACTGGAGGGGTGCGTGGCCCGGCGGGGGGTGCACAGGTGACTTGTGGAGCCCCCCCATGGGCCGGCGCCAGTGAAAAGGCCTCGCAGCACCAGCGCTGGTGGTCCTGGCGTGCATCAAGGGGGTGGATGAAGGAGCGGCATGGCATCCTGCCACCAGCTGCGCACCGTGCCTGCAGGAAGCCACAGCTGCCGGACAAGGAGCACGGTCACCTCGCTGGGCGGCGCGGTGGGAGAGGAGGGAGGGGGGGCGGTGCGGGGGATGCCGGCGTTGGAGGCTGGGAATAAAAGACTGCCTGCCAAGGCCTGGTGCGCAAGGACACAGGGGGGAAAAGAGGCTGCACGTGAAGAGGGAGGGAGGAGGGGGGGAAGCAGCAGCCGGAAAAAAGGGGGCAACAGAGTTCAAGGACACAGGGGTAGAAGTTGCTGGAGATGGAGGGAGGGGGGAGCATATGGACAATATAGAGGGACAGAAAATTCACAGAAAATGGCACTATAATGATGATACTTAGCCCAGCTGGTTCCAAAGCTGGAAAAGAGAAAAAGTGCTCCTCTTCCAGACTATTTATAATGAATAGCAGGGGCCTTGCCCTTTGTCACTACCATAGGCTACTATTTTGATGGACACTATCCTGGCTATGCCACTTCATCTCCTTTAACACCAGGTGAACTAGCAATATTCCATCACTAAACAGGGTGCTTATTTTTCCTCAAACTTATTCAAGTATTCGGATAGCTCCATTAGCCATTTGTGATATTCTATCATTGCTCACGGAGTAAGGGCTGCATGTACTAACGCTAAAACGCAATCAGTACTCCAAAAACTACCATTTTTAGAGGCTTGACCACATTTCCCATATGTGCAAAGCTCTGGAAAGTTTTTCTTGTACCCAATAGGCAACGCCCTGTTTACATGGCATTGCCTAAAAGAAGCCTATGGGCTTCTTTTTAGAGCATTCCCCAAGAGAGATGCAATGGGATCCATCCCAGGCCTCCTGGGGCTTGCACATGCTCTGGCTGACGGCCACACATGTGCAGGACTCCCACGTCATAAACCTGGATATCCTCTCATAATAAGGGACAGCTCTTTTTGGAAGAATTGTCCTTTGCCATTTTAATTGCAATTGTACGTGCATACAGTAAGTAGCGGGATGTAGTGTATCCAAAATGTGATGCTTGATACATACCAACCTAAGTATGGTAATATCAACCACATTGTGGGGCCTGGACTGTACACCCTAGCTCTTCCTAATGGGATGTGCTATTATTATTATTATTATTATTATTATTATTATTATTATTATTATTAGCTGAGACTTAATATTACAAAATAGAAAAATGATAAACCAGATGCACCATACAACCATTAATAATTATGCATAATATGCAAGGTTTTTGGCATAAATTTGGCCAAAATTATGAGCTTACCCACCATCGTCAAAGTAACCTCATCGGGTAAGTCCCTATCACTATGGGGGTTCATGTCTGGGGCATGGGGCACCCCCAAATCATCCCAGCCAAACCACCCCACGTGTGAAGTGTTAGGTAAGTGAGAGTGACTTAGGGGTCTATTTACTAAGCAATGTTAGACAGAGTGAAAAGTGATAAGGTGCCAGCCAATCATCTCCCAACTGTCATCCCACAGGCTATGTTTGAAAAATGACAGTTGGGAGCTGATTGGCTGGCACCTTATCACTCTGTCTCCTGACACTGCTTAGTAAATAGACCCCTTAGTGTTGAAAGTGTTAGAAAAAATGAAAAATAAATGTGTGAAAATGTATCATAAACAAACATAGAGCAGTTCAATGGGCCCCATGCCCCAAAAGTCACCCATAACTGACTTGCTACATAGTTCTAAATGCATGTAGGTCTTACCTGTGGCTTTGGTGCATCTGGTTTCTCTTTTTTCTATGTTTTAATATTAAGGCCCGTATTCAATTTGGGAGTGAAAAGTGCATGCTGGACTTTTCGCTCCACATCTGAGAATTTCCTGGGATAAAGTATTGGGCGCCCGCTTTATCCCTGTATTCAATTAGGAAGCAGCGAAAACGAGAGCTTGTGAAAAGGTAAGTCTCGCTAAAATTTCATGAATTTTCGGGTTTTGTTCCTAGGACCCCCCTAAAGATGTCCAGACATTGGGGTTCACTCTGTGTACCCCCGTTTAGCCATGCAGAATGTGTTCTGCATTTTTAAATAGCTGCAGCAGGTGTAAACAGCTTGAGGGAACAGTTGTTATACCCGTGTTTGGTCACCTCCAGGAGTTATCCGGTGATAGGTTATCCTACCTATTGATGTGAATTTTGAGATACTGCAATACAACTATAAGAGGGTTCTACAAGCAAGAAGAACCCCTCCCCAAGAAAAAAGATACTTTTATGTGCACGTTATTTCTATCCCTAGGTGAGCCATAACTCTGACCTAAGGAATTTTTCCACCCAATATGATATTGTTTGGTCATTATTTTGTGTTTGTTTTTTTTCTTTTTCTCTTTATAAGAGAATTACCTATGTATCAGCGCTTGGTGGCCATCCCTCTATCTTTTGGCTATACACGTTTATAGGGTTTGGTGTCCCTTGGGTTGGACCCTAGCAGCTGAAACTAGAAGCGCAAATTACTTTAACATCTTGTCATATCATATTGTAATATCAAGCACTACACTACTAATCTGTAATAAAGGAGTGATGAAATATACGAGTATGGCTCGAAACTCAGTCAAATGCTGCAAAAACATTTCTGAATTAAGTTTACTGTAGCTATATTACTGTACATTGTGAATGCTGGTCAAACTGTAAAGCAAATGCATTACAAGCATACTGGCTGTTATTATGGTATTGTAAAGCCCCATTCTTATGCTCATGTTCAATTGTAAAGTAGTCATTTAGAATCCCTGTATGTACGATGCTACAAATATACCGGTCACATTATGATTTTGTAAGAGTGCCAAAGCAATTTAGTGTAGATGTGTCTAAAGCAGGAAATGCTTGATTGTTATATAAATGTCAGATTTACAGAATACTGCATATCCAAAAAAAAAAACGAATTTAGAGGATTGAAATCTGCTCTGCCATCTACTGTAGTAACATATTTTATTAACGTACTCCTTCATCTTAGCTAGAAATAGAGTAGCACTTCTCTGGGCTCTTTTTTCCCTTTTACACCTCCAGCTGAAAGCTGGTATCTTGTGAATGATCTTCCCACTCACAAATGTTCCCTGTCTACATTTTAAAGGGCAGAGCAGAACTCTAATATAGGAACAGCAGAACCCCTGGAGAAAAAATGGCAGCATTTTAAAGCCACAACCATTCAGGGCACCAAACTTAATATATTTTATCCAAGTGAAAATATAGATTGAATCCATTTTGGCAACCTAAAAATGCACTTTGATGCACCATGTATCTTGCACTTAAGGCCTTTTATACCTGGAAAGGCCGACAATGGGCACTCTCATTGCAATTGAAGAACACCAAAGACATGCCCATATTATTTAAATAAAGAATCTTCAGGAGACCTAACTTTTGCTTGTCCATAAACCTGGTAAAATACACTTATTAATGGTGACTGCCTAATATTTTTGTAATAAATACTTTAAAAATAACATGCATAGCCCCAAAATGTCAATAACCTGCATCAGTTCTATACAATCTAGGTCAGGCCCAGCCAACCTGTGGCCCTCCAGCTGTTGTAAAACTACACATCACAGGATGCCCTGCCACAGTTTTAGCATTCCCTAAGAGCAAAACATTTGCAGGGCATGCTGGACTTGTAGTTTCACAACAGCTGGAGATCCACAGGTTGGCCAGGCCCATAGGCAAACGCAGGGGGGGTTTCCATCTGCCTGGAAACCCCCCTCCCCAGCCCACACCATGACCACAATAGAAATAGTACTATAATAGAATTTTACTAGTTCTGTATATTCTTCTCAGTATCACAAATGAAATAATCAGCACCACCTATGGATCTTTTAACATGTGTCAGCCAGTAATAAAAACACCTGTGCACCAACTTGGAGGTCTGGAAAACATTCACTGTTAGGGATGTGCTCCTATAGAGCCCAATATGTACATTTATGTCCAGGGCAGTGCTACGTTCCTCTGCTGCTCCACCAGTCTCCCGGACTTGCTCTAATACTCTGGAAAGGTGCTCACATCTAAAATAAAAACATTCAGCTCAGGCAGGATGGCCTTATTGCCACATCTAATGGGTTTCTCTGGTCCTGTATATGCTGGGATTATGACACACAATACACTTTCTATGATGCATATTAAAGATGGATAAGTGCTAATTCTACCCTCTTCATAGACTGGCCACATTCACTCTAAAATCAAGCATTTGGAAACCCCCCTCTAGAAATCCTACGTTTGCCACTGAGGCCTGATCTAGGTGATTTACCAATTAAGTAGGGGAACAAAATTTGGTTGGCTATGTTAAAGTGTAAACCAGTGACAGGATTGGCCTAACACAGAGGTTCCCAAACTTGGTCTTCAAGGCACCCTAACAGTCCAGATTTTAAAGATATCCATGCTTGCCCACAGGTGACTTAATTAGTACCTCAGTCTATTTGATTTAACCACCTGTGCTCAACCATGGATATCTCTACAACCTGAGCTGTTGGGGTTCCTTAAGAACTGCATTTGGGAACATCTGGCCTAACACATCAAAACAGCATGCCTAGTGGGACTATAGCATCTATGTCGTAGTGTCATGGGTTTAGAAATCTGTAGATCTGGCCCGGGACCCTTGGGTCTAAATGAAGTGCAGGTGAGACTTGGAGGTTGTATATAATGCTTGCTCATGAGTTAGACAGGTAGTAAGGTACACTAGTGACAGGAATAGGAACCACAGACTGAAGTGATGCTGGGAAATGGACCTGGAAATGGGGAGAATCAACCCAGGGACTTCTGGGTGGTGCTTAGCCAATTGACCAGAGAATGCCATTGGAGCTACTGACTCACTCCAGGGATAAATGTGACCACCCCAGAACTCTGGCCAGTATTGTACCAATATTGTACCAGCAGAGTAGAACTACAAGCTAGGAATTGGAGTCTTATACAGTATATGCAGAGCAAATTTTGAGTAAGCAATTACTCTGGCGCTTCTCTGGTGCAAGACCTGGAACTAGGACACAAGATAATAGTGCTTAAACCTGGAGCCTAGAACTAAACTAGAAAGAATGCAGTTCAGGCAATGTGCTGACCTCAGGTGCAGTTTTAAATAGAGAGAGGTTCAGAGTCATTGGTCTGGAAGA
Source organism: Taudactylus pleione (assembly GCA_031769625.1). NCBI lineage: Eukaryota > Metazoa > Chordata > Amphibia > Anura > Myobatrachidae > Taudactylus > Taudactylus pleione. The sequence goes on along the minus strand of JAUIMM010001311.1, from coordinate 10,144,029 downwards.
CCAGTTGAGCAATCAGATGAATCAGGTGATGGCTGTGGAATGTCTCAGAGATGCTTTGAAAGCAGAAATGAAGGAATATCTGAGTCTGTATGGGATGCTAAGACCCTGATTTGTGACACCTAGGAGAAGTGCAAATAAATTACATGTACAGTGCATCCAGAAAGTATTCACAGCGCATCACTTTTTCCACATTTTGTTTTGTTACAGCCTTATTCCAAAATGGAATAAATTAATTTTTGTCCTCAAAATTCTACACACAATACCCCATAATGACAACATGTAAAAAGTTTTTTTGAGAATTTTGCTAATTTAATAAAAAAAAAAAAACTAAGATATCACATGTACATAAGTATTCACAGCCTTTGCTATGAAGCTCAAAATTCAGCTCAGAGGCATCCTGCTTCCATTGATCATTCTTGAGATGTTCCTACAGCTTAATTGGAATCTACCTGTGGTAAATTCAGTTGATTGGACATGATTTTGAAAGGCATACACCTGTCTATATAAGGTCCCACACTTGACAGTGCATGTCAGAGCACAAACCAAGTATGAAGTCCAAGGAATTGTCTGTAGGCCTCCGAGACAGGATTGTCTCAAGGCACAAATCTGGGGAAGGGTACAGAAAAATATCTGCTCTTTTGAAGGTCCCAATGAGCACAGTGGCCTCCAGCATCAGTAAATGGAAGAAGTTTGGAATCACCAGGACTTTTCCTAGAGTTGGCCAGCCGTCTAAACTGAGCAATCAGGGAGAAGGGCCCTAGTCAGGGAGGTGACCAAGAACCCGATGGTCACTCTGTCTGAGCTACAGCATTACTCTGTGGAGAGAGGAGAACCTTCCAGAAGGACAATCATCTCTGTAGCAATTCACCAATCAGGCCTGTATGGTAGAGTGGCCAGACGGAAGCCACTTTTTAGTAAAAAGCACATGGCAGCCTGCCTGGAGTTTGCCAAAATGCACCTGACAAAATTCTCTGGTCTGATGAGACAAAGATTGAACTCTTTGGCATGAATGCCAGGCATTATGTTTGAAGGAAACTAGGCCCCACTCATCACCAGGCCAATACCATCCCTACAGTGAAGCATGCTGGTGGCAGCATCATGCTGTGGGGATGTTTTTCAGTGGCAGGAACTGGGAGATTAGTCATGATAGAGGGAAAGATGAATGCAGCAATGTACAGAGATATCTTGGATGAAAACCTGCTCCAAAGTGCTTTTGACCACAGACTGGGGCAATGGTTCATCTTTCAGCAGGACAACGACCCTACGCACACAGCCAAGATTACAAAGGAGTGGCTTCAGGACAACTCTGTAAATGTCCTTGAGTGGCCCAGCCAGAGACCAGACTTGAATCCGATTGAACATCTCTGGAGAGATCTGAAAATGGCTGTGCACTGATGCTTCCTATCCAACCTGATGAAGCTTGAAATGTGCTGCCAAGAGGAATGGGCGAAACTGCCCAAATATAGGTGTGCCAAGCTTGTGGCATCATATTCAAAATGACTTGAGGCTGTAATTGCCACCAAAGGTGCATCAACAAAGTATTGAGTAAAGGTTGTGAATACTTATGTACATGCGATTTCTTAGTTGTTTTTTTTTTTCATTAAATTTGCAAAAATCTCTAAAAAACTTCTTACACCTTGTCATTATGGGGTATTGTGTGTAGAATTTTGAGGACAAAAATGTATTTATTCCAATTTGGAGTAAGGCTGTAACATAACAAAATTTAGAAAAAGTGACACGCTGTGAACACTTTCCGGATGCACTGTACCTCCTACAAGAGATCAACATTCTTATACCAAGAGCTTTTTGGAGTATGAGTTTAATCGAAGCTGTGAGAGACTGCAGCAGTTTAATCCATTGGCTTTTGACAATGTGTAAGGGGCTCAGAACAGACAAAGACAGTATTTTGACAGGCCCAAAAAAGTGATTGTGCTAGTCCCAACACACAAACAAAAGTTACAATTCTCCTGGGAGGGTGCATAAATAGTAATTGAATGTTTGGGTAATGTTAATCATTTGGTAACTATAGACAAATTTGGCAGACAGTTAAGTACTTACAGTTAAGTACACTGGAGAGGTCAGGCTGTTTAATCTGCCCTTGTACAAGGTGGACCTGGAAGTGTCAGCTTTAATCAAAGAGGAAATTGATGAAATGCTGTTATTGGGAGTCACTTTACACTCAAAAATTTGTGGGCAGCTGAGGTCATGTTAGTTTTATTTTAATTAAATTAGGTCCTTGATTGTCTGGGGATTATCTGATAATTGTTACCAGTAAGGGGCAATGTAAGACACCCCTTACCAGGCAGTCACATTCACCACCCTGTTTGAGCTTTTTGAGTTCTCTGACATGTCCTTATAGATGAAGAATGCCCCAGTCATGTTGCAGCGTGCAGTGGATGATCTGCTTTGCGAATGCCAGATTTTGCTCAGGAATACTTGATGAAAGCCATAGAAGTAGCTGAAACGTGGTTCTTCAATTTGAATGCTGACAGCGGCACTACTCAGCGCACTTCTGGAGGGAGAAAACCAGGAATACAAGAGCTGGCCTCTGTATATAGATTCCTTAGCTGACTACCCAGGAACCAGCTGAACTGGTTAAGTAAGGGACCTGGGAGACAAGCCAGTTGGAGATCCACAGTGTCATTCTCAAAACTTTTGGCCATGGCGGTATACACTGGTTTGCGGATACACGGAAGTATTCCTTTAAGAGTGCTCCTATCTTACCGTTAACTATAAGTGCATTTTTTGCTGCTCAGCACATGTATTTAGCTTGCCATTCTGGTCTACACATCATCTATTAGAGGGCAAGTTATATGAGTGTTTGCTAGAGGTAATTGCTGGTGACTGCTGCAGCAACCAATGTTTTATGGCAATATAGCCCACCACTGCCAGCAACTGTATATATTCACTGCTCTGGGATTTTGACTGACAGCTAGCACTGTGTCCAAATTAACAAAAAGAGGTATCTCCATCTTAAACAAGCTTGTGACTTTATTGGATTTTCATACTGTATGTTAAAATTTTAAGCCACAAAAACATGAGGCAACTGTTTTTCTAATCAGACTGCTAATATTGTAACATAACTGATACTTTTGAATTGAACAGTTGCTGGTTTTAGATTCAATGTTACAAACATTGTTTTGACTGATAAATGTGAAAACCTGACTCTAATTATTGGTATATAATACTTTGGTGAATATTGCCACATGTGTGTTATGTTTCAATAAATACTGATTTTATTATATTTGATTTGTGAATACAAGTGTAAAGCACACATTCCTATATTATGTTTCCAATGTTCTGGCTATCAGGCACTCCTCTAAATCTGCTCTAGTGTTCCAGCTATCAGACATTCCTGTAAACCTATTCCAGTGTCTCCTGTGTCTGGGTAATCCTGAAACCATGCATCTCTGCATCCTGCTCTTGGGCTATCCTGAAATCCTGTTATCCTTCATAAGCTAACTTCAGTTACCTGTTTACTACACCAGGTTACCGACACTTATTGCTGAACGAACTTTATCTGCATATGTTATTATTACCTGTGTCTGCCTAAGTTAATATACTACACTCAAATTCAACTACTGCAAGTGTCTAACAACATTATTTACCAGAACACACAGAAAACGTATCGGAGATCATGACACACTGGTATTTTTCTTTTTTACCACAGCCCCCCTCCATTATTCACCATTTTAATATACACTATATGTGGACAATGTGTGCCACTCATTATTCTCAGTGATAGTATTACCTTTATCTATTATGGAGCAGTACATTCATTTTTAAAGTTACATACAGTAATAGGCAGCAAGATGATTGATGTTACTGAATAGTGCATGGGACATGGGGCCTGATTCAGACCCGCTCGCAGGTCAATGGTGGGGCAATGCGCACACACGGCAATGTTGATCGACAGCTTGCCCCATTTTGTAGGCGGGGTGGGGGGGTGGCTGGACAAATGGAGGCGTGCATTTGTGGGTGGCCCTACTGACATCACCAGTATTGTCAGTAGTGAGCTTCCAGCTCTATTAGAGTTGGAAGCTCACTGGGGCTTGCGGCAGATGAGACCCTACCACAAGGGTCTCATCGCAAGCCCGATGGTCGCGATGGTCATGATCATTGCGACCATCACCTGGCTGCTCGCTAAAGCTGTTGGTGGTCACCCACAGCATAGCGAGCGGCCAGGAGGATGTTTTTTTTAAAAAAAGCAGCCGCGCTGATTCAGAGCGTGGGCTCACATTTTGTGAGTGGCTCTGAATCAGGGCCATAGTACCTGATTCAGAGTGCATGTTATTGCAGCGGCGACTGCGTCTTTTGTAGTCTGACTGTGCCTTTATGCTGATGCCAAGGCCAATGGACTTCATACAGAGACACCCACCGGCTGCAGTGCTAGTTTGCCATTGTACTATACACCATCAGCTGCACCATCAAACATTGCATCAGCACATTATCTGTCTGAACATGGCTGCTATTGTCAGCGCAACATCGACATAAGAAGTAGTTGCTGACTGCAACATGCCCGTGACTGGCTAACCACCCTCCTGTTAGCACCTAGAAATGCCCACTGAAATTGTACCTCCCTGCATCCAAATTTGTTCTGCGTCTTTCGACGGTAACCGTCATGTCTCGTATGCAGTGCAGCTCGCAAGCAAGCGCAGACTGAAAACACCGGCCGCTTGCGTGCGACATCGACACTGTATGTACCTCTGAATCAGGCCCAGAATGAGATCATCCAATTGTCCACAGTCTTTCTACCCCTCTCCATTTAAACTCATTTGCTTTCCCTGAATGCTGTATTAAAACATTGACTATTCTTCTGTAACCTTTACTGTTCCTATTACATGATGTATTGTCTCATTTCTTTGCTTTCTTCTTCTTAACACACATGATTATCCTTTTGTTATCATACCATTTTGGTGCCGTCATGCATAGTACCATTGTCAGTCGTCATGAAAACTGTTTGTTCAAAAAGAAGAAGCTACTAAAAGCATATGGTAATTTAAAGAGAGGCCCAATTTATTTATTTTTAAAATCAAAATATAAGAGATGTCTGGAACCTCAAAAGCCCAATATACAGTATTTAGATTCTTCAACCTCAGTGTATCAAATTGGTTCCTTATTTTTTCTGTACATCATAATTCCTGTCAATCTGTAGCATTTTCAAAACTAAGGTAAGTATTGTACACACTTACTGTAAGTGCAACACCTTTTGAAATGGCACAGACCAGCAATGATTCTGTGTGAACATTGGGCCTGATTCAGACCCAGTCACTAAGCTGCAGACGCTCACTAGGGGCGATTATCGCACAAATGCGCATGCGTATGCATCAAAGTACGCATGTGCGAACCAGTCACTGCGGCCAGGAATCGTGCACTTGTAGTACACAGACTGGATGGTACTTTGAGTGACACCGAAATTTGTGGGAGGTGACAGGGGAAGGTGCTTGTGAGCGGGGGAGTGGATGTGCGAACGCAGGCATGTCTGAGCGTCAAAATGGAGTTTAATGGGTGTACATATTTAGCAAAGTTGCGTCATTGAACACGTCACTTGGTTGTTTATTAGCCTGAGCTGACCGCAGTGCTTGCGGTGGGGTAGGGGCTACCTCAAGTGCTGACTGCAATGGGTCTCGATGGTACCTATTAATCAGACACTTCCTGGAGATGACGTGTGCTAAGAGAGAAAGGTTGGCAGCTTTATACTCCTGTGTATGCTCACTGCCCTCACCCTCTAAGTCATAGAGGGCGTCCTTAAGCCAGACAGTGCGATCGCAGGATTTGCATACCCGGCCTCTTTTGACAGCGAGCGTTCGTAGCTTAATGACCGGGTCTGAATCAGGCCCATTGGGTGCACCAGAGAACCCCTATGACACAACCTAACAGACCAATGTCATCCTGCCATCTGAGATAAGCAAGCGCCATACTTGTTTGTACTTTTGAAAACTTGTATCAGAGAGATAATAGTGGTAGTAAAATGTGCCGTGTGCATCGTTGAGGGGGCGTTTCTAGCTTCACCCAAAGGGTGTGTCTAACTCCACCTATGGGTGTATCTATGCTTAAATGCTTGTTATAAGATATTTTTCTATAAGATTAGTAACAATATATTTTGGGAAATTTTGCAAGTATTGATACTAACATTGCTGCCTGCAATACTCAATTTCTTGTTTACAATTAATCACTGTCATATTTCTTTTTTTCTCACTCAGCACAATATACGTGATAAATGTGATATCCCTACACAATAAATTCCAAATGCAATTTGACCTTGTGTGAATTCAACCCTAAGCTTATTTTTCCTGCAGAGTCACCTCAGAAGATGTTGATAAGTATGTTTTTTGGTGTTTTAGATGCTATTTCAATGTAAACCATGGACTGTCAGCAGCTTCTATGTCTTACCTACTGTATATTTATTGGCTGTGCTGTTTTCCATAATTTGTATAGTAGGCTCCAAATCACTACAGACACCAAATACTCTAGTTAAACACAACTTACTCCTGTCCTGTAATACTACATCATACTTATCAGTCACATGAGCTACAGTACTTGGAGGAATTGTGTTTGGGATCCTATTTATTTAAACAGGCTGCTTATAGTCCACCACAAATCACAGTATTAACCAGCTACATCAAATATACTTACCTTTAGATCACACTTATTGAGGTAGCTATTATTTTGTTGTTCTATTTTACATGTAAATTGTTCAACTACTTTTAAACCTATATTTCCTCTGAATACCATAAAACACATAAGATAAGAAATTACAGACTTGTTTTAGTGATCATCTTTTGGTAAAAAAACAGACTATAAATTTTGTGTTGTATTGTCCTTTTTGTGTGTTTGCAGTGAGGAAGTAATATCTCACTCTGCATTTTGAGTAAAGATTACTGATAACAATTCTTAGCCTCAGTCACAGCTCACAGTAGTAGAGGCAGAGGCTGTAACTCACTGCAGCATACACATACAGATATAAAAAGACACTGTTATCAGACTGCTGGGGTGCCACCAAGGGGCTCAGGAGCAAGGACAGCAGAGGCTCCTAAGCAATGATAGTAGTCACAGTGACTGCAAAAAATTACTGTCTTTGCTCAGCAACTCCCTGGTGGTCTCCCAAGAAGGTTGAGTTGACCTGCAGTGAAGAATGCAGGATTTATGATTTATAACCTGGCAAACTACTATAAAAGAGTCTGAGAGACTGACTCCCTTTTATAATTAAACATTTTTCCACTTCATTCTTGTATGGAATTTTGATTATTTGTATGTATTTACTGTGGGCCTGCTTTTTGCAAAGCCAATATTTACGCAGTTCGAGCAATTGTTTGCCATTGTGCATGTGTGAAACCGCACTGTGCACGTGCACTGATTGCATTGTGATTATACTGACACAGAGGAACCACTCACAAAGTGAGTGACAGATAGTCAGCATTTGGAGGTGGTAACAAGAGGGTAGTTAGGAAAATGCTGGAGTGTCTGTCTGTATAAATGTCGTTTCATGGATGTGCACAAATTAGCCATTGTGATCTCCTTCATAGCATGAGAACTCTGTGCATATCATGAGAGCTGCAGTGTTTGTGGTTGGTCAGACTTGACTTACAGTACATGCTGCGTGACTGTCCGATGTGCATCAATGTTACCTATGTTTAGGCTGTTGCACATTGTCGGACAGACATCAGAAGGCAGCAATGGGCATCCTATGTGATCCGTGAGAGATTGCAGTTGCCATTGCATTAGCCTAAAGCTTGGAATCAGGCCCTGTTCTTACTTTTCAAATGGGCATATTATGTAATATTTTAAATCACATTTTGTGTGTTTAAATTGCTTTGCTGAGGCAAATGAATGTACAGAAAACAACTACTGTGTATTTGTTTGGCCATGACATACTGTACAACTTTGCTTTTTTGTTTTTCATTTTGTATTGTTTATTGTACTGATTGCAAATGGCAACAAATTTACTGATGGTTAAACAACTCTTTTTGGATAGAAACATGTAGTTAGTGTAATACTGCTTTTTAAGCATTTATTAACCCACTAGCTCTATACAAATTGAGTGATTTCCTTTTTGTGACCAAGTAAATTGCAGTCATTGAGAATGTGTTAAGATGCATTTCATAATGCATTTGAATGTGTTTGTTAGTCATTCTATATCTTTATAGTGTTAACTTAATTGCTTACAAAAGAAATCTAAGCTATTTATAGGTAGCACTTATATATACTTTATAAAGAATTGCTTAGGGCATAGAAGATATGTACAGAAATTCTCTCTAAATAAACATTTATAATTTGTGAGGACCATAGAATAACTTGCACAAACACGCTTTAAAAATGAGCAGCTGAAAGCATTCTTAACAATGGGGCATGACAAGTGCCTGTGGTTATGAATTATCACCCTATACCACCATCTTCAGACAACATTATCAGTTAGAATAGACTTTTAATGTGTTTTTATGTGTTTTTTTTATCTTTGGTTCTTTATTCAGTGTAAAGATGACCTGTATTCCTATAGGCAGGGATGTACCTAGCCTTTTTGATGACTAAATAAACAAGCTGCGCATCCGAATCTGCAGTACTCCCATATGACAAGTAAACAGCTTTCCCATTTAATATTTATAGTTACTAAGGCAGAATTTCCTAGATGGTAAAACAGCTGCATTCTGGAACTCCTATTGGCTTTATAAAGTGACTCCTACATATGAATTATTTTTACATAATATTATGATTTCTTGATTACTTTATTAATTTGGATACAATACTGTTGATTTTGTAAAATAATTCTCTAAGGTATTAATTCTGGCTATAACCAATGCTACTCCTGTAAGTGGGCTATAAAATAAACACAGCAGAGCTACACAATCTTTGGTCGCTTTACTTCACAGTGCAGCCATTCATCTCTTACTGTAAGTGGGATTTTTACAGAGCAGTGACAGGCAAGCAGCCAATTGGAGTGAAATTAGTTAGCCCTTTACAGATTAAGACAATATGAGCTGCCTCATTTCACAAAGTTAGACTGCTCATGTTGTGAGTGATAGTGGAGAAATCAGACAGATGATGAGATTTTAAGTTGTGATGATGATTACTTCTAGTAAACAGATGGGAGTAACATTGCAGAAAATTTGGTTTTAATGATTAGAAGACAGCATTTAATTGTTTCCACTACATTATAGTAATTGTACATTTCTGGTGTATATATATATATATATATATATATATATATTCACACATATATTGTGGTGAGAGGGGTGGTCTCTCCAAGGGAGAAATCAAGATTGGCACATTCTGCACCTACAATAGTAGTTTGGAATTCCAGGTTTCCTGGGTTGCACAGCTCAAAGTGGAGATATGGAACTCCTTGTTTTTCAGGTTGCCCAGAGCTGGCAGGAAGTCAGCAGCACAGGAAGGGTTTAAAACTCTCATACACCTGTTGCTCATTGCTCCTGATGCTGGACAATCTGGCTATGTGATAGGCTGGGGGTGGTGGTTAGCATTAGGGTGCCAGGACTTGGAAGGGTCCACAGACATTAGCAAGGAGTGCTGAGACATTTACTTTTATGTTGTTTGCTTATTTTCTGTTATGTGCCTGTGTGTGTCCAGGCCTACACCTCACATATGCTAAGGTGCAGTGTCTGCAACTATTAAAAAGAAAAAAAATATAGTGGTCACTCACATCAGCTTAATGGTATTGCACAGGTGCTTGTAAAGGGCACGGTTTACTCTGAACCACAGAAAAAAAGGGTGTTCCCTCCAGTACACTGCAACAATATCAGCAAAAATACTTGAACCCTACATAATAATATAAATTCAGAGGTATTAGTTGCATACATTTGCAAATATATGATTAAGCGCCGGGCCAGCATCAAGGCTCCTCAATACCGGTGTCCCTAACATTCAGGGGTTCATGTCTGAGATGCAGGGCACCCCAAAATAATCCAGCCAAGGACCATTCCCAGGGCATCACACAAAAAAAGGAAAAAATGTGTTAGTGAAGTGTAAAGTGTAAATAGGTGTGTAAACATAATCATTAAGTGTTAACGTCGCTGTGGGGGCAGCGAGAGACGGGCTGGAGAAGCTTGCATCTGACAAGATTCAAGCTCATCCAAAAAGAGACGTCAATTTTGAAATTGGTGCCATTTGCGAGCCAGTAATGGCTCGCGGACAAGCTGCCAATCCGGTTCCGTTGCTGTGAGACAATCGCGGCTCACCGTGTTATGGCTCTGCCCCCTTGTAGCTCCTTAGACTAGGCGCTGCCGAGTGGGGCGAGGCAGTCCATCGGTGGGGATCGAGAGAAGGAGGATCACCTGCAGAGAAGAAGAGCTCCAGACGTGCTGGAAGACACCAAAAGATGCCGCGATCAACATGCAAAGCCAGAAGTACCATGGCTGAACATTGAGGACGGTGGCTGTTGGCGGAGGGCAGAGCCGAAGTTGAGGACTGGAGAGATCTGCAGTGGTGGGAAGGAAAAGAGCTCAATGAAGTTCCCCACTGCAGACTCTCCCAGCGTGAAGGGTAGGCAGCCTTCGGCCACCTTCACTTATATTTAACCCCTCTTTAGGCCACCAGGGTTCGGGCATCAGGCCTGTGGCACAGTCAGGTACCAGGCCTGGGGGTAGATAGTCAGGCACTAGGCCCGAGCTCCATAGGAGGGCATTAGGCCCTATAGTTTTCCTATTAGGCCCTGTTAGGAGTAGGTGATCTGGGCATTAAGGTCAGGTCATTTATTGTGGCCCCAGGTAGGTGGGCACACGAGAAATATAAAGTGATTTGGGCATTATGCCCAGACCACTAGACAAAGCTCTTCTGAAAGGTGGGCCAGAGCCGTCAACTAGGTATTGAGTCCCGGTCACTAGGGATATCTTTTCTGGGTACGATACCAAAGGCTGAATATATCCAGGCTTGGGTAAAGAAGCATTGTTATTCTCCTGCAGGGCAAACCTAGGATAGCAGAATATACGGAGGTATATTCTGTGGTTTTACAAAGTCACAGACAGGGCCGACCGGCCGGGAAGTGGGAGAAAACAGCTACTGTATATTGAGAGTGTCTCTGTTAGAAGTGAATTGCCACTAAACCTAGTTATTTACAATGTTTAAAATAATGTTTCACTGATATTTCTTTGTTGTATTGACTTCCCCAATTGCTTTCACAGTGCATTTAACAGGATAATTTATTTGTTCCCAGAGGTGAAGGTCGTGTTTCTGGGCAAGAATTCAGGTAATTCCGTTGTGTTCATATTTGTAACAGTAGTTTGTTAAGGTAGGTAGGTTGTCCTGTTTCTTCATTGGGGCTGACGATCAACTCGTCAAGGTGACAAGAAAATCTATTGTGAGTATCTCTTATTGTCTGTCTGCCTGTCCTCCACGTGAGCACCGGATAGGGGATCTCGCACAATGGTGTGAGATCCAAGGTACACCTAAGTGTGCAAACACTGCATAGGTGATTACTGGGTAGCTGAGCCCTTGTGCCAATGATGACCATTCACCCAACCAGTGAAGGTTGCAGCAATCTTTAGTATCTACAGTGACACCGGAGCAAAAAGACCCTGTTCTGACTATTTCTCCAATTCTCTCATAGCCTCTGGTGTGTTCGAGTCCAGTATCAAACCAAAGAAGAGGATTAAGACTAAACATTGAGTCATTAATCAGGAACAAAGCTTCAGGACTGGGTTGCTGTGAAAATTGTGAGTATTGCCTAAAGGCATTCGTCCTAGACTCTACTTTCACATTTGGCATAGTCGGCAGGATGTTGGATGACGAAGACAAGAGGGCAACATAGGCCCTGGTTGGGTCAACATAGGCCCTGCCCTTGCCCATCTGCCTTAATATGATGGCTGCAATGTGCAGTTGGAAGATTGGAAATTGCGGCTCGAAAGAATTGCCCTCCTATATAAGGTGTCTTCAGAGCTGAAACTTCAGTTGTCTCTGAAATCTCTCGAAGGGGAAGCCAGATGTACCATCCTTTTGAGACTAGGAGAAGACTGTGATTCCCTGAAAAAAGTCCTGAAGATTCTTGGGGATCTCTATGGGAATACATCATTGGCTAGTACCCTTCGATAATGTTTGTTTGCCCGTTTCCAGAGAGAGGATGAGTCTATTCCTCAGTTTGCTAATGCACTTCAGGAACTGATGGGTGAAATTCATAGACGTGAACCGGATGGGATAGGCGTACTTCCAAATACTAGCCAGATGCTATGAGATCAATTTGCAATGGGGTTGAGGAATGTCCCGTTGCAGCAAATTTTTTGGGATAAGATCACTCAAGATGATAAACTGACTTTCCACCAGATACAGATAGACGCCAGGGACCAAGATGCAAATATTGATCCATATGCTGTCACTCCTCAGTGGGTACAATTCCTGTCTGCCCCCATGATGAGCTGGGAGACCAACCCTTTGGAAACATGCATTCAAGACCTAAAAGCAGCATTTTCTAAGGCAAAACAGGAAATGAAAGAAGAGGTTTCCCGGCTGAGAGAGGAGGTATATCAGCAAAGAGACTGCAGAACTTTAGAAGAGGAGTACCGACCCATAGAATCAGAAGGACCCAGAGGAAGAAGCATTGGGGTTTGGCAGAGAGGGACTAGGGGCCCTCAATGCTGCCATTGCAGTCAGCTTGGACACATTGCCCGGAACTGTACTGAGGCAATTTCTGAACCTCAGTTAAACTAGAGTCCCTCGTGGTAAGGGGACCACCTGAGGGGGAGTTACTTGGAGAGATAGCCATTGTCAACTCGGCTGAGTTGGTAGGGGAGTTTCCCATAGTTGTTGGATGCCTGGGGGGAAAAAGTCGACAATGTTTGTTGGATACCGGTTCTCAGGTGACCATCATGTCCGAGGACTATTTCTTGAAACATTATTCCCACCTAAAGGAATCTGTTCTGAGAGTTGGGTCACACTCACTGCTGCTAACAACCTCCCCATCCTGGTGGTGGGGGCTGTCTGGATTGAAGTAGAAGTTTGTGGCCGAAAGTTGGGGAATAAGGGTATTCACGTGGTTGGTAGCGCAGGTCTAAGTCATGGACTGGTGATCATTGGCATAAACATATAGAAAGATCTGGATCAAGTTTTGTTTCAGGAGAATGGTCCTCGGTACTGGAAACAGTTGGGGGTCCAACAACTGGTTCAACAAGTCTTCCAACAAGTGGGACAGTGGTGTGGGGCTCAGGGAAAAGGAGAGGAATCTTTGGGCCTCATTAAGACCAGTCATAGCCAACAGATAGATTTACCCCCTCGTCAGGAGATAGTACACCCCCTAGAGGTGCGTACCCTTTGGCAGTTGGACAGGTCCGAGGTGATGATAGAATCCACAGGTTTCTTAGGAATAGAATCTGGATTAGTTCTGGCTGAAACTTTGTCAGTGGTCAAGGAAGGGAAGGTGTTGGTCCAGATATTTAATGTAGGAAACAAGCATCAACATGTCCCAGCAGGAGCTACCATTGCCTCAATGGTAGCTTTTGATGAAGATGGTGTTCGCGGAGGCCAAAGTATTTTGCTTCATTCAGAGGCCACAGAGACATGGACCATGTCAGTGCAGGTTGAGGAAGAGGAAGAACCGAGTGCAGAATGGAATGGAGGAATCATAAGGGAACAGATGGATGTCTCAATAGCTGACTGGGACCCTGACACTGTACAAAAGTTGGATCAGATGTTGTGGAGACATCAGAAAGCTTTCTCAAAATATGAAAAAGATTTTGGATATATGGAAGACCTGCGAAATGAGATTTGCACTGGAGACACCATATGCATTCGCGAAAGGTACAGGCCTATCCCTCCAAAGCTTTGGCTGTTGGATAATCAAGTGATTCAAGAAAGTAAGAGTCCATGGGCAGCACCCATCGTGCTAGTTAGAAAGAAAGATGGGATCATCCATTTTTGTGTGGATTACCGAAGGCTGAACAGTTGTACAGTATGGGATGCCTATCCTCTGCCACGGATTGAGGAGTCCCTGGCGGCTTTTGGCAATGCCAAGTTCTTTTCCACCTTAGACTTGGCAAGCGGATACTGACAGGTACCGGTTGCCATGCAAGATCAAGAAAATACTACTTTCATTACACCCATGGGGCTTTTCAAGTATTGTCACATGCCATTTGGGCTCACTGACACCTTTTAGAGGATGATGGAGTGGTGCCTGTGAGACTTGAATTTTGAAACCTTCCTGATTTATCTAGATAAAATCATTGTGTACTCATCAACTGTGGATGAACACTTGACTCATTTGGAGGTGGTCCTGCAGTGCTTGGAGGGATATGGGTTGAAGGTCAAGCCTCGAAAATGTCACATACTAAAAACTAGTTTGGTGTATTTAGGACATGTGATGTCACATGATGGCGTGCATCCCACACCAAGTAAAATTGCAGCCGTGCAAGAATGGAAGACACCCAGTACAGTGACAGAGTTATGAGCATTCTTGGAGCTGGTCGGTTATTACCAACATTTTATCAAGGATTTTGCCAGGATTGCTGAACCGCTCCACGCCTTATTACGAGGGGTGGCCACGATGAAGAAAACTCAAGCAGTGGCATGGGGTGAACCACAGGAGTCAGCTTTTGTATGTTTAAAGCAAGCCCATACAGAAACCCTCATATTGGCCTATTCCGATTTTTAGACACCTTTTGTTTTGTATACTGATGGGAGCCTCCAAGGCCTAGGGGCTGTGCTTGCCCATGTTCAGGATGGCTAGGAGCGAGTGATTGCCTATGGTAGTCACAGTTTGAGGAGATAGAGAAATCCAGATAACTACAGATCCTTCAAGTTGGAACTATTGGGTGTAGTCTGGGCTGTAACTGAAAAATTTGCTGAGTATCTGGCAGCCACTCATGTTGATATTTTCACTAACAACAACCCTTTGGCCTACTTGGGGACTGCCAAGCTTGGGGCCCTGGAACAACGCTGGGTGGCTAGGCTGGCTACATTTTCATACAACATTTGCTATCGACTGGGAAAAAGTGATGGAAATGCTGTTGCCTTTTCTCGATTCCCTGTAGAAGTTCCTGTGACACTGGAGGATGAAGAATGGGAGGGAGTGGAAGCCCCTGATCTGACTCTTGTGCGGAAACTGGGAACAAAGGGCTATGGGAATGCAAAAGAGTGTGCCATGTTGCTCCGGAATACTGAACGTGATTGGGCACGTGAGCAGCAGGAGGACCCAGGTTTTACAGCTATTGTGCAGTGGAAAAAAGATGGTCATTGGCCCAGCAAATGGGAAAGAGGTAGGCTTACTCCTTTCTGTCAAAAGTTGCTGCATAAGTGGGATCGACTAAAAGTTTGTGCAGGTACTCTCTGGCATCACACCTACCTTGGTTCAAAGCTCCAGTTCGTGGAGCAGATAGTGGTGCCAGAGGCTTTGGTCCGACCACTGATTGAAAAAGCACACCAAGAAGGAGCACACTTGGGAAGTGAAAAGACCTATCAATGGTTGCAATGTCAGTATTTTGAACCTCAAATGCAGAACATGGTCATTCAGGTCTGTCGGGAGTGTAGGCACTGTGGAGTGATAAAACCTGCGGAACAACATGCGCCCATTAAGATCATCTGTAGAAGTCAGCCATTAGAGTTACTGATGATCAATTATATGCTGATTAGTGGTCATCAGAACGCTTTGGTGATGATGGACCACTTGTAGAAAATTTTAGCCGACAATATGTATGTCCCAAAAGGATACATTTTAATCAGGGAGCCTGTTTCAACGTCTATGTCAGTTGTATGGGCTACAGAAGTCTCGTACAACTCCATACCACCCTCAGGGCAATGGGGCCTGTGAAAGTTTCAATCAGACCCTGTTACAGATGTTCAGAACCTTGGAAGAGAGGAAAAAACGTAGATGGCCAGAACATGTGCAAGAATTGGTTTGGGCCTACAATAATAGGGTGCATAGTACTACCGGGTATCCTCCATTCTTTTTGCTGTTCAGTTGGCCGGGCCAAGAGGTTCAAGATTTACAACTAATTGAGTTCAATGATGGGGAGGAGTCGCTTCCTACAGGTTGGGTGGAGGAGCATTGGCGGCATCTGAAGATCGCTCATGATTTGATGAAAAGGATGATAGCTGATCATAGACATGCCCCAGGTGGGATGCAAGAGGTTGAACCATTCTCTGTAGGACAACGAGTCCTGGCCCACATGACTCACCCAGGAGGCAAACTATCTGAGCAGTGGGAAGTTTTACCTAATGTGATTCGATGTCATCTGTCAGCCAAAGGACCGGTCTACCAAGTGGAATCCACTGATGGTATGGGAAGGGTGCGGACTCTCCATCGTGACATGTTATGTCCCTGCCTTTTCCCGGCTTCATCAGAGGGGGACAATATACCTAATTCAAGATGACTCGCCTAATGAGGAAATCCCATTGTCAACTACCGCTGTAGCAGACAACTTTGAAGTAGAATGGTGGATGCCATCAGAAACTCCTAATGTGTATAATGCCTCCGCTTTTCCAGAATCAGATGCTGCAAGTTTAATACCTTTATCTAGATGCTCTCAACTGTTTAATCATGGCGTGTCTGGGCCTCAATAAGCAGATCCCAATTCTGTCTGACCTCAGACCTCCTTTGTTTGGACTACAAAGGGACAGAGGGTGGAAATGTGAGCGGGGTCACTGGTGTGGGGCAGGGCCCATGCCGGAGTCCAGTGTCCACTGGGCTGGCAGTTAATGGCATTCCAGATGGCAAGGTGGGGTGGCAAAAGACGGGGCTGGATGAGCTTGCATCTGAAAAGAATCAAGCTCGTCCAATCAGAGACGTTGATTTTGAAATTGGCGCCATTTGCGAGCCAGTAATGGCTTGCAGACAGACAGCCAATCTAGTTCCGTCGCGGTGAGCCAATCGCGGTCACAGCATCATGGCTCTGCCCCCTCACAGCTCCTTAGACTAGGTCCATCAGTGGGGATCGAGAGAAGAGGATCATCTGCAGAGAAGAAGAGCTCCAGAGGTGCTGGAAGATGCTGGAAGATGCCACGATCAACATCCGAAGCCAGAAGTACCACGGCTGAACGTTGAGGACGCCGGCTGTTGGCAGAGTGTGGAGCCGAAGTTGAGGTCATTAGAGATCTGCAGTGGTGGCAAGGAAAAGAGGGCTTGATTCAGAGCCAGACGCTCTGATTAGAGCGCTCGCTCTGAATCAGGGCTCTCCTACCTTAAAATGGAGCGGCCTCCTGGCCGCTAGCATAGCTGTGGGTGACCACCCACAGCTATAGCGAGCAGCCAAAAAGATGGTCGCGATGGTCAAGACCATCGTGACCATTGGGCTTGTGACGAGACCCTGCGGTAGGGTCTCACTGCTGCAAGCCCAGGAGTGCTTTTGGCTCTATCAGAGCCAAAAGCACTCCCACTGACATCACTAGTGATGTCAGTGGGGCCGGACCCAGATGGTAGGCGTTCCCATGGGAATGCCTCCGTCTGGGCAGCAACGCCCCCAGCACGCCCACCAAAGGGGGCGTGCTGTCAGTCACCATCGACAGCACGCCCCCTTTGGTCCGAGACCCATAACAACAGCTTTGCTGTCGCTATGCGGGTCTTGCGCATGCGCATGATGGAGCTCCCTCTGTCATGCGAATGCACATTAGGGCACCATCGACCCGCTTGCGAGCGCTCAGCACTCACGAGCGGGTCTGAATTAGGCCCAGAGCTCAATGAAGTTCCCCACTGCAGACTCTCCCAGCGTGAAGGGTAGACGGCCTTGGGTCACCTTCACTTATATTTAACTCCTCCCTAAGCCACCAGGGTTCGGGACCATCGCGACCATTGGGCATGCGACGAGACCCTGCGGTAGGGTCTCGCTGCCGCAAGCCCAGGAGTGCTTTTGGCTCTATCAGAGCCAAAAGCACTCCCACTGACATCACTAGTGATGTCAGTGGGGCCGGCCCCAGATGGTAGGCGTTCCCATGGGAATGCCTCAGTCTGGGCAGCAACGCCCCCAGCACGCCCACCCAAGGGGGCGTGCTGTCAGTCACCATCGACAGCACGCCCCCTTTGGTGCGAGACCCATAGCGACAGCTTGGCTGTTGCTATGCGGGTCTTACGCATGCGCACGACGGAGCTCCCTCTGTCATGCGCATGCACATTAGGGCACCATCGACCCGCTTGTGAGCGCTCAGCACTCACGAGCGGGTCTGAATTAGGCCCAGAGCTCAATGAAGTTCCCCACTGCAGACTCTCCCAGCGTGAAGGGTAGACGGCCTTGGGTCACCTTCACTTATATTTAACTCCTCCCTAAGCCACCAGGGTTCGGGCATCAGGCCCGTGGCACAGTCAGGCACTAGGCCTGGGGGCAGCAAGTCCGGCACTAGGCCCGGGCTCCATAGGAGGGCTTTAGGCCCTATAGTTTTCCTAGTAGGCCCTGTTAGGAGTAGGTGATCTGGGCATTAGGGTAATTGAGTCCCGGTCACTAGGGATATCCTTTCTGGGTATGGTACCAGAGTTGGGTAAAGAAGGGTTGTTATTTTCCTGCTGGGCAAACATAGGAAAGAAGGATATACGGAGGTATATTCTGTGATTCACAAAGTCACAGACAGGGTCGGCAAGCCGGTAAGAGGGAGAAAACAGATATTTGAGAGTGTCTCTGTTAGAAGTGAATTGCCACTAAACCTAGTTATTTACAATGTTTAAAATAATGTTTCACTGATATTTCTTTGTATATTGACTTCCCCAATTGCTTTCACAGTAAATTTAGGAGGAGAATTTATTACCTGCCTAATTAGTTCCCAGAGGTGAAGGTCATGTTTCTGGGCGGGAAATAAGGTAATTCCGTTGTGCTCATATTTGTAACAGTTTGTTAAGGTAGGTAGGTTGTTCTGTTTCTTCATAAGGGGCTGACGATCAATTCGTCAAGTTGACAAGAAAATCTAGTGTGAGTATCTCTCTTTGTGTCTGTCCTTCACATGAGCACCGGATAGGAGATCTCGCACAACGGTGTGAGATCCAAAGTACAGGTCATTTTTTGTGGCCCCAGGTAGGAGGACACTGAGAAATATAAAGTGATTTGGGCATTAGGCCCAGATCACTAGATTCAGCCCATTGATAGGTGGGCCTGCATAATAAAGTGATTTGGACATTAGGCCCAGATCACTAGTCCTAGTTCTTGTGGAAGGTGGGCCAGAATCCTCATCTAGGTATTGAGTCCCGGTCACTAGGGATATCCTTTCTAGGCATGGTACCAGAGTTGGGTAAAGAAGGGTTGTTATTTTCCTGCAGGGCAAACATAGGAAAGAAGGATATACGGAGGTATATTCTGTGATTCACAAAGTCACAGACAGGGTCGGCAAGCTGGTAAGAGGGAGAAAACAGCTATATTGAGAGTGTCTCTGTTAGAAGTGAATTGCCACTAAACCTAGTTATTTACAATGTTTAAAATAATGTTTCACTGATATTTCTTTGTATATTAACTTCCCCAATTGCTTTCACAGTAAATTTAGGAGGAGAATTTATTACCTGCCTAATTAGTTCCCAGAGGTGAAGGTCATGTTTCTGGGCGGGAATTAAGGTAATTCCGTTGTGCTCATATTTGTAACAGTTTGTTAAGGTAGGTAGGTTGTTCTGTTTCTTCATTAGGGGCTGACGATCAATTCGTCAAGTTGACAAGAAAATCTAGTGTGAGTATCTCTCTTTGTGTCTGTCCTTCACATGTGCACCGGATAGGAGATCTCGCACAACGGTGTGAGATCCAAAGTACACCTAAGTGTGCAAAAACTGCATAGGTGATTGCTGGGTAGCTGAGGCCTTGTGCCAATGATGACCATTCACCCAACCGGTGAAGGTTGCAGCAATCTTTAGTATCTATAGTGTCACCAGAGCAAAGAGACCCAGTTATGACTATTTTTCAATTCTCTCACAGCTTCGGGCATGTTCGGGTCCAGTATCAAACCAAAGAAGAGGATCGAGACCACACGTCGAGTCGTTAGTCTGGAACAAAGCTTCAAGACTTGGTTGCTGTGAAAATTGTGAGTGTTGCCTAAAGGCATTTGTCCTAGACTCTACTTTCACAGGTGCTTGGAGTGGACCTGCATGGGGGAGGTGAGAATTTCCCTCAAGTCTCAACTGTTCCATGCAGCAGCAGATTAACCCCTCCATTGCTGGAACTGGCCACTGTAGAAACTGTATATGGCATCTACAGTGGCCAGTTCCAGCAATTCAGTGGTTAATCTGCTGCTGCAAGGAACAGTAGAGAGACTGAAGGAGATTTTCACCTCCCCCATCCTGGTCTGGGCACATGCAGAAATGTGAGTTGCTTGGGGATGTGACTACACAAGCTACTATTCTGCCTCTGGAAGCAGCAGTAACGTAATGCTCTCCTGGAAGGAGCAAGTAAGGAGCTGCTATTAACTTTTATTGTCTCAGTAGCTGCTTACAATGCACTAGGGAATGAGGAGGCACAGCATGCATGCACAGTCACTAGTAGGAATACTTCCATTTATACACAGACCCCTCCTCCCAGCCTGTCACCAGGATGGATGCTGGCACCACCTGCAGAACAGCAACAGGTCATGTACCTGGAGCCTTCTACCTGCAGTTTCAGCCCTATTCCTGATATGCACTCTCACTCTGACTCCTAATTCCCCCGACCACCTGCATGACATCACTCAGAAAGCTACTGATTAGCTGTGACCAGTGTCAGTCTAGCTGAGGAGTATCCTACATATAACAAATTGCATGCAGCTAAAAGCTCCTACACCACCACCCTGACACCTCTATACCCACAACTACCGCTTTGTGCTACCTTCCTTACCACTGCATGCCCACCACTGCCACTCTGCACTATTCCTCTGGCTCCTTCATACTTGCCTCTCTCTCTTCCCTACCACCCTGACCCTTCCATACTGTACCTACTACTAGGTATCACCACCCTGATGCCTCCATACCTGCCACTGCCTCCATGCCCACCACTCCCTCCATGCCCACCAATGCCTCTCTGCACTACCCCCCTGACCCCTCTATATCTGCTTTTATCTCTGCACTACTGCCCACACCCCTCCATATTGTACCAGCCACTATATACCAGCACAACCTCACCCTGAATCAGGCTCTATCTATCTAATCTTAACCTGCGGGGGTACTAGGGAAGGAAGTGGAGTAGGCAGAAGTTCGCCTAGGATACCAAAAAACCTTGCACCGGCCCTGTATGTGTGTGTGTGTGTATATATATATATATATATATATATATATATATAGGTAGATCATCCCAGTACGACACTCTTCACTCTTAATACCATTAAAGAACCCCCTGGGACCGGGTGGGTTTCAACATTTCAAGATACTTTAATCTTTTCGTCAGGAGTACTCCTGACGAAAAGATTAAAGTATATTGAAACGTTGAAACCCACCCGGTCCCAGGGGGTTCTTTAATGGTATTAAGAGTGAAGAGTGCCGTACTGGGATGATCTACCTGTATCGTGATTTATATCAGGCACCTTGCAAACATTGCAGTTATTTGGAGGAGTGACAGCCGTTGTTGGTATTTTATATATATATATATATATATATACATATATATATATATATTTATACACACACAGTGCATCCCGAAAAGTATTTACAACGCTTCACTTTTTCCACATTTTGTTAAGTTTCAGCCTTGTCCCAAAATGGAATAAATTCATTTTTGGCCTCAAAATTCTACACACAATACCCCATGACAACATGTAAAAAGTTTTTTGAGATTTTTGCAAATTTAATTAAAAAAATCACTAAGTAATCACATGTACATAAGTATTCACGGCCTTTGCCATGAAGCTCAAAATTGAGCTCAGGTGCATCCTGTTTCCACTGATCATTCTTGAGATGTTCCTACAGCTTAATTGGAGTCCACCTGTGGTATATTCAGTTGATTTGACAAAATTTTGAAAGGTACTCACCTGTCTATATAAGGTCCCACACTTGACAGTGCATGTCAGAGCACAAACCAATCATGAAGTCCAAGGAATTGTCTGTAGACCTCCGAGACAGGGGTTGTCTCAAGGCACAAATCTGTGGAAGGGTACAGAAAAATATCTGCTACTTTGAAGGTCCCAATGAGCACAGTGGCCTCAATCATCCATAAATGGAAGAAGTTTGGAACCACAAGGACTCTTCCTAGAGTTGGCCGGCTGTCTAAACTGAGCGAAAGGGGGAGAAGGGCCCTAGTCAGGGAGGTGACCAATAACCCAATGGTCACTCTGTCTGAGCTACAGCATTGCTCTGTGGAGAGACGAGAACCTTCCAGAAGACAACCATCTCTGCAGCAATCCACCTATCAGGCCTGTATGGTAGAGTGGCCAGACGGAAGCCACTCTTTAGTAAAAAGCACATGAGTTTGCCAAAATGCACCTGAAGAACTCTTAGACCATGAGAGACAAAAATTGTACTCTTTGGCATGAATGCCAGGCATTATGTTTGGAGCTAACCAGGCACCGCTCATCACCAGGCCAATACCATTCCGACAGTGAAGCATGCTGGTGGCAGCATCATGCTGTGGGGATGTTTTTCAGTGGCAGGAACTGGGAGACTAGTCAGGATAGAGGGAAAGATGAATGCAGCAATGTACAGAGACATCCTGGATTAAAACCTGCTCCTTTGAGCTCTTGACCTCAGACTGGGGTGGCGGTTCATCTTTCAGCAGGACAACGACCCTAAGCACACAGCCAAGATATCAAAGGAGTGGCTTAAAGACAACTCTGTGAATGTCCTTGAGTGGCCCAATCAGAGCCCAAACTTGAATCCAATTGAACATCTCTGAAGAGATCTGAAAATGGATGTGCACCGATACTTCCCATCCAACCTGATGTAACTTGAGAGGTGCTGTAAGGAGGAATGGGCGAATCTGTCCAAAGATAGGTGTGCCAAGCTCATGGCATCATATTCAAAAAGACTCGAGGCTGTAATTGCTGTCAAAGGTGCATCAAGAAAGTATTGAGCAAAGGCTGTGAATACTTATGTACATGTGATTTCTTCGATTTTTTTTATTAAATTTGCAAAAATCATAAAAAAACTATTTACATGTTGTCATTTTGGGGTATTGTGTGTAGACATGTGTGTGTGTATATATATATATATATATATATATATATACACACACACATGTCTTTTTTGTTCTTTGGAATATTGTACATCTTTTACCCTACTAAGTTGTGACTTGCAGCCAATAGATATGTTTAACCACAGACATACTCGTAAAGATTATATTAATAGTGTATTTAGTGATGATCAAATGAATGATGTAGCAGATGAGAATGTGCAGAGTGCTATGACTAAATTAGAAAAATTATTAATTAGAGAGGGAAAAATATGGTGGGAGATTACCTCATTAGAGCAATATTGTAGTGACCAACTGATTCCTAGAGGTTTGCGCATTGATAAGGTACCAACATTTCAAAATGAGTCCAAAGAATTTAGAGAAGAATGGTTTAAAATATTAGACTCATGTTCATACTCTTTGATGAGGTTGATTATTAAGGAATAAACACGTGAACTTAAACAAATAGAGGAGGAAGTGGAAATATATAAAGGATTAATTAAACCATATTCTGCCTCAGAGGATTACAAAGTTTTAGAAGAGAGTGTCATCAGAAAGATTGATAGAAATGAGAGAGACATCAGAATTAAAAATAAAAAAAATATTTTAGGGACAAACAGGATTTTAAATTAGGCAGACAGCATGCCATCACAAGAAAAGAAAAAAAATTTTTTTTAGAAATAAGGAGTAATGAAACACCGCAAAGGACTCAAGATTGGATGACAGAAACATTAAATCGCACAGAGGATAGAGGATTCACGAGGAAGAGTGAGAATGTTAGGGATGTAAGAAAGAATACGGGGACAAACTATACAAACAGGCAGACCAGAAAAACGTACAATGAGGATAGATGGAAGGTAGAAAGAGATGGATTAGATGATGATTATGTTAGAAGGAGGCATCAATGGAAGAGGGATTACCAACAGGGGGAACACGCATTTCGGGATGAATACAAACTTAATAGGAGGGATAGATATAATGAAAATAGATTTGCTCCCTTAAGGTATGAGGAAAATTTTTTAGGAAGAGATCGTCATTACAATTTAAACACGTGAAGAGAAAAAAGAGGGGAAAAAGGGGCAGTGGGATGACCCACCGCCTCAATAAAATAAGAAGAAGGAGAAAGAAAAGAGGAATTGTTAATAATTATGTATCTGTGGATTCTGACCCTAATAAGGTAGAGAAGTGAGTAACACCAGGGATTACTACCAAAACGGCAATCTACAATTTAAGCAATCATGTTCTTTCTGATGAGGAAAAAAAAGTCCTTGAGAGAGGATTAAAATTCGCACCTTCAAGTAGAGCAGATGAATTTGAGATCTTCATTGATCTCCAAAGATTTATTAGAAGGCTGGCACTTAAAAGATTCTTTGAAGAAAAGAATAAGATGACTGAAGATGAACCAATATTAGAAGAATTGCCATGCTCCATATTTAAAAAGAAATCCACCTTTTTTCCACAGCACAAAAAGGGGTGTTTTGTGGAGACCTTTGAAAGATTGGTGAGAGAAGATCTAGAAAGGACCCGGTTCAAACCAGTAAGAAATAAATAAAGGCAGAAAGGGAAGCTATACAACATCTTAGGAAGAATGACAATATCATCATTAAGCCGGCGGATAAAGGGGGGGGGGTGGTCATCATGAATACTGAAGATTACAATTCAGAGATTATCAAACAACTTTGTGATGATACCACTTGTAAAAAATTACGGGGGAATCCCAGTGCAGGGATTACTAAAAAATTAGAGACTTTCCTTGTATTATATACAGGCAAAGGGGTTATTAATGAAAATGAGAAATCATATATTAAAATTGAAAAACCATCTGTCCCCGTAACCTATGGCCTCCTGAAAATCCATAAGACCTTAAATAACCCCCCATGTAGACCTATAGTAGCTGGCACAAATTCTGTATTATCTAACCTTTCGAAGTTTTTAGATTTTATACTCCAACCACTGGTTAAGAAGACCCCGGCGTATCTTAAGGATACCATAGCTACTATTCATAAGCTTGAGGAGATTGTGTGGAGAGATGACTATTGGCTCGTTACTGCCGACGTTACATCTCTCTACACAATTATAGAGCATCGATTTGGATTGGAGGCTGTTAGATTCTTTTTAGATAGAGAGTCTTTCACAGAATCCTATAAAAACTTTGTGCTGGAGGGAATAGAATTGGTTCTGAAGAACAACTTTTTTTGGTTTATGGAATTGTTTTATTTACAGACGTCAGGCACGGCGATGGGCACTGGACTGGCACCTAGTTACGCTAATTTATTCATGGCCCTCTGGGAGCATAGATCAGTGTGGAGTGGCCATGAGTTTGGTGCCAGTCTAGTGTCCTGGATGCGCTATATTGACGATGTCTGGTTTGTTTGGAAGGGTAACAAGGAGTCTTTGGAACAATTCTGTGCCTATTTGAATGAAAATGTATATAACATCAATTTCAGTTTTTGTATTAGTGATGTAGAGGTGAATTTCCTAGACCTCACTATATATATAGAAGGGAATACATTGAAAACCAAGAGTTTTAATAAACCGACTGATTGTAACTCATTCATCGACTTCACCAGCAACCACCATGCTAACTGGCTAAGGAGTATACCCTACAGCCAGTTTCAACGTATTAACCGTAATTGTACAGACAAAAAGGTATTTGATGTGCAGGCAATCGATTTGAGTCATCAATTCATACAGAAGGGATATGGAAAGGAGCTAGTGACCAAAGCTATGACTCAGGCCAGTGATCTCGAGAGGGGGCATATTCTTAACAATGATGGAACTGTAAAAAAATGGGAGGATAGGGGAATACCATTCATATCTAAATATCATAGCCAATATAAACAAGTTGAAACTATCATAGCTAAACATTGGGATATCTTACTTAGAGATCCTGTATTAAAGGGATATATTAAAGAACGACCGATGTTTATTTATCGGAAAGCTAACAACATCCAGAATGCTATTGTTAAAAGTGTAACATCAAAACCCAGGGACCTAACGATGAATAAATCAAAAGGTTTTTATAGATGCGGAGAGTGCATTATGTGTAGATTATGTAAAAGTGAAGTATCTCATATAAAGGAATACAAATCTACTCAAACTAATCATAGTTATAAGATCAATGATTTTATAACCTGTCATAGCAGATATTGTGTTTATTTGCTGGAATGCACATGTGGTTCACAATATGTGGGCAGGACCACCCGTATGTTAAAAATTAGACTGGCAGAACACGCCAGGAACATTAAAAAAGGATTGAGTACACATAATGTTTCCTTACATTTTCAGCAGAAACATCAGTGCAATATCACAGAACTTAGATCCTTCTGTGGTATTAAGGTTATCCATCCTAATTGGAGGAAAAATAATATGGAAGAACGTCTTGCACAAATGGAAATGAAAAAAATCTATATGTTAAAAACACTAGCCCCGAGAGGACTTAATATAGATTTCGAGACAAAATGGTTTCTGTAAGAATGTAGAAGCCGTGTACACATATATATATTTTTTATTGTTATATGGTTGTTATGGGTTATGTTTATTCTCTAATGGTGTTTACTTTCCCCTTTTTACATGTACAACGGAGGATATTTTATTTGGTACTATGGAAAAGTACTAATTCAGAATGTTTGGAATATATACTGCCCCACGGTGATGCGATGTTAAGGATCTGGCTGCATATCTCCAGAACTCTATATATCAATCTATGAACGGAGTGGACCTTCGTGGTATTTCACATATGTGCATATAACTATTGTGGAACTAAATAAGCGAGCCCATGGGGAGGAATTCCTTTGAAACCAACTTCCGGGTTTGCGGGTCAGATTCCGGATGTGGACGTGAGACGCATCGTATAGAGATTTCCGGAAGTATGCGTGACCGCTTCTAATCACATGGTTTATGTGTTAGAGGGGGCGGATGGAGCGCCTGATCGTTTTCACTTCCGGGTGTGGTAGTCGACTACTGCGGAAGTATTGGCTCATATATATGGGCTTTAGGACTTATGAGGGAAGTATTACAGAGGGGTATTACCTTATAAGGACTTCCGCTGTGCAGACTGGAAGAAGCGGTGTGGCAATAAGCAGGAGCCACAGTCTTTTTCCTATGGTGGGTGGTGGATTACATTCCAGGATTTTGTTGAAGCTGAATTGATGCATATTATCCATTTTTTATATCCTTTTTTATGTTATTTTGGATACTCTATGGGAGATTATCATGTCTTTAAATTTTGAAGTAAGGTTATATCCTGTAAGGGACTTCAGATGGTAATAGGAGGTTTCACAATGTGGTCTATTGAGGGTTTTTTTGCGATTTTTAGTATAATTGGTTAATTGTCTTTTAATTTAGAGGAGGGGTATATTAAGCCCTTCCTGGGTTACAGCTCCACATCCTGAGGAAGGACAATCAGTCCGAAACGCGTAGATGGTGGAGTAAGCAGCAGGAATTGGACAACAGGCGGTATTATACATCTCTTTTTGGATATTTCTCTAAATGGTTTTTTCTTCCACGTGTCATCCAGTTGGATTATCTTCTCTGATTATGCCCGGGTCATCAGAAAGGTTTTAAAACCATATTGTGAATATCCTATTGCCACCTATAGTTCCAATACTGCTATATGTGCTTTTTTTTGTGATGTGACTATTTTTACTTTTTATGGTTCCGATTTGGAATAAAGAATTGTTTTAAGAAAATAGATACATTTTTTCATCAATTGGATATATAAGGGGAGTCGTAACAAGAAACCTTTATACGTATGAACCAAGGTGGATTTATGGTGAGTGTCTGTTGATAGACCCCTAAGAAGTGAGATGTGTTGAAAGAAAAAGGAGGTGTTAAAGAAACCTTTCAGTGAACGGTAATAGAGTGCCAGTGGTGAGTTCTATCCAGAATATGGTTCCGTATCTTGAAATGAAACAGTGGTGAAGACATTCTGTGAGACGAAGATGGATACCTTGTAGACCTCTCCATACAGACTGCGCTAGTGACACTATCTTGTTGTTTTGAAATTGTATATTTAGGTTTTGGGTATACCTTAGATAGGATACAGCAGCGGTCTGTGGTCGCGAGTTACTTCTTTTTTGTTCTTTGGAATATATATATATATATATATATATATATTTAGAAACAAACTTCTTATATAATTAACATCCCCAAACATTGATCAAATGTAGCTGGTCACAAAGCTACTGAGTAGAAACTTAACAATTTTAACATAACCATTACTTGAGAGGAAATTACCTTTATGTAGTATTTATGTATTTAAATGCTTTTTTTGTAGGTTGAATTTCATTAAATATTAATTGTACTAGTAAAGAGAACAGGCATATGTCTGGTTACCTCAGTCTGCCCTCTGTTCCTTTCCATCTAACCCTGGCCACCTCTCTATCTACTGCTCTGCTCAGCCCCTCCCCCGCTCTACCCCATCCCACCACTTTGTCCCACTTCACCTCCTCTGTGTCAGCAGATATTTCCTGCTACATCCCCTTCTCTGTCCAGCCTTGTCCAGCCTTGCACTGTCAAATAAAATTGTTGAGTTTTCCATACAAGACATCTTAATTGATCAAATGTTCCTGGCTAGGTTTAATTTTAATATATGTTTAAGATTGCATTTTTTTGTTATTGGCTGTAAACTTACCTTACATTGTTACAGAGTAGTAATCATATCTGGTTGAATATCTTAGCTGAAAATTTTAGTGTTGTGCTAGGTTTTCTACATTCCTTCTCAAATGTGAGCCCCGTTAACACATTGTACTATTGAGTAAAGGTAAGCAAATAAGCTGATCATATTAAATGCAGCTTTATTTTCTCACAAGGCTCTTGCCACCTTTGTATGATATTACTCTGATTTAAGCCAAGATACAAGAACATCAGGGAACTCCTAAATTCCAACATGCCATTGGATTTCCATTCATCAACTCCTGTTTTGGAGCCTTTTTCTTTCAGCTGTAAAACATTGCCATTGTGAAGCTTCAATGTCCTGTATGCTCAGAAATGTCATTTTAATTATTTATGTAGTTCTGAAAATGTATAATTGATTAAGGAAACCTTTCATGGCTACTTACAGATTAATTCTGTAGAAAATATCAACTTTTCTGCTTTGTAAAAGACAGAATTGTTAATAACTCATACACTTGGGAGCAGATTGCATAGATTATATCAAAGAGACAAGCTCCAGAATATACAGTTATTACAGATCTCTAATAACTAGAAAACTTACTAGTGATTTAGGAGGTAAGTGGTAAATATAGTTTTCCAAATGATGGACAATTTGATGCACAAGTATTAAGATTATAGTTTGTGACTGGTATTTATTAAAAATTTTAAAATTACCAGTTTGGGGCTAGTTGCCAATAAGATTATTGATTTGGGGGGTGGTTTTTTTTAAATGTAACTTTTGCAACATCTAAACTATTGATTTGTTTTCTTTATTATTCTTCATGCATTGTCCTTGATTAACAGGGTCACTTTATGTTGTTTTTGCACAGTGGACACAATTTTCTGTTTTGTTTGCAGTTTCATTCCTTGTTTATTAGCAGATGTTAGTGGGCTGTTCACCACCACCACATGGTTGGTTGTCTATTGTCACATATATGATCACCACTGCATGATCTATTTTTCTGTGTGTTATTCTCTTTCATTGGTGATTCAGCACTGTGTAGCATAATGACAGCAGCTGCACTGGTAGCACTACTGCAGGTTGTTGTCAGGTTGCTTACAAGAGAAGGGGCTGCATGTCAAGCTTCTGTGATGACAGGTTCTGTCCACATAGCTGGAGCTCTGCCAACCTATGGGCTCACAGTGGACTATGCTGGACTTGCACAGCAGTGTTAATGTGATTTGATTACTTGGTTAATTGGTGCCTGCACAGACCCCTGATGAGGCCAGTGGAGGATTGCCTCTACCTTCTTGGGATCCATCTGGAGACAAGATCCAGACATATAATGTGCCTGAAGAAGGGCATTTGATCATTCACAAAGAGACACATTTCAAGTCTAAAAGGCAATGTGACTGAAGACAGGTCAAGACCACAGCCACATATATTCTGTGTGTCACAATGTCACAGGAAAAAAACATATAATCTAGATATACAATGACATATTGATATACTGTAGGGCCTAATTGAGACTTATTCACAAAATCAATGGTTTGCGTACAAGTACGATTGTTGGAGATCTGCACATGTGTAGGTCTCTATCTGTGAGTACACTTGCAGTGACCATAAGCGGCAGCATGATTGACAGTAGGAGGGTTGGTCAGCATTCCCAAGAATGGGCGAGATGTTGTCCCCATTCTCTGAGAGTGGTGACCATTCTGAGTAAGCTTAGGCATACTCAGATAGCCAATGGCTACAACTATCTCGACCGATGGTCATGATGGTCATCCAATGCTGCATCTTCAGATTCAGATACATCAATGCTGAAAATTGGCATCTTTTGTCCTTAGATGTTTCCTGAAGCATTAGAATATGTTCTCATTGTAGCTGTGTCCAAAGATGCAGCAATGATGAGAATAGCATACAACTCTGAACCAGGCCCATACATCTCAGAATGTTTCTTTATCAAAGTTTTGGAATACTGACTGTGCATTGTATAATCCAATGGACAGAATGAGATACTCATAGAGCCCATCCCTGGTTTTAAAGTAATTTTTCCACTTTTCTCCTTCCTTAATTAAACTAAGACACAGTCAATCTTCATCTCAAATTTGGTAACAATGGATGCATCTTTATTAGATTTTACAACTCTGAAATAAGGAGCAGATGATAGCAGTTTTTGATGATAATAGCATTAAGCCCCATGTAGTCAATGCACAGACACAGGCTCCCAATCATCATCTTACAAAAACAAAGAATCCAGCTCCTGCTAGGTAAGTGGACTGAGAAGTGAATCTTTGGTGCAAATTCTCTTGGATGTACCATGAAGAGGCTTACAACCAGGTTTAAAAACTTTTGTGCATTCGCACATGTGCTGTGGAGCAACACCATTTTTTGCCACACAGTAATGCCCTGTACAAAGTATGCCACACAGTAATGCCCTTTACAAGTATGCCACACAGTAATGCTCCTAAGACACATTATACCATACAGTAGTGCCCCTTAGTCACATTATACAGCATAGTAGTATCCCATATAACATATTACACCACACAGTAATGCCCTTTACAAATGATGCCACACAGTAATGCCCTTTAAATTTTATGCCACACACCATAATGCCCCTTAACAAATTATGCCACACACCTTAATGCCCTTTACACATTATGCCACACACAGAAATGCCCTTTACAAATGATGCAACACAGTAATGTCCTTTACGCATTATGCCACACAGTAGTACCCCCTTAGTAACATTATACAGCACTGTAGCATCTCTTTTAACACATTATGCCATACACAGTAATGCCCCTTATAATACATTATGCCACACAGTAATGCCTTTTACAAATAATGCCACACACCATAATGCCATTCACAAGTTATGCCACACACCATAATGCCCCTTACACATTATGCTACATGGTAATGCCCTTTACAAATTATGCCACAATGTAATGCCCTTTACAAATGATTCCACACAATAATGCCCCTTACACAATATACCACACAGTAAGGCCCCTTACACATTATGCAACACACCATAATGCCTCTTACACATTATGTCAAACACTATAATGTCCCTTATAACATTATGCCACACACAGTAATGCCTCTTTCAACATTATGCCTCAAACAGTAATTCCTACACATGGCAGCCTCATCCTTACCAGGCTGGTAGACTGCTCTCAATTTGAGTGCCCTTGGCTGCAGCTTCCTCGCTTCTTTGTACTGTTTGTTGTCAGGGGTTTTAAGTGCCCATGATCCTTCTCTTATTGGTGCTGGCAGCAAGCGGTCCCGGTAATTCCAGGTACCACTTACCATGCATGTGCCTATTCCTGTTTACTAGACTGCCAATCTGGCCTATAGTGTCTAATCTTGTTGCATGAGTGGTGTGCAGCACTCAGTGGGCAATAGCTCCAGCTGCACAGACAATAAAGCCCACCTCTCCCTCTGTTGATAGAACCTGATTGAAGCCATACTAGTTATGTATAACATGCACTGTGGCCAACACATCGCATCTACAATGCATTTTATACTTATTTGGTCTCCTTCGTGGTGGTAGCCATTTTGGAAGGGACTTTTCAAAGTGTTTTTATCCCTTATTGGAAATATGCTCAGCCAGGCATCTCAGCAGCGGGACTGGCCCATCTTGCCATCGGCCCTTCTGGCATTTGTTAGAAAGGATACAATAGGTTGAGCCATGCTACGAGATAAGGTATACCCTCTATTTGCATAGTTGCAACCAATTCCAGTCAGCATTGAGCTGCAACCTTTTGGGATGTTCTACCCTGCAGAGAGCACAGCTGAATAGCACTGGAGATCTTTTGAACCTCTGCGACCAGTTGCTGTGGAAGTATTTAACAAGATCACTGGAGAGGCAACAATGCCACACAAGTGACTTTATCTATTTGGAAGTTACTTGCCCAGCATACACACTGGCAGCTATGGAGTGACAAAATATATATGTTAAGAGAAATGTAGCAATAGAAAAATTGATTATGAGTGAGGCACTGTAGACCAAATAAAAAGAAATTTAGCAGAATGATATTACCACCCATGTGCGTCCTGCTTCCCAGGGAGATGTAGTTAAAAGCACAGTGAAAACATGAGACTTAATTACTTCTAACACTACACTAGCGATTACAACTACAGCCCACTGAAAGCACTTAGAAGTAGTGTGGTATTCTTTGACTATACTAACCCAGTAAATTCTGACAGAAAGCATGTTTGAATAGCAGGGGAGAAATATACCTACTGACAAATGCTCAAGGAATATATTTGATGATCCTGGAATTCCACCTGGGGATTACCACACATACTCACTGGGGCCGTAGCGAGAGGCCTGCACAAATATGTGGTAATCTTACAGAATATGCAAACTTTGCTTTAATTTGTAAATGTCACCCGGTGACCGTGAAATTGTTGCTACCTATTATCCCCCTCCTTGCACCCACCATTGGAAAAGCCAAGCCTTGCAATACACAATGGCCTACAGGAAGTCACAAGCAGACTTTATTGGGAAACCCGAGTGTGCATCCGTTGCCCCTTCATTAGGCTGCCAACAACATAGTTACATCCTGGGATTCAAAATTCACCCAATCTTTGGACTGGACTGAGGAACAAATATGGCCTGCACAAGAGACTCTGAGATCTTTTGTCCTAATGGCACAATGTCTGGAACTGGAAAAGGAGTCTTGGAATCCTACCAAACTCATAGATACCACTACCTTCCAGCATGCCGCCAGCAAACTTTACTCAGTGGAGAAAGCCCAGTAATAGATATGCTGGTAGAGGACTTGTCAGACCGAGCCACTGATCTAAGCAAGTAATAGTCCCCAGTGGCTGGGATCTGGAGAAGCCACTTCCCAAAAGCGTGAAGTTGCACAACAAGAGTTCTCTCAATGGCTCCTCGCCTTGCTGCAATTCTACCAGCAGCAGACTGCTTACACATCTTCAAAGTCACTGAGGTTAATATTTATGTCTAGGACGGTGGAGGGTCCCTTTGTGTAGTTTAACAGTAGTTTTAATTTTGAGTGTTAATAGTATGGTTACAGTTTACATGTATATTCAATGTGTGTGTTATAAAGATGCCTTTTGTACTAGGAAATCCATAGAAGCTGGTACATTTTCTTTATACTCTCCCTCTTGTCTTCTATGTTGCTCTCCTTGTGACCATATTCTGCTTTCCCACTCACTTCTGACCTTTCGTTTCACCCTATCAACCTGGAATTTTTGCACCCGGTTTTATAGACTATGCTCCTTTACCCCCTGTTAACCCCATAGTGAAACAATCCAGCCTTCCCTCCAGGAATGAATCACTAATATTAATATTAATATTAGGTGTCTAATATTGAAAGAGCACACTTTGTGGATGAGAGACAGAGATTGAAGGCTAGTAAATTTGGGGAAAGTATATAAGGGTGCAATATCTAGCATCATCTTGGATTATGTATTGCTTCTATATTCATGAAGTTATGTTCTGATATGTGCAATGTGCTGTGCTTGTTTTCTATATGTGTATGTTTTTAATGTCTGTGTATTTGGTGCTTTTCTCTCCGTATAGACCCTCCTGTGGTGAGAGTGCACACCAGTAAATTCGAGTGGCACACAGGATCAGGGACCATGGAATGCATGTTGTGTGGTTGCCATGGGGATGAATCCTGCATCGCCCGGAAGCGAGGTGGATGCGCGCGACGTGCAGTGAGCGGCTTGACGGAGAGGAGGATCAGCTACACATGGGGTATATAGCGTGGGTAAGTTATGTGTGTATTTGTTATGTTGATGTCTATGATGATGAGGTCCTGATGATGGGGCTGCGGCCTTGAAACATCAACCTGTGACATATGTTCTTTTTGCTGAAAACCGTCATCTGTGCCCATCGGAAGTTAGTTTTTCATTATTTCCTCTCCGTCAAGCCGCTCCGGCCCGCCCACCAAAAGGGGTGTGCTGTCACTCAACATCAACAGCACGCCCCCTTTGGTACGAGACCCGGAGCGATGGATTGCCCATCGCTATCCGGGTCTCACATATGCGCACGACAGAGCCGGCTCCATCGTGCGCATGCGCACTGGACCACCATCGACCCGCTTGCGAGCACATAGCGCTCGCGAGCAGGTCTGAATCAGGCCCACTGTGCACTCGATGGGCTCAATGCGAGCCATCTGACTGCAGCTAACAGGCAGCTGAAACGGATCTTCCAATTCTGGTTCCCAACATGCTCACTAGCAGGCAGGTCTCTGCACAAGTAACCAATTCTACTTTTCTACTTCCTGGTGGCGACCTGACTGATCTCGGTAAATTTAACTCCTGCAATACCCGATGGCATCAGGAGTCATATAACTCCTGCTAATTAGATCTTTAACAATCCACCACTATACTTTACTTTCCATAGGCACCAGCCCCCTACTCTCATCACTTGTCCAATCAGGGCCAGATCAAGGCTTGTGGGGGGCCCTGGGGCAACCAATTTGTGGGGGCCCCACCAAAAAAATTGACAACCCCCTGCCTTAACGTCTGCATCCCAACACTGCCACTACTATGCCCCTTTCTATGCAGATATTGAAATTAAAATGTTCATATTGTACTGTATACAGTTCAAATAGTTCCGATACATACCTCCAATAGTCCTCCATGTAGTAGTGCTGTAGCAGGTGCTGCTGGATGTTGCTCCCTGTACGGTTATACAGTATTTAGTGGGGATCCTGTTCGCAGGTCTTGGCCGGGTTGATGAGTGGCTACTCCTGAGTGCAGACCAGCAAAGGGGGCGTGGCCACGTCTCCCGCGATTAGGCCATGCCCCCTTTCAAAGAGGCTGGCTTTCAGAACCCCTGCCCCAATGTAATGTGGATGCCCTTTGCTTAAGATTGGCAGTACAGAACCGAAGCTGATGTGATGCAGGATTTTCTGTGGCATGCATGGTGACGTTGGATACACTAACACTGCCAGATGCCTTCCAGGTCAGGGCAATTTTTGCTGTAGTGTGGGGGCCCTCAAAGTGTGGGGGCCCCTGGACGACCGCCCCTTCCGCCCCCCCTTTAATCCGGGTAATACTTGGTAACAAGTACAACAGGTGAAAGTAGAAGTGGGAGACACTTGTATGCCTTACTATCACTTATTCCAAAAAAATCCTGTGTTATATTTGACCTGCTTGTATTGACTATATAAGTCTTACTATAAGAGGGTAATACACATACTTACTGTATATACAAAAGGGGACTTTTTGCTACATAATCAACTATGTCTTTTATTGTTCAAATATAATCAATAGGGAAATTAGACAGAGCCAATTGATGTTTTTTCTGTATTTATTTCTCTGTTATTGATTATCCATGTTTATTGTGACTGATTTATACATGCAATAATACCACAGATAACAGGTCTTCCAATTAAGCACAATTTTTTTTGTTTCCTTTTTTCAATGTGGCAGCTACTGTATAAGAGGGAGATGTGCAATATTGTTAATTGATTATCGCTCCTACCAATATACTTTATCTGGGATATTTGCTTTCTTCTGCTGCTGATATTTAAGAAAATTTACAATTTTGGTTTCTAGACCTAATTAAGTTTCTCTCATTACCTCATTAAAGGGATATGTGCAATACCACTAATTCATTTTTTCCAATGTTATTGATTTCTCATGGTTATTGCGATTGAATTATACTTGCAATATTACCATAGACTGCAGGTCTTCTGATTAAGCACACTGTTTATTTCCCTTTATAGTTATTGTGGCAGCTATAAAAAGGGTGATGTGCAATATTGTTGATTGATTACCACTCCTATCAATGAGCTTTATCTGGGATATTTACTATTTTCGGCTGCTAAATATTAGGGCAATGTGCAATATTGATTCTTATTAAAGACCTAACTAATACCCCTTTTACACCAGAGCTAAAACCCGGGTTTTTGAAGGGTTAACCCAGGAAGCTCCCTGGTGTAAAAGGGGAGAGGGTTGAATAGCCGGGTCGATTGACCCGGCAATCCAACCCAGGTAACTAGCAGGGTTTAACACGGGCATAGCCCGTGAAACCCTTCTGTGAGAACAGCGCACTCTGGGTCACGATGACCTGGAGTGCGCTGCTAGCCGGCCGATTGGTCCGGCTTCAGTGGCGCTTGGAGATGACGTCATCTCCACGCGACCACTTTCACTTTGGAAAAACTGGGTCTATCAGACCCGACTCCGCTGTGAGCGGCACCGTGCCAGCAAAATTACGGGTCTGATCCGGATAGGAACTTTGGGCCTGATTTAGAGCCGCTCGTAAGCGGCCGCTCGTTCGTTCCGAGCGATGTTTGCACAACTGCGCATGCGTACGGATCGTAATACGCATGCGCGAACCAGTCAGTGCGGCCAAAAATCGTTTGTTCGCTAAATAGTGAATGCCTGCTATTTTGAGTGACAGGAGGAGGCGTATGTGGGTGGTAACAGGGGAAGGTGCTTGAAAACGGGGAGTGGAGATCCGAACGCAGGCGTGCTTAAAGGTCAAAACGGGCGTTTTATGG
Organism: Taudactylus pleione; assembly: GCA_031769625.1. NCBI lineage: Eukaryota > Metazoa > Chordata > Amphibia > Anura > Myobatrachidae > Taudactylus > Taudactylus pleione. Next base: position 10,106,974 of record JAUIMM010001311.1, on the reverse strand, counting down.
GTGTGCATAATTAATACAGCAGCGTCATTGACCACGTCACTGGGTTATTTTATAGTCAGAACTGCTCGCAAGATTGCGGTAGGAAAAACCAACCACAAGAATAGCGAGCAGTTCATACGCTGGTCGATGTGCTCGATTAATCTAATAAATAGCGGACATGACGTAGGATGCGAGTGGCCAGGGGGCGTAGTTTTCCAAAAAACGACCGCATGTTTGGTTTGCTCGTTCAGACCTAGAGGCGTGAACAGACCTCAAAGAGCGAACAGTTCTTTTGAATAGCCACCCCTTTTTTCTGAACGAGCGAGTGCAAATAGCGTCCGGCTCTGAATGAGGTCCTTTGTTCCAACTCCGGGTCAGACCCAGAATTTAGGTGGAAAAGGGGTATAAGTCTCTTTCACTACCTCATTTAAGGGAAATGTGCAATACCATTTTATGGATAATGATATTAAATTGTTAACCTTAAGAGATTGATTCATATATGCTGAATATCATCTGATTACCATCCTCATTATTCAGTACAATTTTAGTATCTTCTCCTTTTTCCTGCTATTATTAGGGAAACGTGCAATATTGCTTGTAACTAAGACATCAATTGGTTTTTTCACCACCCTAATTAAGGGAATTGTGCAAGAACACTTAACTAGTTACCATTCTTTTGCTGCATTTATCAGCAAATTATATGAGAACTTGTTTACACTTGTTGTGCACTTTTTTTTCCCCTTTTTTGCACATAATTATTGGCAATTTCCTCTGACCTCAGTCATTAGTGTTTATAGTCTACAATATCATAGAGTCATATTTGTGTGACCAGAATTGATATGAAGTACTCTATTATTTTAAGGTCAATACTTCCTCATTTTATATTTTCGTCTATCATTTCAATTACTGAACATTTGACGTTGGCACCAATCGTGATAAATATATATTTTGTACATCACAAAAATTTTTTTTATAGCAGGTATCTAATAAAAGTTACATTTTATATATTTATAATCATATCATAGAATTTTCTCAAAGAGTGCCCCAAAAAGGTAATTTTCTTTTTTCTTATGCCTGTGCAATACTGTATATTTACAAGTGGTAGACTCCACTGGTGGTGGATTCCCATGTCACGTGCTTGGTAAAAAGCACAACGCTACCTTTGCCTTCCATGTTGTCCCTGAAGGATTCTACAGATAGGAAGGTAGAGGTCTGCCTTAAATCTGTTTAATCTCTTTTGGGGGCTGCGTGTAGACCAGCTATGGCCATTTTCTGGGTGGCTCGGGCCATGGAATGTTGGGCTAACAGCCAGGAAACATCCTTAGCCCCAAATACTACCAGAGAACAGCTGAATTTTGTGGGAAACCTCTGAGATTCTGCTACCTACATAAATGAGGCAGCATTGGATATTGGCTTAAATGTCAGGATTTCTTCGGCAGCCATTGCAGCTTGCTGCCGTTTGTGGCTCTGTTCTTGGAGGGCTAATGTGGAATCTAAGTAGGGGTTGGATTGTTTGCCTTATGATGGTAAAGTCTTGTTTGGCCCTGATTTGGACAAAATTTGGAATACCTTAGCAGCAGCTAAGTCGGATTGTCTGCCTTATGCCCCAGCCTCTTTGGGGGCTCGGACTGGGGTACGCCCTCTCCTTCCACAGAAGGCCTCCCCATCAATTCTTTTGCATAGGACTTCTAAAAAACTTGGACAAGGCTTTGGCTATTAAAGAGGTAGTACAATCCATGCTGCAGGCAGGGGTCATTGTACCGGTCCCATTGTCCCAAAGGGGAATGGGTTATTATTCCAGCCTTTCTCTAGTCCAGAAACCAAACTGTTCTTACCATCCTATTCTCAATCTCAGGTCCCTGAACAAATTCCTCAGGGTACCCAGGTTCAGAATGGAAACCCTACGCTCAGTTATACTGGCTATGGAACTTGGGGATTATATGGTATCCTTGGATATTCAGGATGCATACCTGCATATTCTGATTGTTTCAGCTCACCAATTTTTTCTCAGGTTCGCTGTGTCACAACAGCATTTCCAGTTCCAGGCTCTGCCATTTCGCCTTGCCACTGCACCTCGGGTGTTTACAAAGGTCATGGTGGTAATGGCAGCCCATCTGCAGTTGCAGGGGATCTGCCTGTTACCTTACCTAGATGACCTCTTGCTATTAGCAGGGTCCCCAGAGGTGCTTCACCAACACCTGCAGCTAGCAATATTTGTGCTCAAAGTACACAGGTGGTTGATAAATTGGAAGAATTCCTCACTGATTCCGTCTCAAAGGATGCTGCATCTGGGAATCCTGTTGGATTCATAACAGCAAAGGATTTTTCTGACAGCAAAAAAGATCCCAACTTTACAGACACGTGTACGCAGATGCCTTCAAAATCGCCAAGTGTCAGGCCACTCAGCAATGCAGTTACTGGGATCTATGGTGTCGACGTTCGACATGATGAAGTATGCCCAGTTTAATTCCCGGCCTCTGCAGCAATCGATCCTCTCCAAGTGGGATGGATTTTCCCATCATATACGGACTCAAACTATGGTGCTCTCTCCGGAGGTACGCCTATCTCTGACTTGGTGGCTACATACAATCCACCTCACCAGGGGGCGTCCCTTTTGGATCTCCCTTCTGATGACGGACACCAATCTGTGGGTTTGGGGCCCAGTGACAGGTCCACACTCCTTTCAGGGAAGGTGGACCACAGATGAATCTGCACTACCAATCAACATATTGGAACTTCGGTCAGTCTTCAGGGCTCTACAACAAGCCAGGCTGCTGCTTCACCTAAAGCCCATGCAAGTGCAGTCAGACAACACCACTACAGTGGCTTACCTATAACATCAAGGAGGAACTCTAAGTCAGGCGGCAATGACATAGGTGTCACACATTCTGACATGGGCGGAAGGAGATCTACCGGCCATTTCGGCAGTGTTCATTCCAGGAGTGCTGAATTGGGAAGCAGACATCATGACTTGCATCCCAGGGAATGATCTCTTCACCAAGAAGTGTTTCAGCTCCTAGTGGACAAGTGGGGCTTTCCAGATGTGGACCTCATGGCCTCTTGACTAAATCACAAGCTGCCTCAGTATATGTCCAGGACAAGAGACACCAGAGCTCCCTTGGTGGACGCTCTGTCAGTCAAGTGGACCTTCCAATTTGTGTACCTGTTTTCAACAATCTCCCTCCTTCCTCGAGTCATTTGGTAGGTCAAACAACAGGGAGGTACAGTCCTGCTGGTCGCTGCAGTGTGGCTCCGATGTGCATGGTACTCAGATCTTTTGAATCTCTCCAGCAACACTCCATGGCTGTTGCCTCAACGTCCTGACCTGTTGTGTCAGGGTCCTTGCCTCTATCCTGATCTGGGTTGTCTGTCTTTGATGGCGTGGCTCTTGAGACATCCTTCTTAAGGTCCAAGAGTTTTTCTGGCTCTTGAGACAATCCTCTTAAGGTCCAAGGGTGTTTCCGGCTCTGTGGTTAACAACATGATCAGAGCACTTAAACCTGCTTCTGCTAGAATTTACCACAGGGTATGGCATACCTATTTTGAATGGTGTCATCCAAAAAGTTATGACCCCCAGGTGTTTAGGATATCTAGAGTGTTGGCTTTCCTGCAGGTGGGTTTGGACCTTGGTCTCTGCCTTGCTACACTGAAGGTCCCTTTCAGTGTGGTTCCAGCAAAGGATTGCTCTACTAACTGACATCCGTACTTTTATGCAGGGGTCCTTCATATCCAGCCTCAATTTGTCCCTCCTGTAGCGCCTTGGGATTTGGCTGTTGTCTTTAGGGCCCTCAGTGGGCCTCAAATGGCTTACTGCCAGGACTATTTTTCTTCTGGCCATTGCTTCTGCCAGAAGAGTTTCTGATTTGGGGGCTCTCTTGTCCCTCCCTATTTCTAGGTTTTCACAGGGACAGGGCAGTGCTTCAAACTTGCCCTGGGTTCCTTCCTAAGGTGGTCTCTAGTTATTGTGCCGGCCTTTAACTCCACAGACCTCTCGGCAGAGGAGGCCTCATTGGATGTGGTATGTGCCATCAAAGTTTATGTGGATCGTGCCAGTTCTCTCCGGAAATCAGACACTTTGTTTGTACTTTCTGGTTTCCACAAGAGAGGATGGCCAGGCCAATAAACAAACTTTGGCTAAATGGCTTGGTATGACAATCTCTAAGGCTTAAATTCATGAGGGCCTTCCAGTCCCGCCCTTTGTTACTGCTCATTCTACTCTGTCTGTGGGCCCTTTGTGGGTAGCTCTTCGTGGTGCCTTGGCTGTACAGCTTTGTAAGGCAGCCACATTGTCTTCTATCCACACCTTTTTGAGGTATTACTCTTTTGATACCTTTGCCACTCAGGATGCTTTCTCTGCTTTCTGCACAGGAGCATCCCCGCCCTTGAAGGTACTGCTTGGGGAATCCCCAAGGTCATCTTGTGGACCTTTTATGGATCCTGAAGTAGAAAAGTAGAGATATGGTAAGAACTTACCATTGTTATCTCTTTTTTTACGAGGTCCATAGGGTCCACAGGGCACCAACCCTGACACACCTGTGCTTCAGTTGGGCTTCGCTCTAGTCACCGGTTTTCCATCTACTTCTGCGTGAGAATGTGATTCTAATGTGTTCCAGACTTTCTTCTCTCTCTATTATCTTCCTCAAGCCTTTGGTTTGCTACATAACTGAGGAGCCTCTGGCCCGGGGACGGAGTATATAGGGAGACCCGTTGCATCCTGGGAGAAGAATTTACTGCATAAGGTACCCGGTTTACTCTGCATCACCTATACACCAAGGTCACCCTGTGGACCCTATGGACATTGTAGTAAAATAAATAACAAGGGTAAGGTCTTACCACATCTCTACTTTACAAAGAAAATGGATCTCAGACTGCACACTCTGGACATATATATATATATATATATATATATATATATATATATATATAAAATTGGAGGTGCTACCTGTGGAGACCATTGATATATACCCTAACATACTAAGGCTCAAATCCAGAGCACAGGACATCCCCAAACTAGCCCAGCTAAACCAACCCAAAGCACTGCTCTAATAAGACAAGAGGGCACCTGCCCGACAAGAGGTTACCCAGATATGGTGGGCAGGCCCATAACCTTGGCCAAGATTATGCCAAAAACCTCTACTGTATTTACTGCAAAATGTATTTATTTATATATAATCAGTTAATTTGGAGTTGTGCACCTGTATTTCTTCTTTGTGTATATATCAATGGTCTCCACAGGTAGCACCTCCAATTATATATATATATATATATATATATATATATATATATGTCCAGAGTGTGCAGTCTGAGATCCATTTTCTTTGTAAACTTATTAGTGCATTGATTTGCATACCTGGGAAGCCTGAGCCACTTCCCACTCAGACTAGCACCTCTACTACATTGGTTATAGCATGGAGTCTGGCAATGTAATATGCACACCAGTCAAGGCACAATATGGTAAGTCCTGCTAATATTTAGACTGTGTAGTGCAGCTTTGGTTCATTTTTGGGGTGTGGGTCCCCCTAGATTGCTTTGCTGGTCTGCTTCAGGGCACCGCAGTATAACACATTTTCCTTTAACACATTTTAATACCTCACTGTCTGTTTCTTTTATATATATGTATTTCACTTTTTTATTTTTATTCTTTATATGCGGCCAACGGCTGCTCTTAACACTTCACTTTTCTTATTAGAGTGGTGCCTTGGGGTGGTTTAGCTGGGCTAGTTTGGGGGTGTCCTGCGCTCTGGATTTGAGCCTTAGTATGTTAGGGACCTGCCCGACAAGAGGTTACCCGGATATGGTGGGCAGGCCCATAACCTTGGCCAAGATTATGCCAAAAACCTCTACTGTATTTACTGCAAAATGTATTTATTTATTTATATATAATCAGTTAATTTGGTGTTGTGCACTCGTATTTCTTCGTTGTGTACACATCTCTACTTTGTTTAGTTCATTTTTATGCAGAATCAATGATTAAATAACTGAACTGTACTGTATATTTTCAATTTGATGGCAGAAGATCTTCATTGGAGAAGCCACCAGAAGGTATGGCCTTGACACCCATGCTTTGTTGGAATAAGCTCAAGATGTGAGTTTCCAGACCATTTTTTTCCCTAACCTCTTGCACAGAGAACACAGAGCCAGAGATTATTTATTATTACCTGTTATTTGTATAGAACACACACATTCTGCAGTGTTCTATAGAGAATATTTGCCCATTCTCAATAGTACCTGCGCCAGTGGAAGTTATAACCTATGTTCCCTACCAAATGTATATACACATACACACTAGGGTTAACTATTTGTTGGGAGCCAATTAACCAACCAGTACATTTTGGAGTGTATGACAGAGATGAATATGAAGCAACAGTATGTATCAAAGGGAGGCCATTTTGCTTGCCCGAGATGGGCCATTGCCCTGTTGGAGTGTATTGACTGGTTGTTAATAGAGATGAGCGGGTTCAAATCTCAGATATCCAAAAACATCTGAATTTCGGGGATCTCCCTGTCTGCCTCGGAACCCTCACCCGAGGCAAAACCTTGCGACCTGGTGTCACGGCTCTCAGCCAATCATTGTTAAGCCCATTGAAAATGAACACTAAAGTAGACGATGGCGCCCTTCATTCCCCACCACCTGACATCGCCGGCACCCCCACTGCTGACACCGCCGGCACCCCCACTGGCAGCATCCCCCACTGCTGACACCACCGCTGCCAACATTGCCGGCACCCCTGCACTGCTGCCCCACATACTGAGGACACCGTCAGTGACCCCCACACTGCCAACACTCCCACACTGAGGAAACCACCAGCACCCCTGCACTGCCGACACTGTCAGCACACATGCACTGAGGATACTGGCACCTCCGCTCTGCCGACACCGCAGGCACCTTGCATTGAGAATACCCCTGCACTGTCGACACAGTCAGCAAACCTGCTCTGCCGACATCGCTGGCACCCTTCACTGAGAACACTGCCAGCACCGCAGCACTACCATTCCATGTACTGAGGACACCATCAGCAACCCCGCTCTGATGACACTGCTGTCACAGTTTGTGCACTATTGGTGTATCAAACCCACACTGTATAACACACTGTATCCATGTTGGAAATTAGAAGCTGAACTTCCACATGTTAGTGCCGCCCACTGTGTCACTTAGCTTAGTCAGATAGCTAGCTGGATGCATCCTGCAACCTTTTATCCTTAACTAGATGAAGCAAATAATATTGTGAGGTGGTCAAAATTGATTGGTAATTACTGGAAATAAATGTTATTGAGGTTAATTATACTGGCCTAAATTATGTAATCTTAGCTGTTTTTATGATTTTTTAAGAAAAAAATCCAGATCCAAAACACGAAAACAAAACACGGAGGTGAGGTTTTGGCAAAACCAATCCAGATCCAAAACTAGGGCAGTATACAGATCCAAAACCAAAACATGAGGGTCGGCGCACATCTCTAGTTGTTATACCTGTGGTAAAGTGTTATCCAAAGGTGAGCAGGAAGTGGATGAGCAACAGTTTTTTTTTATTAGCATTTTTATTGAATTTTAAGGAATAGAAATATAAAAGGGGAGGGGGAGTATATCACATAAATTGCAAAATAATAACAATATGACAGAATAGTTGAGGCCATAAATGAATAACATAGAGGTGAACTCCAAAAAGGTTGCACCAGCCTCATAAGACTCGTGCGGATTTCTAACAGCATGATATCTAAAATGTGATTGGTAACAAAGGTTCTAATGATAAAGGGACCTTTTCTGGAGTTGACAACACTGAATATGTGTAGTAAAAAAAAGTATCATGAAAATATATTGTAAAGCAATCTCAATCTCAAATGTATGAAATTTATAATAAAACACCACAATCAACACATTCATCTAGACACATTTAGACCTTGATCAGTATTGACAGAATTGTTATACCCAAAGGTATATCAAAAGGGACGACAATGCACATTATGCACACCTTAAAATCAGAAAAAGTCCCTCTGACCTCTGCAAAAGTATCCCCTAGCTATATCCAATTTTAAAACAGTTGAATTTGTTATGCTGAAACTCCTTGAATTTAAAAAGCTGGGCCCTGTTGACACAAGGAGACCATGCCTAGTGAGACTAAAGGTGCCCACACACTAGGCAATATTTTACATGATCAGCCCAATTCCGATTCATCGGGACGACAGATTGTGTAAAATGTCCTAATCGTTAGTCTCTACTCACAATTACGATGCCGATGCGCATACCCGCTGGTCGTACATCGCATCTTCAGATCTTGCCTGCTGCAGTCAAGATCTGTAAATCTCAGTCATGATGCACTGCAATAGTGTAGGATGCACGATAGATCATTGGTCAATTTGGATAGTTTTTAACACCAAATTGTGCCCACGACTGCAGGGGGAGAAATCGGACACGATATTGGATCGTGACCTGAATGCCTAGTGTGTGGGCACCTAAAAATGAAGGATGATCATGCTAGTGATGACAAGTCTGATCTTCCTCTAAAACTCAAGTTAAGATCTGTAAACACATTTAACAACATAAGCTAACATAAAGAGGATTCACGGAGGGAATGATCTTTAGCAAAAAGTCTTGTACTTTCCTTCTGTTCCTTATAGATGTACTTAATTAGTGCAAAATAATCCAAAATTTATGGAGAATATTAAATGGTCTATATTTTATTATTAATAACTGACTAGTTAATCACGCCTTTATATTTATTTTTCTGCTTTTTTCTGTATTCAATAAAGGTTCAGCAGTTTCTCTATTACAACTGAAGGTATGAATTTTTTTAAAAAAGAAATGAGCATTATAAAGGGGGTCACTTTTTTACTTTGTTTAATCCTGAGGTGATTTTAATCAGCAGCTTCCTGACTGTCTTACCTCGTTCAAGAATCTAACAGCATTTATAGTCTATGTCCTACTTTCCTTCCTTTTCCTCTTGATCCTTTTGTCACTAATGAACTGCCAGAAGTTCATAACAATTCTGTATACGCTAATATGCTGCTGGTATTATAATAACCGCTTGGTGGGGGGAAGGGGTACATGTCCTGGCGCTTAGAGCAGTAGCAGAAGTATCCTTTAAGCTCTAAAAGGGTTAATTCTAAACGTGCATTATATTATACCTAAATTACTTTATAAAGGAACACAATTGGTTTTCTTATTCAGGGTACTCTTGCAATAATGCAAACTCATGTTTGTCAGTCTTTGGGATAATGACTTGATCCTGGTGAATAAATTCCGAGTATGTACATATTATATCTAGTTAAGAAAAAGTGTTTACAGTTGACGGTTTTAAAATATTATTTATTATAAATCTCTTTATTTTGAGAGGAAATAACATGAGACAGAATACAAACAAAGTTACAATGGTCATAAACACAATTAACAACAACATAGTTAAGAAACAGAGCTGCAATAGCAGAAATAAAACAGAGGGGACTGGTAAGTACTAGAAGTGGGTTGTTACAAAAGGGGGTATTGCTGAGTGAGAATGCCAGCAAATATGTAAAGACCCCCATACATCAGCAATTGTTTGCAGCAATTCTGCAATTTGCAATCAATTGTGTGTACAATTTTTTCCCTTTTTCAATTGATTGTGGCAATTCTGCAATCTGCAATCGATTGAAAAAGGGAAAGATTTTTATACACAATCGATTGCAAATTGCAGAATTGCTGCAATCAATTGCTGATGTATGGGGACCTTTAGTGGAATAAAACAGAGTAATAGTACAAGAAGCAGAGAGGCAGAGCCAGGGTCAGGATGAGGTACGTGGAAAGGAGAATTGAGGGAATGAGTAGAAGGACAAGGGAGAGGCAAAAACTAGAACATGCTAGGGCATACCAAGGGGTATATTTAGTAAAGTGCGGGTTTTTAGAAGTGGAGATGTTGCCCATAGCAACTAATCAGTTTCTACCTAACATACTGTAAGTCTAGCAACTACTAGAATATAATAGCTAGAATCTGATTGGTTGCTACGGACAACATCTCCACTTCTGAAAACTCACACTTTAGTAAATATACCCAATTATAGTTTGATGAACAGCTATGGTTGTTTAATCAGTACCAGGTAGTGGTATAGAGTAATGAGAAAACCAGAGGGGCCAAACTGCATGGTTCTTAACAATAGTGTTATTGAGGTGTCCAGTTATATATTCCATTTGAGACACAACCAGATCTGATTTACTACTTCATGTTTTTAGGGGGTGGTCAGGCAGTTTTCAATTGAGCACAAGCAGATCCCATGTTATATAGTACAAGCAATGTGGAGAAGGAGTGGACAATCCTTGGCGGTGACACTCTTCCTCCAGTGGTGGGGCCCTCCCAGTGTTGATTCCTGTGGTATACTTTCCCACCAGTGGTGCTGCACTTCTGATGGTGCTCCTAGCACTCCATGATGTGTGTCTCTGCAGCTGGGTTCAATTTGTTAATGTGCTGCACCTATTCGTCTTGCATATTACCCAGCTTCTCTGAGCACTCAGTGCCAGATCATCCGTTCATGTTACCGGAGACTAACTCATGCTGCTAGTAGAGGCTCTCTGTAGCTCAAGTTAAGCAACCCTGTTACTTGCTAACAGTTTATCTCCCAAGCTGTTCAGAGTTTGCAGTCCATCACAGCTTCACACTACCTCACAGGCCAGTCTGCACCCTTGCAATCCATGCTCCTTCAGTGAGTATATGTTGCAGTTCTTATTAGCACTTCTAGTGCTTATCATGTTACAGGATTTTGACATATTGCCGTAGTTTATTGCAGTCCAAGTTGTCTGCTATCCAGTATACTGCATTTGAAGTCAAGTCTGCTACCTTGTATATTATATTGCAAGCTTACCTGTTATATTATCTTGCAAATCTGGTCACCTTTTTTCCTGCATTACAAGTTATTCCTGCTGAGCTGTTAACCCCTATCTGCAGTCTTGTGTTATTATTATCTTGTGCAAACCCTGGTCTCTGTCTTACCCACAAGTGTATAATAAACCAACTACTGTTTCATTCCCAGCATATCTTCCTGCTTGGTGTTTCTTTTACACAGCCTTGCTAGGTAATCTAACTACAGAGAATTTCTATAGTTTTAAAATCTGTACCAAGGCTGGAATTTACTCTGTATCTGTGTTTGCGGGTTGTCCTCTCACCATTTGTTTATCTGCTTGCTGACCCTTTACTGTTTGGGGAGGGGTAGAATCAGTGTGGACACCTGGTTTCAGCCATACTTATTACTTACATTTTGGGCTGCTAAGCCAGGGCTGCGTTTGCAAGAGTGCTTATATTTTAAGTGTAAACTAGAATTTTTAAATTGAAGCCAGAGTTATTCAGGAGTTAAACAGGAGGAGAACAGAAGGAGAAACTAACAAAACAACTATTCCTGCTATTAGGACTGGTTTTTAAAAACCACCACACTACCACCATGCCTATGGATTGTGCCTGTACCTGGATTCCCAATGCTGCTCATATCCACCCTGACCTCCTCATGCAATCTGCTTATCCACCCCAACTATGCCATACCGAACGATGCAGCAAATTGACCCCTCTAATGGACCTTGGTTGTGGCCCTAAATCTTGAGGCTTGGTGAAATTTGGATCAACTCATTGTCCTTTCCTCTTAAGTTTAAACTAACCTTTACATAAATGTTATAATACTGTCACCATTGTATCCAGCCCATCTGTGTCACCCCTGTCTGTCTGCCACCTCCCCTTAGAATGTAAGCTCTCACGAGCAGGGCCCTCTTCCCTCATGTGCTTCTCCTTTACTTGATTATACTTTAATATACAACAGTACCACACCCTTGGTTGCTGACACCATGCGGCTTATCTAAGTGTTATGCAGCAATGTATTAATCATGTATCTGTCCTGCATTGTTTGTACTGTTAACAACTGTTTTCTTGTGTGCTCATTTGTTTATGTACATTGTAAGGCGCTGCGGAACCCTTGTGGCGCCATATAAATAAAGGATAATAATAATAATAATTCCACTTATGCATTGCTTCTTTGAAATACACACTTGTAAGAGTGTCCAAGATGACTCATGACCAAGTGAGTCTTGACATGATTATCTGGCCAGTAAATGTTAACAGAGACCATGCAATTGGCTCTTAAGCTGCTGAATCTTCTGGTTTCATAAATTATTAGAATTACAACTAAAGAGATTCAGAGAAAAGCTGGCAAGTTCATCTATCCGGGATACTTTGTATACTTTCTGAAGTTTTAGAGGGGCTTCCAGACCCCATCAATATATATTATGGGGTTCCTGCTGCTGGGATGTCCTAAGTGGAGAAAATTGTTTTGGATTCAGAGACTGTGTGTTACAGATACTCTACCTCTGTTCTGAGTACTCACATAATTTGGAGCTTTTACAAGTTAGGCTTTCTGGGGGACCACAAACTCTGCCTATAATGTGGAGGACTTGACATGTCCGTAAACCCAGGAATAATGTCCAACACATTACAGAGGGTCTTGCCTCAGCTCAATATGGTCACCCTGAGGTCCATCTTCCCAATATCAGGATGACAGGCTGAGTTTCAAGTGTTGGGGTATAATCCCAAGTCCCATCTGCCAGCATTAAGACAGTTCCAGGAGGAGGCATAGAATTTTCAGCCCCAGGATTGGACTCTGAAGCATTTACCCCAGGAAGGGGTTCTGAGTCTGCCACCCCAGGAAGGCTGTCTCAGCTTGAGATATCTCATAGTGCTTCCCAGCTTGGGATATCTCATAGTGCTGCCCAGCCTGACATGTCTCACAGTGCTGCCCAGCCTGACATGTCTCACAATGCTGCTCAGATCAAGTTGTCTCACAGCACTGCCCAGCCTAACATGTTTCACATTGCTGCCAGCCAGAGATACCTCACAGTGCTGCCCAGCCCAAGATGCCTCACATATGTGCTGCCATCCCAGTGGGGGTCTCCAGTCATGCCAACCCAGTGGGGAACTCCAGTTGTGCCATCCCATTGGGGGACTCCAGTTGTGCCATCCCAGTGGGGGACTCTATTTTAGCCATCCCAGTGGGGGACTCCAGTCATACTATAACAGTAGTGGAATCAGTCCTTGTTGACCTAGTGGGAAACTCCAGCTTTGCTGTCCTAGTGGGGGACTCCAACTTTGCCATCCCAGTGGGGGACTCCAAGCTGCCAATTCCTAAAAGGGTGCTGTCCCTCCAGTCTGCTGCTGTTCCCAAATAACCTCATGGGTTTGAGGAGGAGAGTGCCATTGTGTCAGCTGCCAGTCTGAGTACTGCCAAGTTGGCCATTAGTCAGAGTGCCTCAGTGTCGGCCACCAGTCTGAGTGCCATTATATTGGCCATCAAAATGACTGCCCTTGCCTCTGGTCATGAGGTTCTGTCTGCCCTTGCCTACAGGCATGAGGCTCTGTCTGCCCTTGCCTACAGGCATGAGGTCCCATCTGCCCTTGCCTGCAGGCATGAGGTTCAGTCTTCCCTGGCCTTCAAGCATGAGGTTCTGTTAGTCTTTGCTTTCAGGCAAGAGGAGTTGAATGTCACCTTGCCAGAAGTCCAAGAGTTGTAAGCCTTTCCAGAGGTCAAGAGGTGTCTGCCTTGCTGGAGGTCCGAGAGGTGCCTGCCTTGCCAAGGGTCTGAGAGGTGTCTGTTGCTTTGCTAGAGTTCCAAGAGGTGTCTTCCTTGCCAGAGGTTTAAGAGATATTTGTTGCCTTGCCAGAGGTCTAGAAAGTGATAGCTTTGCCAGAAATCTGAGAGTTATTTTCTGTCTTGTCAGAGGTTTCTGTTGCATTGCTATAGATCCAAGAGATGTCTGTTGCACTGGCAGTGGTCCAAGAGATGCCCCCTGCCATTCTTGAGCTCCAAGAAATGGTCAATGCCTTGCAAAATATCTACACATCTGGGCCTGAAGGTCCGTGTCTGTCTTTTTCCCCAGGCATAAGGTCCTGCTAGCTCGAGTTGCCAGTCCTGATGAGCCTGCTGAAGTACCAAGCCCAGAAACTGTTCCTACTGAGTCCTCTGCCCTGTCCAAGTTTCCCGCCAAGTCCTGTGCCCAGGCTTACTGCCAAGTCATGTATCCAGTCTGGTTTCCAGGGGATGTCAGCTGCCAGTCCGATGATTCTAGTGTCGTATGCTGTCAGTCCAGTGGGTCCAGTCTCATCTGCTACCAGTCTGGTTCCAGTTCTGTCTGCTGTCCAGCCCTCGGGTAGAAGTCCATTGTCCTGCCCTCAGAGTGGCAGTCTGCTGTCTGGTCCTCAGCTTGACAATTCCTATGTCCAGACCTCGGGTTGGCAGTTTGTTCTCTAGCCCTCAAGGTGGCACTGTCTGGCCATCATGGTGACAGTCCACTGTCTGGCCCTTGGGGTGGCAGTCCACTGTCTGGCCCTCAGGGTGGCAGTCCACTGTCTGACCCTTTGGGTGGCAGTCTGCTTTCCACCCCTGGGGTTGCTGTATGCTGTTCAGCCTAAGGGGTGGCAGTTTGCTATCCAGCCTTCAAGACTTCAGTCTGCTGTCCAGCTTTCAGAATGTTGGTCCACTCCCCAATCTTAAAGGTTGGAACTATATCTACAACTCATAGATCTAAGGGTTCGGCTACACCTTCTTAGGTTATTCTTTTGAATACTTGGGAAGTTGTAGTCATGAGGCTCAAAGATCATGTGCCCAGTTTTAATGCTGGACTCAGATTCCAAAATTGTGGATAATTCTATCTTTTTTATTGAGGGTTTCAGGTTTGCTTCCTATGTCCTTTCCCAAGAGAAAGACCCAGTTCCTCCGGTAAGCTCTTCTTCCTCCAAGAAAAAGAAACACAAAGTGAAAAAGTCTGGACAGAGGTTATCTCTTAGATATGCCTGGTGTTGAATTGCTTTTCAAACTTTATGATTATACTTTAAAGATACTCCAGTCTTCCTATTTGCAAGAAGTACATTTTAGGGTCATTTACAGAGCCTATATACAGTATCTCCTGCACAATGCAAATGTATGGTGCAGTCGGAATGTAACATGCAAAATGCTGAGAATTTCCATTGTTTTTGGGACTGTTCCAAAATTAGGAGATTCTGGAACAAGATGATCCAATTTCTTAATAGTATTTGTAATTTACACTTGACATTAGACCCTTTGGCGTGTATTTGTGCAAACTTCAAAAATTGGAATATAGGTACCCTTAGAAAGCAAATAATGCCTTTTTAATAGTAGTGACTGTTGCAAAGAAATTGATACTCATTCATTGGACAAAGAAATCAGCTACTTCTATTACAGAACTACAAAGGAAACTCTTAGGGGTAAATTTACTAAGAATCGAGTTTGGTTGAGATGACAATCTCGGGTGAGTTTAAGCATGTTTTTCATCTCGCAAATTTACTAAGGCCAAACTCTAGTGGGTTTTGAAGTGAGTTTTAATTTTTCACTTTTTAAACTCGGGAGAGATGTAAATCTCTCATTAACTCGCCATCTGCAAAATTCCAATTGTTTTGATCATGTAAGAAATACATCTCACAAATTTACAAAGAATCGAGTTTGCAAATTCATCCATGAACTACATTATCTCGGGCGAGTTTTCCCGATTCAAACAGACGTGCATGCCAGCTGTGGGTTCTAGCGAAGGCAGTGTAAAATATTTTGAACCTGCAAACTCTAATTGAAACTTGCACCTGTTTTTCATAAGTTAGCATGTGTTTCCAATTCCATTAATTAGGCCACTCACAGGGAGACTATAAAAGGAGGCATTTTTTTTTGTAGTGAGGGAAGATGGCTGTGTTTATGACAATGACCCTGAGACAGGTCGCTCACAGGCTGTCTCAGGAATGCATAAGGTTTTCAGTGTGTTGCACTTTTTTGCAACAGGAAACTTCCAGTCTGTCACTGGTAGGGTAGTAGGGGTAGCTCAGCCCACATTCTCCAGATATCTAACCCAGGTGATGGCCTCATTTCAGTCTCTGCTCCAAGTCACAATCTGCTTCCCTAACCAAGATTCACACTGCAATGCAGTCAAGGTAGATTTTTATGGCATTGCAGGCATGCCAAATGTCCTTGGCGCAATAGACTGCACACACATTGAGCTGAGGCCACCTCAGGATTGGGTGCACATTTTTTTGAATAGGCACCATGCCCATTCTACAAATGTACAGGTGGTTTGTGATCCCAACTCAAAATCATGAGTGTTGTAGTCAGCTACCCTGGCTCATGTCACAATGCCTTTGTCTTCAGTCAGTCATCCCTCCATGACAAATTTGAGTCTGGTCAAATGCCGGAAGGATGGCTGTTGGGTAAGGATTTTCCCATGCTTTCTTTTTTTAAATGTAAATATCCAACTTTGACTATTTTTTAAATGTCTCTTCTGCACAATAGGTGACTCTGGCTATGGGTGTTGCTCTTGGTTACTGACTCCACTGTCGCTTCTAAATTCTCCAGCTGAGCACAAGTATAATGATGCACATAAGTCCACCAGATGTGTGATAGAAAGTACTTTTGGTCTGTTAAAGTCTAGGTTTCCGTTGTCTAGATAAATCTGGTGGAATTTTATTATATGAGCCCAGTAAAGTGTCAGATATTGTGTTTTGCTGCTGTCTTTTGCATAATATGTGTTTGCAGCAGCTTTTAACCGCTGATTATGTGGAGGACAGCGAGCAGGCTAGAATTTTGGAGGCATCAGGCAACAGCGTGAGCACAGAAACTGGAAGACAGGTGAGGAAGAATCTCATTGTGGAGCACTTTACTGGTAAGTGTCATTCATCACATGTTTTTTGGGATTTGTCTTTCAAAACAGGAGCACAGATGGTGTAATGGTTAGCATTACTGCCTCACAGCACTGAGGTCATGGGTTCAATTCCCACCATGGCCCTACCTGTGCGGAGTTTGTATATTCTCCCTGTGTTTGCGTGGGTTTTCTCCGGGTACTCCGGTTTCCTCCCACACTCCAAAAATATACTGGTAGGTTAATTGGCTCCCAATACAAATTAACCCTAGTGTGTATGTGTGTGCGCATGTGATAGGGAATATAGAGTGTAAGCTCCACTGGGGCAGGGACTGATGTGAATGGTAAAAATTCTCTATAAAGCACTGCGAAATATGTGTGCTATACAAATAACTGGTAATAAATAAATAAAACATTTTGAATGTGGAGTTTATTAAGTGTATATTGTGAATCAGTATTTCACTGGACTTTGATGTTTTTACATTGTCTTGTCCCTTTGAAATGCCTGAATGTTGCATTCATAAACTGTACACCAACTCAATTCTTCTAAAAAACTAGAGCCATTTTAGCCTTGTGTTGTTTAAAACCAAATTTGCTTGTGTGCTGTATGTTTGTATAATGAAGATTGATTTTCAAGAATCTGTGTTCACTATGTGATTTTTGATTGTTGTACTGTCCTTTTGACAATTATTCGGTTTGTGCTGCATTTATTAGAACATAGGGCCTGATTCAGAGCCGGACGCTATTTGCGGACGGTCGTTCAGGAAAAGGGGGTGGCTATTCAAATGAACCGTGCGCTCTTTGCGGTCTGTTCACGCCTCCATGTCTGAACGAGCGAACAAATCTTGCGGTCGTTTTTTGGATAACTACGCCCCCTGGCCGTTCGCATCCTACGTCATGTCCGCTATTTATTAGATTAATTGAGTACATCGACCAGCGTATGAACTGCTCGCTATTCTTGTAGTTGGTTTTTCCTACCACAATCTTGCGAGCAGTTCTGACTATAAAATAACCCAGTGACGTGGTCAATGACGCTGCTGTATTAATTATGCACACCCATAAAATGCCCGTTTTGACCTTTAAGCACGCCTGCGTTCTGATCTCCACTCCCCGTTTTCAAGCACCTTCCCCTGTTACCACCCACATACGCCTCCTCCTGTCACTCAAAATAGCAGGCATTCGCTATTTAGCGAACAAACAATTTTCGGCCGCACTGACTGGTTCGCGCATGTGTATTACGATCCGTACACATGCGCAGTTGTGCAAACATCGCTCGAAACGAACGAGCGGCCGCTTACGAGCGGCTCTGAATTAGGCCCATAATCTTTAGGCCTTAAAAAACATACTTACTACTTGTTTAAAATGTAATCTCATACAAAATGTGTCACAATAACAAAATTGAGGCTTGTGTTCTCTTTACAACACATTTATTTATCTTGTTTAGTATCCAAACTTTGGTTATGTATAGTTTTTCAAAACCACAATGTTAATGGATAATTTGCATACAAAAATATCAACAATGTACAATGTTTTGTTTTTCATACTTCTACAAGCCCTAATTTTGAAAATACAGGGACCAATTTTACCATTAACTTTGGAAAAATGTGTGGGTTTAGACACACCAAATATACATCATAACTTCGCAAACACACACACATGCGTTATGTATTTCTTCCACAACAGAACATATAACATTACCTTGAAAAACACATTTATAACTTACATGACATCCTTTTTTCATTTTGAAAATTAAATACACATTTTAAGAAGTTAAACTGAACAAGTGTAACAGTATTCAGTTAATTTTGGGTTACTCAATATTTTCACCAAGAATATGTTTCAAATAAACAAAATACAGTAATCAGGTACTTGATAAATGTGGTGTTTTGTCGATTTGTTACTTATTTTTAACAATGCTTTGAACTATTCCTAAATAAATAAACATTCTGTGTTGAACGCTTTGGTGTAAATATATTTTTGCCCAATGTTTGATAAGGCAATATATGTGATTTTTAAACAGCATATGTTGATTCACATTCCTATATTTAAATTTTGCAGAACTAACTTGGAACGACCCCTGCCACCCTGACTTGTTTGGCTGCCACCTCGTGTTTGTGGTGTGCATCTGGGTGGTGTAGCAATTGGGGTTGGTGCCTGGGAAGTGCTGCTTGAGGAGATGCTTGCAGTATTTTCAGGTAATCGGCTTAAAATCTGTGTGCCTAAACTTTGTAAGATTCCCGAAAAATCCCTAAATGCAGAGTTTTGTATTTCCACTAGCCGCAGAAAATTATCATTAAACCGATTACCACTATCAGTTTGGCGTAAGTGTGAGCTCTCCAAACACACAATGCTTAGTCTAATTTGCTCCATCGTGTTGACCATCCGTGTTAACTCGACCCTCTGAGCCATCTGGTTCTTGTTGTGTCGTTGTCCTATTTTATCTATTATTTGACTTTGAGTGATGTGTCTGCATAGTAAATCTATTTGTTGTTGTTGAAATGCAAACATATCTTGCCATTATGTTGAATCTGGCTGTGGAGGTGGAGAGGGTGGTGTAGGTAGTAAAATGGGTGGAGTGGATGGCACAGTGTTTGTTGTTGGCATAGTTGGAGTTGGAGGGATTATTGATGATGTATTCTGTTCTTCATTTTCGTAAAGCCCTTCAACATCCAAAAATGTGTCTTGGGTAAGGCCGGCGAATCCATAAGAGACACTTGGGTAATTAATGTATTTTGTCATGTTTAAACAATGTATACCATTTTCAAGTGAATCAAAATATAAAAACATTACACCATATATTTTGTTAATGTTTACAAGTTTCTGTGTTGACTATAATTTCATCAACTAATTGTACTATCACAAACTGTTGGCCTGTATTTGTTGGTTTGTGCTGGTTGTTAATTTAGGAGATGCCATTTAAAAACTCAACCTCAAGGATATATTTGGATTAACCACAAATGATGTTGAAGTTATTTTGTTTAAAGGCTAAAAAAATATCTTCCAAAAACATCCACAGACATTTTATATTAGTACTGCTTA
This sequence comes from Taudactylus pleione, assembly GCA_031769625.1. NCBI lineage: Eukaryota > Metazoa > Chordata > Amphibia > Anura > Myobatrachidae > Taudactylus > Taudactylus pleione. The sequence goes on along the minus strand of JAUIMM010001311.1, from coordinate 10,087,326 downwards.
ACCACCATTACTGATAATCTCAAACATTATATTTCAGAATCCAGTGTTTTATAATACTAAAAAGGACAAATGAAAAACAACACAACTCTGCAGTTGGAACATGACATCCAGTACTTCAAAAACCACAAAACAATGCGTGATGTAGTAAGCAGGACATATAACTCAATTGTAGGCCAACTACAATTCCAACAGGTAACACAGAACCACCTCAGGCAGGCAATATATACAGTAATTGTTTCTTTTCTTTTTTTATGATTTATTGTATTAGCCTAAATTGACATTTATGCAAATTTGAGATGCCGTCATAACCAAGTCTGATTTCCTTTTACAAACAAGAGAAGAGAGAATTTGGAAACTTAAAGCCTCTAAATTGAGTATTATTGATGTAACCATTAAATGCATAATTAATGTGATTTTTTATTTTCATTCAAGAAACATATATACCTGAAAAAAACGTACAAAGGCAGAAAGTGGGACTTAAACCCAAAAAGAGAACATTTGAAAAACCAGAACAAACATTTACTTTCTAAATAGACCCTTAAATATTTTTGAAAAATGCAACTAGCCAAAGGCTTTACAAGGTGAGCAAACATACATTACCTTTGCATTAAAAAACCTAGATGTAGCTTAACACAACACAAAGTATGAATGCTAGATTCATAAATTTATAATCTACACATATATATTCCATTTCAAGTCCACACAAACTCACCATCAAGAAGAGGTGAAGAGGGTCCCCCAGAAAACAAAACCACATCCTGACATCTTGTTGGTGTTGTTGGCTGTCAAGTGATTGTGGTGTAATGCGCCTCTTTTTAGGGGGCAGATTGGAAGGACCTACAGATCAACATTCACAGTGTCATTATGTCATTTACCTTACTGTGTGTCTACAAAAGACTAGTGGCCCTTAACTTACCAGCCTCCTCTGACTCCTGCTGCTGCTGGTCCCTTTTGTGGAAGTGTCTGTTTTTATTTTTTCTTTGCTAGTATATGAAAGGAAACCAAAAATGAAAAAAAAATAACACATGTCTGCCATTTGTTGTTGCTATCAATGAACCAAGACAAATAATCTGGTGATGCATAATTAATGACATTGTCCTTTAATAAAATGGATCATGGTTACTAATGTGTGTTGCTGAGGTATGTACATCACCTTTACATCAAGATAGAATAGGTTGTATGAAAACGTCTAAACTACAGTAGTCCTTATATTTTGGCCCAAAAAACATGTTTACAAATATTCGAACACAAAAATGTGTTGGTAGACTACAAAATGAAAAAACCAAGGCCTGAATATAATTAACATACAGCTGGCTAAAAATAAACAATTGGTTTACAAATATTCAGGAAACTACACAGCAAGCATTGTGAAACTGGCTAAAACAATACATTCGCTAATGCCAAGAGAAACCACAAAAATACATTGGTTGCTGTTGGTTAAAAATGTGTACATACATTAACAGACATGATCCATTTCAGTAGCTTCAACAAGAACACAGGAAAGTGAATGTTTAAAACAACACATTGTTGCTATTAGAACACACACCATAACATTTAAAAAAAAAACCTCACATGTCTGCTTAGGGGCATCTGTGTCCCGCACACAGGGGCAGATTGGGATGGAAAACCAGCCCGGGAATATTATGGAAGTAGCCCTAAAGGTGGCAGGGTCTGTCAAGGGGGCGGGAACCCTCCTCATAAGGCCTGATGCTGAGTTGGACGCAGTTGCAGCCTCCCTTGAGTCTTTTGCAGCAGTTGCGTCTGTGACTTTATGCTAATGCTGCTACAATGCCCTTCCCTGGTGTACAGCCAAATATGCAAGTACTGAGATGCTCACTGTCAGTGTGTACAGCCGCTGTAATCATGCTTTGTAAGTCTTTAGATGCCACCATCTGAACTTTAACCAGCCCTATGTAAATCATCCGCCTAAAAGTGGCCTCCAATGTCAGCAATTCAGTGTCTCTAAATGCAATCACTTTCAGCAACACAACCATGTCACTCCAATAACACACTGATAACACTATGCTACATCTGCTTCTGATTAGCCAGCTCCCTGTAACTGCCTAGGAATGCCCAACACATTTCTAATGCACTTCTTGGTTCATGCTTCTAAATCTGTACTGCAACTCTGTATGAACACCATCAGGACACATGCTTGGTGCAACTCCGATGCATGCGCAGATGAAAAACATTGCATAAGAAAAAAGTAAACACATTGGCCCCCCACAGGAAACAATAATATGCATTAGTTCTCACTTAAAAAAAACACACACATTGGTCTCAGTAGAAAAAAAAACACACTGACCCCCAAAAGAAAAAAATAAAACACATTGGCCTCCATAGGAAAAAAATAAAATGCAAAAACAAGCACAGTGACCCCAACAGGAAATAAAAATGCACATTGGCCACCACATGAAAAAAAATATGGTAGAACAGTGTATGTCCATGGATACTATGTCTAAGGGGCTGGAAAATAGGACGATGAGCGTACATCCCTGGGGAAGACGGGTAGGGGTGGGGTAGAGCAGGTAGTGTATGTCCCTGGGTCGGAGGGTAGGGCGAGTTACAGGTATGTTCCAGAGGAAGGGGTGGTGGTTAGGGTGGGTACTGCACTATAAAGCGAGGGGATAGGACTGGTTAAACTATTGCCGACCATCAGAGCCAGCGCTTGGAACAAAAGTACATACACTCTCTGCCGCTGGGGGCTGGATGGGAGCAGTAATAGTGGGAAGCAGAAGACAGGATGGGATTAATAGCGTGAAGCAGGAGACAGGATGGGAGTAATAGCGGAAAACAGGAGACAGGATGGGAGTAATAGTGGGAAGCAGGGGGCAGGATGGGAGTAATAGCGGGAAGCAGGGGCAGGATGGGAGTAATAGTGGGAAGCAGGGGGCAGGATGGGAGTAATAGCGGGAAGCAGGAGACAGGATGGGAGTAATAGTGGGAAGCAGGGGGCAGGATGGGAGTAATAGCAGGAAGCAGGAGACAGGATGGGAGTAATAGTGGGAAGCGGGGCAGGATGGGAGTAATAGTGGGAAGCAGGGGGCAGGATGGGAGTAATAGTGGGAAGCAGGAGACAGGATGGGAGTAATAGTGGGAAGCAGGGGGCAGGATGGGAGTAATAGTGGGAAGCAGGGGGCAGGATGGGAGTAATAGTGGGAAGCAGGGGGCAGGATGGGAGTAATAGCGGGAAGCAGGAGACAGGATGGGAGTAATAGCGGGAAGCAGGGGGCAGGATGGGAGTAATAGTGGGAAGCAGGGGGCAGGATGGGAGTAATAGTGGGAAGCAGGGGGCAGGATGGGAGTATTAGCGGGAAGCAGGAGACAGGATGGGAGTAATAGTGGGAAGCAGGGGGCAGGATGGGAGTAATAGTGGGAAGCAGGGGGCAGGATGGGAGTAATAGTGGGAAGCAGGGGGCAGGATAGACAGGATGGGAGTGCAAGGAACTCACCTGGAAGAAGTCATCTCCGCAGCTCTCGGCCGCCGTTCCTCCATCAGTGTTCAGCGCTGATAGTCGGCTCCTTCTCCCATCTACATAGCTGCAGCAGCGCACACCCTTCTTCTCCCTGCTTGGTTCTGCTTACCTCCAGCAGCCCCAGGGGATGGCCCTAACCATACCACAGGGCCACCTATCCATCCCACAGGGTGGCAGGCAGCGTAGGATGAGGTAAAGGACCAGAGCCAAAATTAGACATTTTGGTGCCCTGTGCAAGATAAAACATCAGCCCCCACCCCTCTCCCCTCCCCATTTTTTAGGGACACTAGTCGTCTTCTGTAGACGCACACACCCGAAAATGCTCTCAGAGATGCTGGGCCGCTTCAGGCTCTCCCCCGACTAAATCCCTATGTACAGCCTGCATCTCCCAGAACCACCCTATACAGCCTACACCCCCCCCCCTGTACCCCATATACAGCCTGCATCTCCCCGAACCACCCTATACAGCCTACACCCCCCCTGTACCCCATATACAGCCTGCATCTCCCCGAACCACCCTATACAACCTACACCCCTCCTGTACCCCATATACAGCCTACATCCCCCCTGTACCCCATATACAGCCTGCATCTCCCCGAACCACCCTATACAGCCTACACCCCTCCTGTACCCTATATACAGCCTACATCCCCCCTGTACCCCATATACAGCCTGCATCTCCCCGAACCACCCTATACAGCCTACACCCCTCCTGTACCCCATATACAGCCTACATCCCCCCCTGTACCCCATATACAGCCTGCATCTCGCCGAACCACCCTATACAGCCTACAACCCTCCTGTACCCCATATACAGCCTACATCCCCCCCTGTACCCCATATACAGCCTGCATCTCCCTGCTGTATCCCAAAATACAGCCTAGCACAGGAGACACTCATATCACTCCTCCATCCACACCACCACCCACAGCGTTATTGTCCCACTGTATCCCCCTAATCCCTATATACAGCCTGCATCCGCCTTCAACTCCCCTGTACCCCAATATACAGCCTGCACCCCCATATGTGTACATCATACTATAAATATATCACCCCTCATATATATATATATATATATATATATATATGCCTGAGGATGCCCATCCCTGGGCAACACACTGGGTCTGACAGGGAAATTCACCGTGTGCAGGAAAGGCTGCTGGGGGGGTGTAGAGTGTGCCAGTCACTGATGCCGCTACTAACTCCACACTAGGTGCCCAGAAGCTCGTGGCACACTGCATGTTTGGGATTGTAGTCTGCTGGGAGCACTGCACTATGCAGCTTGACAGCATCAGTAACTACAAATCCCGAGGGGCCGTGCTGCTTGATTCAGTGCTGGATGGCTGTCCCTCTACTACAGTACAGGAGCCTGGAGAGTGAGGAGCCGGGCGCACCGCTAGCATAACAACGCAGGGGGGCGTCCGGCAATATAAGTTGCAGCTGCTGGGGGTGAAAACTGTGGGTTTTGGCTTAGGGGTGGCGACGGTGACACAGGTGCCGGGAGCTTTCCGGAAACGCGGCAGTCGACCCTTGCGCTCACATATGAATCAGCACGGATCAGCTGGCAGACTGTCAGCCCAACCGGCCCTTTTAGAGGGGAGCATAGGACCAGCCCAGCGGGAACTATCCCGCTGTCCTGGTGGCCCAATCCGCCCCTGCCCGCACATAACTCTTGCGCACCACTTCAGGAGGTATGAGCACTTTCAGGGGTTCCTCATAATCTAAATAGACCGCCTCACATGGTGAACCACCGCCAGTACCACAGGAAGACTTCATCTCATCCGCCATCTTCTCTTTAACATGTCGCTTGATGTCAGAGAAACTCTTCTTACAGTGGCTCTCACGCTTAGTCGGCCCCGCCGCATTTATTGCATTGACAACACCGGCCCAAATAGAGCTTTTATGCCGGGCAGAGGTGCGACAGCCTGTCGTCCAAATAGCAAATGCTGGTGCTTTATTACCTCAGCCACAAGAGCAACATTCTGGTCAAAGGTAAATTTAACATGTATGCCTGTTTTAGTCTTGCCCCTCTGGGTACAACTCTCCATTCAATTCATCAGCTGCTGCTAATCCAATTACTCTATAACCTCTTTGGATTTCATCTCACCAGTATCAATCAGTAAAGCTGCATACACACACAAAGATTTAGTAAATTAATGATTTTAGTAAACGATTTTCGTTCATTTTTTCAAGGGAAAAATGAACGAAAATCGTTTACTAAAATCGTTCATTTACTAAATGTAATGAACGATTTTTGTGAATTACAAAGATTTTTGCATATTCCCTTACTGAAAATCGTTGAGTTGGTCAGTCTGACTGAACTACAAACGTGAACGCGCATGAGCGATAATTGTTAATCATTTTAACTCAGAAAGTGAACGATTTTTTCAATGATTGAACGATAAACGATATCGTTAATCATTCCAAAAATCGTTGTGTGTGTGTATGCACCTTAATTGTTATCCTGTCTACAGCCTTGCAGTGAACTTTTGGATTACAAAGACTTTTTATTAGTTCTGCCACTACCCGGACATTATTTATTCTTACTTCACTACAGTTTCTAATCATCACCATCCTCTTAATATTCTGGACTTTATGTTATCTGTATACATGTCTGCAAGTTCACCAATTAAAAAACCCACTTTTCAATTTAAATCTGTTCAGTTGTCTGCTCCTATTACCACCCCGGGTCCGCAACAAATCCAGATCCTAACATGAAGCAGTGCAACAGTTTATGCAGTTGCGCGATTATCGGTGGTCTGTAAATGCATCTGAGTCTCACTGAGCATGCTTCAAGTATCATTACTGATGTTGCTTGCAGTGACGATTTATTTGCAATGTGATTGACAGGCAGGTACCGTTTGTGGGATGAAATGAATAGGAGGCAACCCAGACACAGGTGTGTCATGAACGTTTTTGGGGCGTGTGTCTGTCTGCAACTGCAATCACATACATATTCAAAATGGCTTTGGTGTCTCAGTCCCGGCAGCCACATTCTGTGCCCATAAAGTTACTCAAAAGTCTGATAATCGACTGATCTGTGATAGAGCTGCATCCTTGTATGCAGTTGCTTGGCTTTGCGAAGCCGCAGGTGGGAGTCTCAATACAAATCCCGGCAGCTGCGACATTTATATATGTACAATTTCGTAGCTGCAACAGCATTAGGATACATCTCCAAATCCGGCCCTTTTTAGCTGTTAACTTTAATCTACTTAACTCTTCTTAATCATTGGCAAGTATGGTTTGTCCATACTGGCAATGCTACACTCTAGCAAACACATTCCTTACTTTTTGTCCAAATGCTGCTAGTGAACACTATGGGCCTGAGTCACACGCAAAAGCAAATGCAGCAGCATTTATTCGCAGTCGCCCATCTGTGAGTTTATGCAAATTAATTGCAAACTCCTCCCCTTGTGTACATTTATGCGGCCAAATGTGCAAGGACTGAGACATCCACTTTTAGTGCCTATGCACACTGTAATACCAATTGGTGCTACCTTATATGCCACCATTAATTGCACCATCAGAAATTGCACCAGCCCTATGGTTTCTCCATCTGACCACGGCCTCCTATGCTTGTGTTAGAGACTGTGCTTGTTGTGGAAACAGGAGCAGACACCGGAACAGGTTTAAACAGAAAGTGGGTTGTTTAATGTGAATGGTCATAGACATGAACAATAAGATACACTAAAGTCCAGTAATAAACAAACTGATATACAGTATGTGGCTGAAGGGAACTGTAGTGAATGGGAGTAAACGAATGTTACAAAGATGAATCCAGATAGACTGTGAGAGTGAAGTGGATATCCTGGTTTGACGAATAATGGCTGAAGAGGATATCAGGTAATGCGGTGCTGATGGCTAAAATGGAAATCCAGAAATGCTGTGATGATGGCTGTGCAGGAATGGGTTAGCTGAGGAGACAGATGCAGGCAAGAGTGAGTTAACTGAGAAGACAGGTTCAGGCAGGAGTGGGTGTGGTGGAAGGTGCAGGGCTGATCTCAGCGGAGAGCTAGGCAGAGCGGTGCAGGCTATGCAGGGAGCCAAAGACTGACAAGGAGCTAGGGCAAGCACAAGAGCACAAGTCTAGGTTTCAGGAGTGCAGAGAACTCTCTGACAGCTACGCTGTGAACACATTGCACTGGCAACTACAGGGAGCTCCAAACACCCTTAAGTACCCAGTAGCGGAATGTGATAGGCCAGAGAGAGCAGGTGACCTACAGACGATTGGCCTGTTATGTCACATGGCCAAAGACAAGCTTGGTGGCACCGAGATGCCACTAGACTTACCCTTACCAGGATGGCCCAATGCTGGAGTACAGTCAATGCCAGTCTCCACATGCCATCTCCCCCGACAGAAGGGCCGCGCCACAGCGCCTTCACCAGTAAGGACAGCAAACCTCCACGCCACGAAACCCTGGTCATGACAGCTTGAAACTGTGCATCTGTGAATACTTAATATGTTCTTGAGACAGACTTTTGTTGCGGTTACTTCAAGCCACCACCCTGGCATTTTTCTGCCACCTGCCCCTATCATATACACTCTGTGTAACACATGCTGTAGGGGTCAGAACTTTTCATTAGGGGTGTGCACCGGCCACTTTTTGTGTTATGTGTTTTGGTTTTGGAACTGGATCTTTCTTCGTGTTTTGGATCTGGATTGGTTTTGCCAAAACCACCCTTCCGTGTTTTGGGTTCTGGGTTTTGTGTTTTGGATCTGTATTTTTTTTTAAAAAAGCATAAAAACAGCTAAAATCACATAATTTGTAGGTTTTTCTGCTCCTATGCTATTATTAACCTCAATAACCTTAATTTCCACTCATTTCCAGTCTACTCTGAACACCTCACACCTCACAATAGTGTTTTTATGTCCAAAAGGTTGCACCGAGGTAGCTGGATGACTATGCTAAGCGACACGAGTGGGCGGCACAAACACGTGACCCATCTAGGCGTGAAACTGCAGTGGCAGACAGGATGGCAGTTTGAAAAACTAGGCCCCAAACTGTACATAATGCAAAGAAAAAAAAGAAGTGCAAGATGGAATTGTCCTTGGGCCCTCCCACCCACCCTTATGTTGTATAAACAGGACATGCACACTTTAACAAACCAATCATTTCAGCGCCAGGGTCTGCCACACAACTGTGGCTGAAATGATTGGTTCGTTTGGGCCCCCACAAAACAAGCTGGCAATTAATGTGTCCCTGCACAAACTGGCTCTACGGAGGCAAGATGTCATCCTCATCCTCCTCATCCACCGATTCCTCACCCTCTTCAGTGTGTACATCCTCATCCTCACAAAGTATTAACTCGTCCCCACTTGAATCCACCACCACCACAGGTCCCTCTGTACCTTCTGGAGGCTGGTCTCCCTGGAAGAGCTGATAATTCATTTTGATGAACATCATCTACTCCACATTCTGTGGAAGCAACCTCCTACGCTTTTCACTGACAAGGTTCCCGGCTGCACTAAACACTCTTTCGGAGTACACACTGGAGGGGGGGCAACTCAGGTAAAATAGAGCCAGTTTGTACAGGGGCCTCCAAATTGCCTCTTTTTCCTGCCAGTACAGGTATGGACTGTCTGACATGCCTACTTGGATGCTGTCACCGATGTAATCCTCCACCATTCTGTCAATGGTGACAGTATCATATGCAGTGACAGTAGACATGTCAGAAATTGTTGCCAGGTCCTTCAGTCCAGACCAGATGTCCAAACTTGGTCCTGCCTGCCCTGCATCACCGCCAGCGGGTTGCTTAGGATACCTAAGTTTTTTCCTGGCAGCCCCAGTTGCTGGAGAAAATGAAGAAGGAGCTGTTGACGTGTCACGTTCCGCTTCAGCTGACAGTGTGTTCACCAGCAGGTCTTTGCACCTCTGCAGGCTTGTGTCGGCCGGAAAGAGAGACACCACATAGGCTTTAAACCTAGGATCGAGCACGGTGGCCAAAATGTAGTGGTCTGATTTCAACAGATTGACCACCCTGGAATCCTGGCAAAGCGAATGAAGGGCTTCATCCACAAGTCCCACATGCCGAGCGGAATCGCTCCATCTTAGCTCCTCCTTCACTTTCTCCAGCTGCTTCTGCAAAAGCCTGATGAGGGGAATGACCTGACTCAAGCTGGCAGTGTCTGAACTGACTTCACATGTGGCAATTTCGAAGGGCTGGAGAACCTTGCACAACACGGAAATCATTCTCCACTGCACTTGAGTCAGGTGCATACCCCCTCCTTTGCCTATGTCATAGGTGGATGTATAGGCTTGTATGGCCTTTTGCTGCTCCTCCATCCTCTGAAGCATATAGAGGGTTGAGTTCCACCGCATCACAACCTCTTGCTTCAGGTGATGATGGGCAGGTTCAAGAGTGTTTGCTGGCGCTCCAGTATTCGGCACGCAGTCGCTGAATGGCGAAAGTGGCAAGAAATTTTTCGGGCCACCCAAAGCGTCTCCTGCACGCCCCTGTCGCTTTTCAGAAAATTCTGCACCACCAAGTTTATTGTGTGAGCAAAACATGGGACGTGCTGGAATTTGCCCAGATGTAATGCCCGCACAATATTGGTGGCGTTGTCAGATATCACAAATCCCCAGGAGAGTCTAAGTGGGGTAAGCCACTGGGCGATGATTTCCCTCAGTTTCTCTAAGAGGTTGTCGGCGGTGTGCCTCTTACTGAAACCGGTGATACACAGCGTAGCCTGCCTTGTAATGAGCTGGCGTTTCTGAGATGCTGCTACTGGTGACGCTGCTGCTGTTGCTGCGTAAGGTGATACATCTACCCAGTGGGCTGTCACAGTCATATAGTCCTTAGTCTGCCCTGTTCCACTTGTCCACATGTCCATGGTTAATTGGACATTTTGTACAACAGCATTTTTCAGTACACTGAGGACACTTTTTCTGACGTTTCTGTACAGTCTCGGTATCGCCTGCCTAGTGAAGTGGAATCTAGACGGGATTTAGAACCGGGGACACACTACCTCCATCAATTGTCTAAATCCCACTGCACTAACGGCGGATACCGGACGCACGTCTAACACCAACATAGCAGTCAAGGCCTCAGTTATACGTTTTGCTTCAGGATGACTGCTGTCGTACTTCATCCTCCTTGCTAAGGACTGTTGGAGCATCAATTGTTTAGTAAAAGTAGTGGTGTTCCTACTTCCTCTCTGGGATGATGAACGACTCCCAGCAGCAGCAACAGCAGCAGCGGCAGCAGTAGGCGTAGCAATGCAGGATCCTCCGGAGGAATCCCGGATAGGAGAGTCAGTCATGCCAGTGACATGGCCTGCAGGACTACTTCCGATCCTAAGGAGGAAATTGACGAGGAGGGAGTTGATGGTGTGGTTTGCAGGCACTTGGATACAACAGGACAACGGGATTTAGGTGTCCCTGGACTGCTTTCGGACTTAGCCAAAGTTTCTGAACTTGACAGTAACTTTTTATGAATGCGCTGCAGGTGCCGTATAAGGGAGGATGTTCCTAGGTGGTTGATGTCCCTACCCCTACTTATTTCACCTTTACATATGGTACATATGGCAAGACAGTTGTTGTCCGGATTTGGATAGAAATATTGCCAGACCAAAGAGGTGGAATGTTTGGTCTTCTGCCCAGGCATGACCGTGATGGGCTTTTTCATCCCACGGACAACAACTGTCTCCCCCGGAGCCTGATTTAAACAAACCACATCACCATCAGAATCCTCCTCGCCAACTTCCTCCTCAGCGCCATGTACACCAGTATCCTCATCCTGTTGTACTTCAACAGTGACATCTTCAATTTGCATATCAGCAAGTGGACTGTGGGTGCTCCTTTCAGCACTTGCAGGGGGCGTGCAAATGGTGGAAAGAGCCACCTCTTCCCGTCCAGTGCTGGGAAGGTCAGGCATCGCAACCACCACCACACTTGGACTCTCCTTGGGGATTTGTGATATCTTCTTAGAAAGCACAGTTCTTCGCTGTGCTTTTGCCAGCTTAACTCTTTTGATTATTTTAGTGGGAGGAGGGCTTCCATCGTCATGTGAAGCTGAACCACTAGTCATGAACATACTAGGGATCGACCTTAGCCGTTCCTTGCCACTCCGTGTCGTAAATGGCATATTGGCAAGTTTACGTTTCTCTTCAGATGATTTAAATGTTTTTTTCAAGGTCATTTTCCTGAACTTTGTCATTTGGGATTGTATGTGCCCTCTACTATGACATTGGGCATCGGCCTTGGCAGACGACGTTGATGGCATGTTATCGTCTATGTCATGACTAGTGGCAGCAGCTTCAGCACTAGGAGGAAGTGGTTCTTGATCTTTCTCTATTTTATTTTTATCGGAGAAAGTTTGGTCCTCCATTTATGTTATATCGATTTGATATATACGTGCGGCTAAACACAGAAAATATTTTTTTATTTTTGCTGGAGAGTAGTGCACTTTGTGGGTTACACCTGCCTTTAAGAAAAGAGCCAGCCGGCTCTTTACTTATGGGACACAGGTGCACGCTTGGCGCTGCTCCTTTGTTGATGCACGTGCGGCTACTGCGCACACAATTCACAAACACAGAAACATTTATTTTTTTGGGTTTGGAGTGTACTTTGGGGGTTACAGCACCCTTTAACGGTCAAGCCAGCCGGCCCTTTACTTATGACACAGGCGCACGCTTGGCACTACTTTGTTGATGCACGTGCGGCTACTGCGCACACAATTCACAAACACAGAAAATATTTTTTTTTTTGGTTTGGACTGGAGTGTACTTTCGGGGTTTACAGCACCCTTTAACGGTCAAGCCAGCCGGCCCTTTACTTATGACACTGGCGCACGCTTGGCACTACTTTGTTGATGCACGTGCGGCTACTGCGCACACAATTCACAAACACAGAAAATAATTTTTTTTTTGGTTTGGACTGGAGTGTACTTTCGGGGGTTACAGCACCCTTTAACGGTCAACACAATTCACAAACACAGAAAATATATTATTTTTTTAGCACTTGGGGGGAGCACCCCTGATGGACAGTGCACCCCCTGGACAACACTACAGCACCCCTTTAGGACTGGGACACTGCACAGGACTTTGGAGTGGACACAGCCCCTATGGAGAACTGCCTGCACAACACAGTCCAGCCAGCCCCTATGGACTTTGAAGTAGTGGACACAGCCCCTATTAACAACAGCAGCACAGCACAACACAGCCAGCCCCTATGGACTTTGAAGTAGTGGACAACAGCAGCACTACACTACACTACACTACACAGCCCTAACTCCCACCCTCCCTCTTCACTGTCCACAGCCGAGTGAGAAAATGGCGCCGACGCGGGTACCTTATATAGGATCCAAAACCCGCGAGACTCGGAAGGCGGGATGATGACGTTTTGCCTCGATTTCAGATCTGAGTCAGGCGGGAAAAGTCGAGCCTGACTCGGATCGGACTCTGATCGGGGGGGCTCGGGGGGGTTCGGATTTCAGAAATCCGAACCCGCTCACCCCTACTTTTCATGCATGTGCAGTTGCAAATAATCAACTTTGTGAACATAGACATTGTGTGCGGATTGCTTGTGAATCAGCTAAGGAGAGAAGATGGTCATTATTATTTTATAGTCATTGATTTATAAATGTTTTACCTCATCATGACTACATCAATTTCTGCTATGATTACCAAAGTACCAGTAATGCACCTGCATTGTGATGATTACCTAAAAAATCTAAGCAATAATATTTGCCTCTCTCAACAACCATGTTTTGGGTCTACAGTATTTCCCTGTTTTACTATGTTTAATATTATTAAAAGAGAGAACAATATAGAATACAGTATATTGGAAGATGACTCTTATTAGTGAGCAACAACTGTGTATCCAATATCATACATTTTAAATTTAGAAAACAGTAATATTTATGAAATGTTACAGAACAATGACAGCACAATTCTCACAGTGCACAAGGGCCTTGTCATCTCCTTAAATGTCGCTGATTGTCTGTCTTGCTGCTTGAACTGAAATGGCTATATATTTTAATATTTTTTTTAACATAGAATTACTTTCAAAATCACAATTCCCCACAAGTATTGAAGAAGTTAAAAATACAGTACTATAAAATGAAGCCATTTAAGTTCAAATCAGAACAATTTCAAGCATCTCTAGTCAACAACAACAGGAACACTACATGAGAACATCATATCCTTCTGATTTTATTGTGCTCCTGCTAATTGAATTTCAGCCACTTTACAGCTATGTTGCAGCTATATCTAAGCTGTTCTGAACTGACAATACTTAAGTACAGTACTCTGTGATCACAGTATGAGATAAGTCTGACTAGCAACTTACAAGCGGCACTGACCACAGACACGCCTTTACATGTTTGTGAACAGCAATTACTAAATGAAACAGGACAGAGCAATTCTTACATTGATCGATAAGTGTACTATTAACCACTTTACAGTAGGGGTGAGCGGGTTCGGATTTCTGAAATCCGAGCCCCCCCCCTGTGTTGTGCTGTGCTGCTGTTGTTAATAGGGGCTGTGTCCACTACTTCAAAGTCCATAGGGGCTGGCTGGACTGTGTTGTGCAGGCAGTTCTCCATAGGGGCTGTGTCCACTCCAAAGTCCTGTGCAGTGTCCCAGTCCTAAAGGGGTGCTGTAGTGTTGTCCAGGGGGTGCACTGTCCATCAGGGGTGCTCCCCCCAAGTGCTAAAAAAATAATATATTTTCTGTGTTTGTGAATTGTGTGCGCAGTAGCCGCACGTGCATCAACAAAGTAGTGCCAAGCATGCGCCTGTGTCATAAGTAAAGGGCCGGCTGGCTTGACCGTTAAAGGGTGCTGTAACCCCCGAAAGTACACTCGAGTCCAAACCCAAAAAAAATTTATTTTCTGTGTTTGTGAATTGTGTGCGCTGTAGCCGCACGTGCATCAACAAAGTAGTGCCAAGCGTGCGCCTGTGTCATAAGTAAAGGGCCGGCTGGCTTGACCGTTAAAGGGTGCTGTAACCCCCGAAAGTACACTCCAGTCCAAACCAAAAAAAAAAATATTTTCTGTGTTTGTGAATTGTGTGCGCAGTAGCCGCACGTGCATCAACAAAGTAGTGCCTAGCGTGCGCCTGTGTCATAAGTAAAGGGCCGGCTGGCTTGACCGTTAAAGGGTGCTGTAACCCCCAAAGTACACTCCAAACCAAAAAAAATAAATGTTTCTGTGTTTGTGAATTGTGTGCGCAGTAGCCGCACGTGCATCAACAAAGGAGCAGCGCCAAGCGTGCGCCTGTGTCCCATAAGTAAAGAGCCGGCTGGCTCTTTTCTTAAAGGCAGGTGTAACCCACAAAGTGCACTACTCTCCAGCAAAAATAAAAAAATATTTTCTGTGTTTAGCCGCACGTATATATCAAATCGATATAACATAAATGGAGGACCAAACTTTCTCCGATAAAAATAAAATAGAGAAAGATCAAGAACCACTTCCTCCTAGTGCTGAAGCTGCTGCCACTAGTCATGACATAGACGATAACATGCCATCAACGTCGTCTGCCAAGGCCGATGCCCAATGTCATAGTAGAGGGCACATACAATCCCAAATGACAAAGTTCAGGAAAATGACCTTGAAAAAAACATTTAAATCATCTGAAGAGAAATGTAAACTTGCCAATATGCCATTTACGACACGGAGTGGCAAGGAACGGCTAAGGTCGATCCCTAGTATGTTCATGACGAGTGGTTCAGCTTCACATGACGATGGAAGCCCTCCTCCCACTAAAATAATCAAAAGAGTTAAGCTGGCAAAAGCACAGCGAAGAACTGTGCTTTCTAAGAAGATATCACAAATCCCCAAGGAGAGTCCAAGTGTGGTGGTGGTTGCGATGCCTGACCTTCCCAGCACTGGACGGGAAGAGGTGGCTCTTTCCACCATTTGCATGCCCCCTGCAAGTGCTGAAAGGAGCACCCACAGTCCACTTGCTGATATGCAAATTGAAGATGTCACTGTTAAAGTACAACAGGATGAGGATACTGGTGTAGCTGGCGCTGAGGAGGAAGTTGGCGAGGAGGATTCTGATGGTGATGTGGTTTGTTTAAATCAGGCTCCGGGGGAGACAGTTGTTGTCCGTGGGATGAAAAAGCCCATCACGGTCATGCCTGGGCAGAAGACCAAACATTCCACCTCTTTGGTCTGGCAATATTTCTATCCAAATCCGGACAACAACTGTCTTGCCATATGTACCATATGTAAAGGTGAAATAAGTAGGGGTAGGGACGTCAACCACCTAGGAACATCCTCCCTTATACGGCACCTGCAGCGCGTTCATAAAAAGTTACTGTCAAGTTCAGAAACTTTGGCTAAGACCGTAAGCAGTCCAGGGACACCTAAATCCCGTTGTCCTGTTGAATCCAAGCGCCTGCAAACCACACCGTCAACTCCCTCCTCGTCAATTTCCTCCTTAGTCTGGATCGGAAGTAGTCCTGCAGGCCATGTCACTGGCATGACTGACTCTCCTATCCGGGATTCCTCCGGAGGATCCTGCATTGCTACGCCTACTGCTGCCGCTGCTGCTGTTGCTGCTGCTGGGGGTCGTTCATCATCCCAGAGAGGAAGTAGGAACACCACTACTTTTACTAAACAATTGACGCTCCAACAGTCCTTAGCGAGGAGGATGAAGTACGACAGCAGTCATCCTGAAGCAAAACGTATAACTGAGGCCTTGACTGCTATGTTGGTGTTAGACGTGCGTCCGGTATCCGCCATTAGTGCAGTGGGATTTAGACAATTGATGGAGGTAGTGTGTCCCCGGTTCCAAATCCCGTCTAGATTCCACTTCACTAGGCAGGCGATACCGAGACTGTACAGAAACGTCAGAAAATGTGTCCTCAGTGTCCTGAAAAATGCCGTTGTACAAAATGTCCAATTAACCACGGACATGTGGACAAGTGGAACAGGGCAGACTAAGGACTATATGACTGTGACAGCCCACTGGGTAGATGTATCACCTTACGCAGCAACAGCAGCAGCGTCACCAGTAGCAGCATCTCAGAAACGCCAGCTTGTTACAAGGCAGGCTACACTGTGTATCACCGGTTTCAGTAAGAGGCACACCGCCGACAACCTCTTAGAGAAACTGAGGGAAATCATCGCCCAGTGGCTTACCCCACTTAGACTCTCCTGGGGATTTGTGATATCTGACAACACCACCAATATTGTGCGGGCATTACAAATTCCAGCACGTCCCATGTTTTGCTCACACAATAAACTTGGTGGTGCAGAATTTTCTGAAAAGTGACAGGGGCGTGCAGGAGACGCTTTGGGTGGCCCGAAAAATTTCTGGCCACTTTCGCCATTCAGCAACTGCGTGCCGAAGACTGGAGCACCAGCAAACACTCTTGAACCTGCCCCGCCATCACCTGAAGCAAGAGGTTGTGACGCGGTGGAAAACAACCCTCTATATGCTTCAGAGGATGGAGGAGCAGCAAAAGGCCATACAAGCCTATACATCCACCTATGACATAGGCAAAGGAGGGGGTATGCACCTGACTCAAGCGCAGTGGAGAATGATTTCCGTGTTGTGCAAGGTTCTCCAGCCCTTCGAACTTGCCACACATGAAGTCAGTTCAGACACTGCCAGCTTGAGTCAGGTCATTCGCCTCATCAGGCTTTTGCAGAAGCAGCTGGAGAAAGTGAAGGAGGTGCTAAGACGGAGCGATTCCGCTCGGCATGTGGGACTTGTGGATGAAACCCTTCATTCGCTTTGCCAGGATTCCAGGGTGGTCAATCTGTTGAAATCAGACCACTACATTTTGGCCACCGTGCTCGATCCTAGGTTTAAAGCCTATGTGGTGTCTCTCTTTCCGGCCGACACAAGCCTGCAGAGGTGCAAAGACCTGCTGGTGAACACACTGTCAGCTGAAGCGGAACGTGACACGTCAACGGCTCCTTCTTCATTTTCTCCCGCAACTGGGGCTGTCAGGAAAACACTTAGGTATCCTAAGCAACCCGCTGGCGGTGATGCAGGGCAGGCAGGACCAAGTTTGGACATCTGGTCCGGACTGAAGGACCTGGCAACAATTTCTGACATGTCTACTGTCACTGCATATGATACTGTCACCATTGACAGAATGGTGGAGGATTACATCGGTGACAGCATCCAAGTAGGCATGTCAGACAGTCCATACCTGTACTGGCAGGAAAAAGAGGCAATTTGGAGGCCCCTGTACAAACTGGCTCTATTTTACCTGAGTTGCCCCCCCTCCAGTGTGTACTCCGAAAGAGTGTTTAGTGCAGCTGGGAACCTTGTCAGCGAAAGGCGTAGGAGGTTGCTTCCACAGAATGTGGAGAAGATGATGTTCATCAAAATGAATTATCAGCTCTTCCAGGGAGACCAGCCTCCAGAAGGTAAAGAGGGACCTGTGGTGGATTCAAGTGGGGACGAGTTAATACTTTGTGAGGATGAGGATGTACACACTGAAGAGGGTGAGGAATCGGTGGATGAGGAGGATGAGGATGACATCTTGCCTCCGTAGAGCCAGTTTGTGCAGGGACACATTAATTGCCTGCTTGTTTTGTGGGGGCCCAAATGAACCAATCATTTCAGCCACAGTTGTGTGGCAGACCCTGTCGCTGAAATGATTGGTTTGTTAAAATGTGCATGTCCTGTTTATACAACATAAGGGTGGGTGGGAGGGCCCAAGGACAATTCCATCTTGCACTTCTTTTTTTTCTTTGCATTATGTACAGTTTGGGGCCTAGTTTTTCAAACTGCCATCCTGTCTGCCACTGCAGTTTCACGCCTAGATGGGTCACGTGTTTGTGCTGCCCACTCGTGTCGCTTAGCATAGTCATCCAGCTACCTTGGTGCAACCTTTTGGACATAAAAACACTATTGTGAGGTGTGACGTGTTCAGAATAGACTGGAAATGAGTCGAAATTAAGGTTATTGAGGTTTATAATAGCATAGGAGCAGAAAAACCTACAAATTCTATGATTTTAGCTGTTTTTATGCTTTTTTTCAAAAAAATACAGATCCAAAACACAAAACCCAGAACCCAAAACACAGAAGGGTGGTTTTGGCAAAACCAATCCAGATCCAAAACACGAAGATAGATCCAGATCCAAAACCAAAACACAAAACACGAAAAGTGGCCGGTGCACACCCCTACTTTACAGTAGGAAATACATGTTATATTTTTTGTGTGTATGAAGGGGGGGATCTGAGTGAGGGGGAGCACTGTGTGTGTGAGGGGAGGCTGAGTGAGGAGGAGAGCTGTGTAAGGGGAGGTGTAAGGGGTGAGCTGTGGTGGGGTCTGAAAGAGGGGTGAATGTTGTGTGTGTTTGAGGGGAGGAGATATGTGTAAGAAGGGGGAAGATCTGAAGGAGTGGGGAGAGGTGTGTGTTTATATATATATATATATATATATATCTACACATTAATATGGAGCCCTGAGGCAATATTCTGCATAGGGCCCTGTGGGATCTTAATCCAGCTCTGGGACTGAACAGAAGGGAGGAAGTGTGGAGCCATGGGCAATAACAAAGAGGGAGGAGTAGGTTGTCCCCTCCCATCATCACCCCGGTTTCTCCTCTTTTCCACAGAGTAGGGTCCTACCTACTACCCTGGCCCTGATGTCAGCTGGTCCAGTTTGCACGGAGGAGAGAACAGGGTTGCTGTGTCTCTGCTGCTGATGGGAGGCCTGAGCCGGGTGCTTTTGCTGAGAGCCTGGACCATGGAATCTGTGTCTGATAGAAGCCTAAGCGGTGAGTCTGGTGAGGTCACGACTGACTGCTCTGACAGCAAATGCCAAAAAGGGGCACTACTATGGCAATGCCGATGATTTATACTAGGGACACGATGACAAGCGCCCCTGATCCCGGTTAGACTGGGTATACTAATGAAAGCTCCGCAAAGTTTAAAGAGAATGTTTAAACCCATGATGACTACATACAGGTCAGATATGTGACTAATAACCTTGCCACCCTTTGAGCATCACTTCTGGTCCCAGGGGGATGTAGGAGGTGGGGCGGAGACTCATATTAATTGAGATGGGTATATATGGAGGTTATATGAGTATGTATATTTATGTCCTGTGTCCTATGTGTGATGTCCTGATGAAGACTACGTTTATGCGGCCGAAACGTTGACCCTCTGACATCTTTTATCTTAAACATGATGTGATATTAAAGTAGGTTATTCAATTTTTTTGAAGCCTGAAGAGAAGCCCTGGTGAGTGTGTTCTTTTTGTCTGGCAATGTATTTTTGATTTTCTTCGGAGCACCATTGAATGGCAACACTAGTCTGCTGCTTAAGGTGTGTGCTAACCCTCGTCGGACTATACAGGTTGAGCCTCCCATGTCCAAATATTCTGAAATACGGAGTATTCTAATATTTTTAGCATGACTGAGAAAGTTAAACCTTTGCTTTTTGATGGTTCAATGTACATAAACTTTGTTTAAAGCACAAAATTATTAAAATACAGTATAAAATAACCTTCAGGCTGTGTGTATAAGGTGTATATGAAACATAAATGAATATCATGTATGTACACAAACTTTTTTTGATACACAATATTGTATAAAACTGCCTGCAGGCTGTGTGTATAAATGTATATAAAACATAAATGCATTCTGTGTTTAGGTTTGGGTCCCATTCCCGAGATATTGCATTATGGTATGCAAATATTCCAAAATACGGAATATTCCGATATCCAAAAATGTGTGTGTATATATATATATATATATATATATATATATAGTGTATGAATCAGCGGCACTCCAAGAACAACACACTTCACAAACGCAGGAGAGTTCAACTCACCTGCGTTTGTGAAGTGTGTTGTTCTTGGAGTGCCGCTGATTTATACGCTGTATTGGGGAAGTATTTGCACTTCCCACAGAGAGCACCCAAACTTATATTTCTTCATGGGAGTGCCATTTACTCGTGACTGATATATATATATATATATATATATAAATATGAAAAAATGGGAGACAGGAATGAGCACCTGATAGTGTAGTAATTTTGATTTCATTGAGGGAATGTGCTCTATATATGTGCATACCATATATACACTTCTTGACAGTATCGGTTAGGTCTTTTAGCATCAACAGGGAGCTCCACTTTGTGGTATATTTTCATCAATACATCACCTTTTTATCCCCAAATTTCTAGAATGCCACCGATGTAATGAACAGCAACCATTTCAAATTCAAATAAATTGCTACTGTAGTGTAATATGTTAGTGACTCATAACAATTATTCACACAATATACATATTACACAAAAAAACACAAAATTAAAAGAAGGTGCCTATCTTAGTTCCATAGTGGATAATTCTTAGGGGTACAAGTTTGGCACAGTCAAGGAAAGTCCAGCAAAAGGTGAGTGGTAGCAGATTGTGAAGAAGGTGAAGGACCCAATGCTTTTTGCCTCTGTAATGCTTCTTCAGGGGTTATGGGGATGTGTACAGGTAGGGTTTATATACCCAACCTCATATCTGTTAATTAATTCCAATTTGGCGCCAAATGGCGCTGACTTATGGTCCATAGCTAGCTAGGACCGGAAGTGCGCGTCACTTCCGGTTTTTGCTGTATACAAGAAGTGTGGGTTACTTCCAGTTCCTGATACCGGAGGTCCCGCACTGAGTGTGTCTCTATTCACACTCTATAGTGCATGTTACCTTTAGTTGCTAAGGATAGAGACCTTTAATTAAGGTGGATAGTGGCCATTTTTCTAGAGGTATTTGGGTGAGGATGTTAAGGTTAATACAGACATCGGTGGGAATATTTAGCCTTAGGATATGATAAATATCTAATATGATCCATCTACTGTAGTACAGCACTAATATTCACCCGTAATGTTATAAACTTACACTAATATGATAGTATATTACTTGGCCATTTCTCAAAATTGTGACCCATCATGGTGTCTGCCATTTTGTTGGTGGTCTTAGCACCATAAATGATAATATTGGCCATTACTATTAAAACATAATTAAGAAAATATGGAAAGAACGTACTTAGATATTTTTAAGCATAATGATATTATTTTTTTAAATAAAAACTATATATTATATGTATAAAAAATAATGTATAAAAATATATATAAAATGTGTATGAAAATATAAATATATATATATATATATATATATATAAAAAATCCAAATATATATAAAATATACAAAATATATTTGAGACTAAAAAGGAATTTTTGATGATATTTCTTTGGATAGTAGACCTATAATTAATTTATGAAAAATATAAAAAAAAAATAATTAGATGCCTAAAAAATAATAATCTACTCAAGAATATGACCATACCATCTCCTAGTAAAATCAATCATTTAAGTCATTGAAATTAATGTTTATAAAACACTAATAAAACCAGTAGAACCCATGTGTATCCTTGTAGTTAAAGGGGATAATATATAAACATTTTTAATAAAAACTAGGTAGAAAATAAATGTATAAAATATATATATATATATATATATATATATATACAGTCAGATGCATAAATATTGGGACATTGACAGAATTTTCATATTTTGGCCTCTATTCACCACCACAATGGCTTTTAAATGAAACAAACAAGATATGCTTTAAATGCAGACTTTCAGATTTAATTTGAGGGTAATTTCATCCAAATCAGGTGAACGGTGTAGGAATTACAACGGTTTCTATATGTGCCTCCCACTTTTTAAGGGGCCAAAAGTAATGGGACTATCAACTCAAAAGCTATTTCATGGACAGGTGTGGGCTATTCCCTCGTTATTTCATTATCAATTAAGTAGATAAAAGGTCTGGAGTTGATTCTAGGTGTGACATTTGCATTTGGAATCAGTTGCTGTCGACTCTCAATATGAGATCCAAAGAGCTGTCACTATCAGTGAAGCAAGCCATCATTAGGCTGAAAAATCAAAACAAACCCATCAGAGAGATAGAAAAAACATTAGGCGTGGCCAAATCAACTGTTTGGAACATTCTTAAAAAGATAGAACGCACCGGAGAGCTCAGCAACACCAAAAGACCCAGAAGACCACGGAAAACAACTGTGGTGGATGACAGAAGAATTATTTCCCAGGTGAAGAAAAACCCCTTCACAACAGTTGACCAAGTCAAGAACACTCTCCAGGGGGTAGGTGTATATGTGTCAAAGTCAACAATCAAGAGAAGACTTCACAAGAGTGAATATAGAGGGTTCACCACAAGATGTAAACCATTGGTGAGCCTCAAAAACAGGAAGACCAGATTACAGTTTGCCAAACAACATCTAAAAAAAGCCATTACAGTTCTGGAACAATATCCTATGGACAGATGAGACAAAGATCAACTTGTAACAGAGTGATGGGGAGAGAAGAGTTTGGAGAAGGAAAGGAACTGCTCATGATCCAAAACATACCACCTCATCAGCGAAGCATGGTCATGGCTTGGGCATGTATGGCTGCCAATGGAACTGGTTCCCTTGTATTTATTGATGATGTGACTGCTGACAAAAGCAGCAGAATGAATTCTGAAGTGTTTTGGGCAATATTATATGCTCATATTCAGTCAAATGCTTCAGAACTCATTGGACAGCGCTTCACAGTGCAGATGGACAATGACCCGAAGCATACTGCAAAAGCAACCAAAGAGTTTTTTAAGGCTAAAAAGTGGAATGTTATGCAATGGCCAAGTCAATCCCCTGACCTGAATCCGATTGAGCATGCATTTCACTTGATGAAGACAAAACTGAAGGGAAAATGCCCCAAGAACAAGCAGGAAGTGAAGACATTTGCAGTAGAGGCCTGGCAGAGCATCACCAGGGATGAAACCCAACGTCTGGTGATGTCTATGCATTCCAGACTTCAGGCTGTAACTGCCTGCAAAGGATTTGCAACAATGTATTAAAAAGTGAAAGTTAGATTTAGGATTGTTTAGTTTGTCCCATTACTTTTGGCCCCTTAAAAAGTGGGAGGCACATATAGAAACTGTTGTAACTCCTACACCGTTCACCTGATTTGGATGTAACTACCCTGAAATTTAATCTGATAGTCTGCAGTTAAAGCACATCTTGTTTGTTTCATTTCAAAGCCATTGTGGTGGTGAATAGAGGCCAAAATATGAAAATTCTGTCAATGTCCCAATATTTATGCACCTGACTGTATGTGTGTGTATATATATATATATATATATATATATATATATATATATGTAAAATCAAAATATATATGTCATTATATAAATCAATCATTCAAGTCAATGAAATTAATATTTAAAAAACACTAATAAAACCAGTAGAACCTATATGCATCCTCGTAGTTAAAGGGGACTGGTATATTTTGTATCTTTTATACATAGTTTGATATATATCAAATGGGTGTATATATATATATATATATATATATATATATATATACACTAAAGTCAGCCCTGGAGATTATCTTGTATTGTATATCCATCTTTGTAAGCCATTTTAGGAGATTCCATTTATCTCCTCTGCTGTGGAAAGAGGCGTCTTATGTCCTCAGATGCTTCCTGCAGCATTGGCATATTTACACACAGCAGTTGCATCCAAAGACATAGCTCAGAACAATGACAAATCATGCCCACAGTAGAGGGAAATATGGGATTCCTTTCCTGCCCCTGAGAGCTCCAGTGGAATTTGGTTCCAATGACTTTATGATTCAGTAATAGGGAGGTCCCATGAGAGTCCCCTTCAATTTGCTTCATGGGAAGCTACATTTTAAACAGAAGTTACACAAAAGCAAACTTGATTTTTAAGTTGGCTACTTTCAACAACAGTTTCTTCTAATCTAAAAAGAACAATTAAAATCATGCAAACTTGTAAATTTAGAACATTTTCATTTTTGCCAGTGGAGTATAAAAAATAAGGAAATCAGGTTGTATCATCTAATATGGCAGCTGTGCTTAAAATAGGTTCCCACTATTTTTAATTTACATTCTTCCTGCTGTAAAGCCTATTCCCTAAGGAAGTCTGTGTTTTCAATAAGCCATGAACATGTTTTCAAGCACAAAGTCCCAAGCAAAGTCTTTTGGATTTTTTTCTTAGCGAAATGATTCTGCTATGTTGTCAGAAAACATTTCATTATTGAAAGCATTTGTGTGGAGTACAATCTGGATGGGATTTTCCCCAGTCATTTCCATTTCTCTCACCACTATAAAATATTTCATTTACTTTAATCTGATTATTGCAAATCCACTATAGCATTAAATATTTCATTTCTGCCATATAAAAATAAAATAGTGATGGAAATAATCAGAAACACTTCACGGCAATACTCATTTTTATGTGCAAAACTGCGCTCGAATTACTTGACCAGAAAATAGTTCATTTAAAATAAATATGGAATAAAAATGAATATTGGAGATATTTTTATTACACTTGCTTTAATATAGGTATCAGGCAAATTTTATATGGTAAAGTAATATAAAAAGATTATTTTAAGTTATATTAGAAGATTTTTTTCTACATGAAGTCACCTTTGGTAAAATGCAGTGCTATATACACATAAATGATTGTCTAGTGACAATGCAAATTCTGTAATTCATTGAAAAAATTCAATTAACAAAATTTTCACAACAAAAAAGACAATGCAAATTTATTATAATTTACCAGCAATAAATGTTGTATTTGGTTGCTATATTTAGGTAGAACTGTAAGGTGTTCATCACATTTCTTCTAATTTACCATACAAGAATACTGTATATTGGGCCTGGTTCAGAGGTCCACACTTAGCCAATTTTTGCACATTTCAGCAATATTTTACTACTGCACATGTGTGGAAAGCCCAAGAAACCCATACTGCACATGCGCAAGCCTAACTGTATGATAGCAGTCACAGTTGTGTGCGGGATCGGTATCGGTAGAAAAGACCACTGTGTCATCATGGGCATTTGTGGGAGGTGACCTGAAGTGAATTCAAAATGAGGCTGTATTATGGGTATTTAAATGCATGTGGCTGCATTCTCTTTTGTAGTAATGCAGTCACAGAGGCTATTTGTTGAGGGACTTGAGATGGATACACTGAGCAGCCCATAGGCTGATGGTGGTGCTTTGATGGTGTAGTTTTTTTAATCACCAGCAGATTTGACTGTACTTAGATAATGGAAGTGGGCGTCTCAGGCTTTACTCAGTCTTCCGCATGCTATTACTGAGGGTGAATGCTGAAACTGGTTTGCATATTTTTCCTATTGCAAATACGTAAGAAATCTCATCCGCACATGAGTTGCATCCACATCTGAATCAGGTCTATTTTATTACCCGAATTATTAGAGAGCAGTTTGTTATCCACTTTTTGACAACCCTATCTAATTAAATGTCCCACCAACCATCCCCATATGTGTAAAATATATGTTGAACTTCCCAACAGGAACCTTTCATTGTTATCTGAAGCTGAGAGACAGTTTCACTGCAGCTCTCAGTCCTGGTGATCTTCATCTGCATATACATTAGATCACAAAAAGCTCATTTTGATTTACTAAAAGGCTTCTGTGTTGATGGTGAAATGTTTTCCTCACTGCATGGGTCTAGCTGAGGGTTGCAATTAGAGATTTATAATGTCAACTTTTCAGAAAAGTGATACTTTTTCCCCTAAACCTGCAGTGTTCCTATGGATTTCCCCATCACTGGTGCTCCCCCATCCTTTTCCCGGTGTCCAGTCTGTCTCCCCCCATGTCCTCTTTCCTCCCCCTGCTTCTATCTCCAACCCCCTGCATACTTTCTCCAGTGCGGTGTCCACTCTGTTCCCCACGTATCCTTCCGCTGCTGCTGTGTATCGTACACCACATACTTTCCCAGATGCATAGGCCGCTCTGTCCCTCCTCCCCCCAGGCCACCACCGCCATATCCACTGCCCCCACCCCCACCCCCCAGTCCCTCTCACCTCTCTCCACCCCCTGGAGCCTGGACGGAAGCCTGGACTGGAGCCTTTTGACTGTCTTCTGCCAGTGAGTCAGAGCAGAAGCAGTGTGGGCTGCACACAGGTCTGTGGTGCCCCGGAGCTCATAACTCCCAGAGCTCTACAGTGCGCATAAAGCAGGGCAGGAACTGAATAGATCCCTCTGCTGGCTGCAGTGGTTGCCATGTAAATCTTCACAGGCCGCTGTGAAACAGCAGCCTGTGAAGATTATCGGGGGCTGAACACCATCTAAGGATGGCGAACAGTAACACCACCGAGTTCTGAAAAAAATGTTTTTCTTTGGAACTTGATGAATAGGCCTGACACTTAATTTAAACAAAAGTATGCGAAAGTGTTAATTTTCAC
The DNA here is from genome assembly GCA_031769625.1 of Taudactylus pleione. Classification (NCBI taxonomy): domain Eukaryota; kingdom Metazoa; phylum Chordata; class Amphibia; order Anura; family Myobatrachidae; genus Taudactylus; species Taudactylus pleione. Next base: position 10,060,657 of record JAUIMM010001311.1, on the reverse strand, counting down.
CTAGTTTTGTATAAATTAATTGATGATGAATATATCTCATAGTCACCTCTGTAATAGCAGTACTGTTTTTCAATGAGAAATGCTACTGAAACAAAGAAAAAAAAGTAACCCTACTCTCCTACAGGACTGGCACCTGTCTGCCTAAACCTCCAAAGTACCTATGGACAGGTACTGTATGTGTCTCTCTGGTCTATAAAGTAGAACAAATGTAACAGGCCTCAAATGGGTGCAGCAAAAATCCTAGAAGAAGGTATTTGAGAAAACAACTAATTAAATCCATCAAAGTAGTACTTTTGTTTAAATATACAGTAGATTATATATATTTTGCATTGGTACGTTTTATTTCATAAAGATCCATAATGTTTAATTACAGTACTTACTTTCCTATAAGGAGTTGGCTGGCATGTTGCCTGATTTGCGAAGGATGTGCTGATTGCTTTGCTAGTTGGCAGCAGATAACACTTCTGTAACTACAGTAACTGTAGAATATAAGGCTGCTGAGTTTGACCACAGATGCTTTGCGAGAAAGGTGACTGTTAATCTTTAACAAGACTGAATTGAGCCATCTATAAGGTAAATGCTGTTTGTCCATAATGTTAATAAATTAATGCTTTTCTACTTGTATAGCACTAACTATTACACCTATTGTAAAGCCAGGTACACACTGGAGCGATGTTGGGCCGATATGCCGTTTCATAATGACATATTGCCTACATCGCTCAGTGTGTCATGATGATTGCGCGCTCTTGCGGTTGCTAGCGACAGTTGCCAGGTTTGATGTGCTGAACATCAAACCTAGTGATATCGCTAGCGGACAGTGCATTTTAATGAATGACGTAACAGTGATCGTTAAGTAATTCATTAAAGTCGTCCAGTATGGACGCACAATCACCATTCACGGCCATTCAATCTGATGTCCGTACGATTGCCCGTTGCTCCATTGCATATCCAGCGTTAGTTATAAATGTTACTGCTTAAATATTTATCTCCATAACTCTTTCAAATTGTTTATGTTGTTAAGATGTATTCTCTGATCAATACAATTAGACTCAAAGCAATATTTAAAATGTTTAACTTTCATGATTGATATAATGCAATAGATTTTTTTTAACTGGGAACTGTAAGTCTGAAATTTACCTCTCCAATTCAGTTGATAACATGGTTACAAATCAACTAAAAAATCTTGTAATACAGTAGAAATTTTAAAATTGTGAAGAATTCAATAGACTGCAAAAGAGTAAGCATAATCCAAATGAATTTGTTATTCTGAGAATCTGAATAGAATTTACATATATTTATTTCTAGTAAAGAATATTATGTAAAATCTGGAAAATCTGTTATACACATGAGCCATATAAAGTATTTGACTTTATTACTTGTGAACAATGGGCCTGATTCAAAGATGTGCGCTAATGCAAATGCAACAATATACTCACAGATTGTCATTGCTAAAATATGCTAATAACTTCCAAAGCACAGCCTATCATAGGGACTCTCACTGCTGCTTTACCATATCCGTCCAACGACGTGCTACAGTGTAAACATCAGTAACATCGGCGTACATCGGGCAGCCATGCTGCATAAGAGATGTGCACTGACGTCCGTGTTTTGGTTTTGGATCTATTACTTCCCTGGTTTTGAATCTGGAATGGTTTTGCCAAAAAATCACCTCCGTTTTTTGTTTTTTCGGTTTTGGTTTTGGATCTGGATTTTTTCTAAAAAAAATCATAGAAACAGCTACATAAAATGTTCCTACAGTATTATTAACCTCAATAACATTTATTTCCACTCGTTTCCAGTCAATTTTGACCACCTCACAGGTCACTATATTTTTATCATCCAGTTTAGGCCCAAAATTTGCACCAAGCTAGCTGGCTGACTAAGCTAAGTGGCAGCAGTGGGCAGCACAAACACATGGCAGTTCAACTTCAAACATGGCACATCAGGAAATGCTTTTATGATTCAAGAGAGACCTGAGGGAGTTGGAGTATGTATGTAGTTGAAGGGAGGGCAAGGACAGGAAGGGTTGATTGGTAGAAAATTAAGGCCCTCATTCAGAGCCACTCGCTAGCGGCAGTACGCTCGTTCCGAGCGATGTTCACACATCTACGCATGCGTACGGTTTTTACTACTCATGCGCGAACCAGTCAGTGCGACTGAAAATTGTTTGTACACAATATAGCGAGTGCCTGCTATTTTGAGTGACAGAATGAGGCGTATGTGGGTGGTAACAGGGGAAGGTGCTTGAAAACGGGGAGTGGAGATCAGAACGCAGGCGTACTTAAAGGTCAAAACGGGCGTTTTATGGGGGTGCATAATTAATATAGCAGCGTCATTGACCACGTCACTTGTTTTTTTTTAACACAGAACTGCTCGCAAAATAGCAGTTGAAAAAACCAACCACAAGAATAGCGAGCAGTTCATATCCTGTTCGATGTACTCGATTAATCTAATAAATAGCGGACATGACGTATGGTGCGAGCGGCCAGGGGGCGTTTTTAACAAATAAACGAGCGTATGTTTTGCTCGCTCATTCAGACTTAGAGGTGTGAACAGACTGCAATGTGCGAACGGATCATTTGAATAGCCACCCCTTGTTTTTGAACGAACGAACGCAAATAGCGAACGGCTCTGAATGAGGGCCTACATTTTTTTTTTGAGTCAGAAGAAAATTTATGAGGGAGAAGGGGAGGGGAGGCATTTACCAAAAAAATGTGATACATTCACATCCGTCCTTATCACAGAAGAATCCTTGAGCAATGCTGCTGCTGCTGCTGGGTGTTGATTTTCTTATCCCAGAAGGAGACCAGGAACACTTCTAGTAGTGCTTTCCACATGAAAAAGCATTTGCAAACCTGTACAGGGACATTAAAAAAAAACATAGTTAGTGGCCTCAAGTGTAAGAGCTATGATTTAAGGCAGGGACAGTCAACTCTGGTCCTCGAGAGCTACCAACAGTGCATGTTTTCCTGGTCTCCTCACAGAATCACAAGTGTAATAATTAACTCCACCTGTGGATCTTTCTAAATGTGTTGGTGAGTAATGAATACACCTGTGCACCAGCTAGGTCATCTTGAAAACATGAACTCACGAGGACTGAGGTTGGCTACCCCTGATTTAAGGCCTTACGTTGTGTCTTTCTTGAGAATCCTGCGCCTGCTTCTGTGGCTAGGAGTGGATTTTCATCCCAGAAGGGAACCAGGAAGAGTGCTTTCCAAAAACAAATAAACAATTGACTTAAATAATCCTTTGCAAACCTTCTGTAAAGGGATTTTCCAACCTGTAGAGGGACATAAAAACAACATAGTTAGTTAGTGGCCTCAAAGTGCCACTTAACCAGCACAGATATGTGGACAAGTGTAAGATCTATGATTTAAGGCAGGGGTAGCCAACCCTGGTCCTCGAGAGCTACCAACAGTGCATGTTTTCCAGGTCTCCTCACAGAATCACAAATGTAATAAATAATTAACTCCACCTGTGGATCTTTTCAAAATGTGGTGCTGAGTAATGAATGCACCTGTGCACCTGCTAGGTGATCTGGAAAATGTGAACTGTTAGTAGCTCTCGGGGACCGATGTTGACCACCCCTGATTCATGGCCTTATGTTGTGTCTTTCTTGAGAATCCTGTGCCTGCTTCTTTGGCTAGGAGTGGATTTTTCATCCCAGAAGGGGACCAGGAAGAGTGCTTTCCAAAAACAATTGACTTAAATAATCCTTTGCAAACCTTCGGTAAAGGCATTTCCCAACCTGTACAGGGACATTAAAAAAACAGAAAAATGCTGCATACACACAGGATGATTTTTCTGAACAATATTGATTTCGTTGAATGATATATCGTTAATTTTTAGGCACTAACGATGCGCGTTCCCGCATGGACAATAAAGATATTATTCACTGTCCATGCATGCAGGCTAACTTGGACAATATCATCAATTATTCCTGCTCAGAGATGTGGCTGGATGACTCACTGAAAGATATCTTTGAAAGATATATTTCAAGTCATTGGTGGTACAGATCATAGCATGTGTATGCACCTTTCGTTAGTGGGCTTCTAACTGCCATTGTTCCCACTGTTCACTTAACCAGATCAGATATGTGAACAAGCAGAACAGAGCATTAAATGCAAGTTTCAAATTTAAGGTTTAATTCTTGCGTTGTGTCTTTCTTGGTAATTCTTGAGCACCATGCCTGCTTGCTGGGAGTGGATTTCATCCCAGAAGGGATGAAGAGATTGTTTTTTCTTCCCAATGGACACAGATCTGAAGAGAGAGAGATATATGTAAATAACAACTAGAAGGAAAAAGAGGCAATCTGGGGATATATTTAATTTTCTAACTAAAAATTAAAAGTGTTCATGTTACCCATAGCAACCAATCAAATTGTAGCTTTAGAGAGAGGTGGAATGTAATAAGGAAACTTAACAGAAGGGGACCTAGATGGGAAAAAAGAGAATATGGAAGGATGGGAGATTTAAAATTCAATGGCACTAACCAAAGAATACCAGAGTGGAGAAATAGAAATTGGGAGTCTGTGGAGAATCTATCCAGGCACCCTTAAAAACAATATGAAACTTTTGACAGGATCCCCACGTATAACAGATACAAACCTTTGGATGATTTTTCCATGACATCCTCCCATTTTTTAGAGAAGGGGTGGAGAATATGACATCCGAGATCATACAACACAGATATAACAGGGGAAAGAGAGGGGGTACAAAGCAAAATTGAAAAAAACAGAGAAATAAACACAAATCAATATGTAAAAAGATAAATAAATTTTGAAATAAGGAAATTGATAAAAATGGAGAAAACATGCAAGAGGTAGTGATGGAAAAAGGGAAAGTGAAAATGTTTTATTTAAGTTCCCATGTGTTGGAACATAATGAAAGAAAACTATTGGATTGAGTCTTAAATATGCACCCTGCAGCAAATTTAATGATTTCAAATTCTTCATAGATGTACAAAAATGTATTAAAAAACTTACTATAAAGATTTTTTTTTGTCAAAAGAAGAGGGGGATTGTAACCTTAGAATGAAGGAGGCGTCCACCTCCACATTTTGGCCAAAGTCAACCTTCTTTCCATCCCACATGAAGGGAAGCTGTTAGAGTCTGTATTTGTTGTTGACCCGGGGCGGTAACAGGAGTAGACACCGGAACAGGTTTAAACTGAAAGGTTGGTTGTTTAATGTGAATGTTGGTAGACATGAACAATAAGATAAACTAAAGTCCAGTAATAAACAACTGATATAAGTGGCAGGAAGAAACTGTAGTGAGTGGGAATAAACAAATGACAAGATAAGTGACAGAGATGAATGAGGTGAATCCAGATAGACTGAAAGAGTGAAGTGGATATCCTGGTAAGCTGAATGGTGGCTGAGTGGGATATCCGGTAATGCTGTGATGATGGCTGAAAGGGAAATCCGGTAATGATGTGATGATGGTTGAAAGGAGAATCTGGTAATGCTGTGATGATGGCTGAGCAGGAATAGGTTAACTGTGGAGACAGGTTCAGACCGGAGTGGGTCTGGTGGAAGGTGCAGGGCTAATCACCAGTGGAGTGCAAGGCAAGGCAGAGTGGTGCAGGCTATGTATGGAGCCAGAGGCTGACAAGGAGCAACGGCAAGCACCGGAGTACAAGACTAAGGTTCAGGAGTGCAGGAACTCTCTCACAGCAGATGCTTTGAACATATTGCACTGGCCACTACAGGACACTCTAAATACCCTTAAGTACACAGTAACAGAACATGATAGGCCAGAGAGAGCAGGTGACCCACAGACAATTGGCCTGCTGTTCACATGGCCAAAGACAACATGGTGGCACCCAGACAGCCATGACACGGAGACACCACTAGACTTACCCTTGCCAGGATGGCCCAACTCTGGCAGACCTCTGCATACATGCAATGCCAGTCTCCACATGCCAGCTCTCCTGCCGGACGGACCGTGCCACAGCGCTTTCACCAGTAAGGACCACAAACCTCCATGCCACGAAACCCGGGTCATGACAGAAGCTTTCTGGAGACCTTTTCTGCACAAGTTCTGGAAGACAGTAAAGCAGTAAGATTCAAGAAAATAAATTTCAATTTAACTTATAAAGAAAGGTTTTAGAAGGATTGAAAGAAAATTAAATAAATCATTGTGAAACCCACGGATAAGGGGGGTGGGGTTGCAATAATGGATGTAATGAAGTATGAACAGGAGGTATTGAGACAACTGTGGGATGGAGAAACATTTATATCTATGGTATTTGGAGCCCAGGGCAAATTAAAAAATGGAGCCTCCCCTGTCTATGTGCGTGCACCTTTGACACACAGCAAAAAATGGGCATGGTCACTGAAAAATGGGCCATGTCAACATGACACACAACCTTTTCTCATCACTCTGGGAACAGCCTTTCCATTCCATATGCACCTTAATGCAGTCCCCCCAGTAATGCCCCTTATACAGTACCCCCAGTATGTAATGCCCCCAGTAGTGGTCCCTCTTATACAGGCTCCCAGTAGTTTCAGTTATACATTGCCCACAGTAGTGGTCACCCTATGCAGTGCCCCCAGTAGTGATCCACCCTATGCAGTGCCCCCAGTAGTGATCCACCCTATCCAATGCCCCCAGTAGTGGTTCTCCCTGTGCAGTGCTCTTTGTGCCCCAGGAGTGGTCCCCCTTATGCAGTCCTTAGTAGTTCCCCTTATACAGTGCCCCCAGTAGTGATCGCTCTTATGCAGGACCCAGTAGTGATCCCCTTATGCAGTGCCCCCAGTAGTGCCCCCCCCTGTGCAGTGCGTTTTGTGCCCCCAGTAGTATTCCCCCCTATGCAGTGCCCCCAGTAGTATTCCCCCTATACAGTGCCCTTTATATAGTGGCACCAGTAGTGGTCTCCCAATTCTGTGCTCCCAGTGGTAGTTCCCCCCCTATGCATTGCCCCAGTAGTGATCCGCTGATGCGATACCCCCAGTAGTAGTCACCCCCCAGTAGTGCCCCCAGTAGTAGTCCCCCCAGTAGTGACTCCAGTGGTAGCCCCCCCAGTAGTGCCCACAGTAGTAGCCCCCCCCAGTAGTGGTCTATCTCCAGTAGTCCTCCCCTGATGTAGTGCTCCCAGTAGTAGTCCCCAGTAGTGGTCCCCGCCAAATTCAGTGCACCCAGTAGTAGTCCCCAGTAGTGGTCCCACCAAAGCAGTGCCCACAGTAGTGGTGTCCCCTCGATGCAATGCTGCCAGTAATGGTGTCCCCCACCCCCAGCGGACACATGTAAAAAAACAAAACAAAAAAAAATTCACGTACCTGAATCCCCGCTCCTGCTCCCGCCGCCTCCATCCGATCCTCCGTCCATCCTCCTGGGCCGACCCGCTCTGCAGTATTGGAGAGATGTCACGACATCTCTCCCATTACCTACTGTGGGAACTGGAAGGTGGAGCTCATGAGTGAGCTCTAGCCCAGCTCCGGCAGTGGGCGCAGCAGTCAATGAGAGTCTGTCTTACTCTCATTCATTGATAATTAAACCGCCAGTGGCTGTGTGTTTGTCACTGTGTAGTACTGACTGAACGGACTACATGTGGGGTGCAGCTGTGTCACAGAGACACAGTCTGCCAGTGACCTGGTGCCTTGTGTTCTTACACAATAATACATTAGCATGGTCACAGCCAAGGCACCCTCCACTATGTGGCGCCCTACTCAGCTGCGTACCATGCATATGCATAGAAATGGCCCTGGATGTGGTCTATGTTTAGGGTGTAAAAATAGAAGGGAAATAACAACAACAAATTAATTGGTACCAATTAACAATCAGGAACATAAGATAGAAGAATTCATTACTTGCAACACGGCAAATGTAATATATGGAATAAAATGCAGCTGCGATAAGGTTTATATTGGGCGAACACCAAGACCTCTTAAAGTGAAAATTGGGGAACATCTCCGGAATATTAGGAGGGGATTGGAATCCCATTCCCTATCATCTCACTTTAAGACAACTGCTCTACAAGCAAAATCAAGGCATTTTTTGCTTTAAAACTGGTCAAAACCACTGAAAGAAAGAAGAACATCACAGCACCATTGGCTAAGACAGAGATGAAGTTTATATACAATTATAAAACTCCTTGCCCAACCAAAATTTTGAGTTGAAGTGGTTTACATGAAGGATTATTTTTGAGGTTAAGTCACAGGATTAATCCCCTTCTTTTATATATTTTTTATTACAATGCAGTTTTATCAGTATATGTTTTAGATTGCCTAATTAATATTTTACTATGACTGTTGGTACATGATTTATCTGTATTTTAGATTTTTTAGGTCTTTTAACAATGATGTGGTTACTGATGAAAGGTGACAATATTTCAAATTTTTATATTATTGAATGAAATGATGCTTCGATTTTAGGGATTTTTTTTCTGATGAATAATGTTTTAATTATGTTACCAAATAGTTTATCAAATATTAAATGGAGTTTAACCAATGGGAAATATGGACTTTCTTTCTTAAGAATACTGACATACAGGAGCTGCTAATTTAATTTATCTTCCCTAGAGATGAAATCTAATTAAGAAAATGATTTTTAACTATCTGCAAGGCTTCTTTCATATTTGGATGTGGTATCCATGGAAATGAGGGGCAGATATGTCACTTCCGCCCACGGAGAGCGATACATCACTTCCATCCAAAGGGAAGGTCAGAAATCCGTTGGATATCTGGAGGAAGAATAGCACCTCAAGTAGAAGATACAGGAGGGCCGGAAATATGGAGACGAAATCTGGAGGAAAGGACATTGGGGAAGGAAGCATGATGATGAGAATGGACTTATTATGTCACTTCCGGTCATGGATGGACTGGAAGTAAATATAGGGAACTTGGATTTTGTATAACTACATGTGGAGTTTGTGGAGGGTGTTTTAGGATTTACCATGTGGTGGTCAATAGATCTTACTGCTGACACACCTCTATGTGATCACGTAGTTAGGAGAGTATTTAACATGCAGGTACTGGACATTGGCTCACACCTTGAGAAAGATCCTTTTGGATTGAGACGCATTTGTGAGGGAAGTCTAGTGTCTGGGGATAAAAGGAGGACCTACCTAGGGGAAAGGAGAATATTTAGAAGTGGGGCCCCATTTTTTTCCTATTCAACATCTTGGGATTTCACTATTACCTGGACCAAGGCTGGGGATCCCACCAGAAAAAGGAGAGAAGGAAACTGGTTGCAAAAGAACCAACCAATGCGCCTATTATACCTTTAAGTTTTTGAGTACGAATTTGAAGGGACAATTCCGAAAACTAATTTATGTTGGGTAGAGGTGATACCATACCAATGAAAGCAAGAACGTTTACTGATGTGGCTTTTTGTTAAATCACAAAGCATCAGTGTTTTGTTTGGGGGGCATCCCCAGAAAGTCAGAGCCTTGGATATATGAGAATACAGTAGATGAAACTCTCCTAATAATCATAGAATCGCAAAAATATCTCTCAATAATACACAAAGATCATTTGTGCTTTATTTTTTTCTGTTTTTTGTATGTATCAACATCTCTCCCTTTATTGGTGTTGGAAGAGAAAGAAAAGAAAGCAACCAGCATCTGAGGGAAGTGATATTTCTTTACTTATTAGCACCAGCGTATTACTGTAATCAATAATTTACAGTGCATCCAGATAGTATTCACTATGCTTCACTTTTTCCACATTTTGTTATGTTACATCCTTATTCCAAAATGGAATAAATTAATTTTTGTCCTCAAAATTTTACACACAATACCCCATAATGACAACGAGTAAAAGGGTTTCTTGAAATTTTTGCAAATTTAATATAAAAAAAACACTAAGACATCACATGTACATAAGTATTCACGGCCTTTGCCATGAAGCTCAAAATTGAGCTCAGGTGCATCCTGTTCCCACTGATCTTCCATCAGATGTTCCTACAGCTTAATTGGAGTCCACCTTTGGTAAATTCAGTTGATTGGACATGATTTTGAAATGGATACACCAGTCTATATAAGGTACCACACTTGACAGTGCATGTTAGAGCACAAACCAAGCATGGTCCAAGTAATTGTCTGCAGACCTCAGAGACAGGATTGTCTCGAGGAACAAATCTGGGGAAGGGTACAGAAAAATATTTGCTACTTTGAAAGTCTCAATGAGCACAGTGGCCTCCATCATCCGTAAATGACAGAAGTTTGGAACCACCAGGACTCTTCCTAGAGTTGGCTGACCATCTAAACTGAGCAATTGGGGGAGAAGGGACCTAGTCAGGGAGGTGACCAAGAACCCGATGGTCACTCTGTCAGAGCTACAGCATTCCTCTGTAGAGAAAGGAGAACCTACTAGAAGCACAACCATCTCTGCAGCAATCACCAATCAGGCCTGTATATTAGAGTGGCCAGACGGAAGCCACTACTTAGTAAATAGCACATGGCAACCCACCTGGAGTTTGCCAAAATGCACCTGAAGGACTCTCTGGTCTGATGAGACAAAGATTGAACTCTTTGGTGTGAATTCCAGGCATTATGTTTGGAGCAAACCAGGCTCCACTCATCACCAGGCCAATACCATCCCTACAGTGAAGCATGGTGGTGGCAGCATCATGCTATGGGGATGTTTTTCAGCAGCAGGAACTGGGAGAATAGTCAGGATAGAGGGAAAGATGAATGCAGCAATGTACAGAGACATAGTAGATGAAAATCTGCTCCGGAGCGCTCTTTTCCTCAGGCTGGGGCAACGGTTCATCTTTCAGCAGGACAACGCCCCTAAACACACAGCCAAGATATCAAAGGAGTGGCTTCAGGGCAACTCTGTGAATATCCTTGAGTGGCCCAGCCAAAGCCCAGACTTGAATCCAATTGAACATCTCTGGAGAGATCTGAAAATGGCTGTGCACTGACTCTTCCCATCCAACCTAATGGAGCATGAGAGGTGCTGCAAAGAGGAATGGGTGAAACTGCTCAAAGATAGGTGTGTCTAGTTTGTGGCATCATATTCAAAAAGATTTGAGGCTGTAATTGCTGCCAAAGGGGCATCAACAAAGTATTGAGCAAGGCTGTGAATACTTATGTACGTGTGATTGCTTAGTTTTGTTTTTTTAATTTAATTTGCAAAAACCGTAAAAAAACTTTTTACACATTGTCATTATGGGGTATTGCATGTAGAAATTTGAGGACAAAAATTAATTAATTCCATTCTGGAATAAGGCTGTAACATAACAAAATGTGGAAAAAGTGAAGCATTATGAATACTTTCCGGTTGCACTGTATTTGTGTTTATGTGGTTTGTGTGGAATATAGGTGTATTCCCGGTTGTTTGGTAGTTAAACATAGGCAGCTAGAAGTGCACAGTAGAAGAGCACCAATTTCTTTAATATAATTATGAATATGTTCATTTTCTGAACATGCAAACATTTAGGAATACTAACTACAATAATGTATTAAGTACTATTGTGCATAGAAAAAGAAATATGTATATTTAAATACATATTTTAAACCCCAAGTTTGTTTAACATTAATTTGATATGAATATAACCATAGGATGTTCTGGATGTCTAATTGATGTCAAAACATACAGAGAGTAGGTAGAGTATGTAGAAGAGCATTTTATAGTCTGACCTCACATTCTCACTAATATTTTCAAGGAAATATAATGTGAATTGGCTAAATTGAACAAAAGTTTCTATTTCTCTCTGTTAATTTGTCCATAGGCAATACAACTAATGAGTAAATCAAACAAAAGAAACACAATTTCTTTTTGTGGAGGAATACAAATGAAATTCAACAGGGATGCTTAAATATTTGTGAGACAAACACTAGTTTTTGGAAGGTCAACTTTAGGGTTAACTTTTGTAAGTTTTCTTTTTTAATGTATTTTAAATGCTTGTTTTGCAGCCCACTGATAGGGAAGCGCACATTTAAAAAAAAATACTGTTAACTGCTTCTTTAATCACTGTGAAACCTTGACTATAAGCTTTACCACACACACATATTTCACCATCACATTACCTTGGTGGCACTTCCCGGTCTAGTAGTTGGCTATCGATCTCAGCCTCTGCATAGGTTTACTTCTGTTCCAGGACTACCACATTGATACTGGTGATAGTCACTGTGCTCTACTTCCCTCTGCATCTGTGGGGTCTATTGGATGGAGATAAAGTGAATGGAGATAAAGTACTAGTCAATCAGCTCCTAACTGCCATGTCACAGGCTGTGTTTGAAAAATGACAGGAGCTGGTTGGCCGGTACTTTATCTCTGTTCACTTTATCTCCATCCAAGGCTTAGTAAATAGACCCCTAAGTTGGCAAATTAATTTACCCCATTAATGCAATGTGCTCATTCTGCCGGTATTGCGATGTCAGAATTACTGTAAATGACTAATATGCAAGCAGTTGGGCATCACAGCACATTGCCCCCCCACCCCCTATATGAGTGTTGCAGTGACTGACTGCATCAATAGAGAAAATACAGGGAATGTATGTACCTTCCCTGTCCTATTATTTAGCTTCTTCTACACTAATTGCAGGAGGATTTATGGCAGTTGTTTTGTGTGTTACTCTGTACTTGTGATGTTATACTAAACAAGATGATTCTTGTATTCTACAATTGTCATTTGCACAGCTTATGAAAACAGATTTCCCCAGTCACATTAAGATGTAAACTTGTAGTTCTCAAAAATGCCTTTTGATACCCAAAACACTGCATGTTTCAAGATTTCCTATCAGGAAAGCAGATGTAATATTTAATGAGTAGCTTATCATTATTAAACCTCTCATACTGTGAGAGAAAATGTAAAGCATGTAGTATTGAGATTACTAGAGGTCAGGTTTGAAGATCCATAATATAAGTAGCAGCTGCAGCCATAATACCCTGAAAGGCAATTTATTTAATTTATATCTGGACTGCAAGTTAGAATTTACAATATTACCAATCTAATACTTCCTCATTTTTAAACTTTATCAGTAATGGGGAAAGCATTACTTTCATGTGTTGGCATGTGTGTGTACATGTAGCTGAGTTATGGCAGTGAGTGTACACACCAGCGGATGCCCTGAGACAACGAACAGCCCAGTATGTAACCAGTGGGGTGGTTTATTTAGTAGTAATGTGATTGTGCAGCCATACTCACAGTTATGCATACATAGCACTGTTGCATGTATCGGAGCTTGAGTGAAGTATACAGGTCACAAGCCAGTGACTGTATCTGGGCAGCGGTTTAGGATGCAAGCGGTACCGGGCTTTGGTGTACAGAGTATATAAAGTAACTTAGTGTAGTATGACCAGCAGGCCCGCTGAGAGCTACAGCGGGCCCGGGTAATAGGGGGCGTGGCCTAATCGCAGGAGGAATGGCCACACCCCCTTCCCAAAAAAAACAAAAATGTTTGCAGCGCCACGCGCTGGGGAGGGGGTCACTCTGGGCCCCCTCAGCCCTGCTCAAAGCCAGAGGGGGCGCGATCAGTGTGATCGCTTCCCCCCACAGGCATATGGTGGGTACACACTACACGATATGCTCCCTGAGCGATATCGTGTAGTGTGTCCCCGGCAGGCTGTGCTCAATGTCGTTCATGACATAAAAGTGCACGATTTGTGCACGATTACTGAGCGATTGCACGATTACGATGTCGTAATCGTGCAGTCGCTCAGTAATATCGCCCAGTGTGTACCCACCATTAGGAGACTGCTGTGGCTGCTGCTCAGCAGCCACAAGCAGTCTCCACTGCAGCTCAGCACACGCTGTGTGCTGGGCTGCTCTGACAGAGGGGGAACGGCGCTGGACCTGGGCCCCCGCCGGGCCCCTCAGGAAGCCCGTTCCCCGGTAATCTGTACCCGCCCCCCCCTCTCGGCGCCCCTGATGACCAGGACTTTGCCAGTCCAATGAGCAACCTCCTCCATTACTCACTTTACATGAGCCGTACAAACAAGAAAAGGAAAATTGTTCACTACAATAGTTTAGGTGTGAAAGAAATTCCTTTTATTTTAAATTATACAATATATCAGATATAAATATGATTTGGAACACAGTTCATATAACAGACAATGACTAATTTAATAAAACAACAAAAAAGACATTTAACAAGGCTGTTGGCACTAAAAAGTCAGATAAATACTAACACTTAAAAATGCTAATTAATTTAAAAGAAAAAAGAAAACATACAATAATAAAAACAGAATGGGTCTGACTTATGTAGAATGTTGCAAAATGTTTCACAGCTCAACTGCTTCCTTAGGCACTGTTATATTGTCCTGCCTGAAGAAGCAGTTGAGCCGTGAAACATGATTGCAAATAAGTCAAACTCTTTTTTCAATTGATTTGCATTTTTAAGTGGTTGCTTTTATTATCTGACTTTTTAGTGCCAACAGCCTAGTTAAATGTATTTTATTTTGTTTTATTAAATTAGTCATTGACTGATGAGTTCCAAGACATATTTTTATACTGTATATTTTAAAATCAAACTCTTGTGTCAGCGCCAGAGATTATCTTGTATTGTATATCAATCTTTTGAAGCCATTTGGAAGCTTCTGTTCATCTCCTCAGCTATGGTCTTTCAGTGGCAAACACAGGATTTCTAGAGGGGGGGTTCCAAATGCTTGATTTTAGTGTGTGTGGGGCCAGTAAATAAGTAGGGTAAAATTAGCACTTAACCAGCTTTAATATGCATCATACAAAGTATATTGTGTGTCATAATTCCAACATATACAGGACCAGCGATCACAGTAACCCATTATATGTGTCACACATAGTGTATTGTGTGTCATAATTCCAGCATATACAGGACCAGCGATCACAGTAACCCATTATATGTGTCATACATAGTGTATTGTGTGTCATAATTCCAGCATATACAGGACCAGCGATCACAGTAACCCATTATATGTGTCACACATAGTGTATTATGTGTCATAATTCCAGCATATACAGGACCAGTGATCACAGTAAGCAATTAGATACGACAGTAGGGCCATCCTGCCTGAGCTGAATGGTTTTATTTTAGATATGGGCACAACTCCAGAGTATTAGAGCAATTCTGGGAGTCTGGGGGAGCAGCAGAAAAACCTAGCACTGCCCTGGACATATATGTACATATTGGGCTCTATAGCAGTACATCCCTAACAGTGAATGTTTTCAGATCTCCTATTTGGTGCACAGGTTTTTTATTGCTGGATGATACATGTTAAAAGATCCACAGGTGGAGGTAATTATTTCATTTGTGATACTGAGAAGAACATGCAGCACTAGTAAAATTCTATTATATTACTATTTCTATTGTGTTCATGGTGTGGGCTGGGGAGGGGGGTTTCCAGGCAGATAGAACCCCCCCTGTGTTTGCCTATGTCTTTAGATGCTGTGGCGCCATTTCTACTTTGTTTACTTTGAACCCATCTCTAGTAGTAGCAGCTCTCTGGCAATGTGGGATGGCAGTAGTAGCAGGTCTCTCTGGAACTAAGTGGAAGATGTCTGTTTTCACTGTTTTGCTTTAACATAGTGAGAAGACGGTGTTGCCTTGGTTAGGGATTTGTAGCCTCCCTGTAGGAACATAAGTATAGAGCATGCGCAGATGCAGTAGCGCTCTTCAACTCCAACATCCTCATCACTACCAGCTTCTTCATGTTTTATACACCTTTTTTCATTCATTGTATTATATTATATTGTACCGTAAAAAAGAAGGTATTTTAAGACAGTACATTTGTTGTGTATTGTTTTTAGTGTTGATTATTAGGGGGATGTTTATACACAGTCCCCCCGGGATTTTTTTCTGCTATTTTCCCAGTAATACTTTTTTAATATATCTTTTTTGCCGAGTAATATTCAGCGCCGAGTTCTTTTTCTGGTTTTGATCTGATTTACTGCTGCTGGTACAGCCCCCATCAGTGATGTAGAAGTCTCTGAGTACTGAGTGCACGTAAAAGGCATTCTGGAAATGATGCACAGATCAATGATAAGTCCCCACTGATACCTGCTCCATTGTGCTCTGCATGAGGGGAAATGTGAAGTGACAGTCGGTAGTTAATGCCACAAAGGGATTTATTGTTTCTTGGTGTGATGGGGATCTAATAACATGGGAAGTTTATTTCTCATTATTTCTTGGGTGATGATTCTTCAATGGGCAGCAGGGGTGGGAGATTATGCCAAATGAGGACCTATTGCTACTGTGGAGTGGTGGTATTGCCACTGTGGAATCTATTGCCATTGTGGGATGGGGGTAATGTTACACCGGGAGCTTATGGACATTGAGGGAGTGCTAGACACCCCATTTCACTAAAATATTTAAAAAATGTTTTTGATTAAAAAAGATGACTCTTTTTTATGTTTTTTGAAAAAAAAATAAACATTAGTTAAGTGGTTAAAAAAAGGTTCTGCTATGTTATAGATTGTTTGTAGTAGCAATTGAATATAATCACATTCTATGCAATTCAAATGTCTGCATGTATGAAATAATAATAACCTAGTAATATTACTCTAAATACTGTATTAACTGAAAATTATTGTTGCTGTGCCATGCATAGTAGTTCATTTATACATTTTCAAGTCTACTTGCTCACGACATACAATATTGAAGGTAAATATGACTAAATATTAATGTAATACTCATTTAAGAGTAATGTGAGCTTAATATTTATGAAGATAGTTTTTTTTTTTTACAAAACTGTGCAAACGAATATACAGTAACAATGTTATTGACATATTTTAGAGTTCTTCAGTCTGAGAATGGGAAGGAAAATGTAACTACAAGTGTGAAAGGGAGAGAGGTTTGTCATCTTCAATTTATCTTGTCTCCCAACCCAAACCTCCCTTGTCTTAAAAAAAGTGATCTTTAAGAACTCATTTGTGCTTACTAAGCTTAACAATAAATTGAAAAACATCATGCTATAAAATTGCAAAAGTAAAACTAGCTGTACGCACATCAGAAAAAGATGTTGCTGTCAGTTACATTACAAAGTAATTTATTTTTATAATGCTTATTTAATGCCAGTTAAGTCTTCAGACTTATACATGTAATAACAATGTCCTATAGTCTTTGACAGTTTTGAGTGATTGCTCACAAAACACATCTCCAAAGTGTAGCCTGAATATCACAGTGAACAAGGATGCTTCAACACATTGCAAAGATTTAATGTAGGAACTTATCAAAGCAAAATATTACCTTTTACTCAGCAATGCATGGAGATATAGCACATTGGTAATGATTAGTATGAATAGCTGTCAATTAAAGTGGTGAGTAATTATAACTGTAAAAATGTTTTGCTGTTTTTGCGGTGTTGCTAATAAAAGAATCAACATCTTAAAGTAAGTTTTCCATTACGGCTTCATGACACCAAGATTTATGCAGAGCAGTAATTCCAACATGGCTCAACAAACACAAGATATTTAAAGAAGGTGCTTGTATCTACATTTGGTGTAAAATGCAGTGTAGGTTATATTCATAAATCCTTCATGGAAATTAAAGTTAAACAGATAAAGCTGCTAAAATGGAAGTAAATTATGTGGCTTGTTGATCTAATATCCCTGCAGGTTGGTCAAATAAATCCTTAGTGCTCTAATGTTTATAGAGGGAACTGCCAAGGGACTTTGTGTAGCTGATGTGCATACAAATCTACATATTCATGTTCCATGGCTATTGCATTTAGTTTAATAAAACATAGGAGCTTAGTCTTGTATTTTATATGGACTTAATATCCTGTGAATAGACTGGAGGATGTGCATAGGTTTTTCAGATTTGCTTTCAAACTTCCAGCATGCGATTAACTAGATTAAATGCTTATTGCATTTTTTTTACCTGAATATTTCATGCCTTCTTCTGAGTTCCATTTTCAAAGAAACCTTTGCGCTATAGATCTGTCTGATAGTATGATAGAAAAGTAGGAAATGCAAAAGATTTGAGGGTTTGTACTGTATTCTTAAATGGGAAAAATATATGTACGGATGCTCATGTTTATACATAAAGTATGTTAGTATAAGTCTTTTTGTGTTTGGTGTCAATGGCCCATATGTAATATGCTGTGATTTGCTAGTCCAAATAACACAAGTCCCTATATCCAATAGTTATTAGTCTTAAGATAATTTTTTTTACACAGGTTAATAGTCATTTCAGGAGCATGTAGGAAGCAAACAAATGACACAGCAATCCTAATACCACTGGATGTAAAATGAAAAGTATGTAAAGGTAATGGTAGGTGGCATCACCGTACTGTGATAAACCGGGGAGTGAACACCGCTATTCGATCAATATAGATCTCTTAATAGTTATACTGCTGCTATGAAGTGAAGGGTACACTACACTCTACCCTCAATGCATATATGTAAGACAAAAGAGGGGAAGGTACCTCCAGCACAGAAAAAGTGTAGATATGGAACGAGAGTAGATGTTATAATGAAGAGATAAATATTTATTTTATATAGTGCACAAAGGTGAAAGTAAATTAAAACAATTATTTATAAAAATGACAAGTCATTATCATACACAAGTATAGTTCATAATACTGGTATACTACATATAAACAACATGAAACAGGACAAAACACTAAAAACTATTTTTTAAAGATTTTTTTAATATTCTTTATAGTATTTTGTCATGTCGTATGTTGTTTTACATGTTGTTTATATGTAGTATACCGGTTATAGGAACTATACTTGTGTATGCCATTGAATTGTCATTTTTATAAATAATTGTTTTCATTTTCTTTCACCTTTGTTCACTATATACAAATAAATTTTTATCTTTTCATTATACCATTTACTCTCATTCCATAGCTGCACTTTTTCTGCGCTGGAGGTACCTTCCCCTCTTTTTTTTCTTACCGCACTGCGATGTCTGGGAAATGCCAAGACCTGCATTGGTTGTAATATGACATCTCATGAGTGTTTGAACACCTGTGAGGCACCTCATGGCAAGATAACATGAATTATTGGAGTTCGAACAGGGCATGATAGTGGGTGCCTGACATAAAGGACATTCTAATTCCGAAGTTGTGCAGATATTCAACACTACTCAAAATACGGTGTCACGTGTGTACAAAAAATACCTTAATGGAACTCATTACCACCCACCATGGACATTGCAGTGGCTGACCACAGGTGCTTAATGACTGTGACCAGCAGCGCCTGGCCAGAATTAGACAAAGAACAGACAAGTGATACTGGCTGAAATCACATCCACATTCAATGCAGGAGTAACCGGATGCATATCCAGCAGGTCAGTGCAGTGTTCTTTAGCTTTAAAGGGATATGGGAGCAGAAGATGCACCAGAGTGCCCCTGTTAACACTACAACATATGGCACAGCACTTCTCCTGGGCTCATGATATCACTAATTGGACTCTGTAGGAATGGCAACATGTGGCGTGGTCAAATGAGTACCAGTTCCAGTTGTTTTTGGCTGATGGTAAGGTTCAGGTGTGACACAGACCTCATGAGTCCATGCACGCCACTTGTCAACAAAGTATTGTGCAGGCTGGTGGTGGTTCCATAATGGTGCGAGGTGCTTTTGCGTGCATCGGTTGGATCCACTAATCTACTTGAACATGTAATTGACCAGTAACCACTACATTGCATTGCTTGATGAGCATTTGCAGCCCTTCATGGCCTTCAATTACCCCCACAATGATGGAATATTCCAGCAAGATAATACATAGTGTCATCAGTCTCAAGTTGTCCAGAAGTAGTTCGAGGAGCATTCTGGTGAGTTCCAATGAATGATGTGGTAACAACATTTGCCGAACATGAACCCAATCAAACATTAATGGAACTTGATTGAGAGGTCAATTTGCATTCAAGATTCTGCACCTACCAATATCAGGGAGCTTTTGGAAGCTATCCAGATGGCATGGGTCAACACATCTCTCCTGAGTTCTTCCATTCACTTTAGAATCAATGTCACATTGAGTTGCTGCACTTTGCCAGGCTAGAGGAGTTCCTGCATGATACTAGGCATCTATCCCATGACTTTTTGTACTAAATAGGGATAGATGTAGGTCAGAGGGGTCATTTTTATTTTTGAGCCCCACTTCAATAGGAATTACAGGCTACAGCTTAAAGCTTATTGACACTATGTGGAATGCGGAATACCTGACCAAGTTTTTCCCCTGCTAGTATCACCAACCCTGCCCTGCACTTCATGATCCAGCTCTGTGACAGAGGGCCTGATTCTGACCAGCTCGTGAGCGCTGAGCACTCACAAGCGGGTCGATGGTGCCCAAGTGCGTATGTGCACGATGGAGGCGGCTCCGTCTTGTGCATGCGCGAGACCTGAATAACGACGACCAAGCCGTCGTTATTGGTCTCGCATCAAAGGGGGCATGCTGTCGATGGTGTCGGGGGCGTGGCTTCCCAGACGGAGGCATTCCCATGGGAACACCTACCATCTGGGTCCGGCCTCATTGACATCACTAGTGATGTCAGTGGGAGTGCTTTTGGCTCTGATAGAGCCAAAAGCACTCCTGGGCTTGCGGCATCGAGACCCTACCGCAGGGTCTTGTCGCAAGACCAATGGTCGCGATGGTCTTGACCATCGCGACCATCATAATGGCCACTTGCTATAGCTGTGGGTGGTCACCCACAGCTATGCGAGTGGCCAGGAGGCCACTCCAAAAAGGAGCAGGGACGGCCCTGATTCAGAGCGAGTGCTCTGTCAGAGCATCCGGCTTTGAATCCAGGGCCTGACTCTCCCCAGCTGTGACTTCTTCTCATCAACTGCAGTCTGCCTGGATTCTAGATGCAGCATTGCCTCCAGGTCTGGCTGCTTGGCGCTGCCATGACAGTCTGAGTCAGGTGACTGTCCATCCTCCAACAGGAGATTAGTATGAAGTCACATGATGCCTCAGCCAATCCCTGACAAGCATTGGGTATATAAAGACTCTCCCAGCACACAGCACTTGCTAGTGCAATGTTGTCCTCAGCTCTGCTTTGTGAATCTTTATGTGCTCCTGTGGTTTCCCAGAGATTGTTCTCCAGTGCAGATTTCCATCTTTCTGCTCCACTGGCTCACTGAGTCTGGTTGTATTCTGGTGCAATCCAGTCTGGTTCCATCCCAGTGCAATCCAGTACAGTTCCATCCCAGTGCAATCCAGTCCGGTTCCATCCAGGTGCAATCCAGTCAGATATCATGCACCATTGGCTCCTGTGTGATATCATGCACCATTGACTCCATCAGATATCTTGCACCATTGGCTCCAGTCCAATACCTGATACTACCATATTTTCCAATCCAATACCTGATACAATTTGGTTTCAGTCCAATACCTGATTCCAACCATTCCATTGTTCAAGACAATCTGGTTCCATTCCAGCTATCCAGCATCTGTGCCCATTCTGGTAATCCTGTTTTCTGGTCCAGATTTATTCCCAGAGATTTCTGCACAGGCGCACATCACATCTCAAGTTAGCCAGCTTCAGTCACTCTGACCCCAGTCCAGTTCATAGCCCAAGTAAAGATCCACAAACAAATCCAAGTACAAACGGGACAGCTTGCACTGGCCACATGGATCCAGCCAATGGTTCAGGACTGGCACCAGAACTCCTTCACTAATTAGCAAGTCATCTGGAGGGTGTGGTGTCACAAAGCCAGCTGGCCAAGTGCTTACAAGAAATTTTTGCCAGACAAGATATCCTTCAAGTTACTCTGTCAGGATTTGGGGCTCCATCCCATTCTAAAATTCTGCTAACAGATTTCTGACGACTTAGACTCCCAGTGCAGTGAATCCTGTTCAACTGAGGATTCTTCATCTAATGCTAGTACAGCTAGTACAAGTACAGCTAGTACAAGCAGCAAGTACAGCTTCTGACCAGTATTATCTCAGTAATACCTGAATTACTGAGGAATCCTTCAGACACAGTAAAGAAAGCCACTACCAAAGTCTAAAGCGTTATTTGATTTTGGCTCCTTTGGAACCATATTCTCTTCCTCCATGCAAAGCAAAGATATAGTCAGAGCTATACTTTATTCAAAGCTGCCAGAAGCTGTACACTGACTGTGCAAAGAGTTCTATCTCTGACTTTATTGTGGAAATACTGATCACTTTGCAAGCCAAGTGATGGTCACAAGTCTCAGTGTCATAGTATTCTTGTCTCCAAGCCATCCTGTGTGTCCTCTGCACTTTCCACTCCTGCTTCTCTTAATATAGGCATCAAGAAGGTTGCCAAGAAGAAGACTCATATTTATGATTGGAGTCCTGTGACAAAAAGACACTATTCCAAGTTTGGTGACCAAATAAAAATATTCAAATCTCTCAAATCCAGAGAGGTGTCAGATTCTACAGTCCCAGGAGCGGTGTCCAATGTTCCAACCCCAGGAAGGGTGTCCAATGTTATGACCCCAGGAGAGGTGTCCAATGTTATGACCTCAGCAGAGGCATCTGAGTTTACAACCCCAAGAGTGGTGCCTGAGTTGCAAACCCAATGAGGGGTGTCTGAGTTGCTAGCCCAAAGAGGGGTGCCTGAGTTGCCAGCCCCAGAGGGGGTTTCCAGAGCCTCAGACCAAGGGGGGTCTCCAGAGTCTTAGTCCCACAGGGAGTCTCCAGAGCCTCAGTTTCAGAGAGGGTCTCCAGAGCCTCAGCTCCAAGAGGGAATCATGGATACCTAGTCTGTGTACCATCTTTAAATCATGCCCAGTCTTTAAATCTTGCCCAGTCACTCAAGACTTTCAGCATAGTCTGGGATCAAGAAGGGCTATTAAATGCTTTAGTTCCAGCCAATTCAAGTCCATCCAGACTCAATCTGGTTCCATCCATATGTCCGGTTCAGTCTCCTCTGGTTACAGCCAATTCAAGCAAATCCAATTGCAATCTGGTTTTGACTCCTCCAGTTCCAGCTGGTTCAAGTAATCTGATTCCAATTTGGTCTGTTTCCTGTTCAAGCCAGTTCAAGTACATCTGATTCCAATCCTTTATTGTCTTCTCTGGTTCCAGCTGGTTCAAGTAATTACAATTCTAATCAAGATCTGCCTCCTCTGGATCAAGCCAGTTCAAGTCCCTCCGGTCTCAATCCAACTCCATCTTTGGCCAATTCCCAGCCTTCCCTCTACTTTGGTAGAGACTTTGCTCAATTCTGCACCTTGATGCACCAATGTCATCAGCATCACCAATTCCCTTCTCTTCAATGTTGACAGTGAAATACTTAGTTTCAGCTTTCAGGGGAACAGCCTTGGAGTGGGCTAATCAACTCATTGAGTCTAAGGATCCAGTACTTAATAATCTTCAAGCATATTGTAATGAAGTTAAGTAAAGATTTGACTCCAAATAAGAACTTCTGTCTGCCTGTCCCAGTAAAAGACTTCAACCTGCCACCTTAAGAAGGAATTCTGATTCAGTTCTCTTAGCAAAGAGTCTTGAGTCCATAAACTCAGAAAGAGATACATATATCTCAACCCCAATGGGGGCCTCTAACATTCTGACCCAGTATAGGACTCCAAGTGTCCTGCCAGTTTCAGTTGGGGAATTAGGCAAGTCAGCTCCAGATATCACATCTACTTCTCAGTCCATAATTTCCCAACCCAACTTTACTTCTGCTCCGCATTGTGTTTCCCAAGCTTAATTTGACAATGTTCATCTGATGCTCCATCCATCACCTACTTTGATTGAGATATAGTGCAATACTCTGCACTGGTTAATCGATATCTCTCCCTGATGGAGTCAAACCCTTCATCTGGAACTACTCTTTCCAACATTACACAATACTTGTTCATGACCTTTAGCAGAAGAGCTTTGGAATGGGAAAACCCACTTATTGAAAACAATGATCTGTGCTCCAGGATTTACTGACTTTGAGTAGCACAGTAATTAAAGAATTTGGTCCAAAACCCTGAAAATAGGACTCTTCTAAGACCATCTGTCCTGGAGAGGATCCAAGTTCTTCTCCATCATTCAAACTTCACCGTCTGCTTCTAAAAGAGGATCACTCTGTCCTTCCAAGGAGAATTCAAATGTCTCCTCCCATATGCATCAGTTCATTAAACGCGTTTATCAGGAAGTTGCTCCCAGGTTGACACAGAATTCCCAGTCAGTGGACTTAAACCTTCAGTTCACTTATCTGTCTTCTCCAAATTGTGAATCACTTAAACATCTCAATCATTTGGCTTCATCATTCACTCGGTCTTTCAAGTGCACTGATGATTTTCAAACCTACAGACATTCAAATCTTGTATTATGCATTGGATCATGCTATATTCTGGAATATTTGAAAATCAAGCTTCCAAGAAAGAAGATTCAATACTCACATTAGACTTGGACTCTGACTATGATCCTGATCATGATGCTACTCCCTTCCTTGATAGTCCCATGTTTCCTGACAAAGTTTTCTCCTTACAGAAGATTCTGCTTCCTTTCATTGGGTGAAAGACATTCTTGTAGAAAGAACAACAATCATTGAAGATCTTGAGTTTGCCTTTCCAGTTATCTTTATGAAGATTTTTCTTTCCAAGTACCCTCACAAAGTCAAGACATTCCTGAGGCCGCTCTTAAAAGGAGGGATACTATCACAAACTGCTGCAGCCATGAGTCACTTTTCTGGTTTCCCACTCCATGATCTGGCTTTGTGACAGACTCTCTCCAGCTGTGGCTTATTCTCATCTTCAGCAGTCTCCCTGGCTTTCACATGTAGTATTCCCTCCAGTGCTGGGTGCAGCCATGACAGTCTGAGCTAGGTGACTGTCCATCCTCCAACAGGATATCAGTATGCAGTCACATGATATCTGCTGCCAATCCCTGACAAGCCAGTGCAATGTTTTCCTCAGCTCTGAGCTCCTGCAGTTTCCCAGAGATTGTTCTCTAGTGCAGATCTCCATATTGCTGCACCACTGACTCACTTAGTCTGGTTCTATTCAGGTGATATCCAGTCCGGTTCCTTCCCAGTACCTTCCAGTCTAGTTCCTTCCTGGTGCAATCCAGTCCAGTTCCATCCCAGTGCAATCCAGTCTGGTTCCATACCGGAGCATCCAGTCTGGTTCCATCCCGGTGCAATCCAGTCAGATGTCCTGCACAATTGGTTCCAGACCAGTATCCTGCTCCATCATTTCCAGTCCGATATTGTGCACCATCAGCTCCAGTCTCATATCGTGCACCATCAGCTCCAGTCCAATATTGTGCACCCTCTGCTCCAGTCTGATATCATGCACCATCGACTCCAGTCTGATATCCTGCACCATCGGCTTCAGTCTGATAACTGATACCATCCATTCCTGTGTTCAAGTCAATCTGGTTCCATTCCAGCTATTCAGCATCCGGTTCCATTTCGGTGATCCAGTATTCTGATCCTGAGCTATTCCCAGAGATCCTGCACAGGCACACTTCACATCGCAAGTCGGCTAGCTTCAGTCACTCTGACCCCAGTCCAGTTCATAGCCCAAGTCCGGATCCACAAACAAATCCAAGCAAAAGTTTGACATTAGGACTGGTTATCATTTTTGTGCATATTGTCTAACTTTTTTTTAAACCCTGCACAAATCACAGGGCTTTACAAACTGATGGGGATCAATGGTGAGTTCATTTTAGAATTTTAAACTGACCTTTAGTAAGTGTTGTATTTGGACTTCGAACCCAACATGAATCCACAGCAATGCCAATCAGTTTACAAACCCCTAAAAAATGTTTAGTAAATACACTGCAACCACAGAAAAAAAAGATTCCCTCCAGCTCACTGCAGCGATATCAACAAAAAATACTTAAATCCTACATGATAATAGAGATTCAGAGGTATTAGTTACATACATTTGCAAATATATGAATAAGCGCCAGCTCATTGTCAAGGCTCCTCTATACTGGCATCCCTAACATTAAAGGGTTCACGTCCGAGAAGCAAGGTACCCCAAAAATTCCAACCAAGGACCATCCCCAGGGCATCACAAAAAATGGGTAAGAAGGTGATATTGATGTGTAAAGATAAATCAATAAGTGTTAATGAAATGAGAGAATTAAAATGACAAATAATAAACTGTTATAAAAGTGAAAAAAATTATTTATGTGAATTACTGTAAGTGGTGATGCTTTGAAAAAGGTCCAGCCAGAACAACTCCGGGGGCCCCACTCCCAAATGCTCACCCCAAATAATTATTGCTACATAATAGTAGCACCCACTCTGGGTAATATAATTACAAATTAGTGTACTGCATATTAACAGTACATGTACAAGCTGAGAGCTGACTTTTTTAACTTTTTTAATTGTTTGTTTATTATTTGTCATTTTAATTATTTCTCATTTCATTAACACTTATTGATTTGTCTTTACACATCTATTCTTTACACTTCATTATCACTTTTTTTTCCTTTTTTGTGTGATGCCCTGGGGATGGTCCTTGGATGGTACTTTTTGGGTGTACCTTGCTTCTCGGACATGAACCCCTTAATGTTAGGGACACCAGTATAGAGGAGCCTTGATGATGGCCTGGTGCTTATTCATATATTTGCAAATGTATGTAACTAATACCTCTGAATATCTATTATCATGTAGGATTTAAGTATTATTTTTTGTTGATATTGCTGCAGTGAGCTGGAGGGAACCTTTTTTTTTTCCTATGGTTCAGAGTGAACCCCACCCTTTACAAGCACCTGTGTAATGTCATTAAGCTGATATGAGCGACCACCATACTTTTTGTTTGCAGTCTTGAGAGGCATGAAGGGAGCCAGCATTGGGAGGATGTGCTGGTCCTTATAGTGCCATTTGGAGGTTTCTGGGGTACCTCCAAGGTGAGTCAGCTCTCTGCTTGTACATGTGCTGTTATGATGCAGTACACTAATTTGTAATTATATGACCCAGAGTGGGTGCTACTATTACGTAGCAATAATTATTTTGGGGTGAGCATTTGGGAGTGGGGCCCCTGGAGTTGTTCTGGCTGGACCTTTTTCAAGGCATCACCACTAAATTCACATAGATATTTTATTTCACTTTTCTAATTGTTTGTTTATTATTTATGTCATTTTAATTATTTCTCATTTCATTAACACTTATTGATTTATCTTTACACATCCATTCTTTACACTTCACTATCACCTTTTTTCCAATTTATGTGTGATGCCCTGGGGATGGTCCTTGGCTGGAATTTTTTGGGGTACCTTGCTTCTTGGACATGAACCCCTTAATGTTAGGGATGCCAGTATAGAGGAGCCTTGAGGATGGCCTGGCGCTTATTCATATATTTACAAATATATGTAACTAATACCTCTGAATCTCTTATCATGTAGGATTTAAGTATTTTTTGTTGATATTGCTGCAGTGAGCTGGAGGGAATCTTTTTTTTTTTCTGTGGTTCAGTGTAAACCCCACCCTTTACAAGCACCTGTGTAATGTTATTAAGCTGATATGAGCGACCACCATACTTTTTGTTTAAATACACTACAAGGTCTGCACACATGTGAACTTCTAAACCAGTTAGTTTTATCTAAACTGGAAAAGGCTAATGTAGGAGATTAGCACAGGCTGACAATATTGCAATAAAATATATTGATACAGTTTATTACCATAAATAAAAGATAAATACACTGGTACTTTAGAAGAGAAACTTACTGGATGGTGCCCAGCTACACCTTAAGGCAATAGTTCTTAATCTTTGTAAATGGTCATACCCTTTCCGTTTTCACAATTTTTCTATATCTTTTTTCGGTTCATAAGGTGCATACACACACAACGGTTTTTTGAACGATTATCGTTAACGATATTGTTTATTGTTCAATTGTTGAAAAAAATCGTTCACTTTCTAAGTTAAAACGATGAACAATTATCGTTCATGCACGGTCATGTTTGTAGTTCAGTCAGACTGACCAACTCAATGATTTTCAGTAAGGGAATATGCAAAAATCGTTTGTAGTTCAAAAAAATCGTTCATTACATTTAGTAAATGAAAGATGTTAGTAAACGATTTTCGTTCATTTTTCTCTTGAACACCGGGAATCTCTCAAATTGCTTGAACACCCATTTAGTAGTCTTATTGTTTCAGGCAGAGGAGATCTTATAGTTTCTTATGCGCTTTTTATCCAGGATTAATTGTAGATTTTATTGCATGCATTTTGTATACTATACATGTTAATTGGTCCAAACCACAGGAGCCAGCACTTTGGGTGCTTTAGCGCTTCCAATATCTTTGTTGCCACTGACCATGTCTATACATGGTATTTTTCATTAATTTAAAGGGGATCTTGCAATCATTTGAATAGTTGACTACTGTGGTCCAAACTGTTTGACACTTTATTCAGCACACATTTGATATGCCTTATAGTTTAGGAGGCTGCCACTAGGTTGATCCGCAACATGACATAGAGAGACAAGTTAGCAACAGAACAGTGGTTGCACATGATATAGATATATATATATATATATATATATATATACTGAGTACTATTAAGTGATACTGAGAACCATTGGAAACTATTGAGAGCTATTACGAACATATTGAGAGTTATTTAAAGTATATGAAGAAACATATTGAATGTACTGTGTAAACCTAACTTATGAAAGAGGCTGAGCTAAAGATTTGAGCATTCTGAATTTGATCTTTGAGGAGATGGAGGAGTTTATGGGTACTCAGAAACCCCCCTTGTGTGCACTACTGCCTTTAATAAACCAACTTGATTATTCAGTTTATCAAGGCTGTTATATTATGTAACTTTACTGCATGAATGGGGTTAGCCTCTCTGCTACAGGCTATGGTGGATAAAGCTCATGGAATTATTGCCAAAGAAGAGAAGATACACGGGAACTGCAGAGTCAGCTGTAAGGTACCATCTACAGCTAACACATCTGTGAACACACCAACACTCAGATATGCTCCATCTATACTATATAACAATTGTGTTTTAATAACATACTAATTATGAGTGAGATGTAGTTATTGTTTTAATGCTTTTAAAACATTTCTTTGTGAATAGTGAAGTATGCAATTTACCTTATCTATAGATAAATCATTAGTGCTATTTACTATATAGAACTGTATTTGTTGGGCAAGATAAATTGGAGGGGATAGGCAAATCTCTTTATGTGACTTGGCTGTTTTTATTGAATCACATGTAATATATTTTGTGTGTACTAAAGTCCACACTTAGGGGTAGAACCTTATTAACTGTTAATTGTTGTTTTAGCAGACATACTATTAATCTTAACAAACAACCCAAAAAATATATATGCAGATTTATACCATACTTCCTTGCTCTCTCATATGCCACCCACTTCCCTATTGAAGTCATGGGGGCTTGACGATACAGTTTACATCATCATGACCGCTTTCCCTGATGCTTGGAATGGTGGCAAACACTGGCAAGTATGGTGTATATGTATGCATATTTGGTGCATATGTACTGTACAGTAGGAAATGCACTGACAAACCATAAATTATGTTGGAAAGAGTGAGTTCCTGCGCTGTGTCACTCCAGCTTCCTGAAGTTGAAGCTGAGATGGCTGTCTCTAGGACCCAGTGCAGCTCAAACAGGAGGAGTCCACCCTCTGAAATGTGCGCATGGCCAGTGAGTCTTTCATTCCCAACATCCCTAAGGACAGTACGAACTCCAGGGGGTATATTTACTAAGGCGTAATTTGGTATTCCATTTTATGAATCTATAAAATCGACTGAAATTGAATTGAGGGTCTGATTCAGACCCATTCGCTAGGATGCGTTCACACACAGCCAACAGCAGCCTGAGTATGCAAATCCCATGATCGCTATCAAGACATTAGCATGCCCACTATGCCTTGCCGTGCGATCGCGGTATATATTTAGACGCCCACCAGCCTGACACAAGACGCCCACTTTCCCTTCGTAACATACGTCATCTCCAGGATGTGTATTAAACAATCGGTAACATCGAGTAACATCGATATGCAGCACTTATGGCTGACCATACCCTGCCGCATGCACTGTGAGTGCTGCTTTGTCTAATTCAGCCATGTCACATGTATGCTGACGCTGGGTCTTAATTATGCATGCCCCTGAAACGGCGTTCAGATGCACAGACACACCTACGTTCGCACCTCCACACCCCACTTACCATTGACCAACCCGTCACCACCCACAAACGGCTCGTCCTGTCACTCATTCTAGCGGAGCGTCTGTGTAAAGTGTGCAAACGTTTCCCAATCGCATGGACTAGTTCGCGCACTGCATCTTGTATGCATGGGCAGATTGCAAATATCGGCAGGCTATGTGCGAATGCAGCCTAGCGAATGGGTCTGAATCAGGCCCTGAAATCAACTGCAAAGTCCCTTAGCAAATCACTCATTTACTAATATTCAATTTTGCATTCAATTTTCAAATCAAATCGATTTTGGTTGATTTTAAGAAGGGATTTTGTGTTCAGTTTATGACTCACTACCAAAATCGAACCTCAAATCCCCATTAAAATCGAATGTAAAATAGAACGCAATCAAACATCCTCATTACTTCCTTTTGGGCCAAATGTATCACATGCACACTAATTAACAGGGGAAAAAATTGGAAACACTTGTGCACACTCTAGAAAAGTGAAAGTGATTTATGCAGTTTATGACTCACTACCAAAATCGAACCTCAAATCCCCATTAAAATCGAATGTAAAATAGAACGCAAATCAAACATCCTCATTACTTCCTTTTGGGCCAAATGTATCACATGCACACTAATTAACAGGGGAAAAAATTGGAAACACTTGTGCACACTCTAGAAAAGTGAAAGTGATTTATAATATATTCGTAAATATAATATGCTCATCTTAAATATATACATTTATATGGATATATATATATATATATATATATATATATACTGTATACATGTGTATATACATATAATTATTTTTTTATTTTTACCTGGCTATGTCGGCTGAATCCCTCCATGGTGAGGGGGAACCTGTCAGCACCCTTGCTATGGGGCCCCCAAAGAGCTAGTTATGCCCCTAATATGGTAGGTGCACAGCATAGTATAGCCTTGAGCAGCCATTATTCCTACAGCCAGACTGCCCCACATTCTTTTTGGAACTTTTAAAGGCATCACAATCAATATCCAGTCAATAGAATGGTGTTTAGAAGCTTAAATCAACTGTCTCTCATTATTCTATTCATTTGGGGATTTGAAGTTTGATTTTGAGTTCTTTTTACGTTCAATTTGCAAATAGATTGTTAGTAGATGAAGGGATCCTATATTCGACTATGGGAAAACATTGATGTTTGGCCTATATTCGATTTTGAGTGTAATTCCATTTTCTGTTCAATTTGACAATCGATTTTCTCTTTAGTAAATCTACAATACCAAACTTGAATGGCAAATCAAACAGAATCCAAAATTGAACTTTAGTAAATATACCCCCAGAGGCTCCCACTAGAATACATGCATTTGCAGCCAGTAACAAAGACCGCAAGTACTCTACACCACCACCAATACACAGAGTTACTTTGGTGCTATCATCCTCCAGTGCATTCACCCAGCTCACACTTTGCACACTGCCCAGCATTACCCTAAGCTCCAGGCTGCTATATTCCACCCAGACTGCCTACCACTGTTAAAACCTCTGATATCCCTTTGTCTTATGTTACTTGCTGTTCTGCCAGATTACAATAAATTCAGCGACTGGATTAGCATACCATGTGTGAATTAACTGCATTACACAAACTATACCATAAGCATATTGATCAATACAAGTGTACGTATGCATAACTCCATATCTGGAGGACTACAGCACCAAGCACATTCCACTACGAATATTTGTAACAGTACACTTTGCTATTACTATCTACTGTCACCCCAATGTTCATAAATTAACCTCATTATGTACAAAGACAAAGGAAGCATCAGGCACACTAGACTGTGAACATAAATTGCTCCAGGGTATGGTTTTAATAACTATTTCAATGCAAAATTACATTTACCCACTATACATAAATGTACATACTGATGTGTCCTGCTTTGGTACAAAATCTGTAGTAACATTCAATATGTCATATTATCCAGAGATGTGTGGTTCAGTCCTCCAGAAATTCGTATCCACCCACATTTTAGGAATCCGGACAGATCCGAATTGCAGTTCTAATCTCCTCTGGAATCTTTAGGATAAATCCAAATTGTGGTTCTTATCTTACAGTGGTGCAGAATTTGGATTTTAAATCCAAATTTTTGGTTTTGGATTGCAAAAATTACATGTTTTTAGCGGTTTTAAAAAAACATTTTATCATTTAAAAAATATTAAAAATCCAAAAACAAAACACGTGACAGTGGTTTTGCAAAACAAATTATCTCAAACACAGTATATTGTACATTGGCTGAAACATATTAATCATGTAAGTTTATACCAACAGTGCACACTTAGGGCCATATTCAATTACCCGCGATAATTTCGCTGCCGTCGGCGGAATCTAGTTTCCACCTACATCGTGTATTTTGGCCGTGGAAACTTATCGGGCTCGTCCCCACTTATCCCTGTATTCAATTCCAAAGGACGCAAAAACGCGTCCCGGCGAAACGCAAACAGGCGAAAAGTGCTGTCAGATTTGGGGAAATCAGCCTGACACCCCCAAAAGAAGCACTAACATTGGGGATCATGGGAGATACCCCCAAATAGACCTCCTGAAGCTATTTGGGGTACTTAAATGCTCTCATTAGTTGCTAATTAGCATCTTTGCACAAGTGATGAAGAACACCATTTAGCATTTTTTTTTCATGAAAATAACTAGGCCCAGTAAATTTGGGGTACATGAAAATGGGTGTAAGCATGGTTAAAATTCGCAAAAGTGAGGTCTTATAAAGCGTGAAAAACGCACCTTCAGCAAGCACCTGCAATAAAAAAAACACCTCCCCCATACTTGCAGACCCCCCAAAAATCTATTTCACTAGTTTTTAAGTTTGTACCCCAACTTTGTACTTTTTCACCCCCTTTTTCAAAGTAATTTTTTGGGTGTTATTTTAATTTTTTTAGGATTTTTTTGATGCAGTTTACCTTTGGGGACCTGTCCTAAGGGTGTAGGATGGTTTCCCCACCTTTGCACTGCAAAATCGCAATTCTGCACTTTTTATTCATAGGTGAAACTTTTTTGCCGGGTTCATTGCATTGCGTTTTCGCACCGGCGAAATGTCACAACAATTGAATACGGGGATAAGTTTCCGCTGGCGAAATGACGTCATCCGGGAAACCTTTTAGCCGAAAACGGCTTTTTGCTGCTAATTGAATATGGCCCTTAATGTGATTAACAGAAGATTTTGCAGGCAGCAATCACCTTAGAACAGATAATTTTATGCACTAGATTATATTATAGTGTAGATGTACACTGCTGCCAGCAAAAGCAGACTTCAGGCTGCCTTATTACATTTCTATTCTACAAATAAATGATGCACATTTGCTATTTGCAGCTCATAATGACTCTTATTCTGCTGGTTTCCTCTTTTCTCTCAAGTTCATAACATAATATATGACCTGCAAAATTGCACACTGACATGGATACATTTTGGGGCATCTGCAGCCACCACAGCATCAGAGTATCATCTGCCAAACAGATCAACACTATAAAGGCAGATCTCGGAAACCAGGCATGACACACAGCCAGAGGGAGGACCTCAAATGCAGAAATAGACTGATTTCAGTTTTGAAGCCTTAGGAAACAGAATCTTCAGGAAGAATTGGCAATATATCCCAGCTAAAAACACATAAACACTAGAGGATTTATCAAAAGGAAATGCAGATACAGAGGAGTCAGACAGTTGGAACTCAGTGGAACCTTCTGCATGTTTACACAAAATGGTAGTGCCTAAGGACATTCTGTTCCTAGACAATGGTACTGGGAATTAACGAAGTCTGGAGGAGCAAGTGCAACAGCTTTGATAGGCAACATGTTTACAAGCTTGAAAGGTGTAATAACTCAGAAAAAGATGTTTATAGAGAAATACAAGTAATGAAAAATACTAAAGATTTTTAGAAAATGCATTTTATCCTAGCTTAGGTTTAATGTAAAATTGTTATTAAAATGTTACATAATCCAGACAATAAGTAGTCCTTTACACAAAACTGTGTTTTATATAATATCGAAATTAATTAGGAAAGCTAATTAGCCTACGGATTTGGGAGGGGACAGATCTTTAAATATCCTCTGCTACATCTCTCAATCGTGCTTTTATGTCATCATTAGTGATAAACAAAATATTCACCTTGTTTTACATTTGGAACAAATAGTTCTTTGCAGGCAGCGGGCCTGATTCATTACTGGTCACAACTGCAATTATGCACGCAATCGGCCGATTGTTGTGTTCTACGCATACGTATGCATTACAGTGTGCGAACACTCCGCTGTGATTGGGACCGCAATCGCAGTGACTATGCAGACCATCGCAGTGACAGGAAGTGACCATTTGTTTGGCGATGGTGACGGGAGTGGTCGGCGAAACGCAGGCTTGCTAGTGTGTTTGAACGCCGTTGCAGGTGCGTGCAGAAATTAGCCACTGTGATGCCATGCGCAGCTTGGGCTGAGTAAGGTCAGAGCTTGTGCAAGTGTGCATGAGGCTCCGATTGTATTCAATGTTCCTGAATATTTCACAGACTTGCTAAGTATTACTGATGTGTGTAAGGTAAAGTGGGTATCCTTCCTTATGTTAGGCTGCGACGGCATTGCGATTGCAATCATTAGCATAGTAATCCTTACTGAATCAGGCCCAGAGTTTGTACTTTTTACCCCAACTCCATCGCACAGCAGAGTGAATTTAATATGGTTATCATAGGGCTAACTACTCAGAGGAATGGGAATTTACAAAAACATTGCCGAATCGTTCCACAGGGTAGTGGAGCAAATGAGACACTTGAAGAATGTATTTTTGGGACTTTGCACCTTCAATAACCTGTAGAGCAGCGACTATCGATTAACACAAATTTGCACTGCAATAGTTACATCTTTTATTTCTAATCAGCATAACAAACCAGTTCACATCCAGCATTGTAGAATGATTTTGAAACTGTCCGTATGCATGGATCTCCTGTCTGTCCTGATTTTATCTTTTAATGGTTTCTTGTGGAATGTGCGAACAGTGGGCCTGATTCAGAGTTGGGAATAGAGGGCCTGATTCAGACCTACTCGCGAGCGCTGAGTGCTCACAAGTGGGTCGGTGGTGCCCTAGTACGCATGCGCACGATGGAGGCTGCTCCGTCGTGCGCATGCACGAGACCCGGCTAGCGACGGGGAAGCCGTCGCTCCGGGTCCCGCACCAATGGGGCGTGCTGTCGATGTTGAGTGACAGCACACCCCCTGTGGTGGGCGTGCCAGGGGCATGGCTGCCAGATGGAGGTGTTCCCATGGGAACGCCTACCGTCTGGGTCCGTCCCCACTGACATCACTAGTGATGTCAATGGGAGTGATTTTGGCTCTGATAGAGCCAAAATCACTCCAGGGCTTGTGGTCACCGAGACCCTACCGCAGGGTCTCGTCGCAAGCCCGATGGTTGCGATGGTCTTGACTATCACGACCATCTTTTTGGCAGCTCGCATATGCTGTGGGTGGTCACCCACAGCTATGCGAGCGGCCTGGAGGCCGCTCCAAGTTTAGGTAGGAGGGCCCTGATTCAGAGCGAGCGCTCTGATCAGAGCGTCCGGCTCTGAATCAGGCCCAGAGTGAGATATTTCTCTCAACTGAGAAAAAGGAACAAACCATATTGCAATGCAAGGGGTGTAAATGCATACATTTTTTGCATGCAAGGTAAATACTTGCTTCTTTTGCATGTAGCCCACAAATACTGCCCAGCTTTATTATTACTCTACAATTTAGATGTGAGTTTGGAAACTCTCCTCCCAAATCTAAATCTCTCTGCACATTTTAAATCTGCCACACCTGCAGTGCAGCATGGTTTCACCAAGATGATCAGTTGAGAGAGATATCACTCTCTGGCCCTCATTCAGAGGTGGTCGTTAGTTGCAAGCGGTCGCACTGAATCAGGGCGGCCGCTTGCATCCTGAACGACTGCCTCCTTGTCGATCGCTAAGCTGTGGGTTAACACCCACAGCTCTAGTGACTGACATGGGTGATGGTCGCGATGGTCAAGACCATCGCGACCATCAGGGCTTACGACCAGACCCTAAGGTTGGGTCTGGGCACTTGTAAACCCCAGGGAGCTTCCTGCTCTGATCGAGCAGGAAGCTCCCCACTGACATCAGCAACGATGTCAGT
This sequence comes from Taudactylus pleione, assembly GCA_031769625.1. NCBI lineage: Eukaryota > Metazoa > Chordata > Amphibia > Anura > Myobatrachidae > Taudactylus > Taudactylus pleione. Next base: position 10,024,609 of record JAUIMM010001311.1, on the reverse strand, counting down.
GGGGCCGCCCCCAAACGGCAAGTGTTCCGGCGGGATCGCCACCGTTTGTGCAGGCACGCCCCCTGCCTGCCTCCCAAACAGGGCAAGCTGTCACTCACCATCGACAGCTCGCCCAGTCTGCTGCAAGACCCCTAGCGATGGAGCATCCGTCGCTAGCCGGTTCTCGTGCATGCGCACGACGGAGCCAGCTCCGTCGTGCGCATGCCCAGTGGGGCAACATCGAGTCGGATGCGAGCGCTCAGCGCTTGCGACCGACTCTGAATGACCCCCTCTATTCCCAAGTCTGAATCAGGCCCTTAGTATTTTTAGTACAAGGGCAATATGGAATTTGCTATGCTATGTCTAATTGCACTGTCTTATCCATTCACTCTTACAGTAGTATCATTCTGTTTTCTTATTCATGGTAATTTCTTTTGTACTCCCTCAACGGTGCTGCTTTTCTCAATCTTCAATCATCATCCACATCAGTCACTCCCTGTTCTCCTCTATGTATATGTGCATAATCCTTGGTTACCAAATGTTCTCTTTCAGAATACTTTCCCTTCCTAAATACAAGATGTCAGCAGGAGTGAGGATAGATTTCTACACAGTGCATTCAGCTGCTGCTTAGTAGTTATCTATTCCATATACACCTGATATATTGTTTTGGACTCTTGATCTGCAATCAAATCCATATACACTTATCCTTAGTAGGTAAATATCACATTATGGGTCTGGTTCAGAGATGGACGCTGCAAATTTGTACGCAGTGGCTGAGCGAGAATATGCAAAAGTCGCAGTTGCCGGGATTAGTAATCCAAATGACTGTGTACAAAGATGCAGCTCGATCACAGATCAGTCAATTATCGGACTTCTGAGCAACCCTATGGTCACTCAGTATGGCCATAGGAACTGACATGCCAGAGCCATTATTTTCTGCAAACGGAATTGTTGATAAATGGGTCCCTTTATATGGAGAAGATAAGGTTGTGGTATTTATCATTGAGACGATATCAAGAAATTATAAAAGAGCAGTAAGCTTCAAAGGCACTATAGGGGAGATTTATCAAAACTTGGAGAGAGATAATGTATCAACCAATCAGCTCCTAACAGTCATTTTTCATAACGTAAAATGACAGATAGGAGCTGATTGGTTGGTACAATCCTTTCTCTCCAAGGTTTGATACATCTCCCTCTGTCATTTGTTTTGGCCTACCTAAACAGTTAGGTTAGTAACATTTAACTATTTATATGAATTATCCAATTGTCTGCAACTTATAGGGGGTAAGGAAAACTGAATTAATAAGCACTCTTGTCAATCATTTATTTGTTTGTCTTGCAAATAATGTGATTATGTATACATACAGTAGTCTTACTTGTGTGTAGCTATTATCTCAGGGTGTAGCATACTTGCCTACCTTCCCACAGTCAGCGGGAGCCTCCGCTATACGCTGTAAGCTCCCGCTATCCAGGAAAGTATGGAGAATCCCCCTGGTTTTCCACACTGCCCAGTCTAAGGGCCTGATTCTGTAAGGATTGTAATTGCAAAGCTGCACTCAGGCAGCTTTGAAATTGCGATCCTTGCAAATATGGTAATGCACAGGAGGCATCACGCCACCCCCTGTGCATTACATAACCGAGTTGAATTGTTCAACGCAGCATCTATTAAGTGGTTAGCATGCACTGCTGAATCAGGCCCTAACTACACACTGCACATGTGCAAGTTGGCAGTGACGGGGTGGGACCCAGGCTCGAGGACGACACGACGTGTGACGCCATCTCCTTTGATATAATAAAGCAGCCACCGCAGGGTTGTGGGTAGCAGTGGCCACCTAGTCCTGCCCCTGTCTTACAGTCACTCACAGCTGGCTCCGAGTCTGTTTGATGGCTGCGGTGATAGCATGCGCTTCTCCTTCCCGGACGATGGCCCATGCCCCACCTGCCCCACTTAGTAAAAAATAAATGTAAGTAGTGGTTGGGCTGGGCAGGAGGGTATCTTCCCCCCAGGTTGGTACACGGTAAAGGATTTGGGCCACGGCTAGGTGTCAGGCAGAGGACGATCCCTGGCAGCAGCCAAACAGCATTCTCTGCCTGCCTCCTGGAGCCAGTCATTTCCACAGTCCAGACACACAGTGTTACATCCTGCTTGGCCTCAGTACAATGCAAGTGGCCATGCATACTCTTGGAGAGAGCCAGGATTGAAGAGATACAGTAGGATGGACCACAGCAACAGGAGGATGGTGAGTATTTTGCCACCCTATAGATCCCTATAAATTGATATTTTTAATCAGATTTAAGACAGTTGAGACTAGCTTTTAATTGAGGGTGAAGGGGGAGGGGTGGTAAGTAAGGGAAGGACACTTCAGGGACATGCTATTGAGGGAGAAGGGTTGTCAGGTGGAGGAGTACATTTCTGGAACATGCTATTAATTGAGGGAGGAGGGTGGGTTGTCAGGTATAAGGGAGGACACTTCTGTTACATGTTATTGAGGGAGAAGGGGGAGTTGTCAGATGTGAGTGGGACATTTCTAGAAAATTAGATTAATTGTGGAAGAAGAGGTGGTTGTTAGGTTTAAAGGGGGTCATTTCTGGTATATAGCAGAGTTGGGGTGGCAATCTATTGCATATGCATCCTCTTTTATACTTATGATTTTAATATTCCTGGTGTATAGATTCCATATTTTCATATGTCCTTAGTTACTACACAAACCTGCTCTGAAAGCATGCTGCTCATAGTACTATAGTTTTCAACTTCCACTGCAGGACACACCCCTGAGTGGCAATAGATATGCCCATAGGTGAAGCTGGACACAACCTTTGGGCAGAGCTGGCCACTATGCGCAGCACATTCAACTGCCATCTACAATCTCCCTGAAACTAGTTTTCAAATTAAGGTTTCTGACTGGCTCTATGAGAAAACTTTCTGTACAGTTAAAAAAAACAGAAGAATTCCCACAATAACATGAGGACTAGACTCAGTCTTACCTGAGAGCAGCAAGAACACCAAGGGGTCTATGTACTAAGCAGTGATAAGAGACATAGTGAAAAGTGATAATAAGGTGCCAGCCACTCAGCTCCCAACTGCCATCTCACAGGCTGTGTTTGAAAAATGACAGTTGGGAGCTGATTGGCTGGTACCTTATCACTTTTCACTCTGTCTCTTATCATTGCTTAGTACATAGACCCCCAAATCACCAGTACCCAGTAAGGTCAGCAATCTTATTACTACACACCTAGGTGAGTATCTTGTGTCTGCAAAAATCAGGGTGACCTAAAGCTTGATCTCTGCCCTATTGCCAGAGGAGCAATCAGAAAAAGGCTGTTATGGCTGATTAAGGACAGGGGTGACTTTAATATTAACTTTGATGGGGCTTTATGGAAATATAAGTGCAGTTACACCCACATGTAAATTTGTAAAACCCATGTGCTTATTAACAAAAGCCTTTGCTCCTCTGGTAATAGGGCAGTGAGCAAGCTTTATGTTACCCTAATTTACACAGACACATTCAATGCAAGGCCAGTGGAATCTCCTAGCATTGTCCTGGACAATTATTCATTGCAATGCCTGACCAGTCCAATGGGAGGCTTTATTCTGAGTGGTGGGTACACACTATACAGATATATCTGCAGATCAAGTGATGATCGTACACCTGAACAACCATCATCTGTGTCTGCCCGCAGGTCCCGGTGACCAGGGGTCGTGTCGGGGCCACGTCCCGTTGGGCGGGGGAATATCCCACCCCCCTCCTTGCGGCTGCCGCTGTGTGTGTATGGGCGGTCTGCAGACATATCTGTCCATCGACTGTGCAGCACAGCTAAATGCGATATGTCGGTGAACGCCGGCGTTCACCGAGATATTGCGGGTACACACTGCTTGACGGGCAGCAGATACATTGGCCAATCAATTGATCGGCCAATGTATCTGTCAGTGTGTACCCAGCTTTAGTTGAGTGACTGTAGCAACACTATTACTTAGGTAAACAGTGTAGCATAAGCTTCGCATGGCAAAAATCTACGAATTGTATCACGACTACTGCCAAATATTGTCCCTAAAGTGCTGATTGGTTCAGAGCATATTCACACAGGAAAAGACTGTTAGGGGCTAATTTATGGCAAGACTGCTAGTGGAAGAAGTACTAAACATTTTGTAGTTTAATTACAAAGTGTCGTGTTGCAAAACCCGTCTGTTTGTATTTATGCCTGACATTTAAAAGGGTAGTGCTTTTACTAGCAGTGTCTTGCAAGTGAAAGCACTGCCCTTTTAAATATCAGGCACAAGCACAAACAGAGGTTTCAGGTTTTAATACCCGAAACTGCATAAATAAACCCCTTTGTGTCAATACCAACAATCCACTCAAAGTTGACTAGGTGCTCTGCAGTGATATGCTATGAATCTAGTAGCACCTAAAAGCCCAGTTGGTAATATTTAAGAATGTGAAGTCATAACATTTTAAGACACAGATAAAGCAATAAATCAATACTTATCAATACTGCAGAGTCTGCGAGAGGGGACGTAACCTTTATTTTCAAACGTGCCTGACTCCCTAGTCAACATTTCAATACAACAAGAATACCATCTCCAGCAAGGGGTCAAGGAAAAAGCTGGTTATTTGATCAGACGCACACATGCTACTTAAAAGAAAACAACACAACATATAGGTAAAGCTTTATTTTGTTTAATTTTTTTTTTTTGTTAAGTGTAAGGTTCAGTCTGCTATTTTATGGAAAAAAAATAGTGTTTCCTATGTTTGTATAGGCCCCCATACATCAGCAATCAATTGTTTAAATTCTGCGTATTGCAGATGATTGTGTAAATAAATCTGCAATGTATGGGGTTCACAGATAACAGTTTCTGAAAAAAAAAGTGATTTGAATGGGTGAATCAGGTTGTCCAACATGTTGGATTTCACAGTCCAATCTGGGCTGTAGATTGCTAGTGTATGGTAACAATCAGCTGAGTTAGTAAAATGATGAGCCATTCAAGATTGGCAGATCTGTCTTTCCTGAAAATGATCTGCAAATCACTGAAAAATTTCTGTAATTTATGGGTGCAGATTGGTGGATTGGGGAATCTTTAAATTGGGAGAAAAAAATCACAGAATCTGTGAATATTTTTTTTGTGATTGCTGATGTATGGCCCCTTAAGTCCTGCCAAGTACCAATTACAAGATGTGCAAACCCCATCCTTTTTTTTAGTAGGTAAATTTTGAATGCCAGCTTTGCAGGTACTTTTTGCATATTAAACACTGGGGATAACTGTCGTGGCTATCTGATAAGGGTTCATATTATATTGTGTCATCAGCACTGGCATTCTAAATTCTTCTGCAACACATTAAACATCTTAGCTGGGGTGCTGAGAGTATCCTGCAAATGACAGAAGTATTGAATATCAAACCACTGCTATCCTATTAAATAAGTGTGCATACTGCTAACTGCAACATAACATATTTTTTAACCACCTACAAATTAAAAAAACTAGTCTGGGGCTATAAAGAATTACTTATATCTTTTGAACCCTTTCTAAAGGAAGTTGGTCACAGTATGCTTTGTTACGGTGCTACTAAAAGATAAAACACCTGCATTTTTTATTTCAATTCAATTGACAGACCAATCTATTGAAAGGTTTTCTGTAAAATTATTATTTATTTTTTTCATGTTCGAGTGAAGTGTGGATGGTTTGCACAATTCTGCTGGTTCAATAACTTAATCTGTAGAATCCATAATATTCTTTAATGAAAACCCATTTAGAAACATATCTGAAATGCAGACCTTTAATTATCTAGAAAAACATAATTGTCGGAGCTGTATTGTTTTTAACTATAAAATCATTGCAAATTATAAATTGAATTAAATGTAGCAAGAGGAGATAGAAAAATCACTTAATAATAGAATTCCATATACTGTAAATGTTCTTTAAATGCAGGTGGTCATATTTATGCTTGGAATAACAAGAAATGTTTTTTTGCAAGTTTATGAAGCAAAGTTGGTAAATGTGAAATTTATGTAGACATCTTGAGATTGCTTTCTGGGACTCACAGCTTAGTCACTGTAAACTTAGAGAAGCAAGCTGTTTATGCTTTTGTGTAGGTAACAGATCCAGCAGTTGCTTTCATTGCCATTTACAGTACATAGCATGAATACGTGAAAGTCAATTCTGTCTGTTTTACAGTTATATATTTAGGAGACTTCTTTAAAACTATATGATATATGGGCATTTTATATTGACATATCACTAAACAGCTAAAGTTGAACGCTTCACTGTTAACAGGAAGACTTGAACAGCATCCAACATCTGATTAACCAGAGCCCTTTTGACAATTGAAGAGCTTGTAGAATGTAATGGGCTGAATAAGGAAGATAAAATAACACTTGAATGATCAAGTGAATTTTTTAATTACAAATACATTATATAAAATGTTAGTTTAAATAATTTGAAATAGTAAGAAGACTGCTACCCACCATAGTATTAAATAGATATCCACAGACCTCAGAAACAAGAAATAAGATAAATGTACAAAGGGTACACCCATCCTGGTCCCGAGGTTTAGAAGGGCACAAAATGGGGCAGTGGTGCCTACATTTTATTTACAAATAAATACGCACTGAGCCGCACTACAGACCTCCTTGAAAAAGTCACACCAGAGTCGAAAAGCATTAGGAACATGCACACACTGACAGCCCCCTCATCCTCCACAATCAACCGTCTACACTGGGAAATGGAGTGTCAGCTAACTTTGCTTTACCAATTATTCACGGACTGCCGCCAGTCAGCACTACCAGCCACCAAGTAAATCAGACCCCACGGACCTGTGGGGTTTCTCATATATAGACACCTTCCCAATGCTGAGAGTTATGTAAGTACACCCCCAGGGACTATACTCAAGGCAAGGAAGCACTGAGTTCTACAGGACTTAGCAGCCCCCCCCACACACTTACCCCCATCCCCCAGATGAAATGTCACCTGGTGCGTGCTGCACATGAACCATATAAATGATTCTGAGTGATGCTATGATGGCATCATTATATGTTACTGGCCCTGCCTCCCTGCAGCCACCTAGGAAGAGCCATAGAAGGTGAGCTGGGTGGGGAGCAAGCTTTTAGAGTGGCCTGGCTGCAAGCATAAGTAGCAAGCTGCAGCACCACTGTTCACTGAACAGCAATTGCAGTGCAACTAACTGCAGGTGCCCTCCACATCCCTGAGGTAGCTGTAGCACTGCAACATCAATCAACCCAAACTGTAAGATTACACACTGACTGGCAGCCTGTATCATCGTTGGTGACAGAGCACCTAATTCAGAGGTGATGCATTTGAACAGTGGGCGCAATCATCCAATGTTTTAAATCTGTGCATGCATCCTGATGGAACACCCGGGGGGTGCACATCAGAATTGCATGGAGACCCATGCAATTTTTAATAGGTGTTCCTGGACAAGTGAATAGGAGTGGCTTTTGTTGTTGGAAATTTTGGTGGGTGTGTCAGGGCTATGCCAGTGTCAGGGACAGCAGCAGAAGACTTAGTTTAACTGGCACAGATGGCCATGTACCCTCGGACATTCCACTCAATGGTGTGACTGTTTGTGCACGGCTGCAGCCAGTGGGCATCTCAGTAAACATCCCACGGGCTATGGCATTAGCATAAATTTGCAGTAGCTACTGTGATAAAAGTTGCAGCAGCTAGTGTGTTGGCACCTACCTCTAAATCAGAACCAAAGAACCAGTAGCTATGAGTTAACATGCTGTAGCCACAGTTGGAAATTGGCAAGTAATTGAATAGCTCTGGGTATTAAATTGCACAGTTTCCTGTATCACAGTGTATTATATTTGGTGTCTCACTATATGGACAAAAGTATTCAGATGCCTGACCATTACATCAACATGGACTATAATAACATTATATTCATTTCAAATACATACAGTCAGGTGCATAAATATTGGGACATTGACAGAATTTTCATATTTTGGCCTCTATTCACCACCACAATGGCTTTGAAATGAAACAAACAAGATGTGATTTAACTGCAGACTTTCAGATTTAATTTGAGGGTAATTACATCCAAATCAGGTGAACGGTGTGGGAATTACAACGGTTTCTATATGTGCCTCCCACTTTTTAAGGGGACAAAAGTAATGGGACTATCAACTCAAAAGCTATTTCATGGACAGGTGTGGGCTATTCCCTCGTTATTTCATTATCAATTAAGCAGGGAAAAGGTCTGGAGTTGATTCTAGGTGTGACATTTGCATTTGGAATCAGTTGCTGTCGACATATTGAGAGAGATACATTGCATAAAGTTTTATATTGGCTAGCAGATTTAGGGGGATGGCAACTATTTGGCAATTTCTAAATGCAGATTCCAGACAGGATTTAGGCAAGCACATATGGAAATTACAACACCATCTGGCAACTGCAGCAAGTTGTCAAGGATGCAAGTGCTGGTAAGACCATACATACTGTACAGATGTGTTCTCATATACTGTATCTAGCCTCAATACACCATGTTGCACGAGATGCCTGGTGCGAGTGAGCCGCCAGATTCTGCATCACTCTTCTAGCGCTGGGCATCTTTATTGTGTCTTTTTTGGTCGCAATGCGATGTTCTTTACTAGGACGCACCAGGAGACTGCACAGATTATTTTGATATGTGGCACTTGTATATTTGTGTGCTAAAAAGATGCATTTTCAGCAAAAAATACACCCAGTACTAGCAGAGTAGCACAGTACCTAGCGCACTAAGAGGAGCTGTTTGGCGTGACTGCAGCAATGATGTTTAAGACACATCTGTACAGATGTGTCCAGCTACATTGTTGCTGTGTATGCATCAAATCACGCCACACATGGCATGAGGTGTGCGCCCGCAAGTGGATTTGCGCACTGCGTTCGCACCCGTGCCTTCATAGGATTGCATGGTGCGTTTGCAGTGTATACCATAGCATATCGTAGAGTATAATACTGTGGCTAATCGCATGTCACGATGCATGCGCACTTTTGTAGCACGATTGGCAAAGATGTCGCTGGACGCATCTGTATCTTGGCCTTGTTTATTGTTTGTACTTTATGTTGTTGGTCTGTATGTGCTTGTGTTTTATTATTACTGCTACATAATTTAATTGATCATTCTATATCAAGGGTGCCGGTGTTGCTTTTAAAAATGTCTACTATGTCAAGATAGGGCCTGATTCAAAGATGGAAGCAGTATCACAGCTGCTGCATCATTGTGCACAGTAGCTATGCTAAATATGACAAAAGTCACAAGATGCTTCTTTAGTAAAAAGACGCCCGTTGTCGGCTTCTCTGATCTGATGCTGTGTCTGAGGACGTAGCCATCGGATCAACTGAATGTCCAATAACCATCTGAGAAATCCTGCTGCCACAGCTAGTGAAGCTGCATCCAAGGCTGCATCCCCTGGCTTTGGCACACCTATTTCATATTACCGCCCCTTCACACCCCCCCAAACACCAGAATCATCCTGCGATGTTTGGGGCACTGCGAGCAAAATCGCAGCCCCAAATCTGCACATGTGCAGGTCTGACAACATTTGAGATGTGCGTGAACATCTGAATTAGGGCCATAGTTTCTATTTAAGCATCCTGGTCATTTGACCAACACATTAGATGCCAGAGGAACAAATGATCTTTTGATATAGTCAAAATAATTTCATTGCTATGTGACTTTAATTAAAATGGGACAAAATTTGCATGGTACACTTTCTACATTTGTACCATTCGTTCATAGATGTCATGTTAAAAATAGTATATATATTTTTTTCAAATAGATTTAATTTAATCTTCAGAGCTGAGTGCTGCTTGCTGGGAGATACATCAGAGACTAAACAGAGGTTCAGCTCATTATTGGATGTGAAATGATTATACTACTCTTTTTCCAGCTCAAATTCACTCACATGCTGCCTTCTCCAGCACAGAAAGCCAGCTGTTTCCAGTCTCTGAAGTGGTTTCTATCTAGTTCTATGAAAGCATTAAACCCTATAATGTGATCAGATGACAGGGTGACATGAAAGGATGCACTGCTCAGATGTCTTTGCATATCTATTTATGCTTTGGGTTTACATGGTGGCTAACAGGGTGCTTCAGGGGACCCTTACAATATAGCTAAGAGGGCAGGATATTCCAGTTAGGAAAGGCCATTGCCACATGTGGTGGTATGTTCAGCAATGGTGGCTTACTTGTTCAGAACTTGGAGCACTGATTGTATTTTTATAAATTGGCACAGGATTACCATTCATGGGCATTTGTGTATACGAGAAGACAGAAGTAACTGGAGGGCTATAAACATTGGTTGCAGTGGTTTGTGGTGTTCCTGACTCTACTCTCTGAAGAGGTTTTCTTTTTTGTTTCTACTCTCTGATGCAAGAAAAGTGATCAACACCTGGTGATCTTTGCTAGATGATTAGTCTCTAGAGTCTAGATCCTGAAAGTGCTATTCTGATTGCTATTTTGACTTTGCCTCCTGTTCAAGATTACCCACCGGCTCAGCACCTTCAGTGAACTCCTATTTGCTAAAATAGTTAGTGCTATTTAGATTCCATCCTTGCTAAAATAACCCATTTGCTGTGGACTTGATAAACAAACTAGCCTTTGCTTTCAATTGCCTGGCTGCAGATAACATGTGTAACAGACCCTTGAACTAAATGGACTAGCTGCTGTTTGACCTTATCTTCTGCAATTAAATTTATATACTATTGTCCAGCCCCACTGACATTTAAAGAAAATCCTTCACACAGGTGAGTGAACAATTCCTATTATTGCTCACTACTGTTACCCCATTGTTGAATACCTCTGCAAATGGTGTCTAATATTTGAAAATGTTGCGTAGTACAAAGGTTCCCAAACTCACCCCTCAAGGCACCCTAACAGTCCAGGTTTTAAGGATATCAATTCTTGACCACAGGTGACTTAATTAGCACCTCAGTCAAGTTGATTTATCCACCTGTGTTCAACCATGGATATCTCTTAAACCTGAACTATTGGGGTGCCTTGAGGACCACGTTTCAGAACCTCTGGTTTAATACTCATATCATTGTGACAGGCACACCTGAAATTAGGCATGTTTTTTATACACATACATGCAGGCTGAGTTACCCTAATTTATGTCCAGTTTGCTGGGCCCTAAATTAAACAATTTTTTCTTCATGTACTATTTACTTTAAAATATTACCCATAGTGTATGTATTTTTGAGGAACCAAAGGTATTTTGTTTCAACTGTAGAATAATACTGACAAGGAATTAAAATATTTACAAGATATGCATGAATATGCTATTAAATTGAAGAATGCATGATCATTAGAAGACAATTAAATAAAATAGCTAGCCTTGGTTACAATTCAACCATTACAGATGATGTAGAAGATTTTGATCATTAAATTGTGTTTTTCTGGGTGGATGACTGTAATATTATGTTAATGAAGCCTATGCAAAAGCATAGAGTAAACAGTTGGTTCAATTAACTATATATGTAGAAGAAAACATGAAATGTAGTGAATTATAATAACAATATTATCAAAAATACATTTTACAGAACAGTGATTCAATTAAGCCTCATAGTACAGCTGCAGTATGAGTAAGAACAATTTGTAAAGGTTCTTTAAAACTTTGTAGTCTATTTTATCGTACACTCTGTATGCTTCTATCACCATAAATATTAGACTCATTTTGCTAAAATAAAGGACAAAAGTATTAATGGCGGTCTGTTCATTTTTTTTTTTTTTTTAAGAATTAACTACATCTGTTTTATAGCTTTTTAATTGTCCTCTCTGGCATTTGGGCCAAATCATAGCATGTCCAACATGTGTTCTCACTTGGATTTAGTAACTTCCATTGACTTTAAACTATATAGTCAAAATGGGGGGGGGGGGTTACATTTGCAGATATTCCTAAATTAATTATTGCTCACTTTGTTTTGGGTCAGTGCAGTTGCAGTAAAGACTACATTGATATTTCAGTTTTAGAACTTGCTGGTTTATACAGTGCAGTGGTATCATGACCGAAGACCTGTTTACTCTGCTAAACACTTCAATTTAAGCATCAAGGAAAGATAAGATTGCTTGCTATTGATAGTTTATGCTACCGAGATTACTACCTGTGCATCTGGATTGGTTCCATATATTGCTTTATTAATTTACTTTTGGATTTCATTCTTTGACTGTGAGTGTATGCAGCCTGTCCTGATTTTTTAAATAGTTTTTGAACTTTTCTATTTGTCTTTTACACATACCCTGTGATGGGATGTAGTTAATATTCCTACACCCGACATCCTGTCTAGCAAAATCCCGGCACCATAATGCCACTACCCGGCCAGGAGACTAGCGCCAGAATACTCGACAGTAGGTGACATGCCGACACCAAAATCCTGACAGCCAGGATGCCAAACGTAAGTATAGCAGGGCTGGTCAGGACTTAGCTACTGGGGGGAGGGTTAGGTTTAGCTGTCACTGGGGGGATAGGGTTAGGCTAGGGGAGGGTGAGGTTAGGGTTAGGTACCCCCAGGGGTGGGTTAAAGTTAAGCACCACTGGGGGAGTTACTTTAGGCACTAAGGGTGGAGGGCTAGGTTTAGGCACCAAGGGGGGAGGGTTAGGTTTAGGGAATAATGGGGAGGGTTAGGAAGGGGTGAAGGGAGGGTTAGTGTTAGGATGTTGGAACAGAGGGTTAGGGTTAGTGGTAGAAGGGGGAGGGTTACTATACTTACCTGACCCTTGTCAGGATCCTGAGCATCGGGATACCACTGTCAGTACAGTATCTTGATAGCAAGCATCCCGACTGCCAAGATTTCAATCCCATTCACTTGTGATTTATATCCCTCAATTGTATTTCAAGTAATGTCAGAGATATTACATAGATTATTTGGTTCCTACTGGTCAATATATTGTTATTACTCTGTTGTTATGCAAGAGGAAGGTTGATTATATTATATGAGATGTTTAGTTCATATACTTTTTGCAAAATTTATATACAGTATACACTACTACAGAACCATTTTCCAGTGAGTTCTATTGCAAACCACAACTGGTGGGGAATCATATTAGCTACTGGCTTTACCCCGTTGCTAATTACTCATGCCATGAAGGGAAAAGCTATTCAATTCAATATTTTTTTCCAGTGTGTTAATATGTTAACCATTTAAATTTGCATAAACTGCAATGGGTTTACTCCACTGGTGTATTTTTTGGCTATGGGTAACAGCTACAGTTCTAAAAACCTGCACTTTGTAAATATACCCCTGAGTGTAGATGTGTTGACTCTAAAACAGGCAAATCAGTGCAAAAAAACAGAACACTAAGGGGCTTATGTATCAAGCAGTGGAGAAGTTGCCAATAGCAGCCAGTCAGTCTTGAAGTAGCATTAAGGTATATTCTATAAAATAATAGGTAGGGGCTGATTGGTTGCTATGGGCAACTTTTCCACTGGTCCACTTCTCCATGCTTTTCACTGCTTGATACATACACACCTAAGGCTGAAGAACAAACTGTGTTTTCACAAAGTTCACAGATCCCTGAGGAGAATCTAAGGTGTCCACAAGTGCTATGTCTGAGTCTGACATTTCTGACACTGTAATCCTAGAAATGCCTCCTCTCACCATTTTTGCACCCTCTGCAAATGTGTAAGGATGAGTAGTAGAAACTATTCCTTAACCAATTTGTTATTACTAGTCAAGTATTTGGGTAGTGGTGGTGATCACTAGAGTTGGGTAAATTTATGACAAATTAAGAAGAGAAAAGGAACTCTGTTGTGTGAGCATTCATTAGAAATGAAAATGTATTGAATTTAAAACATAACTTTTAATATGTCATGGTTAATATATGTCTCTAGTGTACTTGATAAGTTTCAAGGCGCAAATTTAAAATTCTTAACACACACTATTTCCAATACATTAGTTCTCCTTGGGACTGAAGACACATACACGCAAAAATGGCTATGCTGAGATATAAAATATTTATACCTCCTAAATGTCCCCCCTAGATTGTAAGCTCCTAGGAGCAGGGTCCTCCTCCCCACTGTCTCACAGCCTTATTCTCTAGTACTGTTTATATTTTGGTTACTGTATTGTAATGTAATGTTCTGTGTACCCTTTACTGTATGTACGGCGCTGCAGACCACTTTTGGCGCACTATAAATAAAATGTAATAATAATAATATCGGCATTCATGAGGCCGAAGGTTGAACAAATAATATGTAGAATAGTATTGAGATATTCTACTTCCTATATAATTGTCAAAAAAAAATTTCAAACATTGCACAATTCCAAAACATCAGTTTGGACTAGGGATGAGCGGGTTCAGATTTACTCGGATTTACTAGGTTCTCAAAACGGCTTTTTATTGGCTATCCACTATCACGTGTTTTGGACAGCCAATAAAATAAACCCAAACTAATCTGAACTTGTGGTAAAGTGACAATAAGAACCGAGTAAATCCGAACCCGCTCATCCCGAGTTTGCACTCATTATATGATTACCTTAATACTGAAAAATTAGGAAGGTCAGGGTTGAGAGACTGCTAATCCTAATTCTACTGCTCCTCACTTTGGCCAATGGCTATCTATGAGGAGTGAGATATTACTGGCAAGCAGGTTTCCCTTAGAAACAACAGTGTAACTGCACTATTCCTCAAGTTTTCATTTCTGCTGTTAAGGGTCTTACTAATTAGCACTGGACCCCTAATGAGAGAATTACTTAACTTGAGATAATCGTCAGTTAATACAGGAATAGAAAAGAAAATCAGTGACACAAATTAAGTGTATTACTATTTAATAGGCAGACAAACTTGTATTCTTAATTTGCCCGAATAAAGGTCACAGTTTTTTTTATACTGATCTGCGTCTATTTGTATTGTCAAACATCCACTGCCCCTGTCTCAGTATCAAAGTGTGCCAAAGGGCATTCACATTTGTATGACCACAATACTGAATTTAATGCTACAATCTTTATACAGACATGTTAAGTTCATGCAGAACATAGATACAGTACATAGGTGGTCCCAAATGTCACATAGTTCATTGCAACATCCCATAAGACAAATAATAGATAACGGGAAAAAAATGAAAAGAAAGAAATAAAAAAGATACACAATAATGATTCCACAAAAAGTGCTAGTGCAAATAATGATAAAGGCAACTTGTTCACAATAATCAAAGTAGCAGTATGTACTTTTGGTTCAAAAAGTTCTTAAGTATATGGGACTTATTATTTATAACATCCCAAAAAAACACATAGTACATACTGGGCGGAATTCAATTGATTTCGCAGCCCGCATCTCCCGTCTAAAGTGACAGGAGATTGCGGGCCGCTATTCAATTGTGCCAGAATTTCACGCTGATCGCGCCCATAGAGGTCAGGTTTAGCCGCGTAAATCAGCTAATCCCGACCAAAGTGCAGGGCGCGATCACGAAAAGTGATGTTTGGGCTCCCCCTGTGGCTGTGAGCTGAAATGTAGCGCTGGCTGCTTATCGCGCCCGACAGGAGCAAGAATAGAATAGTTCCGTCGGGCGCGATAGAGGCTGGAGAGAATTGAATTCCGCCTAAAAACCAAAATTAATACCAATGGTAGTACCAAAGGGAGTGCTTATGCAAAAAAGTGTTTGAATCAGCTCGTCTGCATCAGCTGGTATAGCAATATTTACTTATGGTCTAGTTCTATTGTTGACAACCATCAACTGGACATCTCGGATAGACATCTAATCTATCCTAGAGTGCAAATTATAGCATAAATATAAAGTGCTTGTGCAAATAATAATCAATCTGTAACAAAGATCTGTGTAACAATGCTCTAGTACTGTGACTGCAAGTAGTTCGTACACACAGTGTAGAATTCAAAGTAAACATTTTGTTCATATGTAATGGTAATTACACTGAGTGATACAATATGTAGTTGCTTTTAGTAAGGTGCTTGTGCAATAATTATATAGATGTATTTTTAGAGATACAAAGGTCTAATACATGCACTCATATGTTTCAACTAAAAATATGTAGCCTCATAGTGACATCACGTGATTGTATAGGCATAAGGCACAGAGTTAACACATTAACAATTGCCACAACTCTAACGGGTAAGCACAAAGAGATACAAACTTGATGATGGGGTGGTCTGAGCTGCGCAGCCTTGTCTCCATGTGTGCTTACCCGTTACAGTTGTGGCATTTTTCCATGTGTATGTACTGTACATAAACAATGAAGTGGGAGGGGATAGTGGAGACAAGGGAACACACATAAGGGAAGGAAATAGGCAACTATATTTAGTATTATGGGGGTCATACTAGTAATGCAAACAGTGAAAAGTTACATTGTAAGAAATCTAAGGAAGACTCCAACTAATCAGCTTAATTAAAAGAGACTAATGTAGTGAAACATTAACAAATATATTATTCATTAAAATAGAAGATTGGACAAGGGGTGCTCCATAGTGCATAAATGTTTAATTTCTTAAAAGACATACAAAGGATAAACTTGGTACCAGATATATAACGATGTGGGCTGGTTTCCACATGATTCAATACAAGGTATCCATTGGCACAGCAGCTCGCCATTCACTTTGAGGAGAGCAACAGTCCACCGTGCACGTTTACAGTTGAACGAACAAGTGCAGCGTCCGAAGGCTCGCTGTCCACCGGGGTCAGAGCCAAATGCCGAAGTAATGCCTCTGACGAAGTAAGATATGAAGCGTGTTAGGGCGTGGCCTAGGTGATCTATCTTCCTCCATCAACGGCATTTGGCTCTGTCCGATCTTCTATTTTAGTATTTTCATCCGTGGGATTACGCTGGTTCTATATGTAAGAGAAGGGAGCTGTGGTCCTACAGATTAAGAAGGATTCTAGTGCTGGAAGGACTTATGAATATTTATTATGCACTGGCTATGGACACACCTTAATATGAAAGGACGCACATGAGTATTTGTATATATAAATATAATATTCATGCCTACGATAGGTGTGTAAGTAGGTACCAATCAGTGTGTTTTTATAAATTTTCAAAGAAATACAAAATTAAACCCAATACATTTGAGGGTAATTTTAACAAAGCCAAAACACGATGAAGCTTTAGAATAAAAACCAAATCCAAAATCCTCAAGAGTGTGCACCCATCTCACCCATTTATATCATCATATCACATTGTGCACATATTGAATTATATATTTATATATATATATATATATATATATATAGTACATTTGGAGAGCATTTATTAAATCTGATAAATTTCCTATTCACTCTCACAAAAGTACCAGTTCATGTTAAATCTTTACTACCAAAATTGAAGTCCCGGAAGATATCAAGTACTAATAGGCATAAATAAATGGAATTGCTTTGTGACTGTGATAAACCATTTTTCCTCCTGTCATAAATGTAAGGTAGCTATATAAATTAAGGCTTTTGTAAAGATAGAGGGATATCAGTATTAAAGTTGGAAGTAGGGCATCCAACTAAGCAGACCTTATGGCTGAAAAATTACTTGTGAATTACTGGTGAAGTATAATTGTTTTTCTACCAACTGCAGTGATATGATTGCATTTCCTTTTTTTTCAAATATACCAGTATTTCATACAGTAGTGCATCCAATGGCAGATTAATTAGTGCCTTATGTGCACATATGTTTTTAGATCTTGTGACTAGATATTTTTATTATCAGCTCTGCTTTTTATTTTTTACAATCTAAAGGACTTTGATACTTGAGATTGAGGACCATGCAGTGTATATTGGTCCTGTCATTCTGTAATTGGAACAGTTCTTTGTTATGCAGCCAGACAGCAATGCTGGTTTGGGTGGTAGATTGGATACACACCTGGGTGACTAGTTTACCAATCCAGGGATCCACAGACCCTGTGTATTGGCTTACCAACAAGCCATTCAATATGTC
This sequence comes from Taudactylus pleione, assembly GCA_031769625.1. Classification (NCBI taxonomy): domain Eukaryota; kingdom Metazoa; phylum Chordata; class Amphibia; order Anura; family Myobatrachidae; genus Taudactylus; species Taudactylus pleione. The sequence continues at coordinate 10,006,767 of JAUIMM010001311.1, read as the reverse complement.
TGGACAGACATCACAACTGGGCAGGCATTTAAATTTGACAACCCAGTTGAAATATCAGTGTCGGTGGTTCCTGCAGCAAGTGTATGGAAGGTCAGCAGGTCACCAGTACACACAGCCAGATGCATCAATATATCTGCAAGATAATCGGCATTGGCTGTGCTGCTGGGCCGATATGTCTGTGAACTACATTGTTCAAAAGCCTATTTTCTGAACACAAGTTCAGAAAATATTGCAATATGTGGTTTGTCGTACATAAAATATACAATATGTGGTATTTCGTACACAATATATGCAATATGTGGTTCGAACGACATATTGCATAATGTGTACCCAGCATAAGAGAGTTGTCTGAGTATAGAAAGTAAATAAATATACACTAGATTAAAGGTAATTGGGTGGAAACACTTAAGGGATGATTCACACAGGGACGGATTAAGGGGTGGGCGACAGGGATGGTCGTCCCTGGGCCCCCACATGCTGTCTGCACCCGCTGCTAGTGTAGTGTAGACCGCTTTGAGCGTTGTCCATACTACACAGTGACAAACACACAGCCAATTGTTATAGCAGCTGATGAGAGTCAGTCAGACTATCATTGGCTGCTGCGTCAATGGAGGGAGCCGGCTGGAGCTCACTCATGAGCTCCGCCTTCCAGCTCCCCCCACAGCGGGAGATGGGAGAGATGTCATGATGTCTCTCCCATAGTGCAAGAGAAGAGCTGGGATTTGGAGCAGACAGCGGCAGTCACGCCAGGAGCGGGGATTCAGGTAAGTTGTTTTTTTTGTGTTAGGGGCACTGGCACTGCATAGAGGGGGGCACTACAGGGATCACTGTATAGGGGGGCTGCTTCATTGGAGCACTGTATAGGAGCATTGCTATTAGGGACAATGCATAGGGGGGACTACTACTGGGGGAAATGCATAGGGGGGACAACTACTGGGTGCACAATATAAGGGGCACTGTATAGGGGGACCACTACTGGGGTCACTGTATAGGGGGGACCACAACTGGGGGCATTATATAAGGGGCACTGCATAGGGGTGGACCACTACTACATAATGGGCACTGCATAAGGGACACTGCATAAGGGGCACTGCTACTGGGGACATTTCATAAAGGGCACTACTACAGTGGGCATTGGAAGAGAGGCATTACTACAAGGGGCATTAATGTGAATAGAAAGAAAAAAAAATTCCTAAGGTGACAAGAAATGGTGGTATATAGGGGCCCCCACAAGTTTGTTGCCCAGGGGCCCCCACAGACCTTGAAACGGCCATTGGTTCAGAGATTTTACCTCTGGGCTTGCATCCCGATGTTTACCGCAGAGTAGTGCAGATCAAAATTGCATGAAGAGGTTGATGAAGGAGGTATTATGATTCAAATAAAAATATGTATAGTGTTGCAATGTTGTTTCTGGCTTGTAAGTTAGAATAAGTAATATTAATAGAATATTAGATCCTGTAATAGTAATAGGATGTTAGATCCTGTAAAATACAAACAACCAATACATTGACAAATGAAAAGTAGTATAGGATCATTTTGCAAGGAAAGTTAGTGTACATTGGAGGTGTAATAGTTTGGTTAGGGTAAAACCTGTATGAAAGGAATTGCAATAGTTCATGCACGAGATAATAAGTGCATAAATTAAACACTTTGGGCCTGATTCAGAGGTAGACAGAGTTGCCGTAGCGGCTGTGACTTTTGTGGCAGTGGCTACTGAGAATTCTTATTAATGCTGCAGCTAATGGGCTTCCTACTGAGATGCCCACCAGCTGAGCTCTAATTCCACAATGTACGCAAATAGTCACACCATCAATAAGACATCGGCCAATAATCGTACATTACAGCAACCCCATGGTTGCTCAGAATGTCTGATGGCGCAGTCCTTGAGACTAACATGCCTGTAAATGTGACTGCCATAATAGCCACCTGCCAGTCACCATCCAGGAGTGCCCCTGAGAATTGCATGGATCTCCATGCAGTTCTAATTTGCTTCCCCCAGTGGTAACCATTGGGATGCATGCACAGTGGATCCCAGGTGCATGCACAGAATTAAAACATTTGGCGCTTATATCCACCTCTAAAATAGGCCCTTTGCCTTGTTTTGTGTAAGATACATGCATATTCAAGTAAGAATTTTAAGATAAAGGATTTGAATACAAATTGGATGTGGGTAACAAATTACAGTTGTGAGCCAAGGCTTACTCCTATGGAGCAAGTATGTTGGGTAACTTATATTGTCATGTTGTAACCAGAAGAGAGAAGTTAGGCAGGCATTTTATGACGTCTTGTAGAAATAATATCTCAGGTTTTTTTAAATGGTTTATGGTGAGAGGGCATCACTATAGAGATTAAATTGAAATCCAAAACATCTTATTAGTCTTTCAAGACATGTGCTAGAGATAAAGTCCAGTGAGCTTATAATGGATCCCATTGATATTACAACTAATAGAGGTTATACTGAAAGAACAATGTTATAAGGAAAATGCAGTAGAGTAAATGTCAATGTCTTGATCCAGAGGCTTTGTAGCAGAAATAATTGCTGGGAATGAACAGCTGTCTAAAGGGAATACAATAGGTTGGGTGTAGTTCACTTAAGGAGTTTGGGAGAGCACTGGCATTGAGAGATGGGGGAAAAAGTATAGACATAATAACCACATGCTTTAATAATGATGGAAATGTACCGTTGGTGAGATACTGTAGTGTATTACAGATTTTAGATAAAGCTGACATAAGCATGGTAGAGATCTAATTTTGGTATAAATTGAAGTGGACAAGTAGTAAGTTATAATGGGAAGAAGAGTAGATACGTTTAATATATGGAATTAAATTAATAAAATGATGCTGAAGTTTTAATAAACTAGATTACCAAGTTGTTTCTAAAGAAATAAGATACAATCATATGTACAATCTTATCTTAGAAATAATAAAATAATCTTGATCATCAAAGATAAAGGAGTTGGTTTGGGAGATTTAGGTGAAATTTAAATGTCTTAAAGAGGTAGTTTATAGGGTTTGGTAAGGATGTGTTACTGCCAAATCACTATAGAAGAATTTATAAATTGGAGAAGTTGGCTCACAGAGGTGGAAATTGGCAGAAATCTACAATCTCATGGGGAGAGCTGGTAGGTGGTGAGGTAATGGTCCTGGATTGGGAAACGAGTCTTAAGGAGATCAGAAATTGAACAAATCTGGAGAAATCAAGTATGATCAAATCAAGATGATGGTAGGGATGACAGCAAATAAGAAATCTCAGCAATAAAGTTATTGGTATTTTATTTTCATATAAAATAACCATGATGTAATTTTATAACCAAAGTTTTCTATTTAGAGAAAATGCTAAAAACATCTTTAGCTATTAAAATACAGTATATCCATGTACAACTTTTTCAACTAGCAGCTCAACTTTAGCTTTTCTCAACTTTTTAACATCCCATGTTCTGCCATTTCTAACATTGATGTTTTCGGCTAAGCTAGAAGTCCCTTTGACCACAACATAATTTTATATGTGCTCAATAGATAAATCTTTGTACATGGTGAACCAAAAATCACAGTGTATAAATCTTTTCAGTGAGTTTCATGACCCCAATTCTTTCCAAATCACTGTTGTTATACCCATAGGCCCGTATTCAATTAGTTTTGCCTACGCTATAAAGTTTTGCATGATGGACTTTTTGTCTACTTTGCGTATTTTAGCCGCGGAAACCTATCTGCACGTACCCGCGATTTGCCCTATTCAGTTACAAAAGACGCGAAGACGGAGATACGCAAAGTTAAAACAGGTGAAAAGTGGTGTCAGAATCAGGGAAATCAGCCTGAACCCCCCAAAAAGATGCAGCAACATTGGGGATAAATGTAGTAGTGCCTGGTTAGCCATAATACAACTGTTTGGGGTACTTAGGTTCACACAATTATCACTAATTAGTGTATTTGCACAAGTGGTGAAGAATAGCATAAAGCAGTATTTTTGGGATAAAATAAGCAGTCCTGTCAAATTTGGGGTACCAGAAAATGGTTGCTAGCATATTTTAATGTCTCTAAACTGCAGTTTTAATAATTGCGAATTTCCACCCTCATAAAAGCACCTGTAATCCCAAAAACACTTGACCCCTTCTTAGTGCACTCCCATAACCTTTTTTTGCTAGTTTTTGAAGTTGTCCCCCCACTTTGTGCTTTTTCGCCCCCAAATTCAAAGTACATTTTTGGGGTGTTAATTTTTTTCTGGATTTTTTTTGAAGCAGTTTCCATTGAGGGTGCTGTCCTAAGGGTTCTGAGTGGTTTGCCCACCTTTGCACCCCAAAACAAAAATGTTGCACTTCTTTTCTCCTGCTATGCAGAGGTAAATATTTTTGTCTATAACATTGCATTGACTTTCCACATACACGAAAAGCGGATGGAATTTAATACGGAGATAAGTTTCCAACAGGTAAAAAAGTCGCAATCTGCCATACTTTTTCACGGATCTCTGCATTTTGCTTCTAATTGAATACAGCCCCAAGTATAGCCAAGTCCCATGTCCCATTCTGCTGGGAGTATTGTATTATCATCATGTTTTATTTTAATTACAGACCTCTCATGAATGTTAATCTCTGCTGCTGAAACTTTAAAAGACAAATGTATGTATGGTTGGCCTATATAGTTTAATAGTAAGAACAGGTAAAACCGAGGCAACATAAGTCGCTTCTTTCAAGCTGTATTTCCAAACTTATATTTTCACTGGTCAGTTAATCTCCTTATGCTACTGTACCCTTCCATGTGCCATATTTCTCCATTAACATGTTGTCTGTATATACTTTGTTTAGATTTGGTTTTTTTTATAATTCTAGTTCTGTGTTTCTCATGCCACACATAATTCATATTGTTATTTTTCTCTCTTTCTGCCTCCTTAGTGTAATATTATTTAATACCTCTAAATAAATCAAACAAAATGAAAAAATTTGGCCTTTTCAAATTAAACAGAGTTTGACACATTAAAAAGATAATAACTATACTAAATTCTATACCTAAAGAAAATGTAAAATAACCAAGAGACTGTTTGGGGTATAGTTACAAAACTGTGCTGGCCATGGGATTTGCAATTAGTACCATTGCCTTTTTAAAACTTGCAACCAGAACCACTTTGTCTTGTTTTACATTTTGAGGAACTTAAAAGTATTGTGTAATAAAATAAAGTTAAGGGTTAGTTTCAATAAACTTTCAGGATCCGTTGTGATTTTTCTTTCAATGCAAGTTCACTTCATCATGCTCAATTCATAAATAAATATATAAAGATTCAAATGTAATATAAAAGAGAAAAGTCATCATCAAAGCATATTCAAAGGAAAGGCATTTGAACGCATTAATGTTTTATTTCATTTTCCTAAACTAACATTAATGGTCCAGGAGTTCTTTAAAAATTGCAGATTTAGTAAACTGAAAATCATTTTTTATTTCAGAGCAATTCCCAATACTCTGATTAAATAAGTACAATGTAATTGACTTAAAACCTGCCAAATTTCTTATGGAAGTGAACAATTATTATACTCTATTAAAAGTGGTATATTTGTGATCTGAGGGAATTAATTTGAATACTTTTACTGTGAATTACACTTTGTTAGTCTTTATTGTGTTTGTAAGTATAGTTTTTTTTAAAACTTGATGTATTTATCTCACTTGTGACCTGTAAACTGAGCAGGTTTCCTTTCTTCAGATGTGAGTTGTTTATAGGACAATTGCAAAAAAAACACACATGATGTAATGTGCATATTGTTGGTGGATCCTGATCAGTTTTTTTTTAAAGAAAAGTGTATTGTATATACATTTTCAGTATAGCAATGTTGTGGTAAAATTAATTCATCTGAATTCAATTGATTTTCAGAGAACCAGTTAAACAATGCCCTAATTGGTTTCCAAATTTGTTGAAAAAATAATCCCCATCAGGGCACTTACATTGTATGGAATGTCAAGAAGCCTCATAACAAGTATTAACAAAAGTCATGTCCAAAGCTTTACAATAGAAACTTGTATCTCCTATTTCCTTCTGCATGGTATTATAGGAACACATCTGTGGGAGCAACCTCTGACTGTTGGAAAAGTTAAATTGTTATTATTATATAAAGTTACTGTGACCATCGCCATGGGTTACGGTGATTCCTCAAGTTATGTGTCAGGACTGTGTGCATTCTGTATACTCTGGGTAAAGTGTGCTCATGGTACTAGGAGTAACAACCTAAATGTGAGAGTGATGTGTACTATTATAGTTCCCCTAAAATATATATTTCAGGATGTCTGCTTGCTATTAATTGGTACAGTATGTCAAAACTGGGTTGCATCAGCTACTCAGAACCAAGTGGCCAGGTCCTATCTAGTCTTTGAAGACAAAAGTTTAATGGAAGTAGTGTTTACTCTTAACCCTAGAGGGCTATTGTGCAAGCCTGACATTTTTTCACCATAGCTTATCAGTATTCCTACAATAAAATGCATTTTGAAGTCATGGATGTGTAGGTTCTTGTCGCCATACCAATTTACATCAACACAGACCCTGGGAGAACAAAAGACAGTCCTTTTGAGTGAGGAATGGTGGGGGCTGCTGGGGGAGAGGGAGACCTTTTTGGAGTCCCAGGGAAGAGACTAGGAGAGGTTCCTGCTGAACCTGATCCCTGATGGGATGGTGCAGGATAACCTTAAAGCTGCACAAGCAAAACAAGAGGTGGTACAATCGCCACGCAAGAGAGTGCATACATAAAGTAGAGAAGAAGGTCCCGGTTCTAAACCCGCTGTAGCAGAGCAAGTTGCAGGCTTCCTGGCAACGACCCTACATCACAATACAGCACATCACTGATGTAAATTATTTTTTATTGGTGCAGGAGGCAGTCCAGATAAGACAGTAAATGTACCACATCTATATGCTTAAGGCATATCATGACAGGGAAGCATGTGTTTCAGATGTGTGTAGCTTGCCTGAGAATTAACACAAATCAAACCCCTTGTTAGACCTGGCAGTTTCTGCCCAGGAAGGAGGGTCTCTGACAGATGCTCGTCAGGTGAGATGATGTCTGCAGTACAGCTAGATCAGCTAGCTGACATCCTACACTCATATCAGGAAAGCTTGGCAAGACACACCTAGTGATGCATCATGTCAACACTGCCACCCAAACATCATTGTGAAAGACAGCCTACCGCACCTCCCCAGAAGTAATTGCAGCCATAAAAATTGAGATTTATGAGATGCTGCAGCTACAGTAGGGGTGATTCAGATTTCCAACAGTTGTTGGGTGGCCCCAGTTGTACTGGTTCCCAAGAGATGTGGGGGTACCCGATTCTGTTTAGATTACAGGAGGTTGAATGAGGCCACAGTGTTTGATGCCTACCCAATGCCTAGGATAGATGACTTGCTGGATCAGCTGGCCCAGGTGCGCTACATCACCATCATCAATGCTCTCAGCCAAGGGTACTGGACATTCCCTTGTCACCTGAAGCCCATGAGAGGTCCACATTTATCACCCTATTTTGGCTGTTCAAGTTCATCATCATGCCATTTGGAATGAAAAATGCCTAAGTGTCCTTCCAGAGTATGGTCAAATAACTGCAGGAAGGCCAGGAGGGACGTGCAGTGACATATTTGGATTACATTGCTGTGTTCAGCTAGACCTGGGGGGAAAGCCTGACACACCTTGATTGATTGAAAAAAATCTCTGGGGTAGGTATGACTACCAAGCCCGAAAAATGCCAGCTTTGCATGAGGGAGGTGCAGTACCTGAGACACCAGGTAGGGGGAGGTGTTATGTGCCCAGAACCAACCAAAGTGGTGGCTATCATAGCATTGTCTACCCCTCAGGACAAGAAACAGGTCAGGTCATTCTTAGGGACTGCGGGGTACTACCGTAAATTAGTACTCAACTACAGTGTCCTTGCCAAACCTCTAAACAACCTGACCAAAAAGAAGTGTCCGAATCTGGTTGCATGGATGGCAGACTGTAAGCAGGCCTTTGAGCTCTGAAGTCTGCCCTAGCTCAGTTTCCTTTGCTGCAAGCCCCAGATTGTAAACACAGATTTAAAGTGCAGACTGATGCCTTTAACTACCATCTGGGAGCTGTCCTCAGTAAAGTAGATGGGCAGGGAAATGAGCACCCAGTCCTCTCCTTGAGTAGGAAACTGCTCCCCATGATGTGGCAGATGTCACTATTGAGATTAGTAATTACTAATCACAACCCTATCAGTTGGTTAAGCAAGGTTGCAGGGGGTGATGGTAAATTGCTGAGATGGAGTCTCATTCTGCAGCAGTACACATTTACCATTCAACACAAAAAAGGGGCAGATGTGATGAGGTAGTTGACGTGGCACAAGGAAGTAGGGGATGGATGATCGCCATCTCCTTATGCCATTTTTAGGAGGGAGGTGTGACCATTGCCATGGGTAATGGTGATTCCTTCAGTCACAAGTCTTGACTTTGTGCATTCTGTATACCCTCGGTAAAGTGTGCTCATGGTACTGGGAGTAGCAACCTGACTGTGAGACTGATGTGTACTATTATAGTTCCCCTAAAATATATATTTCAGGAATATCTGCTTGCTATGAATTGGTACAGTATGTTAAAACTGGGTTGCATCAGCTACTCAGAACCAAGTGGCCAGGTGATATCTAGTCTATGAAGACAAAAGTTTCATGGAAGTAGTGTTTGCTCTAAACCCTTGGGGGGCATTGTGCAAGCCTGACACATAGACCCACCGGCTGCTAGAGTGTCATTTTTCCACCTTTAGCTTATCAGTATTCCTACAATAAAATGCCTTTTGAAGTCATGGAGATATGACGCATAGATTCCATGCTAATTTACATCTACACAGACCCTGGGAGAACAAAAGACAGTCCTTTTGAGTGAGGAATGGTGGGGCTGCTGGCGGAGAAGGTAGCTGTGGAACCATAAGAACCCACACCAATCTGTGTTCACTCTACAAGGGAGTAGCTTCATGCTAGGAGTGCTCCCCATCTTCTGTCTCCTGTGATCTCCCTCCACACAGATCGCCTGAAATGTCAGAGTAAGATAATTTAGAGTTCTGACTTCTTATCCTTTCTTTTATTTGAAATCAATCTGTGCATTTTTTATCTGTATGTCTTGTTTATTTACCTGTTTTTTCCTTGTAACTTACCCTGGATATATTTTAATTATTTTTATTTATTACCAGTTATTTAAATAACGCACACATATTCTGCAGCGCTTTTACAGATAATATCTTACCATTCACATCTGTCCCTGCCCCAGTGGAGCTTTCAATTTATATTCCCAACCTCATGCTCACACACATACAAACTATGGTCAATTTTGTGGGGAGCCAATTAACCTACCAGTATATTTTCGGAGTGTGGGAGGAAACCGGAGTACCTGGAGAAAACCCACACAAGCACAGGGAGAATATACAAACTCCACACAGTTAGGGCTGTAGTGGGAATCGAACCCATGACCTCAGTGCTCTGAGGCAGTAATGCTAACCATTACACCATCTGTGATTTTCTCAATAAATCCTAAAAATGTATCAGTGTACCCTTGTGATCTAATGAATTCATTTGCCTGGAGAGGCCCATGCTACACTTCTGTAATAATTGTGAATTGTTAAGCATGATTTAAGTATCTGGCAAACACAAGAGCACTATTCTAATACTCTTCATGGTGGCAGCTCTAGTAAAACCCATGTCACCACCACCCACCTGTGTTAGGTTGGCATATCTGAGTGCAGGCTGGGGCGCAGTGTCATGACAGTTACGTATATATTTATATGTTAATGTATTTCTGTCTACTGACTTTTTCTTATCTAAGAAATTAAATTTGATTTCTGAACAAGTAACTGTCTCCCTGTATAAGAATGTCACTATCAGTAAGTTAAGTGCAATGGCATTAAAGTGCTCAGTACAAGGCAGCCATCTAAATACTTAAATTACTATTCATTTTTAGATTAATTCTGTTTGTATGATGTATAAATGAAGTTATAGTCATTATCATAAAATAACTTCCTGCTTCGTTTCTTTCAGATTGGAATTCCAGTTCTAGTCTATTCATTAAATCAAAGTTATCTTATTCCATTACCAAATTTCAAGATAGCACATGCTGCCCTAAACTCAAAATCATATCTTCAAAAACTTTGAAAGGGTCTTGCTCTTAGAAACTGCTAGCATTTAAATCAGGTAAGGTTTTTCTACCTGACTAACTTTCTACCTTACTGTTGTTGGTTTTAAGATAACTTGCAACAATTTTGAGTGGATGGAGAATGTGATTCACAAGGTACATGAGGTTGTGATTCTGAGAAGTCTGGTTTCAGTGGGATATAGTCTGAAGATCTACAGTAAAAAGGTAGACAATGTCTAGATAGACAACAGATGTTAGACAGTCAATAGGTCAACAGGGACAAAAAGGTTGAAACACTAAAGGTCGACATGTAAGAAGGTCAACAGGTACAAATGGTTGACATGGTGAAAATGTCAACATGAAAAAAAGGTAGACACAAAAAAGGTTGACACATGTTTTTTTAGGGTTAGGCACTTACCAGGGGGTTAGGGTTAGGTACTTACCCCAACAGTTAGGCACCAGGATGGAGGGTTAGGGTTAGACACTTACTGGAGGGTTAGGGTTAGGCACTAGAAGGGATGGTTAGGGTCAGGCACCTTTCCTGATGGTTGGGGTTAGGCACCATGAGGGAGGGTTAGGGTTAAGCACCAAGGGGAGGGTTAGGGTGAAAATTAGGGTTAGAAAACAAAAAACCCACCTTTTTCATGTCAATATTTTGACCCTGTCGACCATTTGTACATGTCGATCTTCTTATATGTCAAACTTTAGTGTGTCAACCTTTTGTCCCTGTCGACATTTTCTCTGTCGACCTTTTGTCCCTGCTGACATCTGTTGTCTATCTAGACATTGTCTAACTTTTTACTGTAGATATTTCAATCCACACTCAGTTTCAGTCCAGACAGCAAATTATACCAGTTTTTTTCACACCTAGATAGAAAGAAAATGTAGAAATATAAGAATCGCTGCTAATTGGAGAACGTACACCTCAATCATGTCCAGTATAATTTAATATTACATACATATATGGCCATGAATAAAACACAATAAAAGAACAGCAAAGAATATTTTAATAAAAAATACACTATGTAGACAAAATTGATTGTATACTGACAGCAAATAGATCAACAAGATTATTTTGATGTCAGTACTTTGTAGGTCCACCATGTACAGTGATTACTGCAGACACCCTTCTTGGCAAACTATCCACAAGTTCCTGGACAACAGCAACATACCGCTTTTTGCAATTCTCCCTTAAGTACAGTGACCAACTGTGACACTGAAGAAGGTTAAGTCAGCCTAGAATGCACCCACCACTCCAATTAGTCCCACAGGTTCCCAATGGAGTAAAGATCTGGACTCTGAGCTTGCCAGTCCATCTGGGTTACCAAATTTTCTGTATAATAGTCCAGCATCTCCCAGGAACCATAACAGGTGGCATAGTCATGCTGATAAAAACATTCGTTGTTTCCAAAGAACTGCAATTGCATGGGCCTCCATACGAAGTGTTCTTTTTGAAATCACCACTTTAGTGGCTACATGATCTTGTGTGCAATGGAAAACATGGTGTACGTTTTGCTTGCACAGGGGTGGCCAATCACTTTTGTCTCATAGTGTAGAACTGAGGGTGCTATAAAACAAAGAAAAACTATCCCATCTGTAAAATTTATATATTACAAGAGGCCCTTAAACACATAATAATATTCTAATATACATACACAATGAGAGAAAAGTAAAAGTACCAGGGCTTGAGGATGTGCAACATTGAAATGATCTATCCATGCATGCACAAGCAAGTAATGTGATTGAGAACTAAATAAGCCTGATGGGCCATATATAAAAATAGGACAGAGACATTAACAAAGGATACACTGCAGACCATTATTACATTATCTATAAGGTATGAACTATGCACCAATAATGGATATCTGAATAATAGAACTGAAGGTGCAATAAAACAAAGAAAATATCTAATTTTGTGAAAATACAATATTAAAATAAAGGCCCTAAAAACATGTAATAATATTCTAATTTACAGTATGTATACAATAGGACAGAAGCAAATAACATGTTATTTAAATAGCAAGGCTTAAGGAAGTGCAAAATTAAAATGAAAATTATCTATATGTATGTGCATACACAAGCAGAAAATATGTTAATTAGTTAAATAATTCTAATGGGCCATAGACAAAATAGGTCAGAAACAAAAACATATATTACCATTAACTAACTTATAACTAAAAATTTAGGCACTAGCTCAATAAAAATATAAGGATAAAAGCATCACAGGCAAAACCCAATTAAGAGTAAAGTCTAGAAAAAATCAGGAAAATTCCTCTTAGTAGGAACTGTGGGCCTGATGCAGAGATGGGGCACTGTGTGCAATGGCTTAGGACTTGTTCTGCACATGCGCAGATGGGTTCTGTGCATGCGCAGGCATCCCACCATTGGAGATGTAAGCAAACCTGAGCTTCCTGCATGTGATATGTTTTGTCTAATAGGAATACATAAGAAAGTGTTTGTCGATTTTTAATTCTATTTCATTAGATTTTTATATTCCATTTTATGGGTAAATTTATGTCCGATTTTGAAATGGGCATCCAGAACTGAAGAAGAAACCACAACTCAAAATTGACACACATCGAATTTGATTTTGTAATTGAATTCAAAATTGAGTCTTAGCAATTGTGGGATTTTGACAGTGAAAACGAATGTCGATTTGATTCGATTACAGTCTATTTAAATAGACCATGAAATCAAATACAAAATCGAAATTTTGTAAATTTACCTCATGATGACAAAATTTAGAAAATACCTTTTTGATATTGAGAAAATTGACAAATGGCTGCAAAGATTTTATATTGTTCTTTGAATCTCAACAAGGCAAAACCAAAATTTATATATGTCCATGTTTAAAAGTGAAGCAGAGAAATGATAGACTGAATCTGCTTGTAGATCATTGTAAAATTAGATTTAAACAGTTGCTAAAATTCAGAAAAAGTTTGCAACAAGCATTTATAGCTTCATAAAATAATGGGGGCACAAATTGTCCATAGGGTCAAACTATACCATGCTCTTAAATTGCAAGAGACACAGAGGGGTATTCAATATGAAAGGTTAACTTCCCTGGCGAAGTTAACGTTTCATATCGGAGTTTTTTTCTGCGTAAAGGTATGGTGCGCGCTCCCGCTTATCCCCGTATTCAATATCAAATTAACGAAAACGGGAAACTCCAAAGTTGGATTTGCGTAAAGTTACGAATTTTTCCTTAAAATAATTGTAAGACCACCCTAAAGTTGTAAAAACATGGGGGAACACTATGGGTACCCCCGTTTTAGCCTTTAATTGAATGTCGGGGATTTAAATAGCCGCAGCAGGTGTTTTTTTCCCGACATTGAAGAAGTGATGCAGAAGAGCACTTAGTGGTTTTTTTAAGTGGTCCCATCGAATTTGGGGTACATGAAAATGGGTACTAGCATATTTTGATGTCCCTAAAGTAAGTTTTTAAAAATTCTGCATTTGTGCACCTGCCGCTATAATTCTATTCTAGAAAACACCTGCCGCATACATGCAGAATAGCCCTGAACCTACTTCCCTATTGTTTAACAATTTTTTCCCATTTTTTTGTTTTTGCACACCAATTTTTAAATTCATTTTTTGGAGTGTCCCTATTTTTTTTTTTATTTTTTTGACACAGTTCTTTTTAAAATGTCAATCTCAGGGGTGCAGGCTATTTTTTTTAAGCCTGCACCCCTAAACCCCAATTCTGCACTTTTTTTCGACATCTATTCAATGGTGAAAAGTTATCACCGTTTTTTATCAAAGACTTTTCAAAACTGCGATAAGTCTTTGAAATTGAAGACGGTGTAAAACTAAAACAAGTGATATTAATGCAAAAAACGATGTTATCGCACCCATATTGAATACCCCTAACAGTTGTTAGACTTTAATGATCAGATTGATACCACTCTGCTTCTATTGTATGACACCCAGCATCAATTGGGTGCTGTGGGCAGACAGCAAGTGCTATACATTTTTCTCCTCTCTGTTCTAACAGGGTCTGAAACACAACTTATAGAAGTAGTTGCTCTTCATTCACACTGGAGTACAGATATGCAGAGTGTCTCAGGAGGTACATGGTCAACTAGACAACACAGAAATCCCATAATGATAAATTGTTAGACAGAATTGTTGAATAAATGATATCCACTAGAGAATTAGTGCACTCAGAGTGCATGGAATATAAAGAAGCCAATCAGCAAGCATCAATAAATGTCACATCTATAGCATTATTAAAAGAGCTTCTAGCCCCTTAGGCTGTCCATCCTACTGATTGATACTCAGAAAAATATTTGTGGATGCTTGCTCTAACTTTTTGTAGCACAAATTGCTGTATACTAGTGTGTAGCACTGTAATTGCAACATTGTATAAATATTACTGCTGCATTTCCTGCCAAATGTATAGTCATTTTCCATATTTAACACCCTCATTACAACATGCTGACAGCTGCAATACAAATTTTTCCTGTACATGGTCATTAGACTTGTTAACTATCTAGATGTTGGACAACACAGATGCGATGTAGGGATGTAGTTTATATTCTAGCTGTTGAGATGTCAGCGCTCAGAATGCCGGTGCTGGAATTCCAACACCACTCATAATCTTGGCGCCAGCATCCCAACCGTAAGTTTTGGGGTTAGGGGCAGGGTTAGGGTTAAGGATTAGACATTGGGATGAGAGTTGGCTTTAGGCTGTGGAGGGTTAGGTGTAGCCTGCAAGGGAGGAGGGAAAGAGTAGGGAAGGGTAGTATATTTACCTCTGTCTTTTGGGATTGTGACCCAGTCGGGATGCTGGCATCAGGATCCTGACCCCCTGAGTGCTGTGCACCACTAGAAGCAAGGAGCAGATATACTGTAGGAAGTGCTGGGAGCACAATGGTGTACCTGTAGTGGTGGTCTGCAGGATGCTTAGAAATAGTTTAAATATGAGGTGCAAAACAGACCTGGTGGTGAAAGGCTGGAATGGATGTAAACTGTAACAGGTGCAGTATGTGTTAGAAACACAGGTAACTGGTGACTGAGACTGCTGCAGAGGAAACTAGGTAAAACAGGTAATGAGTCTGAAATAGGAGCAGAATGCACTAGTCCAGTGCTTCCCAAACTCATTCATCAGGGAGCAGTAACAGTGCTTGTTTTCCATGTCTCCTCACAGAGCCACAAGTAAAATAAATAGTTCCATCTGGGAATCTTTTAAAATGTGTCATCCAGTAATGATTACACATGTGCACCAACTAGAAAAATGGAAACCAGTACTGTTAATGCTCCCTGAGGAATGAGTTTGGGAAAATCTGCACTAGGCAAAGCAGGTAACTGATGTCTGGAACAACAGCAGAATGCAAAAGACTAGAGGTTTCCACCCTCGGTCCTCAAGGCACACTAATGGTCCAGATTTTATGGATAACCAGGCTTGGGCACAGATGAGAACAGATGACTAAATAAAAAGACTGATTGTACTATATAATTCAACTATGGATATCCTTAAAACCTGGACTGTTAGTGTGCTTTGAGGACCGAATTTGAGAACCTCTGCACTAGGCAAAGCAGATAACTGGAGTCTGGAACAGTAGTAGAATGCACTAGGCAAAGCAGGTAACTGGAGTCTAAAACAGCAGTAGAATACACTAGGCAAAGCAGGCAACTGGAGTCTGGAACAGCAGTAGAATGCTCTAGGCAAAGCAGGCAACTGGAGACAGGAGCAGCAGTAGAATGCACTAGGCAAAACAGGAAACTGGAGTATGAAACAGAGGGCCTGATTCAGAGCCGGATGCTCTTTCAGAGCTCTCACACTGAATCAGTGCCCTCCTTCTCTTTTTTAGAGCGGCCTCCTGGTCAAGACCATCGCAACCATCAGGCTTGCGACGAGACCCTTGTGGTAGGGTCTCGTCTGCCTATCTCTCTCTATCAGAGCCAAAAGCACTCCCACTGACATCACTTGTGATGTCAGTGGGGCCGGGCCCATGGGAACGCCTCCGCCTGACCAGCCACGCCCACGGCACACCCACCAAAGGGGGTGTGCTTTCACTCACCATCGACAGCACGCCCCCTTTGGTGCGAGACACATAGTGACAGCTTGCCCATCGCTATGTGGGTCTCGCGCATGTGCATGACGGAGACGGCTCCCACATGCGCATGCGCACTGCCCCAACATCGACATCGTCTGAATCAGGCCCAGAAACCACAGTGCTGCAGCCAAGACACTAATTTCAGGGAGAAGAGTATTGTCCTGTCAATGAGTAGTCAGCAGCTCCTGATTTTAAATAGGACACCCTGTGCAGGCTAGCTGTGTAATGTGACCAACCTTCCTGAAGACTGGTTAGTCAAAGTAAAGCAGGATCTGCATGCTTACAGATGATTGCTCAGAAATGCTGCAGGCAGCCAGCAAGGACACAGATAGCAGTGATATGAAACTACTATGCCTGGTACTTGGGGGGGGGGGCGGGGGGGTTAGGCTCCCGATGTGTGACAAAGGCCCTCATTCAGACCCGGACGCAAGTGGCCGTTCGTACGTTCGGCGTACGTACAGACATATGTTAATTCAAGCACTCGCTCGTAATTTCGAACGCATCTAAACATCCTCCCCAAACTCTACCAACCCCTCCTCTAACTAATGAGCGTGCCAAATAGCGAGCGTACATCCCCAATGTGGCTTGCAGGGAACGCACGCACAAGTACAAACCGGAAGTGGGCCTGTCAGATTCCGATTACCTGCTCCTTTATTCTGCCTACCTCCCTCAATCGTATCATGCCAATCAATATATCAATTATCTTAATTGCTCTTTTTTTTTTTTTTTGACAATGCAATAAACTTTACTCTTGTCCGTGTTTGTGTGTACCCACAGAATAAGTACGGCTTAAACATTCGCTTTTATTTGTCAAAATACATGTTTGAGCCAATTAAACATTTGTTTTATTTGTTTTTAACCACGCATATTTTCCTGGGTTCATTTCTTTATTTAAATTTGCTTACGAATGTCACTGCATCAAGCCTATCATAACTCTCAATAGATTTGTGGCCCTGTCGAACACATGACTCATACACTAACCAATAGAATTGGTCCTGTTATTTACCCAAATACATTGGCCAATCAAATTTATTTTCGGGTCTTTATTATAAATGATTTTTAGAAAATACACCATGGCCATCATGAGAGCCTCGGCATTCACCAGGCGCGAGCTGATGGTGTTAACCGAGGTCATGGACAGGCGGATCACCAGCCAGCCTCCCCCCATCACCAATAGGGAAAAGCGTTCCGCATATTCGGAGGTACGTGGCCACCTACGTTCCTTTGGCTCACGCCGCCAGATCGGCCAGCTGGAGCGCAGCTGGTCCGACCTGCAACGGCGGACGCCCCGCTTGCTGGCATGCTTTCGCATGCAGATCGCGGAAAGTAAGTTCTTGTGACTGTGGTTTTCATGTTTTTCTTTGTACTCATATGTGCATGGCCATGTTTTCTTGTATGTCCCATTTATTCTTTGTACTCATATCTGCATGGCCATGTTTTCATGTATGTCCTATTTATTCTTTGTACTCATATCTGCAAGGCCATGTTTTCATGTATGTCCTATTTATTCTTTGTACTCATATCTGCATGGCCATGTTTTCATGTATGTCCTATTTATTCTTTGTACTCATATCTGCATGCCCATGTTTACATATTTGTGTTGTCAAAAATTAGTGTTTTAACTAGGTCTGGGTTGAAAATAACCACAATTTGTTTCCCATCTTTTAGGGGCAGAGCGAAGTCTACGGCGTCATCGCCGTCAAAGACGGCACTCTTGGCCCCTCTCCCCAACCCCCAGCAAAACATCCACACCCCAAAATTCCTTTATTTCCCCCTCATCCCCAGCCTGCACAGACCCTGTGGAAGATGTTTCGGGGCTCCTTCCCCTCCATCCCAATTCCCCCTCTCCTCCTACCTCGTTGGGGAATGTTTGCACCTCTGAGGAGGACGAGGGAGTTGCTTCTGTCCCGGGCGTTATTTTGAATGGTATGTTTTTGTTTTTTTTTACTTTTTTTTATAAAACTGTTTGTATGTAATCCTGTCTGTGCCTTTTTTTGTGGGGTTCGTAAGAATTTGGTGTAGATTTCTGTTTGTCTTTACCTTTTACTGCTGATTTCCCCATACACATATCACACCTGTCAGAATCTGATGTTTTTTGTTGCAATTTTTGGGGTGTCCATTTTTGGGGCCTTGGTTTTTTTGGGGTAAATCTGCTTTTGGTCACAATATTGTCATTTTTGGTTAGCTTTGTTTGGCTTGTTTTTTAATGTGGTTTCATTAATTATGTATTAAGCCCCACACTTTTCTAACCCACAGAGGAACAGAGGCATTTGGCGGACTTAGCCGGATGCGTAGAAAGGATGCGGGGCTACGTCATCGGGCTGCTGGTGGTCCTTGACCATATGTCTGTCATCCTGCGTCCCTAATTTATTTTGGTTCTTAAAAAATAGTTGTCTTCAATAAAATTTTAATCTTAACGTTCTGTCTCATTCCTTGTCTCCAAATCTTAGATTGTTTACACTGACATAAGTAGACTCTTCCAGCAAGTATTTGCAATTAATGTCACTAAGATTGTGTGTTGTATTTTTTAGGAAAACAGGCACATGAAACACCTAACAGTAACAGTCTGATTGGCCTTTTTTTGTGTTTGACAATTTATATATTACTACATTTTACAGGTTACAATTTGGGGGGCAACCTGCTTAGGCCGAGATTACAAAGCCAACTGATTGTACAGGATTCCTTTTGGTGTGGGTTTTGACCCAGAAAGCATCTTTAAATTTAGATCAAATTGCATCATTACAGGATTAACCCTTATTAAATTTTAACGTGGGTGAACCTGGTTACACTTGCTTGTAATGGGCAATAAAATGACCAACATTACACTCTCAAAACATTTATTCACAACATAACTAAAATAACAAAGTGTTCACTCACAAACAATACACACAGTGAAAACAAAAAATACAACCCATAAAACACCATATGAAAAAAGAAATGAAAAATCATGAACTGGTTGACGAAGGAGCATGCCAACATGATTCCACAAATGTGGCACTGCAATATGGGTTCCAGAATATATATCCAATGTGTCCCCATGATGGATTTTTTAGGGTAGCAGGAAGTAGTCATCGTTTGAGTCCCAAAGATTATGAAATCAAACAGAAGATGGGAAACAAAAATCAAATTAATTAGATGTTCTCCAAAAATCCTTACCACATTGTGTCTAAACACTTTTGTGTTGCAAATAATTACCTAAAATATCTGGCCACCACATCATCGCGTATGGCCCCCCCACATACTGACCTCCGACCAACCTCGGGGGTCCATCCTCAGGCAAGGCATCCTCTGGCTGCATTGGGACACCACTCCTTATGGCGATGTTGTGAAATATCCCACACAGGACCACAATTTTCGAAACCATATCCGGCAAATACATGAGCTCACCACCAGAGCGGTGGAGGCATCTGAATCGGCCTTTTAAAAGGCCAATACAGCGCTCCACCACTTGCCTGGTGGCTGTAAGTGTGGCATTAAAATTACTTTGTGGCCCTGGTGTGGGAGCCAAATAAGGAGTGAGCAGCCAGGGCGTGCAAGGGTAGCCACTGTCTCCTGTGAAAAAGAAGTGACAACATCAGGATCACTGTGTATCAAGCTTAACATTGTTATGTACTAAAGGTCTCCACTTACTCAGAAGCCACGCATCACCAGCTTGTAGGTTGTTTAATTTGTGCCATATCCCTGATTGCCGGATGACGAATGAGTCATGTGCACTTCCGGGTAATTTTGCATTCAGGGACAGTATCTGGAGGGAGGCATCACATACCACCATTACATTCAGGGAGTGATAGTGTTTCCGGTTGTGTGCTGGAGGCTGAAGTGGTATGTGAGTACCATCCACAACCCCTATGATGTGTGGGAAGACAGCTATTTGGTAAAAATTGGCCTTGGCCACACTAAGGGTACCCATATCCAAAGGCATTTGAATAAAATGATGGAGGTGCTTGAAAAGGGCCTCCATCACTGCCCTCAGGATCCGGGAAAAGGAGGCTTGGCAGATTCCCGCCACTATTCCCACCATTGTTTGAAACGATCCTGAGGCACAGAAAAGTAACACCGCCATCAATTGTGTAAGTGGTGGTATTGCTGTAGGACTGTCAATTTGCCGCTCAAGATCACTCTCTATTAATGAGAGAGTGTCTATGATGATTTTGGGTGGAAGACGGAAGCGTCTTAACACCGCATCATCGGGCATTCCAAAAAGGGTGACACGTGTTCGATATATCTGGGGCCTTGCATGCCTACGATGCCTACGCCTGGGACGAGATTGAGGTTGGTCGGCTTCCAGGAGCATGGCCAGAACAATCCGACCAAGATCAACCTGAAATGGCAAGATTTGAATGTAAGGCTTTTTTGGTCAAAAATATTAGAAAAATTACTTAGCTTGATGATACAATCCAATGATGCTTACATGCCGGGGTATTGTCATGATTGGCCAAACCTATAAATATTAACAAATAAACAATGCAACAATTTAGGGTGGGCATTTAGGAATCTAAATTGGGTGCAAGACAAAACAGAAAAGGGGAGAAACACACATTTGGGCAAAGAGCAAAACGACAGTGCGCAGACTACCTCAATTTGGGCCCAAATGTATTAAACAAATGCTAAAGGGAAAACACAACCAATTTCACGGGTCAAAATAAGCATTTAAAAATGCGCTAATTAGTTAGCAAATTCAAGTCAAAATAGAAACAGATAAAAATGCGCTAATTAGTTCGCAAATACAAGTCAAAATAGATACAGATAAAAATGCGCTAATTAGTTCGCAAATACAAATCAAAATAGAAACAGATAAAAATGCGCTAATTAGTTCGCAAATAGAAGTAAAAAAATACACAGATAAAAAAACACGAATTAGTTCATACATTTCGGACTCACAAAACCAAAGGTTAAAGTGTAAGGTCAAACAAAGTTGCGTTAAATAAAACATGAACATTTAATAAACAAGTGAAAAAATAAACTTACCAATAGAGGATATATAAGTCACCGGATAAAAAGGTCGTTGGGGCAGAGCCAAAATAAACCTAACAAAGGAGAATTTTTAATAAGTTAACGAGCCAAAATTCACAAAAAGGAGACACAAAGTGAACAAAAGTTAGAAGGCCAAAAACTTACCAAAAAATACACGACAAAAACAACAACCACACCAAAAAAAGCGAACGGAAAAAAATAAAACAAAAAGACAAACCAAAAACAACTCCCAACAACGCCAAATCCAAATCCCGCCAACAATCCACTCCGACCAACGTAACCTCCAACAACCAACAACCGCCACCTCGACTCGAGACGCCCCAAGCCATAAATAGTGTTTATTTTCCCGCATAAATTAAGGAGGGATCATAGGAACGCACAATCAATGATGCGGCCGAAAAATAAGGACGCATGTATAAATACGTCACAAGCCAAAAAAAACGTTCTGGTGTATTTCTTGTTTGGAGATAAGAAATGGCTACAGACCAGGGAAAAAATGGCCAACAGTCTGCCGGTAAGTATTTCATGCATTTCCAAACAATGATTATTTTGAAACATAATATAGTGCAAGTTGTCAAGCTTAAATTTCTCAACATTGAAACAAATAGGTGAGGAGGATGACATGGAAGAGGCTGCTGGGCCCAGTATTCTGGCCAAAGCAGGGAAAAAGAAAAGGCAGCCACAATTCACAAGAAAGGAGATGGAGGTTTTGGTTCAGAAGTGTGTGGACATCCTGCCACAGACAGACAGGAATATGAGTGCAAGCCAGAAGTGGAGAATGTGGGAGGAGGTAGCCAGTGCTGTCAGTAGGGTGGGTGATTATGTCCGTCTAGCCCGGGATGTCAAACGGCGGTAAGTAAAAACTTGACCCCCCTAAAACCAAACCCCCCCCCCAAAAAAAAGGATAATGGTTCCATTTTCACCCACAGATGGGGCGACTTCAAATATCGCCTGAAGCAAAAACTGGCGGACAGGGCTAGGCATGCAAGGGGTACAGGTGGGGGTCCCACCCCTGTGTCATTGGAGTTGAATGATTTAGAAGAGCTGGCACAGGGGTGTGTGCAGGCTGTGGAGGTGTTTGGCGTGTCCAACATTGATACGGACATGCCAGACTTTGCGGCTCCTCATGTTGTCCCAGGTAAATATTGTGATGTCACCAACTCTGAAATGTTATTGTGCCAATATGTAGATTCTAATGTGACACTTTTCTCATTTTGCCAACAAAGACACCGGTGGATGAGTCTGCTCCAGAGGGGAGCCTTGGCCGCAGAATTTCTGCTGGCTCAGCAGGGGAGGAACCAGTACATCCGGCAGAGGACCCTGCAGAAGCCAGTCCAGGGCAATCCCCCTCGCAGGCAGTGTCCCTCCTCACAGAACTCAATTTTAAATTGGATTTCAATACGGAGATTCTGCAGAGGATAGACGCCAGTCTGGTACGGGTGTCTGAGGCCCTGGAACAAAATGCTGCGGCCAACGTGACCATTGGTCAGGCCCTGGCGGAAAATACCAGGGCCAACATCCGCATCGCCAATGCCCTGGAGCAGCTCGTTCACCAGCACATGGTGGAGCCGACCTCCCTTCCTGCCGGAACATCAGGATCCTCCACCTCTGGCACAACATCAGCCAATCCTCCAAATGTGCCTAGCCCTGTGCCTAGTCCAGAGGCCACAACATCTGCCTCTGGACGGGCCAGCCCGATGACATCCCGGACCCGGTCTGGCGCCCACCCTCCCCCAGCCAAACGGGGGAAAAAACATTGACAGCACTGGCTACTTTTCCCACACTCCTTCTGTGCTTGCCCCATATTCCTTTCTGGCCAAAACTTCCCTCTCCTTTCTTGTGAATTGTTTTTAATTTTTAGCTTTAAGTTTCCATACCTTTTATGTTTGCACAAATAAAAAATTTTTTGGGAATAACACTGCCAAAAATGTTTGGGGCAAAAATGTGCCTGAAAATGTTTTTAGTTTCCAATAAATTTTGAAAAAATGTTCGACATTGTATTCT
Organism: Taudactylus pleione; assembly: GCA_031769625.1. Lineage (NCBI taxonomy): Eukaryota > Metazoa > Chordata > Amphibia > Anura > Myobatrachidae > Taudactylus > Taudactylus pleione. Next base: position 9,983,637 of record JAUIMM010001311.1, on the reverse strand, counting down.
GACATTATTTTAGAAATGGTTTACATTTAATCCTGGCCCACAAGGTAAAAACGAGCTCCCAAAAAATTTAAACGAAATCCAAAAAAAAAGGCCTCTTTAAGGAACACTTTAAAATTTACATAAGGATGCAAATTTTCCAGACAAAAGCAAAATGGAAAAATACACACAAACATGATGACATTATTGTTACAATAGCACAAAAACCAAATATCAACCACAAAAAAAACACCAACAAATGTACGCTAATTGATTGTGTAATCCTGACATTAGCAGCTATGATTTCCACCTGCGTACAGTTTTGTGCTAACCCAAAAAACTGATTTCAAAACACATTACAAGCTGGTTTTCAATACAAAACTAATTGTTTTTCTGACAAGCCGTGATTAATCGATGAAACATCGTGGAGGGCCGGGACGGAGGAGAAGGCCATTGCCAATGTGGTTGAGTAATCCAGACCCTAAGCTGTGCGAGCATTTTGAACGGAAAGAGGATCATCCAGTGACGTATGAGTTGGTACGAACACATTTGACGTTCGCATCTGATAATGTATGTACGCCCAAAAAACGCCTCGCCACGCCTGCGTTTTTCCATCTCCACCCCCGTCAACGCCCAAAAACACCCTGTTCTGTCAATCACATTTGACATGTCACTTCCTGTACGCTATTTGACTAACGAGACAAAAAAACCTCGCAATATGCCATACGCACATGCGCAGTGTTACACCGACGCATGCGTGCTTTCTCACGAGCGTACTGCTGTTAACGAGCGGCTCTGAATGAGGGCCAAAGTCTGGTTTGAATTTCTTCAATAGTCTGGAAAAAAATATGGTGCACTTAAAATTAGATTTATCCCCTATAGCTGTACTCCTGATGTCAGCGACAATATATAAATGTAAACATAACATATATAATACAGCCAGGGAGCTGATGGAGCGCTTGGTTGGTAGCTAGCCAGAGCTAATAAAAAAAATATGTACACACTTTTCATTTAAGTGAGTGAGAATAAATGTTGAAATATTGTCACATGACTTCTGCAGACATTGTTAAACAAGTCAATTTTAACTGTACACCTTTTGTTTCTACATCACAGTCTTAGAGATATTTGTTAGAGCTATCAACTTTACTCATTTAAATACGTTAGAGTCAATTAATTCACTAATAGTTCTCTTCAGCATTGTGTGCCTACAGTACTAAAATCCATCTAGAATTGAGTACACATGAAAATAAAGAAGTTATATGTCTGGTTTAATTTCAATGCTCCTGTTTGGACGGCTGGAAGTTTGTGTGGTCAGGAACCAACAATCATTCAAAGACAGTTTTTTCTGATTTCTTCCCTCCTCTAGTTCACATAGATCTCTGTAGCAGATCTGGCCAGCAGTCACTCTGGAGTTTCATAAGCATTGATACCCTTACTGAACAAAATATCAGTATATACCATTACACTTTACAATTGGGGACAAAGCAGTAATAAAACAAGGGTAATAACAAACAAAAGGTAATAAGCTACAGTAAACCAAAATTGATAGCGCAAGGAAGGTCTACTAGTATGGAGAATAGTGGTTGGCTTAAAAAAGTGACAAACTGCTATAACTTAATTCAGCAAAGATCCAGATTGTGAATGAACTTTATGACACAGTTTAATTTAGCAATTTATATTCCTTATAATAGTAAAATCATAAACAACTAAAGCAAATAGAACAGTTGCTATAGATGCAATTTGTTACTGTTTTTTACTGCAGTAACCCGATGTTGATATAGTAACAAATATAGATTTTATAGATCTGGATCCACTGACAGTAAAGCTGGGTACACACCTAAAGATTTTCTGTCCAACCATCCAACTAGTTGGTTCGTTGGTATGAAAATCTGGTAAGGTATGAAAGCAAATGACAATCAGCAATTTGCTCCCAGATGCCGGAAAATGGACAAAAACTGTTGTTTGAACAAATTGTTTAGATCAGACATTTAACAAACTTGTCTGACGACCATTTTCATCTGTTTTCCGGCATTTAGGAGCAAATTGCTGATTATCAGTTACTCCCATACCTTACCAGATTTTCATTCCAACCAATCAACTAGTTGGATGGTTGGACAGAAAATCTTTAGCTATGTACTCAGCTTTAGATATGTTAGCTGGGAAATATTGTCTGCTTGTCAATATTGTGTTTGTGTTACTGACGGATAGTATATCAATGTCTAATTACCATAAGATTAAGAGCTGGTTATACCCCCATTGGTAATTCTAGTGTGGGGAGAGTAGTGGTATATGGTATGTATGGTATGGTCTATAGGGCAGGTGGGATCATAGTAGGAGGAGAGAATGGCTAGTTTTATCATTTCTGGGAATATTTTTGAGGCAAAAAAGAAGGGGGGAGGAGCAGGTGCACACTATAAGCACTAAGAAATCTAATGATCAAAGAATCTATAGTAAACTGCAATAATTAACATGGTTTTAAATGTAAGGTTTCTTAGTACATGTTTGGCCAAAGATGTTTGCCCACCTGCCACATCACGGCGAACCTTATATAGGTGGGTGCAGTTTACTATAGATTATTTGATCATTAGATTTCTTGGTGCTTATAGTGTTCTCCCCCCCTTCTTTTTTGCTGTAAAACTACAGGTCCCATAATGGTAGCACCTATTATCATGTTTAATATTAGGATGTGCAGCCCAGCTCCTCCTTTGTCCTGTGTGAGTATTTTTGAGGCATTTAGATATTCATAGAACAGCACTGTAACAGTACGGGAATCTGCCCTGCACCAGCCCCACTCCCTAAACTTGTGATGGTGTAGAATTGCAGTCGTGCTACATAATAACATTCCAGGTACCATGCAAGTCACATGTAGGTGCCACGAGGTGGCGACGGTGCTGCTACCAGGGCCTTGCGCAGAGAGGGAGTAAGGGTAAGGATTTAATGTGTGTGATTAAGTAGATTGTTACTAGTTAGTTGAAGGGTAATATGAGGTTAGATGGCTGCACATGCAGCCTTTGGAGTGTTGTCGTACATTGTATTAAATTAATTATTAATATTTGTGTGAGATCCCTGACTCTTTTAACAGGAGACAACCATTTGTAACAGGAAGATGGGAATGAGGTATAGGGTATTGGTGCAGGGATCAAGTTTTGAAACACCTTTAATTAAGTGAAACATGAATAACACATGTTTAGTAGTTGGCTGATTGGGATTATTTTGATTCAAGGTGAAATTTGGCCTTGGTTTCAGTCAGCCAGCCAGCCACCCATAGTATCTGCTTATTTAAAATTGTCAGTCCTAAATCATTTATATAGGCTAAGCCTAAGCAGCAATAATACAAAAAAGATAATATTCCCAAATAAGATTATTTTCCCTGTACTGCAATAGCAACCTACACAGCCCATCAGACCAAGCTTTACTTTGTGCACATAGGGATTTTTTAGATTGTACTGTGACATTTGCTTACAGCTAGAAAATGGGGAAACACCAGACAGGTTGGGAACAAATTGTATCACTAAGAGGCAAGAGCATATGCATTCCTTGTCTTTGAATTCAAAATACACATCAGTCATTTAGATATTATGTCTATGTAATTTCTACTGCCAGATGGTAAAAGTTAGTTACACACTCAAATAAGTATATTTTGTTATAATTATAGTTACAATTTTTGTGCTTGCCATTATAGAAATAATGATATGCCTAATGGAAATGGCAGTTTCTGCAGCTGCAAAGCAGTAAACATACATAAATAAATAATAGTTAGAGATATATAGGGTTGCATATGGGCAATGCTTGAAGTGGTCCTAGAGAAGTGGCTCTGCGGGTAAAGGGGTGTGGTCTCAAAAGAAAGGGGCGTGGTCACACAATAGTATTCCCAATTCAAATTACTCCACACAGTAGCACAATCTTGATTCACCCCTGATTCACATTACACCACATAGTAGTGTTCCTTAGTCATGTATGACACACAGCACTTCCCCTTTTACACAATGCCCACATGTGTGTCTCTTATACACAATGCCCATAGTAGTAGTGCCCCTTATGCAATGTCCACAGCAGTAGTGCCCCTTACACATAATGCCCACAGCAGTAGTGCCCCTTATGCAAATCCAATGTCCATTGCAGTGCCCCATATGCAGTGCCCCAGTAGTTGTGCCCATTATGCAGTTGCCCCAGTAGTGGTAGTGCCCCTTATGCAGTGCCCCCAGTAGTTGTAGTGCCCCTTATGCAGTGCCCCCAATAGTGGTGCCCTTTATGTAGTGCCCCTTATTCAGTGCCCACAGTGGTAGTGCCCCTTAGGCAGTGCCAAAAGTGATAGTGCCCCTTATTCAGTGCCCCCAATAGTGGTGCCTCTTATGCAGTGCCCCCAGTAGTGGTGCCCCATATTCAGTGCCCCCAGTAGTGGTTCCCTTTATGCAGAGCCCACAGTAGTGGTAGTTCCCCTTATGCAGTGCCCCCAGGAGTGGTGCCCTTTGTAGTAATGACACCAGTAGTAATGCCCCCTATTGCAGTGCCCCCAAAAGTAAGGCTCCCTTTAGTAATGCCCCCAGTAGTTATGCCCACTATAGTGCCACTTACACAAAAAAATACTTACCTTAAGCCCCGCTCCTGCGTGCCTCTGGTCCGCTTGGCTGCTCTGAGTCCTCTAAACTATGGGAGAGACGTCATGACATCTCTCCCATAGTGCCCGTGGAGGGAGCAGAGCTGGAAGCTAGAGCTCAAGAGTGAGCTCCACCCTCCGGCTGCAGCTTGCCTGCAGAAAGGGAGCTGGGCACCCGCTGGTAATAAAATCTCAGCAGGCACCAGTGCCTGAACCTAACCTCTCCCCCTAGTGCCTAAACCTAACCACCCCCTCCTCACATCCTAAATCTAACCCTCCCCCTTAGTGCCTAACCCTAAACCTAACCCTGTAATAACTCTCAATACTTACCTTCAGAGCTGGGATCCTGACGCTATCGGAATTCCAGTGCCGGTATTTAGACCATTGACATCCCATCTGCCGGGATGCTAACTACATCCTGATATATAGATATATACAAATATATTTATATATTTAAGTATATATTATAGCTATAGTATCTATACATTGTCCAATTACTATGCATAGCAAGTCTTAAGTACAATATACAAGTACTTAAAAAATCATGTTCATTATTGACCACTGTTTATTATGAACACTAAGGAATTTATAAGATTTGTTTGCTGAAAAAAAATGATGAGTTTATTGGATAATAAAGCAAAGCAAATTAAAAACTGCAATCATCCATTAATAATTTTTGAAGTTTGAAGCAATTTAGTGTTGTGTATATGAATCAGAATCCAATCAGCCAGCATCCAAAATGTTTTCTTGTACTCTGACTAATTAATGACACCAACCGAGGATGCTATTTTATTACATGTTCACATCTTCCTCTCCTGTACAACCATTTCCTACAGTAAAGCATTTATTTGAAATTTTTTTATACCATGACAAATTATTTTCATGCAGTACTTCCTTCAAATTAAAAAATTATCATTTATGTTTGCAAATTGCCATATTAATTTATATTTCATTGATATTGGTACTGGATCTTTGCTTCAAACTAGACAAAAACAAGAAAATGTACAGTTACTGATGGATTTCTAGTACACTTTTTTAAATGCCTCCAGAATAACTCAAATTGAGGTTCCAGACATACAGGTATGTTTAAAGAACAATAAATTTGATTCACTATTTGGTAGTAAAAAGTGCCCACTTCAGGTCATATATTTCATTAAAATATGTTTTTCCAGACATAATTCATTAGTGATACATTTATCAATTACATGAAATAGGAAATGAAAGGGTGACACAAACGAATGGCATTAAACAACTAAAAAATCATTAATTTCACTTAGACTTTTGTCTAATCAGAAAACCAATCTTGTGGTGTATTTTTTAAGCAAAGTTTGTAAAATCCTATGGATGAGTTCTGAAATAAATAAATATATACAGAGTACATTAGTAAGCTGTGGGTGGTGGTGATTTTCTGAACACTCATTTGCATTTATGACCTCTTTCTTGAACTTTACCCACAACAAATGAGCAAAACCAATATACTGTAGTATATATTGTATAAAACAAACTGTCAGTTCCAGTATTAAGCTTCTGGGATGTGTGGTTCAGTATTCCTGAAAAACTAATACACCCTAAACTTAGGGGTTCTGAGTCAAATTGAGCCCCGGCTCGGATCACTTTTGGGGTTCCGAGTAGAACTGAGTCCTAGTTTGGGTCAGCTGTAAATTAGGAACTTGGATTTAAAAACTGAAACTCGAGTTTTGGATTGCATGTAAACAGGTCCAAATTACATGATTTTAGCTGTTTTTAATGGTAATTCATTTGGGTCTGCACATATCTATAGTCTCTATGTTCAAGTGAGGTGGAGTATTTTCTTATGATATCTAAAACAGTAATTTTATTAGTTCTAAGTAGTACTAGTACTTTTTCACTGTCATTTTTTTTTTCAGCAGTCCGAAGTAGAATAATACAGTAATGGGAATGGAGGCTCTATTTGCACTTGTCTTCAGGGCTTGGATTCATGCCTTTGTAAAATGAAGATAAAAAAACATTTTTATTACAACTATTTTAGACTAAGAATATTCATGCAAATGTTAACTTTTTATGGAAGGAGCAGTCAAGCACTTAGAAATATATTGTTGAACAAGCTAGAATGTTGTGTAACTAAGCTTCAGCAAAATATCCTCACACCTATTGAATCCTTAACTGACATGTAATTTAGAAAGTTCTGTTGTCAGATACTGTATGTTGTAAAGTTTCATTCTCAAAACTGTACTCAGTTGGAACTGTTGGAGGAGTACAGAGTCTGATGAAGCAACAAAGCAGCTGGTTTTATCAAGGTCCATGTTGGTGTGGATTACCCAATGTGCACTGAGCTCCCTACAACTGTGGGTCTCATTGTAGCCCCATGGGTAGCAATGTGACCCTGCCCATGATATCTGAAATAAGAATGTACTTATTGTAGTATGGAATTTTCATGCATGACTTTTTTATATTTAATAAACATTTTTTATACTGATCATATAAAGAATATGGAGGCATATAGTATGTGGAATGTATTTTAAACCCCCAGACAGGATCAGTCTGGGAGATGTAGGGCAGTTAGGAGTTAATAATGGTTGTTAGGTTGAGGTGCCAGCCAATAGGGTGCCTGTTCTTTGTTACCAGAGTTCTGTCCTTTTAGTTCTGGTTCAGGCAGGGACCTGCCTGTTTTGCTGTGTCTTCCCCTACCTTCCATCCTCATTTTTCCCATGTTGACTTTTTATGTCAGGGAAAGTATGGTAGTCCAGTGGCCATTTTGCTGATTTAGGAGTGCTCCCCTTCAATACCCCGAGTAGGCTGGTTTTACCCTACTGGGTTCAGTGGCACCATCTTTACAGCAGACCTGGGAGTGTTTTGGCACAGCCATTGGAAACCTATCTGTTTGCCATTCTTTTGTCCAGGAATGATGATGTTTGTCCATGCAAGATGACGTTTTGCCTCTTTCTGAGTCCCATTTTTTGGAGGGAAAAATCCGAACTCGGCGTGCAAACTCGAACCTATCCGAGGCTGCACATCCCTAATTAAGACAAGTGGTTATTGATCAAATAGCTGTCCTTTCCTCCACCACCATACTTTATGTTCATTTAAGAAAAAGCTGACTTTTTTAATAACCACATATGTTGGCTAAGCTGCACTACATGGATGTCAGGCTAATATCTGCCACTAGATCATTTATAATATAGCACTCATATCTATATTGTTGCATTAGAAAATATTAATTTATTTATTTTAACATAAAAAAAGCTTTTTTATTTTAGTTCATTTGGGGATTTTGTGTCTCTTCTTCTGGCACTGACTGGTGCTTAGTTGTTAATGAAATGCTTCAGGCTAGCTGTGTACACATTCATTGCTTTGTCTGAAGCTTGAAAGAGGATGAAAACAGCCAAAAGCCAGAACTGCTGCCAATGCAGAAGAGTCTGTGTAGCATGGGTCGTGAGGTGACAAGTCACTACAGGAAGACAGACAGTTACCAATCTCAATCTGCTGTTTTTGAAGTGTACCTTGTCTCTAGCCATAGTTCTCATATCTTAAATTCATGAACAAGACGGTAGTAAATAATTAAAAAATAAATGAGTTTCAGAGATTGTCACCTTAGATGGCATATTTTTTATTCAGATTGAGAAAATCATGACCGTTTTTTTCTGAGCTTCCATTTACTATTCTCTCTATTTGGTTGCTGTTTTAGCAGACACACAGTAGCATAGAGGAAGCCTAATATAGAGTGTGTGCATAGTGGGGATACTTTAATGGTCTATTTCCTAACCTCTATTTCTGCACAAGGGACCACATACTGTATGTCAATGCCTGGAACTGGATCCTAGACCTCAAAGCCACATAAAATATATCATCATCATCATCATTCTTTTTAGTGCATCACAGATTCCTTAAAGCTGGGCAATCATTATTTAATAACCTTTGGTTATTAACATGTACTTATATAGAGCCAGCATATTCCATTACACTTTACAATTGAGACCAAAACAGTAATAGAACGGTAATAAAACAAGACTCAGTAATAACAGACAGACAAAGAGGGTCCTGCTCACAATCATGAAAATCATTGGGACAAAAGAATTTGATACAGAAGGATAATTGTTAAATATTGCACATTGGTCAAGCCAGACTGCAGAGGTTATTATTGGGCTATATGATCTACCCAAAGCAATGTTGGCCTAGGGTCTGTGTGTGAGTTTATAAAGACAAGATATGTATAGTTAAATTATGTGTGGATTGTGTAGAGAATAGTTAATTAGTTGAATTTTCAGGGAAAGGCTGGAGGTTTGGAGACTAGAAAAAGTCTTGTTGTGCATGGGAGGGAGTTAAACTGATTGGGTGCAGCTCTAAAGAAATCTTGTAACTTGAATGGGAACATATAATGAATGTGGATGAAAGACTTAGATCTTCCCCAGAGTGGAGAAGTTGAACTTGGAGATATATGGAGATAAATGAAGAGATGTATGTTGGTATAGTTTGGTTAATAGCCTTACGTGTAAGTAGAAGAATTTTGCGAATTCAGTAAAAAACAGGGAACCATATACAGACTGACTGAACAGGGCAGCAGAAGATGAATGCTTCATAAGGAAGATTAGTCTAGCTGCTGCATTCAAAATAGATTGTAGAGGTGATAGTCTGTTTAGGGAAGACCAGTAAGGAGACCATTGGTATAATGAATGTAGGAGTATGAGTGCATGAAGTACAGTTTTGCCTTGTATGAGATATGGGTAGAATCTGGATATGTTTTTAGGAATGTGGGGAATAAAAGACTATTCAGATTCAAGGATGGTACCTAGACAGTGAGCTTGAGGGGCAGATTTAATTTTCATGTTATCGACATGTAGGCATTGGCCAGTCTAAATATTATTAATTGTGTATGTTAAAGATTAAGTTTTTGGCTACAAGATGAATTTCAAGATGACTTGGTAAAAACTTTTTGTGGTAACAAATCTAGAGAGTATAGATAGATTTGAGTATCATCCGCATTGAGATTAAACTAAAATCTGAAAGTGCTGTTTAGTTTGCCAAAAGTCATAGTACACACTGAGAAAAGCAGAGGACCTAAGACTGAGCCTTGTGCTACTCCAAATTATGAAAGGAAGTGGATCCATTGGAAAAAAAAGTATTGAAAGAGCAAATTGCTAGATATGGGGAGAACCAGGTTAGGACCATGCTGTGAAGACCTAGGGATTGTAGTAAGTGCTCAACAGTGTCAAATGCAGCAGAGAAAATAAGAAGTGAGTAATGGCCTTTAGATTTATCAGTGATGAAGTCATTCACTTCCTTAGTCAGTGCAGTCTATGAGGAGTGTAGGGAACAAAAGCCTGACTGAATTGGGTATAATAAGTTGTGCAAATCAAAAAAGTGTGTGAGGCAAATGTAAGCATGTCTCTCAAGTAGCAAGGGAGCTGAGAGATTACATACATCTTATAGACCTAGCATACATGAATATAACAAACATAAAGGATAAGTTAATGCAAATACAAATAAATTTGTCACTATAAAAAGAGTGACACATACACGAATAGTCATAAGCCAGCAATTGCAACTAGCACAGATAAAGGTGTGTATATTAACAAAACAGCAGAAAGTCAACTTGAAATGACATCAGGGTAATACAAGTTGTAAAGACATGAGACATATGGTAGAGTGGAACATTCCCATGACTACTTACATTCTACACTGAGAAGTAATGAGAAACAGTATCTGCACCTTGAACATGATTGAATTTGGTGGATGGAGAAAAGAGGTTGTGTGGACATAAAGGTCTATGTGGGAATCGTGTAGGCATGCATAAAGTAATGAGTTTTAATGGAGCATTTGTAGGATAAAGTGAGGCACGCATTCCATGGATGGGGAACAGGTTAGAAGGGAGTTGAAGGTGAGAATGCATAGTTAGCAGCTGTTCCTAATTTACATATTTTAAAAGTTCTTCCCTTTGAAATTTTTATCCATTCATATTCTGTGTACTTAATATATTAGTGGTATTGCTATTAAGAAGAAGTTTAAAAATGTATTTAAAATGCACAAGAGGCATCATATAATACTCATGCAAGTCTGCCAAGATGGTGCTCCAGTTGTCCAATATCCATTGAGAATATGTCAGGCTTAGAGTGCTTTAGGTGCATTAGCTCAGCAGCACCATATTCTTGTTCTCAGTGCTTTGGCAATAATTCAGGAAAGAATCTATGGCAATTGATGTCAAGCTTTTAAATGTGTAGGATAACTTTTAAGAGAACTTGATTAAATCTGAAAATAGCACAATAATACTTGACTTATTAATAGCAATAGCTAAATGTGGTAGAAAGATCACTTCCAAGACTTTATTGGTCTTGAACCATGGACAGGTGTACAGTTTTAGTTAAAACACTGGTCACCAATATCTGTGTAGCAGTTCACTCTCTGACTGGTTCTTTACCCAATCTTCCTACCACATTTCAGCTATTGATATTAATAAGGTAAAGTTTGAAAGTTGTCCCTTTTAAGGACATTCATACTGCTGTCAATACCAGCACAAGTTACTGGACTTTCTTCCCTGCTAAATAGAACGCGTCTTTAAATTATTCTTTTTATGCCTTGCCATTTTGCATTGTTGCACATTCTAGATAATTACACTGTATCACTTTTTTCTACACAATGTTAAGCTAATGCATCAGTAAACAAGTCATTAATGAATTCTACTTGAGCCTTATTTTATTTATATACATAAAATATATATATTATGGATACAGACATAATGATTGTATTGTGGTTAATGATCCCTGCAATAATATACTGCCCTTAACTAGAGATGTATATGGACCCTGTGTTTTGGATCAGATTCAGTTTTGGTTTTGGATTGCTTTAAAATGGACTAAAACAGCTAAAATCATTTTATATGAACCTGTTTACATATAACCAAAAACCGAGATTCGGTTTTTAAATCTTAATTCTGAACTTACAGTGGACCCAAGCCGGGACTCTGGGCCTCATTTATCAATAAGTGATATTCTTGTTATCACTTGTCACTAGTCTTACATGGTGCTCCAATCAATCAGCTAATAACTCTCATTTTTCAAACACATGACAGTGAAGAGCTGATTGGTTGGAGCACCAATAAAGATTTGGTAACAAGTAATAAGAAGAATATCACTTGTTGATAAATGAGGCCCTCTATTTGACTTGGAACCCCTTAATTCAGGTGTGTTTGTTTGTTCTTCTGGAAAACTGTACAACACATCCCTACCCCTAACCAAAACTAGCAAGTAAAGGTGAATTATTTTAAAAGGATCTGTGTTTTTGGTGGAATATTGATTTAGTGAAGTAATTATTGGTGAAAATATTCTGTATTGTAATAGATGAGGCTGGATGAGGAAAAGTGAGTTAAACACATGAATAAGTAACAGCATCCTTCTTGTACATGATACTGACACATTAGTAATGTAGATATAAGAATCCTTTAAAACACACACACACACAATTTTGTGTATCCCTTTAATCAACACATAGGAAGATAAAAAGTTATTATGTAGTGGTCTCGGCGCTAGTAATGTAACAAAAATATTTGTCAATATATGTTAATGGTAACAGGGTTTATTATCATAGTAAACATAATAATAACATCAATTCAATCCAATAAAATATTATCTTATAAAGTGCATTCAATCATTGTAAATTATCCAGTTAGATCTCATACAGTGAATATATAGCTCCAAATCAGAGCAGCTAAATGTTAGTATTTCCTACCATAAGGTAGCTCTGAGTGCCACTTCAGGTCTAAGGTACAAGGGCTTCTGGATAACACCCTGTTCTGGACACTCACAGACAAATCTTTTAGTCCTTTAGACGATAGGTAGCTGCACATCCAAACCGCAGGCACGTTTCAAGCACCAATGCTTTTTATCAAGGCTGTTTTGGACAACAGCCTTGATAAAGCGCATTGGTGCTCTAAACGATGGTAGGGAATACTAACTTTAAACTGCTCTGATTTTGAGCTATAATTATTGCATTTCATATTTATTTCCTTGATCTAATTTACTGTGTATTAGTAATAGATTGGTGCGATCTGCACTATATATGCACTTTATGAGATCTAACGCGATTGTTTACATTGATTGAATGCACTTCATGAGATTATATGTTATTGGATGGTATTGATGTTATTATTATGTTTACTATGAAAATAAACCCTGTTTACCATTAACATATTTAGACAAATATTTTTGTTACAATACTAACGCCGAGACCACTACATAATAACTTTTTATTTTCCCATTGTGGGGCGGGCTGTGTCTCTAGAAGCTTTTAGGAAAACATGGTTTGATTCCATTCAGTGCTATTTACTGTAAGATTGTTTGCTGTGGATTGGGTGACTGACACCAAACCAATTGGCCAATGACAAGTTAGGTGAAATAAGTTTAATCAGTGTTGAGCTTGCAAGACGGTGTGTTTTTTTATTTTGATTTTTTTTTGTAACTCTGACATCCTCACAATTATAGGCATGAGTTTTGCTATAGCTCATGTGTGAGAATCATCTGAGAGGAGTCTGAGTTACAATATGTGTGATATATAGTTAGAAGTGGAGTGTGCTACTCCAACATCAGGGCTCCTCAAGGAACAGTTCTGTTCCCTTACCAAGATGGCCGCCAATACCCTAGCTGTGCCTGCATGGTGCTATCTTATTTCACTGTGTATGAGCAATACAGTGGAGGACTGCGGTCATCCTCTTAGCTCCTGTGACCTGAGACCAGTGACCAGCAGGGGCAGAACTATGGGTGACAATGTAGGCACCTGCCACTGGGCTCCAGCACTGAAGGAGCACCTCCTGAATTGACCACAACATATTAACCCCACTTAGGGCTGTAACTATATATCCAGAGTGTACCCACTTATTACCACTGTTCCAGCGCTTGCACCATTGCCACAGTATATGAGACAGTCACCGTCCTACCTAACTCTGCTCTGCTTCATGTCTTGGACAAAACCAGTGAGTATGGCTGAACACAATAAACCACACATCCTGGTTAATTTCTACTGAACTAGTTGCCTGAGTTCCAACATACATGTATGCAATATTTAAATACATATGATATATATATAATATATATATATATATATATACGCTGTATCTATTTTATGCTTCAATTGTAAAATCTCTAACTTTTATCAATAGAAAAGTATATCACTTCACGCAGCATTATATTTAAATGCATAACAAAAGAGCAGTCTGCTCTAGTTTAATTTTACACTCTTTAATTACCGAATTTAGCACATAAATGTACAGTACTAAAGAAGGCAAGTGTGTAAAAATAAATGACAGATTATTGCGGGTTTACAAGTAAAGCAAACACTGCTAAAGGAAGTGTAATAAAACAAGGCTACATGTATAGTGTTAAGCATGGAAGTAAAAACTTCCAACAATGGAGAATGGATGTGACACATTAAAAGCTTTTATCTGTTGTCTCCTCACATATAGGGTAAAATGAATTCCTTACCATGATAATGTGCTTCCTGCCTGTGACTTTTGTAGGGGTGTACAGTGGGAATTGAATGCTAATGTATGGTAATATATTGCTACAGTTGTACTCTTAAGAAAAAATCATAGCTAAAGTTATGTTCATTTTGTTGCTGTACAATAATCTGCAATTAAGATGTAATATTCCATCAAAAAGAACTATCGCGTGCTATTATGCACATATAAATGTTCCTGTACTAATTGCAAACCTTATACATGTTTGTAAGCTTATATGTTAACAAAAAGTATGGTGGTCACTCACATCAGCTTAATGACACAGGCACAGGTGCTTATAAAGGGCGGGTATAACACTGAACTACAGAAAAAAAAGGATTTTCCTTCCAGCACACTGCAGCAATATCAACTAAAATACTTGAATCCTACATAATAATAGAAATTCAGAGGTATTGGTTACATACATTTGCAAATATATGAATAAGCGCAGGGCCAACATCAAGACTCCTCTATATCGGCGTCCCTAACATTCTGGAGTTCACGTCTGAGGTACAGGGAACCCCAAAATATTCTAGCCAAGGACCATCCCCAGGGTATCACACAAAAAAGGGAAAAAAGGTGATAGTGAAGTGTAAAGTATAGATGTGTAAATATAAATCATTAGTGTTAATATAATGAGAAAGAATTAAAATTACATACATAATTTCTATTATTATGTAGGATTCAAGTTTATTTGTTGATATTGCTGCAGTGTGCTGGAGGGGAAAATCCCTTTTTCTGAAGCTTATATGTTAACCATTGGAAATGCTGTAGCTACTGTCATTGATCATTTTATAATTACAGGATAACTAGATATAAATGTTTTGCTGATACTGTACTAAGATACTGGGTTAATGTATTTATTATTTAATTTTGCATAAAATATGTTAGTTAAAGCTGCACTAATACCTTTTATAGTCAGAACCCAGGGATCTGGCCTGTGTAACATTCTTTACTAGGGTTATAACATTTCTCTTGCAGTCCTGGAAGAAACATTGGGTGAGGAAAGGAGGTGGAGAACCCCATGATCAATATATTGTATTACAAGAGACTCTAAACCAACAGAACTACAGGAAAAATACCAGAGTCCTGGGTATAGCACTAGAACAGGTGACTGACACCATTTTCTTGTGCTATTTATAAACAGCCAATCAGAATTCATTGAAACTTGAGCAAAAATGTACAAATATTAGAGAATGCATAATAGTAACTTTTAATTGATACATCTCATATATCCTCCATTTTAATGCCTATCGCTCTCAACTTGAAATCAAAATCTGGGACCCACTAATGAAATCTTTCTTGCCTTCATTTTAGATGAGACATGTTTTCCCAAATTAATGGATACACAATGGGCAGAATTCAATTCTTTCCAGCCCCTATCGCGCCCGACGGAGCTATTCAATTCTTGCTCCTGTCGGACATGATGAGCTGCCAGCGCTACATTTCAACTCGCAGCCCCTGGGGGATGAGAGCTGAAATGTGCGAAAAGTCACATGTTTGGGTGCCCAAACATCACTTTTCGCGATCGCGCCCAGCACTTTGGTCGGATTTAGCTGTTTTACGCGGCTAAACCTGACCTCTATGGGCGCGATTAGCATGAAAATCTTGGACAATTGTATAGCGGCCCGCAATCTCCTGTCACTTTAGATGGGAGAAGCGGCCCACACAAACAATTGAATTCCGCCCAATGGCCGATACTGTATATTATGTGTCCATCAGCCAGTGTGCACAGCTGATACATTTGTAAATTACATAATTCACAGACAGATCGCGTCGACTGTGCAGCATGTCTGAGCTTAATTAAATTGTGGCCCAGATTTATCAACAAGTAATATTCTTGTTATCACTTGTTACTAATCTTAAATGGTGCTCCAACCAATCAGCTCCTAACTGTCATTATTCAAACACATGACAGTTAGGAGCTGATTGGTTGGAGCTCCATTTAAGATGAGTAATGAGTGATAACAAGAATATTGTTGATAAATCTGGGCAGTTTGAACATTTTAATTAGGAAATCTTTTAATAACAATAAGCAATTTAGCTAATTCAGCTCAAACAAGCTGAATCCTTTTTGTCTTGCCAGATATTTTTAGTTTACAGTATTTATTTTATCTACTCACAGAAGAACAAATCAATATTTTACATGGTGATGGACTTAGCATATGCTAATACTGCAGTTGATTGTGATGCTTTACCCAAACCATTGTTGAAAATTTCTACAACATTAAAACTTGAATAGGATCTCTCATAAAACTTCATTTATCTCCAAGGACCAGGGTTGATTGTATAAACTAAGCACACAATTAATGGAACATCTGTTATATACATGTTTATGTGATTCGGAAAAGTAATTGTGCTATGAAATGTTTGATTAAACTACTTCTCTAGAATTTTCTATTTGCTGATCTTAATACATTTTAAGATCCATGGATGTGTATTAATAATATATAATTGTGTTTTTTCTAGCCCTGCTTATCTTTGGTTCAGTGGACTACTAATTCTCATGAAGATGGGCCTGATTTAGAGCTGTATGCAAAGCCGATGGTATTGCGTGGAACTCCAGTGGTTAGCTATGGGCACATGTGCAGGATCTGTACTGCGCATGTGCCGCACAGTGTCTGCGAGATCGCTCACAGTGCCCTTGAAGTGACAGCTTGATTGACAAGCCACAGCCATTTGGGGGTGGGCCCCATTTTCTGGTTGTGCCGAAGTCAGTGTCTGCATCTTCTGATACATCTTCACTTGTGATGGCTGTGTGATAACACTGGTAATTCTGATTAACCTGAGTGTTTCTCATATGGCTGATCTTCACGCTAGTGATCTGATGGCTGCTACTTTGGATGCAGCAGCGGATCACAGAAGCCGGCAGGAGGTGCATATTTACACAAGATGGCTCCTCTGGCATTAGCATATTTTAGCATTACTGTAACGTACAGAGATTCAGCAGCAGTGCTAGAAGTGTACAAATCATGAAACACACACACACACACACTTGCTAAAGACCTATGATACCTTAATTAATGATTAAAAGAAAAAAATGTGTGGAGTTTCACTGTCTGTGAACCCAGCCAATACCAAATCTCATAGGAGGACTAGATACTTCCTATTCAGCATTACACAGCACCATTTACAAGCAGCAAATCTTCAGGACATTCTGGCTGTGAGTTTTCCACAGCAATACATTTGTTAGATAAACAAAATAACCAAGTCACTTTTTGTAAACTAAACGTTTTTCATACCCCTGTGGGAATGTTGCTTGCATTACAATGTTCATGTTTCTGGATTGGAACTCAAAGTTTAGTGTTCTGTTTTTCTCTGTTTCCTTGCAGAAGTATGTATTACAAACTGAATTGCAAATACAATTTTGCCTTGCGCCAATCTAATATGCTGGAATTATGATATTTGTTTCAATGTGTGTGCATCCCTCTTTTGTGTGTATGTATGTATATATAGTTTATGTGCTGACAGACAGCAGGATCTGTTGATAAGAAGTGGCATGTCTTGAATGGTCCATGAGGAGACTGAGGTCGACAGATGGCATAAGTGAACAGTAAATGCTTGATGATTTTTAAGTTAAGCTTATATGCAGTGGATTTACTGGACTGTTGCAATATATGTACCACAACATGAAGTGGTTGATAAAAAAAAGTGTTTTTGTTTGGGAAGCAGTGCAAGTGCATGGAAAGAATTACCATTAAACCTGGGTACATATGTAAAGATTTTCTGTCCAACCATCCCACTAGTTGATTGGTTGGAATGAAAATCTGGTAAGGTATGAAAGCAAATGACAATCTGAAATTTGCTCCCAAATACCAGAAAATGGACAAAAACTGTTGTTTGAACAAATTGTTTAGATCAAACATTTAACAAACTTGTCTGACGACCATTTTCCTCTGTTTTCTGCCATTTAGGAGAAAATTGCTAATCATCATTTACTCCCATACATTACCAGTTTTTCATTCCAACCAATCAACAAGTTGGCTGGTTGGACAGAAAATCTTTACGTGTGTATGCAGCTTAAGAGGCTATTATGTTTGTGTCTATGAGGTCATTCTGATGAATGCTATAGAGAAAAGCACCCAATGGTCTGGTCACAATTGTTTTCTGATTAACAAAATCTATATGGGTGTAATCTGGTGAAAAACTGCTTAACAACGATGGCCATGTGTGTAAATTATGTGCTGAAAATTATATGAAAAAGTCAGATGTTTTACACTAAAGCCTGATGCTGATTCACTGGGTGAAATTTCAAAACTACAAATAAAAGTGTATTGAAAGCTAAGTGGATGTTTATATTTGGAGAGTGCCAGTGCAAGAAAAAAATGTATATATATATACATACAGTCAGGTGCATAAATATTGGGACATTGACAGAATTTTCATATTTTGTCCTCTATTCACTAACACAATGGTTTTGAAATGAAACAAACAAGATGTGCTTTAACTGCAGACTTTCAGATTTAATTTGAGGGTAATTACATTAGGTGAATGGTGTAGGAATTACAACGGTTTCTATATGTGCCTCCCACTTTTTAAGGGGCCAAAAATAATGGGACTATCAACTCAAAAGCTATTTCATGGACAGGTGTGGGCTATTCCCTCGTTATTTCATTATCAATTAACAGGTTAAAGGTCTGGAGTTGATTCTAGGTGTGACATTTGCATTTGGAATCAGTTGCTGTTGACTCTCAATATGAGATCCAAAGAGCTGTCACTATCAGTGAAGCAAGCCATCATTAGGCTGAAAAATCAAAACGAACCCATCAGAGAGATAGCAAAAACATTAGGTGTGGCCAAATCAACTGTTTGGAACATTCTTAAAAAGAAAGAATGCACCGGAGAGCTCAGCAACACCAAAAGACGTGGAAGACCACGGAAAACAACTGTGGTGGATGACAGAAGAATTATTTCCCTGGTGAAGAAAAACCCCTTACAACAGTTGGCCAAATCAAGACCACTCTCCAGGAGGTAGGTGTATATGTGTCAAAGTCAACAATCAAGAGAAGACTTCACAAGAGTGAATATAGAGAATTCACCACAAGATGTAAACCATTGGTGAACCACAAAAACAGGAAGACCAGATTAGAGTTTGCCAAACAACATCTAAAAAATACATTACAGTTCTGGAACAACATCCTATGGACAGATGAAACAAAGATCAACTTGTACCAGAGTGATGGGAAGAGAAGAGTATGGAGAAGGAAAGGAACTGCTCATGATCCAAAACATACCACCTCATCAGTGAAGCATGGCGGTGGTAGTGTCATGGTGCGGGCATGTATGGCTGCCAATGGAACTGGTTCCCTTGTATTTATTGATGATGTGACTGCTGACAAAAGCAGCAGAATGAATTCTGAAGTGTTTCGGGCAATATTATATGCTCATATTCAGTCAAATGCTTCAGAACTCATTGGAGGGCGCTTCACAGTACAGAAGGACAATGACCCAAAGCATACTGCAAAAGCAACCAAAGAGTTTTTTAAGGCTAAAAAGTGGTATGTTATCCTTTGGCCAAGTCAATCCCCTGACCTGAATCTGATTGAGCATGCATTTCACTTGATGAAGACAAAACTAAAGGGAAAATGCACCAAGAACAAGCAGGAACTGAAGACATTTGCAGTAGAGGCCTGGCAGAGCATCACCAGGACTAAAACCCAGCATCTGGTGATGTCTATGCATTCCAGACTTCAGGCTGTAATTGCCTGCAATGGATTTGCAACAAAGTATTAAAAAGTGAAAGTTAGATTTAGGATTGTTAAGTTTGTCCCATTACTTTTGGCCCCTTAAAAAGTGGGAGGCACATATAGAAACCGTTGTAATTCCTACACCATTCACCTGATTTGGATGTAATTACCCTCAAATTAAATCTGAAAGTCTGCAGTTAAATCACATCTTGTTTTTTTCATTTCAAAGCCATTGTGGTGGTGAATAGAGGCCAAAATATGAAAATTCTGTCAATGTCCCAATTTTTATGGACCTGACTGTATATATGTATATATATATATATATATATATATACTGTATTTCCTCATAAATGTAGCCTACGTATGCACCAGATGTCTTTTCACTCGAAAATAAATCTTTGGCACAATACAAAGTACTGTACATAGATTTATGTGCGACTAAGTCTGTAAGTTAAGCACAACCAAACTTGGCATGGAAGAAATCAGTGGTCGCTGCATTTTAGCATGTCATATTTAATTTTATCAGCACAGTCTTCTGGTGCATACTAGTACATCACACTGTGACTAAGATATACTTTCAGTGTGAAAAAGAAGATGCAAAGAAAAAGAAATCCAGTGCTAGCAGAATCGCATGGGATCTGGTGTGCCAAGAGGCACTGTTTGGCACAACTGCAGCAAGAATGTATGTGTACCCATCTATCTATCTATCTATCTATCTATCTATCTATCTATCTATCTATCTCTATCTACTGTATCTATCTATATACACATACATACATGTATGTATGTATGTTTGTTTGACTTAAACTTATTCTGAGAGACATATTTGGAGAAGTATTGATATTTACAGTTGTCTATTCACTTGGAGCAAGGCAGTCTACCATGTCAGCTCTCTGGTCTCTTGATGATACATATGTCATTTGCATTTCTATCTAAAGGTTTGAGTATATTTTAAGCATCCTAACATTAAAAAAAACATGAGAACAGCATGCAAATCTTGTTTGTCTAATATTAGACTAAGAGACTAGTTGACACATCTAGGTATAAATGAGTCATATACAAGTGTACACCACATCATGTCTTTTTTCCACTGAGGATAAGATGTTTAGAAAATTAAGTCAGGATTCACACACATTAATCACTCAGTTGGTGGCAGCTGTCCTGGAAGGAAGTTACTTTTTCATCATCCACCATGGCGGCTGTCATTAATTAAATCATTCTGCTTTGCCCAATCAACCTTAATTCTGTGAAATTCTATAGTCTGTACTGTCCCATCTTTGTAATGATTCAATTGTTATTTTAATGAAAAAAAGAACTTTGTCCAACTTTTTTGCTGGAGTTTGCCATTGTTTAATACAAAAAGTTGAAAATAGTTAGTACTTTATTACCGGTTTCCTAACACTGCATAGGATTTATGCCTGAGACAATCACATATTAATATAACTGTTACTTTGCATGGTACTTTCTAACAATGCAGTCTGTTAATTGAATCATAGGTAATAAACCAAGTGATTGAAGTGAGTTAGAGATTAATTATATATATATATATATATATATCTGTCAGTTGTATATATCTTGCAGTTAAACTCAAACTAATGAACCAATTTTGATGAGGTTTTCACTGAAATGTTCCTTGATACTCTCTGAATCCTATGAAGCTAGAAAATAATCTTGTGCCAAGCTGCTGTATAGGAGCTAGCCAGGGTGCTGAAACAAGAGCATATGCAACTGAGGCTTGGAATAAAGCAAGTCACAGAAAACACTGTTGTGCTGTGTGTGTCACTGACTGCTGCTGCAGGGCTGCATTCTGATTGGCTTTCTGAGACAGTGAGAGTTAATCAGAGATAGCAGTGTGCCCTGTTGCTTAGCATCAGCTTAGAGAGGGAAGGAAATTAGGGACTGAGCAGAGTCACATCTAAGACAGACAGATAATGAGAGAGAGCCTCCAGTGAACCCATGAAGTGGCTGTAATGCAGACACAGTAACCAGAAAGGAGCCAGGGGAGGCATAGCTATCACGAATTTAAAAAATAATCACAACATCAAATGATTTCTATTCGATGGTGGCAAACATTGGACGACCACCATCAAATAGTAAAAACACTACCATCAGAACAAACACATAGATGGTTAGCAACCATCGGATTCTGCCCTCCGGCTGGTGTCGAGGATGATGATGAATGGTGTTGGTCAAAAACCAGTGAATGAAAAGATAATGTTGTTTTAGACAAAGTAAGTCACTTGCTAGTTGCAGAATTTCATGCCAGTGATAAAAATGCAATTCCATGCTTTGTCAATAGACCAAAAAAGCCACCTTCCATTTGAATATTTTTTTTCCAACTCCTGACATTTCTCAAGGCATCTGTGGCATTTGTAGTTCTAAAGTAAGTAGAGATATTGACATAAACCATCTAGGCACCTCCTCCATCCATGCAGGACATGCTGGCTGTGGCCAATAATTTGTCTGGACATTTTAGGCATTCAGCAACTGTATGTAGAACAACTAAACTAAAATACAGATTACATTTGCCATGCTAACTGAACCAAAAGGTAGTAATCAGGTGGAATTTCACCCTTTATATGCTTAATTTACAAGCCATATAGAAGTAGACAAAGTGCACATCAAGCCATGAAAGCGATGGAGAAGGGACATGCTACCACCTTAGCCATTATGACATTTAGTCAGGCTCAAACTAAATACCCACATGTATTGACACCTATACTGTTATGACTCAAACTGATACAGTAATCATATATAGAATGGTGGAGGATTACTTTAATGATGATGTACAAATTAGCATGTCACATAGTCCCTTTGAATACTGGGAGGAAACAAAGGCTACTTGGAGCCCTGTGTACAAAATAGTCATGGTGTACTTAAGCTGCCCATCCTCCAGTGTGTACTCAGAAAGAATGTTTAGTACAGCCAGGCATCTTGAGATCAACATAAGAGGCTGCTTCCAAAAAAATATGGAAAAACTGATGTTCATCAAAATTAACTACTGGCCTGTGATTTTCTGGTTGAATTCGGTTTGCATTTGACAACTTCCATTTGCAAGTTTGCTTTTTAATAGTTTATTCCTTGTGTCAGATTGACTTTATTTATATTAATACATTATTTACCTTCCACTAAATACTCTACCTCCAATCGTTTGTACTGGCCTCATATCTGTGATTTACTATTTGGAGTAAGCTTGGTGGTGATCTAGATTTCTACTACACGTTACTCTAGCATAAGTCACTTGCCATGTATTATATTTTCTACTAGGCTTTAACTTTTAGGCTATTCATTCCTTGATGAATAAAAATATTCTATATTGTTGTATACTGTAGTTTAATAAACTGCCATACTTTCTGCCACTGCTGTGCCACTATTTTTCTTGGCAGTTTAAAATAATATACAGTAGCACAGCTATATGTTCCTGCTGCTGCTCTGTCACTTAGTTTAGCCAGCTAGCTCACTGCAGTCTTTAGCCAGAATTGGTGAAAATAATATTGTGAGATGGTCATATTGGACAGGAAATTATTTGTATTGATGTTAACACTACTGTAGGAACAAAAACGTGTAATATTTACATGATTTTAGCAGTTTTTATTACAATTTAAAGAAAACCAAAACAATAGTGGGTGGTTTTGCCAAAACCATACCATTATGATGATTTGAAACCATAACCAAAACACAGGTGTTTGACTTCATCTCTAGTTATTAATATGAATTTAACAAACGTTTAGTGGACCTTTAAGCACTTGTACTTTCTGTTTAAGATAAATGCTTCAGGTGACAGCAATAAAAACAACCAGATGTCTGAAAATTGGATACTGTGACAATCGACTATTTCCCAGCAGGGCATTTAATGATACAAAGTAAGTTTATGATATTACTTCAGTTGTCAAATAAAAGAACATTAGAGTAAAAATGTATATTCTTCTGATTTTTCTTTGTCTAAAGTACAGTTAATAGCATGCTGGCTGATGTTATGACATTGCACCACTAAATGGATGTACATACAGTATGCAGCTGATTTACCTCGTTTCACATATAAAACCATTAACAATTGTATCTGTATTAAATACATTAATTACACATGTTTTTTCATGGTTGTTGCAAACTGTACATTTATGCATATAAGCAGCCCTCACCCCTCCCACCCTGCTGCCTTGCTTGCCTATAATCAATTCACACACAACAGTGTTGAAATGATTGACACTGCTGAGGTTTACTGAGCTCTGCTATTATCTAAAGACATAAGCTGCAGTTGTACGTGGACCCCTGTCTTTTGGTTTTTGCAAAACCACAATCAAATGTTATGATTCTGGTTTTGGCAAAACCACCATCAATTGTTTTGGTTTGGATTCGGTTTTGGATTTCTTTAAAATTGATAAAAGCAGCTAAAATCATGAAATTTGGACCTGTTTACATGAGATCCAAAACCCGAGATTAGACTTTTAAATGCAACTTCCGAATTTACAGCAGGCCCGTGCTGAGACTCTGAAAACCGAGCAGAGACTCTATTTGACTTAGAACCCCAAAGTTTGAGTGTGTTCAGTTTTCAGGAAAACTGAACCACACATCTCTAATACATTTATGATCTGTGTTATAGAACCTGTGAACTTGCATTAAGTGGATATGGTTTATTATAAAAAATTTATATAATTAATATAACCAGGAAAATCTTAATCTGATAGCAACACTATTGCAGGCTTTAATGCCTTAATCTATAGAGTTAAGCACTATCCCCTGTGAGAATACCCACTTTTATTTGCAATAGGCCTTATTGTCCTATGATAAATATGCACCTATAATAAGTTATCTATAAAGGGGAGGCTTGTGACCCAAATCTGACCAAAGGTCATCAAAGTGTTGACATCACATTAAACACTGTCTCAGGTATATGTAATATGTATTAATCACAATAATGGTAATAATTTGAAGTACATGGACCTGTTTATATTTCACTACAATCATCCTTTTTTGAAGTTATACTGCAGATTTCTTTTATTTTTAATACTGAATGAATTCTGAACATTTTGAGTAAAAAAGAAGGATGCCTACAATTATCGATCGTGATAAAATTGAATGGATCTTTAAGGTGGTTGCAGCTCCTTAGTGCTACAATATGCAACCACTTTAATCAATCACAGTGACATAGTATAATGTTAATTGCATGATGTGTTTAAAATTTGGCACAGAGTTTAGCCTTGACATCTTTTGAAGCATATACTGCTGAAGTTCTCCTTGGTAAGGACATACCCTGGAGGATTCTCTCAAATATACCTTTCTTATGACAGATTAAGCTTTCCCATTTTATGTTCTGGAATAAGTAAAATGAGGACACAGTTAAAATGTCTGGAGAATATTTAACATTTAAATGCTATTATAGATATATATCTATAAGATTAATACTGAGCATTTTTATATTGCTATGAAAATTAATAATTTCACTGTATTTTGTAAATAATGGACAGATGTAAAATAATTGTGAACACTTTATTTACTCATTTTGTTTTCCTTTGTGCTATTAGTATATTGACCAGGAATTTGAAACCTTTCCAACTTCCGTAAGTACATTATTTCTCAATTACAAACAAGCTAAATCTTGGCACAGGAACGTAAAAGACATTTGGAATGGAAATAAAAATGGTGTTTGTATAGAGTAAACTTTATACCAGAAACATTACATTCACTTTCCTCTCTTTTCACATCTATCCCTATTGAGGAAAGAGAATAAAACAGTTTCCTAACGATACAAGAGAGGTTTGAAAAAAATACATATTTGAATTTTAATTAAGGTGCGTATCCACTACACGAGAGTGGAATGACTGTACGATTACAACATTGTAATCATGCAATCATTCATCAAATGATGACAAATAATGACAATGGTCGCTGGTCATTGCAGGAAGTTTACTGCACGATTAATGAGCGATTGAACGATAGCAATGTCGTAATCGTTCAATCTCTAATTTTTCTCGTCTAGTGGATATGCACCTTTAGAATAATTTTATCTAAGTTATGAACGGCAAGGTGTAGATATAGAAAACCAAATTCATCTATAGTGTGTAAGACTGTTGCACATATTTGTGTTTGTGCAAAGGGTGGAACATGTGACATTTTGGTCTATTCATGTAGAACATGTAATAGCTACTAAAATATATCACTATATATCCCATCACATCAATGCGATATATTGTGAAGTCATGTACACTTACCTGTCTGATGTCTCTGGGTGCTGTAGCGCAGTGTGAAGACAGACCTGCTCTTCACTGCTCATGCCCACTTCTCCACAGTAAACTATCTCCATGAATAGCACGAAGCAGAGAAGAGCCCTGATTTCAGCTAAATAGGGCTCTTCTCTGCTTAATGAATAGACCCTATTATCTATTAACCACATGAAGTTTTTTGTTGTAAATAAGTTTGTGGCTTTCACCCTACAGTACATTAAGATGTGATGTGAAACTTTTGGGTGTCTTTGTCACTTGCAGATGCATGGAGATCCAAGTAACATGTCAATAAAAAAGGCACTTTAGCTTAATCTCTCTTATTGCCTTGCTATCTGTTTCCCATGGCTTCACAAGTATTGAAGTCACTTCTGTCAACATTTTAGTTGACCAGGAACATTAGACAGATTTGTGTTGGACACAACTTCACCCACCATTCATCCCAATGATCACCCCAATGCCATGCAGGCCTTTGCACAATTAGGGTTGTTTGTTTACTTCTTACCTCCCTTGAGTATGAGCACAATGGTATATATAGCTTATCCAAATCCCTGATATACCAAATAAAATGGTGAGGTTTTATGAAATTTGGTTAAGTAGTTTTTGAGGTAACCTGGAACAAACAGACAAAAATTCTAAAAATGGCTAATTTGGTCTCTGTACCTTTATAGTATAAACTATACATCAAAGTTGAAATCACCTATAAATTTTACAATTACAAAGTTACAATTGTATTTTTATGTAGTGATATAATGGTGTATAGCTCCTGCCTTATACATGTGAAGCCCTACATAAAGGTATGGCCCTGGCAACTTTTGAAAAATAATCCAAATTAAGCTATTATCTTTTAATGGTTCTGGGTTGGGCTGCCTGTGTAGACATCACAAAAGTTGATTTTTTGTTTTCAAATGAACATGATGATTTATTTAATTTTTTCTATGCTACTGTTTTTACATTTAATTTATGCCTCTTTTATTTAAACTTTTGGAGCTTTATTGACAAAACAGGGGCTTTTGTAAGCTGCTGCTTTCTGGTGGGTTTCTGGTGAAAATTAAACAGCACCTGCAGTCAGTGTAAAGCATGTCGGGGTTGACAGTAATTGTGAGTGCCATTTTAAATTTTCCCTTGCAACCCATTGGGAAGCAGTGACTAACAAAAGCTGCTGCTTCATAAGCAAAGCTCTTAGTCTCACACATTCACCAGTTATTACAAATTATTATAATGGTATAGCTGCACTAATTTGTCGCTAAGTGTGTCTGCAGTTTTGGAGTTTTAACATTATATTGACTGCCCAGGCATTTAGCATAGTTTTCCTCACTGGATGCAATGTTAATTACTGATCGTATCTCCTAATTAAGCTGTGGTAAAGAGACCCAGGTGATTTTTTTTGTCTGAGTTTGATCAAGTTCTAGTCTGTGTGTTGAGAAATCCTCTATAGAAAACTTTGGCCCTCATTCAGAGCCGTACGCTCTGAGCAGAGCGCACGCTCTGAATGAGGGCCGGGCTCCAGTTTCATGGAGCATCCTCCTGGACGCTCGTATAGCTGTGGGTCACCACCCACAGGCTATACGAGCGTGCATTGTGATGTTCGCGATGGTGGAGACCATCGCGACCATCGAATTTGCGAGCCAGAGCCTGCGGTTGAGGTTTTCAAACGCAAGCTCCGGAGTGATTTTGGCTCTATCAGAGCCAAAATCACTCCCACTGACATCACTAGTGATGTCAGTGGGCCGGCTTCTGACGGGAGGCGTTCCCGTGGGAACGCCCCCATCAGGGAGGCACGCCCCCGGCACGCCCACCAAAGGGGGCGTGCTGTCAATCAACATTGACAGCACGCCCCCTTTGATTGGACACAACGAGCGAAGGACTTTCCTTCGCTCGTCGCGTCTGGCGCATGTGCACGACGGAGCTCCCTCCGTCGTGCGCATGCTCAGTCCATAACATCGACAACTTGCGAGCGGACAGCCGCTCGCGAGTGGGTCTGAATCAGGCCCTTTGTTAACTGAAAAAACTTCTGTATAGGTGCATACACACGTAACAATTTTGTAACAAACGATTATCTGTCAGATTTTCCCTTGAAAAGTGAACGATTTTTTAAAGTGTGGTGAACGATTTTTACAATGATGAATGAAAAATGTTCCTTCCCTTAATGAATATCGTTATGTTGGTCAGTCTGAAATGAACTACAAACTACAAACAGGAGCGCACTTGAACGATTTTAATTTATTTAGTTATAACTCAGGAAATGAACGATTTTTTGAATGATTGATCGATAACGACTTTGTTATGGTTGAATCGTTCAAAAAATCGTTACATGTGTACGCACCTTAAAAAGTATTTTAAAATCATTGGGACATTTAGAACCAGATTCAGAGTTACTGTAGGAGAAGTACAAAAAGGAGAAATTTGCTCCTGCAACTAGCCAAGTAACAATGCGAACATAGAGGTGCAATTGCATTTTTATTTGCATTTAGTGAAAAATACTGGGCTGCTTTGTTTTTATACTGAAATTTAGAACATGCTCCTTCCCAACAGCCAAACTATTTGTGCACTTTAAATCTGCCCTACCTGTAGTGTAACATTAGAGGGCATAATTCACAGGTGGATGCAGTGCTGATGTTTGTGCTGTTGTCCAATGTTTTATGTACTATGCATGCATCCAAGTTGCACAGTGCATTTGTCCTGCTTGTGGATGCAGAAAAAATTTGGATACAAAGAGACAAATTCCATGGGCATTCCTCTGTGCTAAGATGGGGGTGACTAGCGAGATGCATGCATGTCACAGCTAGTGACTGCATCTTTTTTTGCCATTGCACTGGTACCATCGGCCAAGGTCCAACAGGCATTCTGTCAACCATAGGGCTGCTTTAATGTCCAATGGTGCAACTTTTTATGCAGAGCTGTTGCTTAGCAATTAAGCTAGTGGGCACCTCTGTACGAATCCCATCGGCTGCAGCATTAACATAAAGACTCAGGGCCTGATTCAGACCCGGTCGCAAGCACTGAGCGCTCGCAACTGGGTTGATGGTGGCCAAAAGCACATGCGCATGATGGAGTCGGCTCCATCGTGCGCATGCGCGAGACCCGGATAGCGACAGGCAAACCGTCGCTCAGGGTCTCACACCAAAGGGGGCATGCTGTCAATATTGAGTGACAGCATGCCCCCTTTGATGGGCGGGATGGGGGGTGGCTGCCCAAATGGAGGCATTCCCATGAGAATGATGTCAGTGGAGAGATTCCAGCTCTGTTAGAGCCAAAATCTCTCTGGGCCTTGCAGCAACTAGACCCTACCACAAGGGTCTTGTTGCAAGCCCGATGGTCGTGATGGTCTTGACCATCGCGACCATCTTCCTGGCCACTCGCTATAGCTGTGGGTGGTCACCCACAGCTATGCAAGTGGCCTGGAAGACATTAAAAAAAAAAGACCAGCCCTGATTCAGAGTGACCAGCTCTGAATCAGGGCCTCAGTCACAACTGCATTAGAGTCAAAAGTTTATTATGAGAGCCACTGTATGTCCTACCCCTTCTTATAGTATCCAAATTAATTTCAATACAGAAGAGGATGTAAAGGTACATTTCTTCCCTAAAACATTATTAAATCCAGATATACCCTATCAACTACAAATAAACTGTCTAAACTTTCTTGCCATGAAATAGGGTACATTTGATAATGTACATCAGTATTATGACAGTTTATGTGCAAAGGCAAAGAAAATCATTAACATTGGTGAAAGTTTCATTAATTCACAGTTAATACCTTGCTTTTTCCCAAGGTCTAAACAGTAACATTAGAAATAGACTCACATTCTTTAAGCAAGCCTGAAATGCAGACCCACTTGCATGATTTTAGGAATATGCAGATTAAAATTGCAGGAAACACCTGTAACATGGCATAACTGCCATGAAAACTGAGAACACTCACTAATCATAGGGATCCTGTCCTGTCCATTTCTGTCAAGACCACAGATGTGCCTGGGTACTGAGGGAGCATGGCTAAAATTTGAGAGGCTTTGCCACACTCCCTCACCAAAAAATTTAACTAAAGACTACACACAGCACTGAAAAGCACCATTACTATTCTTGCCTTCTGACCCAACTCTTTGGGACTAAGCAGTTACCCTGGTCCTGCTGCAACAGGCTACCTAAACAAGAATGGGCACTATTACAGGTAAGTCCTGGATACATTTATTTAATGTGTCAATATCAGGGATGTAAGGGACCCACCTAATAAGGTTCATCTTGACATGGTAGGCAGGCTACAATTTCTGCCCAAACCTACAGTATGCTAAAAACTTATTTAAACTCCATGTTCAGTTTTAGATTTTATTACAATTGTTTTTATTATCCATATCCTTTGTGCTTAGAAGGAGCAGCTTCATTACATTTTTCAACAATTCGTGCTTCAGTAGCACTACTGTGGCATAGGACCAGATGGGCTAGCCTTCACTTCCCACACGCATCAATAAGTCATCAGTTGTCATTCCTTGGACCACTTTTGGTAGGTACCAAACTGCTTTATACTGGGAACACCCCACAAGACTTGCCTTTTAGATATGCTCTTACCCAGTCATCTAGCCATCACAATTTGGCCCTTGTCAAAGTCACCCATATCTTTATGCTTGCTCATTTCGCTTCCAATACATCAGCATCAATAACTGAGTGTTCACTTGCTGCCTAAATGTTTCACCTGTTGACAAGTACCATTGTAACAAGAGAATCAATGTTACTTACTTCACCTGCCAGTGGTTTTAATATTATGGCTTATTGGTGTATACAGCATGTGTCCTATGTACACACTGATAATGTAAATGGTAATCTGAATAAAAACCTCAAATTAATTTTCATCATAGGGGTACTCACAAAAGTGTTAAGGAAAACATATTAAAATTAAAACAAATTATTTATTTTAAATAAATACAAACCAGTTATA
This sequence comes from Taudactylus pleione, assembly GCA_031769625.1. NCBI lineage: Eukaryota > Metazoa > Chordata > Amphibia > Anura > Myobatrachidae > Taudactylus > Taudactylus pleione. The sequence goes on along the minus strand of JAUIMM010001311.1, from coordinate 9,952,769 downwards.
TAAAATAGATTGCTCTTAATACCATAATACTTGTATAGAAAAGCCACAACCACATTTATAAAGATAGTTTCTTCCAGTATAGATTGTTCTTAATAATATGGTTATATTTGTATAGTGCAAAGTCTATTGCATTTAATAAGCAGGCACAATTAGCCTGAATGCAGAAGTAGTGCACAAAGGGCCTGATTCAAGCCCACACATTTTTCAAAGTGACGGCATAGGAAGCGTTCGCTCACCAAGGCATAAGCATGCCCACTTTGCCTGTACTAGTGATCACTTTGTGTATGCAGATGCCCATTAGAGTATATGTTGTGCCACCCAGTTGCCCACGTCATCTACAGGAAGTGTTTAAAAACATTGGTACAGCAATGACTATCGGAGCTGATCGCAGCCCCTGGGGTTGCCTTAGCCTGCCACAAGCACTGCGAACAGTGCTGGCTGAAATACATTCAGGTGATGTGTACCATGATGCTACATTGTTAATTATGCACGCCCTTTAAATGGCATTTGGGCTGCCTGACATGCCTGTGTTCGCACATCCTCTCCCCCGTTCACAAGCACCTTCCCCTGTTACCACCCACAAACAGCGCTGTCACTCATAACAGCGACCTAATAGTGACTAACGAGCTACAAAAATCAGATTGCAATGAATGACTTGAGTACACACACTGTGAATTATACGCATGTGCAGATGGGCAAAAATTGCTCCCAGTGAGCGAGCGTGCCTTAGCAAGTAGGTCTGAATCAGACCCAAAGTCTTTAGTGAATTAGAGCCTTCATTCCTGATATAGATAATTAGCCAGCAGCATAGTTTTAGGGTGACATTGTCCTGGTATTATTAGCCAGCTGTCCTCTGACTCCCCATCCCTTCAAAAGGTGCGCTGGTCTGGTTCTTTTGAATTAATTCTGTGGCTTTACTCGACAGTCAGCGCTGACACCAGTCACGCTATTTTAGCAAGCAAGCTCGATGAAAGTTTCCACGCTTTGTTCCTCATGTTTTAGGATTATTATAATGCCAGCGACTCTGTTAGCATAGGAGTATTTATACTTATTTAATATGTAGTTAATATACTGTTGTGCTCATCTAGTTATGTTAGTTTTAGGCTTTAAAAGAGAACATAGTATCCAAGAACAAATTACAATGCTATACATAAAATATAGTCTACATTAGTCATTGCCTTTTATTAGGATATACAGTAGACATCTCACAGAAATGTACGTTAAAGCCAACAGATGGTCATGATCCACAGTACTTCTTAACTCACTGGTGCCTATCCAGGTTGGCACACAGGGTGCTCTGAGTCGCATGCCATGCACGGATGGTGTTAACATATACACTTGGTGCTCGTTGGCCTTCTACTACAGGCAGGCTTCTTCAGGTTGTTGACATATAGGCCACACACTGGGTCTCCCTCCAGAACGGAGACATGGATGTGGCCATCTTGGACTCTTTTACATGATGCTAAGCTTCCACTCAGTACATGACCTGCTGACTGTATTGACTAATCATCCAGGATCCAGTTACATAAATTCCTTTCAGTGACTGGCCTCTGCTGACAGTACAACATTGCTTCTGAAGTAAAAGATCTAATATTGAGCTCCCTCATTTGCGGTTTCTGAACAGTGCAGTCTCCATCAAGTCTCATCATTTGCTGGTCTGGACTTGCCATTGGGAATTCCTCTCATATCATCTGCCACAGTCTGGATTTGCATTTGGGAATTATATCTCAGTTATAATCTGCTGGAGTCTGGAAATTATCATTGGGAATTATCTCTCAAATCATCATTGGTTCCTACCAATCATCTCTAATAAAGTGACACCATCAGTTCCCACCAATAATCTCTAATATACTCATCATCGGTTCCTACTGATCAACTAACATCGGATCCTCATCTAATCCATTATCATTCCTCAAACATCGAATCCTCATCAAATCAATTATCATTCTTCAAACATCAAATCATCATCAAGTTAGTTATCATTCTTCAAACATTGGACATCAAATCAATTATTCTTCAAACATATAGATCAATAACAGATCAAATATCCATATTAATTTATGGACATTAATCAACTATTAACAAGTTTGTTCTATTACATTGGACTTTTATCTATATCAAGTTATGCTAATGATCATTGATCTTCTGCCTATACAATTACTAAGTTCATCACCTTTTGGTATCACAGTCATCACTGCATCCTCATATTCCTAGATGAGTAAGTCCTGGTTAAAATAACCAGCATTTGTTCACACTTCTTCAGTCTCCCATGCCTGTTCCAGTCCAAACCAAACCTCAGGCATGACACAGATGACCATACCTAAAATGTTATTTAAAAAAAATGAGAATGAGAACAGATTGCAGGCATTGCTTTTGGAAGCCTACTTTTCTCATATGTACCTCATGCAGTTGTGACATTGCTAACTTTCAAAAAGACTATGGGCCTGATTAAGAGTTGTACAGTATTGCACAGCTGATGTGACTTTGTACACAGCGGTTGTGCAATAATCTGTTAGTGCCATATGAGGCAACTTGTGTCCAAAATGATTGGGTTTCTATTATCAAATTATGTAATGAACTGTTAAAAAGGATTCAGAATAATGGCCCAACAAATATGCATAGTTGATATAATTTTACTAAATCAGATTTAAGTACTATTATATACATAATTTGATTAAAAAATAAAATTTTTGGATATAGTTATATACAGTATACTGTACCACCAAAAGGTATAGAGATAGGGTCACTCTACCAGTCTTAATTTGACTCATTACATATAATTCAGCTGGGAAGTATACATAGAAATGTAGCCTGCAGCAGAGGGCAGATGTTCTTGAGGCTCACCCATCACTACTGACAGAAAAATACTGGGGAGGAGGGGCTGCAGTGAGTCCAGGCAGGTCGGCGATCCTACTGACCATTAGTTACTTTGGCTGGGGGACTGAAAGGAAGCTGAAGTTTCCTTGGGCCCTTGAGCTTGGTCTGCAGGAATATTGCATTTACAGATGGGAAATACTGTTACAGCTGCCTTCTGTACCTGAGCTAGGGAAAGGAGTCTTGAAGGGGAAGATGAGCTGACCAGGTGAGTTGAGCCTGATTGCAGCTGGAAAATTACTTTCCAGCAGCCACCACCTGCAATTGTAACATGGTTGTATCTCATGCCACTGTGTCAGGGTAAGCTTAGCTTGGCGTAGATAATCTGTTGCAACCATGCCACGCAAGTGCTTAAACTAATGGGCATAAAACATAGACTCCATACTTCCTATCACTCACAAACTAGTGGAAAGGATGAAAGGTACAGTTGTACTATTAAAAATAAATGACATAAACCAAAGCAACAGGAATGACTGAATGGACTGTCTATTGTAATATGTAGTATTAAAGCAACTCCTGGAGCTCCTCTTAATTTATGAATGTTATGAATTTTTTTGTGAAATTGCACAATTTCATGTTAGTGTCTAAAATGGACTTACCTTTTGCAATTGTTGTCATGGTCACATATCTCATTAAAGTAAGATAGAGACTTAAAGGTACCCAAACAGACTGTTTCTGGCCATAGTTGTGCTAGAAATCAAACTTTGTGATAATGTGTAACTTTGTAAGCAGGTTATCTTGATATAGTCCTTCCCAACAACTTGTAAGTGTTACTCTCCTTAACAACTGCAATATAGGTAAGCAAGTAAACCATGCTACTCACTGTAAGAAATTAAACCTGCCATAAACAAAAGGGTCCATGCTTCTTACTGCAAGATAGTATACCTCTCCAAAAAAGCACTGATAACATTGTGAGAAAAGCTCCTCCTTGCTAAACATGCAGATAAGCATGCAAGGCACAGGCCAGCAAGAGAAATAATAATTATCCATTGTTTGGCTTGCTGTAAAAATGTACAATGTGACAGAGACCAGAAAAAGGGCTCTGGTACTTAATGCTTGAGTCAATCTGTATTGTTGGTAGACTTGTCTTCTTAATTTCTGCTTTTATTGAGAGAGGATGTGAAGAAGATTTTTAAGGTGACACATGTGAAGCTATGACTATGATAAAATGATACATGGTAACAAAGGGCCTAATTCAGCAAGGAACACAGTTGCTAATTTGCATGCAATAGGCCTATTGATTTGTACTGTGCATGTGCTTACCGGCCATTGCGGTCAGGACTGAGATTGCAGTGGCTATGCAGACCCATCACAGATTGACAAGAAATGCAGTTTGTGGGTGGTAACAGGGGGGGCAAATGCAGGTGTGCCAGTGCACTTCAATGCCATTGCAGGGGCGTGCATAAATGATCCACTGCAATGGCTTAGGCAGCCTGAGGTCTGATAGTGGGCATAGAAGTTAGCAATTTCTGAGTAAGGTCAGGACTTGTGCAAGTGTGCATGAGGCTGCGCTGGTACTCAATGGTTTTGCAGCCCTGCTAAACATTACGGATGTGTGTAAGGTAAAGTAGGCGTCCTTATGGTGTGCTGGAATTGCATTGCAATTGCAATGGATTAGCATACTATTGCAATGAGACTGCATTATTAATCGCTATTGAATTTGCAGTTCTGTTCCTTGCTAATCAGGTACACATAACAACAAACAGTACAGGTATTGCAGGACACCAAAAAACATTACCAACAGTATTAACATCAGTATTACAGGTGTCATTTCAATGTCAATCTAAATGCCATTTACAACACAAATATCACTGCCTACTAAAACATTAAACCAAATTTATACATTCCCTCATGTTTCAACTATTGACACAGGAATTATGGGAGATATCTGGAATCCAAGAAGAAAATAAACTGTATATACCACCCATTTATATAGCATTCTCTGTATGCAAAATTTTTCTGATAAATGTACAATGTGGGAAAGATACCTGTAGAATACTAGAAAAGTATAGTTTGCAAGTAACAGAAAATAGTGCAGTAATATGAGTAGATGTGAGTACAGATCACAACTGGGCATTAAAATGTAAGTGAATGGTCTTGTGAGTATGTAGTCATGGTTACATCTTATTCTGAGATATACACAGTCGAGTCACATTAAGATGACCCCCAGCTAATAGCAGCATGGACAGCAGTTAGACAGACTAGGAGTGACTCAATAAGGTGCTAGTAGGTTGGCACAGATATCTGGAGCCATGCTGACTGCTGTGCATCCCACAGCTGCTGGAGGGTGTGTGGTGGAGTATCCAAAGAGTAAACACAATTATCAAGGTGGTCCCACAAATGCTCAATTGGGTTCAAGTCTGGGAAATTAGGGAGCCAGGGAAGTACTTGGAAGTCTTGGTTGTGCTCGTCGGATATTTAAAGCAATGTTACATGTCACATTGTCTTGCTGGAAAATTCCATCCACCTCAGGGAAGACAATCAGCATGTGTGGGTGTACGTGCTCTGCAAGGATAGATCCATAATCAAATCGGTTGAGGGTTCCTTTCACATGGATGAGTGGGCCCAGTGAATGTCATGAAAACAATCCCCAGACCATAATGCTGCCACCACCAGCTTGTGTTCTTCCAGCAATGGTTGCAGGGTGTGTGTTCTCTGATGTTTCTCATCTGACATGCCAAAGTCCATCCATTTGATGAAGCAGAAAACATGACTCATCGGAGAAGGCAACCTTTCGTCAATCAGCGGAAGTCCAATTCCGATACAGGCATGAAAATTGTAGCCTTTTCCGCCGATGCACCTTTGTTAGCATAGGTGCAGTGACCATCTGTTTGCTTCGGAGAACCATACACAGCAAGGTTCCCCGAACTGTCATTTTAGACACAAGTCTGGAGGCCCCCAGGTTTATTTTGATGGTGAATTGCTCCACTGTAGCATTTCTGTCAGCCCTCACACACCTTCATAGCCGACGTTCACCTCTCACATTAATGGCACATGGAGCTCCGCAGTTTCCACATCCGTTATTAACAATGGTGCCATTTGTCTAGTCACAATACACCTTCACCTCAGCAGCAAGTGAACAGTTCACAAACTGCACAGTTTCAGAAATACTGCCACCCTTGACCCAAAAGCCAATAATCATCCCTTTTTGCAACTCTGATAAATCACCCCTTTTACCCATGACAGCAACGAGTGCTATATGTGCAGATGGCCTATGCACATCTTATATACCCACCATGCCAGCGCATAGCATGTGACGTACTTCATGGGTTACGTGCTGCCAATGTCAAATGTAGGAGGTCATCATAACAAAGTGACTCGACTGTGTATATTTGCAGATGGGACACACAGCCGGCGGCTGTGTGTTTGTCAGTGTAGCGCTGACCGAACTCCGTCCGGTCAGCGCTACACACGCGGTGCAGTCTGTGACACAGACTGCACCGGCCCGCGTCCCGCATAATGCTGCTGCCCGGGGGGCACATGGCACCCTGCCCAGTGGCCCAGCCCGCCACTGTCTTTAGTAATGACTGCTGCATCTGAATGGAAAACATTGAACAGCATGATGCATGCATGAAGATGTCCATATATAGTACCATTCCGCTAGCAGAATATCTTCATTCCAAATGCACATGCAAATAGCTGCCAAAATTATATGGGAATCCTTTATCGTGCAATGAGACATGTATTACATATTTGAAAAGAAAGCTTCTGCAAGGGCTAAAGAAACAAGCTTTCTAGGAACAGTAATCACTGTTATAATATAAAGGGAAAACATTACAGGAATACCTTGCAATATGCATAGACACAACAATGCATATTTCTTTAAAAATAAGACAGAGCAAAGTTTTTTTTCAAGGTGTGAATATTTTCAGAAATGAAACAGGATTATTCAGCTATTGTAGATGAGATATTGAATAAAACAGATCCCTTAAATTAGGAAATGCCTCAGATTTGGAAGGTAGCCTTCAAAATAGAAGGTCACTAAACCTCATGCTAAAGTTAGAAGAACATCATAGATGAAAGGAGGTACCTGCACTTTAATTGGTCAGGATCTCTGTACCTACAGTACACCTCATTCACTGTGAAGACTGATCTCCTGATGTAAACTAGGCACATATACTAGTGTATTCACCTGGTACTTTCCAGAATGTTTGGACAAGTCCTGTTGTTGCCTCTGTTTTTGTAAACTCGCAATACAGATCCAAACATTTAATATTAATGCATGTAGGTTAAAGAAAAAAACATAAGCCTTGGCATCTATAAGAATGGATTTCCCTGCATGACTTTGTTGACAGCCTTTTGTAAATTATGATCTCATCCCTTAAAATGTATAAAGCAAAGTTAGGACTTAGCACTCAGTGCATGGTGATTGTCTACTGCATATTAAAGCTAACAGCTGACTACTGCTCTATGGAATGTCTTTTAGTGATGACTTAGGGTCTCATTCAGACCCGCTCACAAGCGCTGAGCACTCGCCACAAGCAAGTTGATGCTGAGGCCCTGCGCACGCGCAGAGGCCGCACTGTGTGTGTGCAAGCCCCGGAGTGAGAGAGAAATTCCCTTGCTCTGGGGCTCACTACAAAAGGGGTGGCTGTAGATGGTGATCAACAGGTCGCACCGTTTTGTAGGCAGGGTGGGGGGGGTGGCTGGCCAAATGGAGGCGTTCCCGAAGGAATGCCTGCCATTTGGGGGCAGCCCCACTAACATCACTTGTGATGTCAGTGGTGAGCTTTCAGCTCTATTAGAGCTGAAAGCTCACTGTGGCTTGCAGCAGATGAGACCCTACCACAAGGGTCTCGTCACAAGCCTCGATGGTCACGATGGTCTTGACCATCACCACCATCAACCTGCCTGCTTGCTAAAGCTGTGGGTGGTCACCCACAGCTTAGCGAGTGGCCAGGAGGCCAGCTCATTACAGATAAGTGGCTGCCCTCATTCAGAGTGAGCGCTCGCATTTTGCGAGCGGCTCTGAATGAGATCCTTAGTTTTTACTTTTCCCTTTTATTATCTTTTCCATACACTAATTGCTTGCATTTTAAAACCGTCCCTTTCTACATTCCAGACTATTCTCCTGTTTAACCCTTGGTTACTACTGTTTGTTCACATTGCCTACCAGACCCTTGCTTTGAATACAGAACATGCTCCTGTCTTTTTGTTTGTTATTACTTGCCTGAATTGGAAATATTCTTGACTATACTTTTGTCTGACCTAGTGTTCACTATAGCATCCTGCACATTTCACAACCCATGTAACTCATATTTCCTGCCTGGGGTGTTGCTCTCTTCTCTGGTGCTTCTAGAACACTCTTGTCTATATCTCAGCAGTTTGTTGCATAAGCAGAGTGTACAAGAAGCAGGAAAGAGGAACTGCATGACTTGTGACAGGTGTAGGCTGCTAGAATAAACACTATAACCTTCTACTATTTCCATTATAGCCTATCCTGTACATGCACCAGGACATTCTTTCATCTCTGCATATCTCTTGTTTGGTTGCTTCCTCACCATTGCTATACCAGCTCAAAGCTCCTGCCATTGAGGTCCTCAGCTGAAACATCTGAGTACCTTCTCAAAACTATTTACATGACAGCATCAACCTTGCACATATATCACTGTTCATTCCAAGCAAAAAAACGAGTATATCTAACACCTTCATAGTGCAATTTTGAGATGCATCCAGCAGAGCAAGCTGGTCTAAATGTACCTTTTCATGAGTGCATTTTACACATACATGTTTGGCACAAAATGCATCCATCTGTACATGAGCTCTTGTTTGTCTGATTTGTTTTTGAAGGTCTGTGCTGAGAGGCATGAATCAGAGCAGCATTTTACTTTTAATAGGGCCATCTTCTGTAAAGTAATGAAAGAGAGAATGGTTGGTTCAAAATATTTAAGTTATTCATATTATTCATCAGAATAAAACTTAGCTTATTGTACAATACAATATCTATAAAATAAACTTTTTTGTTTTGCTCCTAAAATACTGCTCAGTTTAACCTCAAATGAATCATTATGGAACATAGGAATGTTATCATTACAGATATTAATTTTGTGTATGAAGCTTTTTGTTACATTGCTCAGAGTTCAATTAGTATGGGTACACATCAGAAGATATGTCCTCCAATCCCACGGATTGGATTGACACATAGTACGCAGTGTCTGATGTGTACCCATGAGTACGCACTACCGCCCTTGGTATTATTCTATACATCAAATGGCAAATACACAGTATATACCATATCTTAATTCAATCATTTTGCTCCATATTTGGAAACATGGTTCTGCACTTTTTTGTTCTAAAAGGTTTTAAATGATCAGAATACTATTCTATTCAACTTTTCTTTGGTTGTATCTTGAAAACATTAGTGTAAATTATAGTTATTTATTTTTGTATCATTTTTATTTGTATTAAAACACAAAGTCTGCCACACACAGGTGTTGAAAACAATAGGGAGAAAAAGAATGAGACATTATGACATGTCATTTGAATAACAGTGTGAAAAAAATACCCAGAAAATACCCTTTCACATTACTTGTTACCATATGTTCTTGCTCAGTGTTATTAGAATAAAGCAAAATGAATCAGCACATTTCAAGGCAAATAAAATGTTGTGATATGTTTAGAAAGATAAAAAGAGACACCGATTGGTTGGAACTTATAATTTTCCACTTTGTCTCTCCAAGGCTTAGTGAATAGACCCCTATATTTACAAAGTATCACAGGGACCATGAAGCTGCTCTTTTCTTCCAAAATGATGGCAAACATGTAAGCATTCAAGGATATTCTTTTTGTCTTTCTTAAAAAACAGACAGCGGTTTGTTTAAATTAATATCACAATAAGCTGTGGCTCACATCACTACAAACAGTTTCTTTGAGAGTTGTGATGGATTTATAGCAGTTACTTTCAGATCTCAAATTAGTCATAATAGTGCTACTGACAGTTGCCCTAATCACATATATGGACAGGCAACCCTGACACTAAATTAAATATTGAATCTGATCTCTTAATAAAAAACATATATAATTTAAATAGCTGAAATAAAACTACAGGTTAGGGGGCAGCAAGGTGACAGCAAATGTTGATCTGACTGAGTTGAGTAGGTCAAAAGGATTATTTAATTTTATAGAGTAAATATTTAAATGAGAGCCAGAGGGTGAGGAAAGTGCATTTTAACTGTGTTCCTCAGTCCAGTTGTGACCTAAGAACCTTCACCTTCCTTCCTACAAAATCACTTGCTTTTTACATCATTGGAGATGGTACAAATTAGGTATTGATCTATACAGTACATTCTGTAGGAGGCCAATTGAACATTCTACACTCACTTTATTTAATACATAATTTTACCAGTGTAGTAAAGCCATCCAAATGTATAATGGTGGCACATGTAATAAAAATAGTCCTGATATCTCCTTACTATTGTGATTTCTCTAAAATTCTAAATGAGACTCATCCAACCATTTTATAATAAAATAGGAAATGTTGGAAAAAGGGGGTGTTGTTGTTACTCTTTCCTCTGCATATATTTCCTTGTAGAGCAGAAATCCTGCAAAATATAGGACATATCATTTTACAAGGGTAAATAATAAACATTGTACAATTTAAGTGGGCTGCAGAGTTCTCCTTTCATTGGTTTCCATAATGGATCCTTCATTAACCAGTACAATACTAATTAGATGTTAGTATGATAGTTCTAAGTACAGTAGTGCATAGGTTCTCTGTCATTAGGACCACAAGCAGTACATGTTTTCCATGTCTCCTCAAAGAATTGCAAGTTAAATAATTATCTCCATCTGCAGATCTTTTAAAATATGTCAGTGAGTAAATTAATACACATACAGTACAACAGAAAAATATCCTGCACAAGAACAAAAAATAGTATCAGAGTAAGATAGTCATCAAATAATTCTAGTACCAACTAATAGTAAGTATGTAGGCAGGAGAATAACCTTCTAATAGATAATACTCTAAGGTTGTTGGTGCTCCCCAAGGTTAACAGCAATGTGAACACATATCAAATAAATACTTGTACAGTAAATCTAAGAAAGGAAACCATCGGAGTATACGAAAGGAAGAACCAGCAGAATGAATAATGCAAAATAAAACAACTTTAGGGAAGGGGGGGTGGTTTCACAAGATACCTGAGGCCAAGTGAATATAACCTATTCAAAAGAAAAAATATATCCTGGGATTAAGCCATCTAACTGGCAATCTGGGATATTCTGAAAAACAATGTTCTGGTAAGGTATCAACACTTTTTTTTATAAATACTGGTTGATATTATTTATGTCTAAATGATAATTATATGGGCTGTTAAGGCACAAGTTTCCAAATTGGTGAAAATATCAAAGCAAAAAGATATGACCTAGTCTTATAAGTTCCTATTGGATATGAAAGATATAGTGCCAGGAGTAAATGTATCCCTAAGTCTGATAAAAAATAAAGTGATTAAGTGGATACACAACTGTTACAAAGTTGTAACAATACCGTTGACCCAGAAAAGTAATTATTAAAAGGTAATTTATCACGTTAGAAATAGATTGCAACCAATGTATACAATAATAGGATATTCACTGTATATATGAATAGAGTATAGCACTAGTTGTATATATTGAGTCGCCATGGACAGATAGTCTCTGATATTGCAACTCAGCAAAATATCTATGCCCTATATGCTTATTTCAGTAAAAGTATCCACACAGTGGCATCAGTAATAAACATCAAATAAATAAAGTGGAGAATGAATCTAAGTGTGCTGTGGTATGATGTGATTCAGTAGGTGGAAAAATCATGGAAAAAATGTGGCATAAATCGGTCACAAATATTGATCAGAATATTGATTATATTCACTTGTCCTCAGGTGCCTCATGAAACAACCACTCCCCTCCCCTTTATCTTATTATCTTATTAATAGTTAAGTTTTATTTTGCATTATGCATTCTGTTTTTGAAGTCTCTGCCCCCATAAAGGGTTCTTCCTTTCTCATACTCTGACAGTTTTCTTTCTTAGGTTTACTGTAGAACTATTTATTTGATATGAGTAAATTAATACACCAGTGAACCTGCAAGGTGACTTGGAAACCAGGAATTGTTTGGGGCCCTGTTTGACATAAACTGAAGTAGTGCATTTATATAATTGGTGAAGTCTTGTAATCCAAAAAATAACTTTATACATTATAAGAAACACACAGCAGGAATGTAATTGTGTACTTTCCAAGGCCTGTGGGCCTGATTCAGAGCTGGATGCTCTGACAGAGCGCTCACTCTGAATCAGGGCCGGCCTTCTGTTTTTTTAGAGCGGCCTCCCAGCCACTCGCATAGCTGTGGGTAACCACCCACAGCTATAGCAAGCAACCAGGAAGATGGTCGCGATGGTCAAGACCATCATGACCATTGGGCTTGCGACGAGACCTTTGTGCTAGGGTCTTGTTGCCACAAGCCCAAGAGTGCTTTCGGCTCTAACACATCTCTGCAGGAGTAACATGACCAGTAGCAATCTGGGTAAGTACATTTTCACATACTTACCAGCTGCATTATTGTTGTCCACCCACCTTGATACTGCGCTCTCATTTATTCTGAGGTAATGCAAGTGGGTGAACATAAATACCCTTAACATTGTGAGAAGCTGAAAGGGAAGCTGGAGGTACTGAGGTGACTCAAACAACAGATTGGTACATCCTCACATTATAAGAACAACCTGCGTAAAGTTTTTCCCCACCAGAAACAAAGACACTAACAACACATAGACTTAACAACATAAAGAACTATCCTATTCACTGAAGATTCAGCCTAAAGTTTTTGCCCACCAGATATTAGAACAGAAATTATAAGCACTAACCTAGAAGCCTATTATCTGAAATCATACATTAGAAGCATCAGCCTACAGTTATTGCCCACCTGGACTGTCACAACAATAACCATACAATAAGTTAATAACCAATCACTGACACAAAAATTAATAGAAATAGTATTCCCACTAGTTAATTAACACACACTGGCAATCACATATTGCTTATCCCCTACCTTTTCCATAGCCTAACCCTCCATTATACCTATAAAATATACCTTCAACATCCCCCTCCCCTGCCCCCCCCAAAAAACAAATAACTTGACAGCTAGGAGTGCGGGATAACTCCTATAAATTATAGCAGCTAGTGATATAGCCAGCACCATTAATCTGTGAGCACTGTCCTATGAAATTCCTTCAATGTTTGCATCAATTTCTACCTTACCTGTAGCATAAAGAAGCAAAGCATTTGTTAAAATATATAAAAATACACAATGCAGCAATAGAAGCGAGGATAAAGTACAAGGTTTTGTCTATGCTTTAATTAGAGTTGTATTTTAAAATCTTTTTTTTTTTTAATTCAGTATTTTTATTAACAATTTTCAATAGAATTCAAAACCAAACTTAAAATAGACAGAATCAATAGAGCATTGTAGATTGCACACAAGGATTTAAAACACTGGACATTATGATAAAATAGACAAATTAGCATACACAAAGACATAAGCAGAGATAAATGGATAAAATAAACAATAGATGACTGTCATCCATAACTGAGCATAATTGCAAACATAAAAATGTAGTTGGCAAACCTACAGGGATACTCAAAGGATAGCAGAGAGAAAAAATTATCTTAAGGAGGCTCCAAGTCAAAAGAATTACAAGAGGAGTGCCATAAGATTCCTGTGAAATTTCAGGGGACAATTCCATTTGGTATACAATGGACAGATGGGTTGGTGTGACAAAGTGGGTCTCTCCCACATTCTGAGGTTAACTTCCCTGTAGCTAGGGAGGAACCACACCCTTAACCAAATTAAGACAAGCTAAGGTATAAAATCATGGTAAATTAAGTGAGTCACTGAAAATGTGAGGGAGAGATTGTACCTTTAGCAGCTATTCTTATGCTGGACAATCTGAAACATGACTATGCTGGGAATACTCTGCTTGTTTGAACTGCTGTCTCATGTCAGCTGTATTATTGTACCTGAACTGTGTTTGCCTTATGTAAGAAGTCATTACACTGGCTCTGCCTTTTTAAGCCTGGAGTAAAAAGCTTACCTGTTTGTATCATCTCAGTTTCCCATTGGTCATCTGAACTTACCCACTACATTGTGGTGTCAGAAGTGGGATAAAGTGGGCCCTGTGCCAAGGATCATAAAGATTTGCAACAAATTTTGGACTTCTTTAAACAGTAGCAAGCAGAAGTAACTGCTCTAGTACTTCCCAAAATGTAGGCCTCAGATGATGTGGAGGCCTTTCTTACCACTTTTGAAAGAGGGTGCTACTGTACCTTGCAAGCTTGGCCAAAAGATTACTGGGCCATACAGATTGCCTCTCTGCTAACAAGGGAGGCCCAATCTGCATATGCCGCCCTCTCACTGGAAGATGCAAAAATGTATGACCGAGTAAAGGAGGCCATAGTGGATCATTTTAGCCTCTATCCAGAAGCGTAACAGCGAAAATTCAGGTCTGTGTCCTATGATCCTGATTGAAGGTCACACATCCTGGCCCAAAACTAGCTGACCTTGCAGTTAAATGGCAGCATGTGGACCTACATAATTCCGCCCGGCTGGTAGAGTTGGTCACTCTCGAACGGTTTGTTGCACTTCTCCCTGCCAAAGTTGCCTGCTGAGTCCAGCTACTGTACATTTAGTTGAGAATTTGGATTCTGCTGTCTGGCTAGTGGAAAATGCCTTGCTGATGGAGAACCTTTCTTCTTTTATTACACCAGAGTCTGCCCATCTGTCTCCACAGCAGGCATTGTCTCAGGATAAGGTGCCCCTATGTATGGATTTGGATAGGCATCAGTAATCCTTGCAGATGATAACTCCTGAGAAATTGAGGCCCACAGCTTCACCCTTCTCTTCAATTAAAGAGGGTTTTTGGTCCAGAGGTCGTTCTATGGGAATGATGATGGGTGCCCATTTTACAGAAGATGGAGGTCCAGAGTTGAGGACTTCCCCAATAACTCCAGCTCAAGTGTGTTCCTCATGTGACCAAGGTGGGCATCAAGATTGGGCATGTACACAGATGCATTGCTCTTTTTCTGCTGTTGTTACAGCTATAGAGGCATGCCCTCTTCTGCCTAGAAAACAGGTACATGTGCAAGTTGGTAATAGACAGGTCGAGGGCTTGGTGGACTTAGGATCTGCTACTACCCTGACACAAAAGGAATTTGTTGTCCCCCAAGTTGTTGTTGCCCCACAAACTAGTCCACATCTTTTGTGTGCATGGTGAGGTTTGGTCCATTCTTGTTGCCGTGGTCTCTTTGATAATTAGGGGAAAGACTGCCAAACTACATGTGGGTGTGTGTCCTTCATTGCCAGCCCCTGTGGTAATAGCTCTGGACTGGCCTCACTTCCGGGATCTTGTTCTGCCAGAGGAATAGGTGCCAGCAGCAGCCCTTGGATAATCATTTCCCTTCTCCTGATTTGTTTCTGTCTTGGGTAAAGGCTCCTAAATTTATGAAACAAAGGAGAAGGGTTCACACAGATTGGCTTGCTCATGATGTTTTGTTTGGACAAGGTCTTTTCCCATAATGCTACTGCTTGCAATGTGCCTGTAAATGCTGATGTTTCTGTTCATGTCAATGTAGCTGATAATTCTGATAAACTTGTAATTACTAATGTGCCTATGCATGCTGAAGTCCAAGGTAATGCTGAGATGTTTAGGAACCCTGATGTGTCTAGCAGCCTGCCTAATCCTCGTAGCTTGGGGAATAATGCTGAGGTTCAACTAAGTAGTATTAATGAAGAGGTATTAACGCTTCTCCTTGCACCTCAACCTGATTTAAGAAAGGCCCAATGGGAAGATCCTACTTTAAAAAGAGCCTTTGAACAGGTTCTTTCAATGGATGGTGTCCCATTGTCACATGAACCAGAAGTAAAATATCCCAATTTTGTGTTGCTTAAAGAGGTTTTATATAGACTAGACAAGCACAAACAAATGGGGGAGGTGATACGACAGTTGGTGGTCCCGGACCATTTCAGAAAGCAGGTTCGGGTTTTAGCCCATGCAGTTCCTTGGGGTGGTCATTTGGGATGGGAAAAGATGGTGGAGAGAATAACCTCCCAGTTGTTATGATCCTCTTGCAATTTGCTAGGACCGAGATGGAGGTATTGGAGATATGTGGCACATAGAAGAACAGTCACAAGCAGAATATTAGAATAATGGCAATTTACTTAATAAATTTTATGGTGGACCAGGAGGGCCAGTACAAACACAACATGTCCATTATGTAATAAGGAGCTGAACCAATAGGACAGTCAATAGAATATACTGTAGACTTACAGTCCAAACTAAAGTTGTTAAATGACCAGGAGGCCTAGTTGACAGCGATGCTTGAAACATGGTATAGAAGCAGGATTGCTGGATGGCCTGGAGGGCCTAGTAGACAGCGATGCTTGAAATGTGGTGTTGAAGCAGGATTGTTGTATGGCCTGGAGGGCCTAGTAGACAGCGATGCTTGAAACATGGTGTTGAAGCAGGATTGCTGTATGGCCTGGAGGGCCTAGTAGACAGTGAAGCTTGAAACGTGGTGTTGAAGCATGATTGCTGTATGGCCTGAAGGGCCTAGTAGACAGTGATGCTTGAAACGTGGTGTAGAAGCAGGATTGCTGTATGGCCTGGAGGGCCTAGTAGACAGCGATGCTTGAAATGTGGTGTAGAAGCAGGGCAGCTGTATGGCCTGGAGGGCTCTGCAGACAGCAAAGCTTGAACCCAGGGTACTTGGGTCACTTAGAAGCCGATGAGCTGAATACACGCAGCATGTACAAATTATAGCTGGAAGTCTGGATGCACAGAAAGCAGGTTGCATAACCAAAAGTTCCACATAAAAACTCTATAGTCGACAGGGTGGCGACAGTTCAGGAAGTTCAAATAGGATCAGCTGCCAATCAGGCAACACTAGGAGGAAACATGTGAAATCCTCCGACATCTGGGTCTCCGGCAACCTAGAAGCAACCGGCAACCTAGAAGCATGGTCAGGAGCAGGAGGAATACTGGCAGGAGACAAGTCCTGGACTGGACTTGTAACACCGGTTCTATTGGCCAAGTGTTTATGCTGAGGTCTCACGGTTCTGTTCTGCTTGTTCAGAGTGTCAAAAGACAACAGTAAACCAACCGTCTCCTGCCCCGCTGATCTTTCTCCCAATTTTAGGGGTCCCCTTTGAAAAAATAGGGCTTGATTTAGTGGGTCCGATTGAACCACCGTCTAAAGCAGGGGTCTTCAAACTTGACCCTCCAGATGCTGTGGAACTACACATCCCAGCATGCACTGCACATAGTTTTAGCATGCTGTTATATCAAAAAGGTGGCAGTGCATGCTGGGATGTGTAGTTCCACAGCAGCTGGAGTGCCAAGTTTGAAGACCCCTGGTCTAAAGGCTCTAAATTTATTTTAGTTGTGGTTGATTATCCAGAGTAACTAAGTTATTTGAACTGTTTTCTAGTGTTGGATTATCTAAAGAAATTCTTACCAACCAATGGACAAAATTTTTGTTTAAGTTAATGCAAAGGGTGTTAAAGTGTTAAATCTGTCAGAACCTCAGTATATCATTCCTAAATGGATGCCTTAGTCGAAAGATTCAACTGTACACTAAAGACTATGTTAAAGAAGTTTATTGAGACAGAAAAAGGGTGGGATGAGCTTCTACCTTATGTGGTATTTGCAATCCAAAAAGTGCCCCAGGCTTCTACTGGCTTTGCCCCTTTTGGGCTTCTTTATAGAAGGAAACCACAGGGTATTCTCAACCTTCTGTGGGAAGCATGGGAAGAACAACCAATAGAGGGCAAAAGCATCCTTCAATATGTGGTCCAGATGTGTAATTGCATAGAACTACTAGGTCAATTGGCCCGGAAAAAATTGGGGCGCCATCGGGGCTCGGTGGGGCATACTCCTCAGCTCCTCAGCTGCCACGTACCTCTCCACTAGCTCGACCAACTGGTCAGCGGACTAAGGGTCTGCATAGCTCACCCACTTGCGCAGAGTCACGGGTAATGATCGCAGGTACCGGTCCATCACGACCCTTTCCACGATCTGTGGTCCCGTCAGCATCTCGGGCTGTAGCCATTTTGAGGACAGATGGATGAGGTCATGCATCTGTGAACGTGGATGCTTGTCCATATGGAACTCCCAGTGGTGGACCCGTTGGGCACGAACAAAGGTGGTGACTCCCAAGCGAGTTAGGATCTCCTGTTTTAGTTTTTTATACGCCTTGGCATCAGCCAGGCATAAGTCAAAATATGCTTTTTGTGGCTCCCCAGACAAAAAAGGTGCCACCAGACTTGCCCACTGCTCCTGGGGCCAACTCTACCTTTCGGCCGTTCTTTCAAATGCGGCAAGATAGGCCTCCACATCATCGCCCTAAGTCATCTTTTGGAGGAAGTGACTGGCTCGTACGGAGTGAGTGGTGGTGGGAGGACCAGTATTAACATCTCTGGGCCGGGCGACCAGGTGCTGTACCACCTCTCTTATGGCCTGGCTGTTTTCCGCTAAGGCCTGGCGGGTTTCCTCAATGGTGACCTGTTGAAGTCTGTTAGTCTCTTGCTGAGCTCTGGTAGATTCCTGCTGAGCTGTTGTAGCTTGTAGCAAGGCCTTAATAATGTCCTCCATTTTGTCCTGGGGTGTAGGTTGGAAGCTGAACCTTGTCTCTCTGAGCATTGGCTGACACCTCTTCTATGGGACTCCAAGGACACAGTGTTATTTCCACACTCACCAATTGGGTGTCTGTCCCTTTAATTTTTAAACGGAAAGTTTTCCTCTTGCTGCAATTTCAGTGTGTGTGGTTGCCTGCATTCTCCACCATATTGTGACACAGTCAGATTAGGGGTTCCCTCTCCTGGGTAGAAGGACTCCTTTCTTACACACACCAACAGCAGCAGGGAAGCAGCACACCAGTCTGGATGCAAGTACAAGCTGGTCGGCGCCAGTCTTTATTGTACAATGTCAGAAACAACATAAAGAAAACATAAACATAAATCCTAGCCCTGTCGGGGCACTATCTTCACAGGTAGTTACCTCACTACCAGAACCTGGCAGGGCCTAATGCCCTCACCAGCAACTAAGGCACAGCACAACACTTACAGATAGGTTTTCAAGTGTCTCTGAGCAAACTCCCTGCCTGCTATCCCAGGTGAGACACTCAGCCTTCAACAAACTAGGCTTATATTGGCCACTCTCAGGTGGAAACCATAACAAGCCTGTTACCAGGCTGCGAGAACCAAAACCTGGAGTGGCCGTGGGTGGAGCCCTCCCTCTCCTCTCACCCACAACCCCCAGGTCCCAAACCGACTTTTCAAAAAGCCGAGACTCAAGCCTGCTACACTGCAGACTTTCTCCTGGGGATTTAAAACACATAAGACAGGAATCTGGGATAAATATCCCTGTTACAGACCACTTTACCAGTGATCCTATCACAATATATATATATATATATATATATATATATATAAAATGCCCAAACCTGAGTTTTTTCACCTGGGGATAAATTCCTTTTGTTATTACCTACTCAGGGAAGTAAATTACAAGCAAAGTGGCAAGGGCCATTTGATGTATTTAGAAAGGTTGGCAAAGTAAATTATGAAGTATCTCAACCTGACTCCCATAGAGGTAAGCAGATTTACCATGTTAACCTGTTAAAAGCATAGAAGGATCAAGAAGTGTTTTTTGTAGACCCTGGTAATGGCCATAGTGACATTTGTTCACAGATTCCTCAGTCCAATGGGGTCTCTCCACCCCTCGTACCTTTGAATTCAGAAAAGCTGAATCCTCCCTTGGGGAACCTTGTTAATTAATTCTCAGATTTATTTTCTGATAAACCAGGGAGGACCAATTTAGTCTTACACAACATTGTAACCCCACCTGGAGTATTAATTTGGCAAAGACCCTATAGGCTTCCAAGGGAAAAACAAGCACAGATAATCAAGGACATACAAGAAATGTTGATGTTAGGGGTAATTGAGGAGTCGTCTAGCGACTGGTGTAGCCCCATTGTCTTGGTCCCGAAACCAGATGGTTCTACAAGATTCTGCATATACTTCCGCAAAGATAATGCAGCATACAAATTTGATGCCTACCAATGCCAAGGGTCGATAACCTGCTTGATAGGTTAGATTTGGCCAGATATACTTCAACTGACAGAGGAAGCTTGGAAAAAAACTGCTTTTTCTACTCCATTTTGCCTCTTTCAGTGGAAAAGAATGCCTTTTGGCTTGCATGGTGCCCGGACTCTTTTCAGAGGGTAATATACTTGGGTGCTTTGTGTTCATCAGAATTATGCTGCAGCATACTTGGACGATGTTGTCATATATAGGCAGCATTGTATGAATGCCGTTCAGTCACTAATTTGCAGTGCAAGTCGCTTTAGAAAGAATTGATCTCCAGTCTAATCGTGTGGTTCCAAAGCACAAAAGTTATTTTATGAAAAAAGGGGTAACACTATATAAGTTTAACAATTAGAGTAAAAAGCAATAATTATACAATTAGGTACAGTCGATACTTACGCGTGCGCACTGGTCCCAGTATACAGTCATTCAGTCCTGAAGTCTGTGGTCGCAAAGAAGATGTCTGTACACTGAAGCCAGTACACAAGCCTATATACAATACAGGTTACAGAGATAACAAAGGACACTGTCCAGAAACAAGAATCAATGAAAACCTGTCAACAATCTGGTCATTGGTCAGTTCATACGGTGTCATCAGGAGTATGGATCAATCTTCCAACGGTCACATTGTGTATCTTCCCACCGAAGAACTGGTTAAAACTGGCTGCAACACTGCATACAAGAAATAGCATTCTACTCAATAACTTCCTATCATCCATAACTAGTGGATGCATGATGCGACTTCTTTGCCGATAGGAATGGATGTCTGCAAATAAAGTATGATACCAAATATGACATGTCCACTGTATTCTGAACTTTAGATCTCTTTTAAGTACATCTTACATCTTAATTATTAGCTAACAATACCTTTAAATAACTCTGATTATTATCTATTTTATGTGGGAACCATTTTATATGTATGCATACACATATGTGCATCTGTGTGTGGAATTCACATATGTGCATCTGTGTATGTGACTACATGTGTGCATTCACATTTGTGTGCATTGGATTGCACCATTGCAAAGTAGCATCCTAATGGTGACAATTGGAATGCCCATGTTAATAGGCTTAAGGCTGTTCTTCAGTCTTTGAGAGAGGCAGGTTTAAATGCTAATTTAAAGATATGTGTTCTAAGTAAAAATGAAACCAAGTACTTAGGGTACGTAGTGGGCAGTGGGTGTCTGAATCCCCTTGTGAGTGAGGTACAGGTACTAGCTGGTGCCCCAGTTCAAACTAACAAGAAAGTTAAGTTCCTTCTTGGGTTTAGCAGGCCATTATAGGAGGTTTTTGCCTCAATTTTCTACCTTAGTGGCTCCCTTAACATATGGTTTGAAAAATTCTGCTCCAAATAAACTGGACTAGGGACTGTCAGTCTGCGTTCGCCAAAATTAAACATCTTTTGTGTAAAGGCCCGGTTTTAATGTTACCAAGCCTTTTGTTGTACAAACAAATGCCTCAGATGTAGGCTTGGGGGCATTTTTGTATCAGGAGATTGATGGCATTGAACATCCGATTCTATATCTTAGTAGAAAGTTGTTCCCACGAGAGACTAGATATTCTGTAATAGAAAAACAATGCCTCATTATCAAATGGGCTCTTGTGTCATTGAGATATTTTCTTTGTGGTGCCAGTTTTACTGTGGTTACTGATCATGCACCGTTAAAATGTTTACAGTTTATGAAAAATTCTAAAGCAAGACTGACAAATTGATACCTGGATCTCCAGACTTTTTCTTTTGAATTCCGGCAAAAACCGGGATATCTACATATTGATAATGCGATGTGTTCTGGATTACTTACAAACCTTTCTTGTTATAAAGAGTATTGAAATAATTAATACAAATACAGATTCTAAAATAAATGACAATGCTTTACTTAAAGACAGCTCAATCATACATGTATTTTGCCAAAGCAGACTTACAACAAAAAATATAAGTTATACCAACAGCAGTAGGGAATACTTGTAAAATAAATTTGTGACACCCAGTGCAGAATAGCAGTCAGCCAATACTTCATACATACATAATGGCACCGGCACCCCTGAACCTCGTCCTGTGCTGTGACTGCTCCCCCCTCCCTCTTTCTTTGGTGAGTTTTATACTATAATGTTGTCTATACCTCCAGTTAATCCAATTAGTACTTTTAATTTAATTAACATTTGTACATGCTAGACCCTCATTGGTCATCTGTTCTTTTAGCCATAATATTGACACTGTTCTGTGTTATCTGTTTTTTCCCATATAGAATTCTGACATGGTTGTCCATTTAGCCTTCATTTTTGCTTATTGCAGATGCTATCTTGAATTAGGTCATTTGTTTATATAACTGAAACTTACTGTCAGCTATTCTGCACATGTTAAAACTGATACATTTTAAACCCATAATACTTATTGAGTGAATAATGTATATAACAGTTTAACCTATACATATCTCTGCAGTTAGTCACACCTGCAAATAAATAAAACTCTAATCTCTACATACTTTTTAAAACATCATTTAACATGCTTTTAACTAAAATATCAAACAAAATGGCTGCTGCATCAGGCACACACTTGCTTACTTTAGAGAGAAAAGGGAAGGGCTTAACCTCTCTAGGTCTGAGGCCATTCGACATGTCTTCTGCAATTCGCACAACTAATTTATAAATTCTTAATCATTTCTATATGCTCTTAATTGCAATGCAAGAAATAATAGAATACATACATAAGCATGAATATATTCATGAATTGCTGAAGGAACATGTACATCCACATATACCTGTGTTATCAATATGAATGCAGATTTTTTTGTCCCGGACTGGGTTGGAGAGTCGGGTTTCCACTGTAGGTGATTTAGGTTTGCTTTTTAATTGGGTAAGTTATGTGACCGAGTGGGTCTCTCCCACATTCTGAGGAAAGGGTTAACCTCACTGTAGCTAGGGAGGAACTATGGGCCTCATTCAGAGGTGGTTGGAGGATGCAAGCGGTAGCTCAGAAACTGGGCGGCCACTTGCATCCTGACCGCCCACCTCTGTTGCGGTCATTAGGCTGTGGGTTAACACCCACAGCTCTAACGACCGCTCTGGTGATGGTCATGATGGTCAGAGACCATCGCGACCATCGGGGCTTACGACGAGACCCTAGGGTAGGGTCTCCCTTGTCGTAAGCCCCGGAGAGCTTCTGGCTCTGTCAGAGCCGGAAGCTTTCCACTGACATCACTAGTGATGTCAGTGGGGCTGCCCCCAAACAGTAGGCATTCCCATGGGCATGCCTCCATTTGGGCTGCCACCCCCCCGGCCCGCCTTCCAAACGGTGCGAGCTGTCAATCAACATCGACAGCTCGCCCCCTTTGGATCGAGACCCGATATGACCGGCGCTGTCGGTCATAGCGGGTCTCACGCATGTGCATGATGGTGCCAGCGCCGTTGTGCGCATGCTCTGTGGGGGGCCATCGACCCGGTCCGAGCGCATCGGCGCTAAGGACCGGGTCTGAATGACCCCTATGTCCTTACCTCAGTTAAGACCTGATAAGGACCTGATTAGTGTATAAAAACATGGTAAGTTTAGTTAGTCAGTGGAAATGTAAGGGAGAGATTGCACCTTTAGCAGCTCTCCCTATGCTGGACAATCTTAACCATGACTGTGCTGGGAACACTCTGCTTGTTTGAACTGCTGTTTCATGTAAACTGTATTACTGGTCCTGAACTGTATTTGCCTTATGTTAGAAGTCATTACACTAGTTCTGCCTTTCAAGCCTGGAATAAAAAGCTTACCTGTTTACATCATCTCAGTCTCCCATTGGTCATCTGAACTTAGCTGATACAGTTGGTTTGGGCTGGAACAGGCATGGGAGGCAAAAGAGGAGACTTGGGAGGTGTGAATGAACCTGGGTAGCTTGAGCCAGGACCTCTTCATGTATTGCTGTGAGGAGGTAGAGGAGCTGCATAGGATGATGGGCATGAAAGGCAAGAACAAGAATGGAATGTCTTTATGAAACAGAAGGTTGAAATGAGAACTGAAGATGATAATACTAAATAAATGAGCAGAATCGGACTGGGACTGATGATGCTGGATTGAGAGTTGGATCGGCTTGAGACCGATGTTGATGATTTGAAGAACTTGATGAAATTGAATCCAATGTTTAAGAATTGATTAACTTAATCTATTTGAGGCCAATGTTGATAAATTGAAGAACTTAATTGATATGAGTCCAATATTAATGAATTGATGAACTTGATCGATTGGGACCGATGTTAATGAATTGAGAATCTTAATTGATATGAGTCTAATGTTGATGAATTGATGAACTTGATCAGTTGGGACCACTGTTAATGAATTGAAGAACTTAATTAATATGAGTCCAATGTTAGAAGCTTTGGATGAGATGATGGTAGGAGGTATTGGCTGGAACCGATGGTGGCCATAAGAACAAGTGGTACAAATCAGACTGGTGTGCAAGATGGTATAGGAGACATGTTTATCAGGTATAGATACTGGATATTTTGGACTGGAACCATTCAGATACAGAGTACATGGGAGCTCAGCACTGAGCTGTAACTTCAGCAAGAATGACTCTATGACCCAGATATGGAATGTATTGACATCACCAGCTGTGTAGCCATGCACCATGCAGACACCTGTTTGCCTGTCTGCCAGGAGAATCCAAGAAGTGAGCAGATTGTTGCTTCCATACAGCGCTGCCCCATATGTACGGACTTTACTTAACAGTTAGCTGCAATATTTACACTCTGTCAACAACTCCTGCACAAAGCGGTTTTTTACTTCTACCTGGATCATCAGCACTGACACTGGTGAAAACCACTTATCTACGGGATACCCGTCAAACCTGAATAGAGGTCTCAGTACTAATACCTCCAAGTGTGGCTAACAGAGCAAGTTATCTGTGCTGAGACGCCAGCACAGATATCAGGATTTATCCGTAATACAGGTATCACCGTCCAAAGAGGCTAATTGATTTTTAACACTGATTCCTGAAGTAATTATATTTTTAAGCTACTAGACATTGAACTAAGAACATCCAATATATGGTAGCAACACCATTACAGACTTGACCTAATCCATCCAATTGCACTTCTGAATTAGCAACATTGTATGTTCTTATATGCTTACAGTGTTGTAATTATGTTTCCTTGCTATGATTAACTTATGGTATATTAATTGTTTTTATGTGTTTTTTTTTGTTTATTTATTTGTTCATTACAGTAAACAAATTTCATTTTAAATCAGCTATGATTAGACACATTATTTACACATATCTATTTATTGATCTCCGTGATTATAGTGCAGTGTTTAATTCGTTTTCATTAGATTTTATTTCAATCGAAGTTTGCACTGAACTTCATAACATTTGCTGCTTTATCTACAGCTGTTTCTCAAATATAGTTAATGAGCACCGGGTTCTAGGTAGATCTTTACAATTGATTAATTTGAGTCTAATGTTAGAAGCATCAGATGAGACTGATGGTAGAAGGCATTGGCTGGAACCGATGGTGGCGGTAAGAACAAGTGGTAAGAACCAGACTGGTGTGCAAGATGGTACAGGAGATTTGTTTATCAGATATAGAATCTGGATATAATGGACTGTGACCATTATACAGATTACATGGGAACTCAGCATTGAGCTGTAACTTCAGCAAGAAGCGATGTTGTACTTGCAATGATGGCCAGTCAGGAATAGAATTTATAGGGGTGGATCTCCAGGGATTGGATGCTATGATCAGCTGGTCTGGGAGCAGCACTCTGAGTGGAGGAAGAGCATCAGGTGACAGAGTCCAAAATGACTGCACCCATACTATTGTTCTGGAAGGAACTCTGGCATGCAGTTTGTATACCATCATACTGTGGAGATACGCTGTGAACAATTGACTACGGAGAGCCTTCTCCATGCTCAGAGACAGGACACTGACCAGACGGAGCAGGAGTAGACCTCAGCACCAGCCGGGAGTGATTTGCAGCATGAACGGACCTCAGCGCTAGCCTGGGCAGGCACCGGAGAGGTAAAAAGGTGGTTTTAAGTGTCCGGAGCATGATAGCGCCTTCATACACTGAGCATCTTTATGGCATACATTGCTCAATATACAACATGACTGAGACACTCCAAAAGGATTAGTGCATGGTAATATTCTTTAAATTTTGCATCTTTTTTGCTCTGTGGGTGCAGCAAAAGACATTCACAGTATTTTAGACAAGTATTATGGAAGTACAATGTCACAGATAGAGCATAATGGAACTTGACATGAGGAAATGCAATGGCTGCTTGCAAAATAGCTCTTTTTACACACACACTTTACATTTTGAACTAAAAAATGTTGTGTGCTAGTCACCCAGAACCTTTTGAACTGAGAACTATTGGCAAACTATTTGTCATGACTTGAGACACATCAAAGGATACATCGGTACATACAGTAAACTGTTCATGAAGTAGAATTAACTAGCTCAAACCACGAGGGGAACAAGGGAACCGCAGGGTCAATCCAATGATGGGCTAAACATAAATTTGTAAACATAAACAGGACAGTGACATACATTTGTAATTAATGGTTCATAGAAACCCAAATCAAATATACATGTTTTCAAGTCAGCTAGAGGTAGTCTTATCCCAGTCTCAGTCAGGCAAGCCAACACAGTGGACCAAAAAACACCACAGCAAATGCAAGAATACAGCAAAGGGTTCTTGCTCCACATTTAAGACAAGAGTTAGATGTTACCCTTCCAAACCTTCCAAGGCAGATTGGTGTCCAGTACACCCTGTTAAGTATATACAGTATAATTGTATCTCCTGGAATATGGCACACACAAGTAGAGCCAAGCAATAGGCTCCATACCTCATCTGATAGGGTACCAACTTAAGCCGCATGGGCAAGAGCCCATCCTCAGCTACATCTAATGACAAGGACAAATAAATGCAGGGAAAAAAAAGCATATTAGGGTGTCTCTCATATAAGAGACACTCCCTCATCCCACTGTGCAGATTTCACATAACAAAACTTGAGAAACCTAAAAAACATGAATTTTGGGAGACCAAATGCCATATTCAATTAGGCTGCAAAAACTCATTATCGGCGATACTTTATCGCAGATGACGTCATTTTCACTGTGTTCACTTTTCCCCATATTCAATTGCCAAAATCTAGGGATAAGTTTTCACAATAGAAAAAGTGGCAAAAAAAGTGCAGAATTGGGGTTTTGGGTTACAAACTTAAAAAAAAAATACCCTGCACCACTTGAACCCACAAGGTATTCTGTGTCAAAAGAAAAATAAAAAGTTCCACAGGACACCCCCAAAAAAGTGCTTTTGTTTTGGGGGCAAAAAAAAAAGTTTGGGGACAAACTTTTAAACTAGTGAAATAGACTGTGGGTGGGGTGTTCCCAAGTATGCCCCAGGTGTTTTTTTTTAGTGCGGTTGGTTCAATTTAGGGACTAAAAAATATGCTTGCACCCACTTTCATGTACCCCAAACTTGATGGACTAGTTATTTTCCCCCCAATTTTTTGCTAAATGCTATTCTTAACCACTTTGTCAAAGACGCATAAAAGCACCTGTAGAGATCATGTAAAGACCCAAAATACCTTTAGCATGGCTTTTTGGGGGTACCCATAGTGATCCCCCATGTTAGTGCATCTTTTGGGGAGTGACAGGGTGATTTCCCAAAAAGTGACAGGACTTTTCACAACTTACCTTTTCACTGGGTCCTGCTTTCAACCAATTTGAATTGAATACGGGGATACGCAGGCATGCACCCGATACATATTCCCCCAGAAAAGCTCAGATGATGGGGAAAAGTCCAGCAATGGACTTTTCACATCAAATTGAATATGGCCCTAAATTGGGTAAAGGAGCACAAGACTCCATCTCTATAGACATGACCTAGAGTAGAAATCTCATGGGTTAACCAGAAAGAGCTCTCTTCCTAGCTATACAGTTCGGGGAAGGCTCAATTTTCCCATAACAGAAAGCATGGGTCTACAGCATCACAACCAAGAAGTTTAGTAGCTGATAAACAATCTCTGTATGCCTGTGCCAGAATAGGGCACATTTTGGGTTTTCAGGGCCGAGTCAAAACCCTTGGACTGGGCTGACAAGTAGTAGAGTAATAGTGGTGGTTGAATCAGGAGTCTACTCCTCATGGTGATGAACCATGTGGCAAATCCTGGTGCCATCAGTGAGATCAGTGACACTTGTAAGTCTTTCAGTCTGCCCCTGGAACAAGTAGAGTGGAACTCAACACCTTACCCAGAACACAGAGATAAGGGGCAATAATCAGTGTTTGAGAACTCAGGGGACAGAGCAGTGAGTAAAACAGGTAATAAGTAGTCTGACTGGAATCTGCTAGCAACGAGGAAGCTAGATCCAGTACCCATTCTCAGCAACTGGAGTGGATGCTGAAACAGAGATTCTGCATGAACACTAACACTTAAAGAAAGGACTCTCAGTGCAATATCCACCATTGGTAGTGGTACTGATTGTATCGTGAATAGAGAGTGCCAAAACTAGGTCAGTAGTTGTGATACTGAGTACAGGCAATACAATTACAGAACAGCAAATAAATCTGAAATGCAGTATAGGTAAAGTCCACTTGAACTGGCAATAAGCTGGTCATGATCACTGTAGGCTGAAGACATGACACTTGAAGCACTAGGATAGTCTATGGTACAACCAGGAGACTTCAGACTACTATGTATATGGGAACCAAGAAGTAACACACAGGTTTGGGTGAAACTGAAATAGAACTGAAGGTTAGTGTAGGATGAAATGGAACCAGAGGCTGAACTGGACTGGGACCAGATCTAACAGCAACAGAACCAAAGAGAAACTGGAGGCTTGAACTGGACTGGGACTGGAGGTAACAGCAACAGAACCAATGAGAAACTGGAGGCTTGAACCAGACTGGGTTGAGAGGTAACAGCAACAGAACCAGAGGCTTGTAACAGGACCAGTGATGACCAAAACATAACTGGTATAAGTCTAGAGGGCTTGAATCACAATGGGACTGGAGGCTTGAACTGGGATTGGACCAGTTATAGTAGTAACAGAACCAAAGTGGGACCAGAGGCTTAAGCTGGGTTGGGACAGCTTGAACACAGACTGGTAAGGTGCAGACTGGAGTTTGGTCACAGTGCAGGACTGCAGAGTAGATGAAGCAAAAGTGGCCTGCAGAAATTTGCAGACAGCAGCACAGGTTCAGGCAGGAGATCTGAAGTAGCACATACACACTGGTGAGTGAGCACACAAAGATAATAAACCACATGTTCTGACAATGTGCTAGTGGCAGGTAAAATCTTAAATTAGGCTCTCTTGCAAGGGATAGGAGGAGGTGGTCATGTGAGCACTTCAGATAGGTGAAGACTGGATACTAGCGCTCACATGATCTGTGTCAACATGGTTGCGGAATATAGCGACCGCATTCTGGGATAAAGTGAACCACCTTATTGAAGCACCTCCAGACAGGATAAGTTTGACTAAGTTCCAGTTTTGTGACACCCACTAGGCTAGGATCTGCTAGCAAAAATTGTATGGGAGTAATAGACCATTGCTGAAGCAATGGTGAAGATGCACCCCTGCACTCTTGAACCAACACCCAATCTTGCAAATGTACAAGCTGAACAGCTAAGTATAACAATCACATATCAGGGAGAGTGAAACCACCCCCCTGACTCCAGGATCTACAAAGTTTTTTACAAGAAGTTGGGGGACCTTATTACCCAACAGAAATTATCTCATGTACTATACCTAGCTATAATGCTAAATAAGGACAGGGGAAGATAGACTGGGGATTGTTGTAGAACATAGAGCAATTTGGGTTGCATAACCATCTTCACCAGGTTCATTCTTCCCTTGACCTACAGAAGGAGCTTCTGCCAAACATGGGAATTGGCCTTAATCATTGTTTGATTGTACATTCAAATCTACATATACAGCCATCTCATGTGAAATCAAAATTCCTAAATAAATTGTGAATACCATCATAAAGGAAGATCTTATGTGTGTGGTGGGTAAAGCGTAAAAAAGACAGGAAAAAATATAAAAACTTAGTCTAAGGGCAGTGTTCAATTAGGGAGCGAAAAGTCTGTGCTGGACTTTTCACTCCACATCGGAGGTTTTGCATGGATAAAGTATCAGGCATGTGCCCGCTTTCTCCCCACATTCAATTAGGAACCAGCGAAAACTGGACCCAGCGACGTAAATAAGGTATCGAGAAAAATTTCGGAATTCTCAGGAATTCATCCTGGGACCCCCCCTAATGATGTCCAGTCATGGGGGATCACTGTGGGTTCACTGCTTTTTTCCTGCTGAAGGTAATTAGGGTTTTTTAATTAGTCATGGCAGGTGCTTTTTTGCGGATCTGAAGAAGTGATGAAGAATAGCAATTAGGGTTTTAAAAAAAAAAAAAAATATGCCCATCAAATTTGAGGTACATGAAAATTGGTGCAATTAAGTCCCTAAAGTGCATTTTTTTAATTCTTTGAAAATGCACCTGCCTCTACTACCCGCATTCTGCAAAACACCTGCTGCTTACATGAGGACCCCCCCTGAATCAATTGCGCTACTTTAAAACTTTGTTTCACTATTTATTTATTTTTACCTCAAAAATCAAGTAAATTTTTTGGGTTGTCCCTATTTATTTTTTTTGACACAGGTTACTTTTAGGGGCCATTCTCAGGCGTGCAGGCTATTTTTTGAACCTGCACCCCTAAACCCCAATTCTGCACTTTTTTTCACCACATCTGCAGTGGTGTAAACTTATCCCTGTTTTTTTACAAAGACTTATCGCGCCGGCGAAAAGTCTTTGTAATCGAATACGGGGATAAATGAAAATGACATCATCGGCTGTAACGGCTTTTTGGAGCCTAATTGAATACCCCCCAAAATCATTTTCACACCCAAAAGTTAACCAAACTCATCCACTGTTGTCAAATCAAATGGTAGAGAAGTGCACACATGTGACTGGATCACCTTAAAAATCAGCTTAAAGAGCTATTCTTTTTTCACATAAGGTCTAAAATTGCATGAATGACAAACGCTAGTGGCTCTTTTGCAATGACAAACAAGGATGGTGACTATGGGAAAACCTGATTAGTACTCCTGCCCAGGGTAAATATATCAATTATAATACCATTGATACATATACTAACAGGGCATGAGTATAGGAGCCATATCCAGCTTACAAATACCATCCCCAACCCAAAACTTGCAATTACAGCCCCAAAAAAGTCCATTCCACAGACTCAAATGCCTTGGCAGTATCAAGAGACACCACAAAGGCATCTTCTCACCCAACATGACATAACAGTAAATAGGAGTATAAATGCCAAAGGTTTATTGATGTCAATTTCCCAGGTATAAATCCAGTTTGATTAAAACCTGGACTGTAGTAGGCGGAGTTTGGGAAACTGTTGCATAGCATGTAGCAATAATGGTGCAATTGATTTATTTTCCAGTGTCAAACATTATGGCTAGTCTAGACACATTTCCATAAGACATTATTTCATAAGAGAATTAGTGGATAGCAGTTCAGTCAGAGTGATTTATGTAACTAGGACTAAAGGAAACCTGCTCTCAATTTCGCTCTGTGGCTTTTGGCAGTAAACATTGAGACTCATGCAAAGTGCGACTCAAACATGTGCAGACTGAAAACATTGACCTCTTACATCAGACATAGACACCATGTCCACCACTGAAACAGGCCCATAATAGTCTCCTTTAAGACACATTTCTGAAAAATCGCAAACAAGTTTGCATTTCCAAACAGAAAATGGACATATTAATTTTACATCATGTTTTACCCTCACTGATGATGCTAAGGTTACTTAATGTTTTCAGTAATTTCACTGTAAATATCCAAACCAACCAAATAACCACCACCAACCACCACTGCTGGGAATGTTACACAGAGGGAAATGTAGAGGGTAATATATCTCCTTAAATGTGCACAAAGCAAAAATTATACGATTGGAAATGATGACGTTCAAAACTGTTAAACCTGTATTATTTCAGTAAACTGAAAGCTGGGTGCAAAACTGAGATAGCAAGTTACGTGCCATTGTATTTTATTGATAGCTGTAGCTAGTTAACCACTTACTTGGCATGGTCTCATCCTTTGCGACCACACAAGGATGTCCATAATCTGATCTGTTTGCAATCAATGCGACCAGTCAGATACACAGTGTGGGCGGCTGCAGGAAGATAATCTTCCCACTACTGCTGCTCTCAGAGGGACCTAACAGTCCCTCTGCTTCCCTGCACCCCCCCAGTGCCTGCTGTGCTGCCAATCACTGCTGATTGGTCAGCACAGCAGGACCCCCACACCCAATGGCTGGAGAGATTAGCAGTGGCTGGGTAAATTAAATCCCCCTCACCCCCCTAGAATGTGCCTGGTGGCTGAAGACGCTGGCAAAAGGAAAGCCGAGGTGTTCCCGATGTTCCAATGATGGCTAACCGATATTCTGATGTTTGAAATAAACAATTTTTTGCAAATATTTTAAAAATATCCTTTTTTTTAATGAAATCATTTTGGATAAGTTGAAATACATGTTTTTCATCTAATTCACTCATAAAAAAATGACAATTTCTGAGTGGTTGTTAGAAAACAATGTGTCAGTTAAGTGGTTAATACACTAACTATATAACCTCACATTGCACCATAAATGAGGAGGAGAAAATATAAAAGAAATTTTGTAGAGATTTGATATGGAAAGGGGACGGGGGGTATTCAAACAAGCACTGTACACTTCACTGGTACATTGAGTTCATTAACTATAGCACACACAGACAAAGCTATTCTAAACACAATTCTTCACTTTGAGATTCAAATTTACTCAAACAACATAGAGAGAGCCCATCTGAGTGGTTAAGGGTCATTTGTGAAATTGCTAAAATGCATAATGTTGTTAAACACGGAACTAGATGTATGTAAAATTGTCATTTAAAGCTCATTAGACTGTAAAGCCATATGTAAATAGTAACAGTGAGTACTGTGAACACATAATTCAGTATTGAAGTAGTACAGTACTGTATATCAAACATGCATCTTTATAATAATGATAGCTTCCAATTTTGTAAATGACAACTTGAAAAACAATGGCCGCAAGTGCTTAAGGCTTTGAGGTTGCATTAAAGAGTGGTCATCCTTAGGTGATTCTTGGATAAATATATTTTTCAACAGCATGGATTTGTAGCCATACTCTGTCTGCTCATATACACCCAGGGTGACACAGTGATGTATCCATTTTCCATCTGAGAGCTTCCTTGACAAATGGAACTGTGGCAGAAATGATGAATGTATCTCTACACTTCAATGTTATATTAGATATAAACAGGAAAAATAGTATCTTTTTATTCCTGTCACTGGTGAGTGCTCTTAACATTGAGTTGAATTAACCCAGAATAAAAACACAGTTTTGTTGAACATAGCCATAAAAGCAACATTTTGTGATGTTTTGGTACATTTTGATTATATATATATATATATATATATATATATATATATATACCACAACAAGACAATGGTGATGCACTCATAAACAAATAAATTATATATTATGTAAGTCCTAAAATGGCAGAACCAAATTCTCAAGACACCACCTATATAATATTAATAATCTTTA
Organism: Taudactylus pleione; assembly: GCA_031769625.1. Classification (NCBI taxonomy): domain Eukaryota; kingdom Metazoa; phylum Chordata; class Amphibia; order Anura; family Myobatrachidae; genus Taudactylus; species Taudactylus pleione. The sequence continues at coordinate 9,919,187 of JAUIMM010001311.1, read as the reverse complement.
TAAAAATGGAATTTGTCAGTACATATAATCACAGCTACATTTATAAATAATCACATTTATTCAATATAGAAAGACTCAAATGCACTTCAAAGAATTGAAATAAAATATACTGCCTCTAATAAAAATGAATCACCGGATCTTTGATGCCTGGAGCAGTCTCTTGTCAAATTAATGACAGGTGGAAAATCCAATAATATATATAGCTCTTTCTGTATGATATAAGTGTGCATACTGTTATACACTGTTGCAGACTCCCATGAACAATCCACTGAGTTTGGGAGGACACCTCCTACAAAGCACGCTCGCGGTGGGCCCTCCTGGTAAGTAGTGGGGGTCCGGTCTGTGTTTCACATATGCAGCTCATAACCAAGTGAGTTTCCAATGCACAATCCCAAGCAAAGTGAGCTGTTTTGAGTCACCGCCGCTTGTATATATGTGCTGATGGAGCTTCCAGCTCCTGGCTTGAGACTCAGTCTAGTAGGCTTCCACAGCACAAGATCCCAGTTTCAGTAGCGTGGCAGCAAAGCCACTGTAATGTGTAATCACTAGCAGGTAAATCTCTGTCCGGTTTTGCTCCTGTATGGGGGCATTATCAAAGAGGACCTCTTTAAGCCTCAACTGTCTATTAAGGTGGTTGCTGTCTATCAGCCACTGAAATTTATTGAAGTAGGAGGTGGGAACGAAACTCAGGCCTTGTTGAGAACACTGAGTTAATGAGCTGTAAGGGGCCTTGAGGAAAGGTTAAATGCTAAGTTCTTTTGCCCCTGCCTACCCTTTTGCCTCTTCCACTGCTGACCTCTCCTCATGGCGTGTCTTTTGTGGGGTCCCACTGTGCGTGGGTCTTTAGCCCTAAAGAGGGTTTCTGTGAGGTAGAGTAGCACCTCTTGCACATTCTGATTCGTTGACTGAGGAATCAGTAAACCCTAATGTGTCAGAATTAATTGGATGTCTTTTATCCCTCCACCTTCTTCTGAAGCTAGGTTTGGGTGCAGTGTTAGTAGCCCAATTATATACTTTATATTCGGTGTAATCTCTATCATATGTTTGTTTTCCAGCGCAGCACAGCAGGGTGTTCTTGAGCAGACATTGCTGTATGTTTTTGTGTGGCACTGCAGGGGTTAATTGTGATGTCATGATTTGTTTACACACATTGCCAAGGGCTGAGCGGGCAACCGCTGATGTCACTAATAGGTGCCGCTGCATGTCGGACATCACGAGGTGTAGCGCTGGCAGCTGGCATGTATTCAATTTGGTGTGATTGTGTTGGGAACTTAAGGTAAGCAGTTTTTGTATATTCTTATACCTGATGACGGTTTGAATAAACCTAAATGTTGCTAGAAGCAAAGTTGCTATTTTCCTTTCTTCATTTATCCTGGAGTGCCCCCTTTTGGATTTGTGTATGTACTGCTTTGGCTGAACACCCAGTGCTTTTCTACAGGTAGGGTGAGTGCAGGATCAGTGACTTGTTTTTTTTTTTTTTTTTTCTCTCTCTCTCTCTCGTTAAATTCCACGGTGCCCGCTATGGTACAATGTAATCACCTTCAGGTGCGGCACTCAGTGGTCTTATAAATAAATCTCAAAGCACAGCCAGTGCAGCAACATTTCGGGCTTTATTGCCCGTCTTCTGGTTACAAACATACATCATCATGTTGACACCTAGGACCCTTAGGGCTCTATTTACTAAAATCCACATATTGAATGCAGATTGTAGTGTAATATTATCGACTGAATTCGCATTGTGAATTCAGGCAATATCACAGGGATTTACTACAAATCCCTTGCAGGGACAGAGCTTGCGATAAAGCTCTGTCCCTGTGAATTCCATCTGCACACTAGTCACGGTATTTTTGCAAAAAGTGCCCACGCATGCGCCGAGCTACTGTCGCTGCTACCCCCCTCGGCGCTAAGCTCTGCCCCCTGGTGCTAAGCCCTGCCCCTGCGATCGCATATCCCTGTGACCCCCCCCTCTCCCTTAATTACACTTACCTGCATGATCCGGGCCACCGGTGATGTTCTCCATGCCTTCAATCAGGTGATCCCCCATACTGCACTTTGACCCGATCACCTGATGACTGGACCACAGTGCACTCTGGGAGAAAAGCTGACCAGAGGGGAGACATCACCAGAGGCCCGATCACCGGTTCCTGGAATCAGGAAAAATTTAGGGTTTTTGACAATTTTTTTATTATTTTTCTTTACATTAATCAGCTTGCGGTCTGTTTAGACCACACAGCTGATTACTGGGACCGACTCCCAGCTCTGCTCTGCCCGTTAGAGCAGAGTAGGAGGCCGGTAACTGGGGGAGACCCCGGATAACGCCACCTCCAGGTGGCGTTATCATCACAGGGCTTTCCCAGATATTTTTTTACAATTTATTTTTAAAAACTCTGGTAGGATCACATTTCCCATTACAATTATGGGAAATGCTATCTGCTTTACTAAAAATAAGTGATACTTAGGGTTTGGAGTAGAATTTTACAAATTCTAATCCAATTGCCCTGTAATAACTATAGGTGATACTAAAATAATGTGAAAAGTGTGTGAAAACACCCTTTTTCACTTTATTTTAGTAAAAATAATGTTAATAAATAGAACCCTTAATAACAAATCTTTTCATGCGATTAACAAAGGCAAAATAATGTTCATAACAAAAACTCATGAAATGTATAATGAAAACAGCTTTTTATTTTATTTCCCAACTTCTAATGTGTTCTATAAGCTATGGACCTGATTCAGAGCCGCTCATAAGCGGCCGCTCATTCGCTCCGAGCGATGTTTGCCCAACTGCGCATGCGTACTGATCATAATACACATGCGCGAACCAGTCAGTGCGGCCGAAAATCGTGTGCTCGCAAAATAGCGAATGCCTGCTATTTTGAGTGACAAAATGAGGTGTATGTGGGTGGTAACAGGGGAAGGTGCTTGAAAACGGGGAGTGGAGATCCGAACGCAGGCGTGCTTAAAGGTCAAAACGGGCGTTTTAAGGGTGTGCATATTTAATACAGCAGCATCATTGATCACGTCACTGGGTTATTTTATAGCCAGAACTGCTCGAAAAATTGTGGTAGTAAAAACCAACCACAAGAATAGCGAGCAGTTCATACCCTGGTCGTTGTACTCAATTAATCTAATAAATAGCGGACATGACGTAGGATGCTAGCGGCCAGGGGGCGTATTTTTCAAAAAACGACCACAAGTTTTGTTCGCTCGTTCAGACATAGAGGCGTGAACAGACCGCAAAGAGCGAACGGTTCATTTGAATAGCCACCCCTATTTTCTGAACGAGCGAGCGCAAATAGCGTCCGGCTCTGAATCAGGCCCTATGTCACAAGTTCTCAAACTCTGTCCTCAGGACCCCAAACAGTTCATGTTTTCTACTTTTCCTCACAGAATCACAAGTGAAATAATTAGCACCACTTGTGGATGTTTTAAAATGTGTAGGTGAGTAATGACTACATCTGTGCGGTATACATTTAGGATGCCGGTGGCAGCAATACCGGCCGCCGGCTTCCCGACTCCTCAGTCCCGGCTAGGATTAAATGACAGGTGTCTAAAATCTAGATGCCTGTCATTACCCCTATGCCGGGAGACCGGCACCCGGCATCCCGATCGAAGGTATGTTTGGCGCGCGTGCGGACAGCCGCGCGGGGGGGGAGAGTTAGGTTTAGGGCTCCCGGTGGGGTCATAAGGTTAGGCACCCCCCCGGGAGGGTCATGTTCAGGCTAGGGGAAGGGAGGTTAGGGTTAGGCACCCCCCGGGGGACAAGTTTATGCAGCTTTGATGGGGGGGTTAGGTTTAGGCACTTAGAGGGGGGATTATGGTTAGGCACTTGGGGAGGTGGTTAGGGTTAGGCACCCCTAAGGGAGGGTTAGGGTTAGGGTGGTAGGTTAGGTTAGTTAGTACTTATCTTGGGACGATCAGATTTCCAGCGCTGTCGGGCTGCCGCTGCTGTGATCTCTTCCTCTGTCGGCCTAACACTGCCGGGATTCGAACTGCCAGCCATGTGGCCAGCGTTATTACATACCGATTCCATCTGTGCATCTGCCAGGTGACCTGGAAAACATGCATTGTTTGGTATCCTTAGGACCGAGTTTGAGAACCACTGAGCTATTTGGCTGTATATTTAAATGCAGTGGTTTTCAAACTCGGCCCTCAGGACCCCACACAGTTCATGTTTTCCAAGTCACCCACCAGGTACCCAGGTGCATGCATTACTCACTGACATATTTTAAAAGATCCACAGGTGGTGCTATTTATTTCACTTGTGATCTGTGAGGAGACCTGGAAAACTGTTTGGGGTCCTGAGGACCAAGTTTGAGAACCTGTATTTTGAGCATAGTAAATTATATATATAAAATAAGCTTCTGTTTTTCTTTTGTTTATACTTTAAACTTTATTTATTTGCTCTTTTATTTTTTTCCCTATAAATTAATAAAAGAAAAACTGTTCTGTTCTGCATGTACTAGCACTCAATGCTATAGGCTTGGATGTCTGAATACATTTTGAAAAATCACTGCTTTTGTATAGCTGAAACAATGGTAGAATTATTCCCAGCAACTGAGGATTCCTGTGTATTTGTTTTGAAGTCTTTCTATGTTAATTATAGCTATGCTGACTAATTTTATAGGGAAGGCAATAAAGGTTAACTTTATGTGGTCAGTGAGTGTAAATTTATTCCTGTACTGCTGCACTCAATTATTTGGTTTACCCTCACTGCTCCTAAAGTATGACCATTCCCCATTGCTTAATTGGAATGTGTGTGATTTTTCCTGCCTAATTAAAGCAAAAAAGGAAGTTTGGAGATAATGGGGAGATTGCACATGTACCTTTTAGCCAGGGTGTTAGGATGACATTTTTATTTTCGGTATTAGATTATATACATTATGAGCCATTATTTTGAAATGTGGGAAGTTGTTATCAAGCCAAGTTGATGTTTTATTCATATAAATATCTAACATAAGGCATGATTTGCAAAGCACTAGAAATTTGGTGATATTTGAAGTGCTTTTTATTTGTGTTTTATATGTACACTTTATATGTTTCTTGGGACAAGACTTATGGGCCTATTTATTAATAATTGCAGCACTACCACGATTATTAACGTTTCATCGCATCGGGATTAGTTTCATTTTTAATGAAAATATCCTGGCTATGTACTACCAGGTACAACGGTTGTGGTAACCGATGTCCCCGCGAGTTATATTCCCGGTATTTTGGAGAAGTCTTTCACAGAAGAGGGACAAATCGAGAGATCTCTCTGTCGACGGGAGCCCCCATAGACAAACATCTGAAGGTGGTGTAAACTACCTTGGAGTTTAGTACATAGGTGGCAGATTGTAGTCACCATTGATAATAATGAGAACTGTGATCTGAAGTGCTAATTATAATTAGCACTTTGCCAGAGATTTCTGTGAAAGGTTCTGCAAAGTGTTATTAGTACATAGGATCGATACTGCAGTTTCTGTATACATTTATGTAAAAAATGGCTTGATACATAGGCCCCTTAATGTCCAGTGATTTGTTTATCTCTTTCGTAGAAAACCAGACATTTGTAAAGTGGATAAAAGAACATAAATCCTCAACTAGTGAGGTCAATTAGTTTATGCTCATCCACATTTAAGGAGCATTCAATTTTATTTTTTTAATAACCACTATTTAGAAATGTTAAATCACCCCAGGCTGGTTTAGTGCATTCAAATTAAGAAAAAAAAAAACAATTCTACACACCTTAATGATAAGACTTCTTACCATATATGACATGCTCAAATAACACATTACTAAAAAAAATACATATCTATTGATCCTGAACTGCAAAAGGCATTTTTAATTATATACACCACTGCTCAGTGTTTTCTGTCTTTAGTTCATGCTTAACTAGATTGTGTGTACTAAAAATATTAAATTGTGCCCTCCTTTTTCCACAGTACTGATGGACGTGAAAATTTTACTTTGCTGCTTTGTTTTAATGCTGAAATGGAAACAAAATACAAATGTATTTTTACAATCATAGTGCAAGCTCAAGAGGAGGGAGTAACACTGTCAACAGTTTCAATGTCGGCAGAAGATATGTAGATTGCATAATGCAGACGGCATAATGGCGGCACTGTACTAATGTGCAATTAAAGCATTTTAACTGTATCAGCAGTACAGCTATAAACATGATGCTTTCTGAAATGACAGCACATTTAAAAGGCTTTAATTAATACTGTACCGGCATTATGTTGTCTAATACTCATTTTTACATAGTACCTGGTGACATATCAAACCACCGACATTCAAGTAGGTAATACTGTCAATTCTAAACAATTGTTTTAATAATTATTTGTGACAACATTATTTATAGCACACGTTCTGCTACACCAGTATTAGTCAGGAATGGCCAGATTATAACATAATGATAATGTTATTTGGGTACGTGTCCCATGTATCCTGTTTGGCAACTTAAGGCTAATGTTTGTAGGTAGGTATTTGTTATTCTTTCCCAAATGTTCTATTATTTTGTATGTTAGTTTCTCACAGGTTCTCAAACTCGGTCCTCATGATCCCAAACAGTGAATATTTTCCAGGTTTCCTCACACATTCACAAGTGAAATAATTAGCTCCACCTATAGATCTTTTACAAAGTGCTCCTGCTTGGGTGACCTGGAAAACGTGAACTGTGTGGGGTCCTAAAGACCGAGTTTGAGAACCACTGGATTAATACCATATATATATATATATAAATTGTAAATATTCATAATTTGTCTTGGAATTTCATAGAATGCTCATACTTTAAGACCCTGTGGAGTACTTGGCTCTCCTCCAAAAGTTCTTTCAGAAAAGCAGCCTTTGGTTAGATTTTCCCATACTGACTTCCAGCAGCTGACCTTGTTCAGGATTCTGTCAGCACTGACAGAATGTAAGGGGAAAATATATGCCTTTATTATGTCAGACAATAGACTTATCTAACAAATATGCCATATACTGTAGGTGAATAAAGGTTTAAAGAAAATTCAGTACTTTTTAAAAGGCATCTGACATTACTTTTATCTGGCTTGATCTGTGTGTTGCTGTGTCAGGATGCAGTGGAAGAGTCACATGGAGTTTGTTCTAACAGTTTTAGTAAATGCATAATGAATATCCCAGTTTATCTAAATGAAATAAATACAGTATAGTAAGGCAGAATGCTTTTATGAATCTTTCATAACTTGTGTATAGTGTTTAGGAACATCAATGATGTATGCAGAAGCATATTAAGAGAGGAGGGTGCCCATGTGTACTTTCCGTCCGTTGTTCGCTCCTCTCTCTGGCAGCACACTCTCTTAGTGCCGCATCACTAGACTAGTCTGTGCCCAGAATCTGTTGCACATGGTGCCACCTCGCCATTTCCCCTGCAATTTCCCTACTGCGCATTCCAGGTAATTTTTACAGCACTTATAGCACCGATGTGGGACTCCAGAGAGGTAAATATTAAAAATATGGGTGCACATCATGTAGGGTCATGGTCAGGACATCCTTATCCCTAGACTTGGCTGCTTCGCACACAGTGTGCCCTTAATGAACTTGGGTCCTCATTCAGAGCCATACGCTCTGAGCAGAGCGCACGCTCTGAATGAGGGCCGCCCTCCATAATTATGGAGCATCCTCCTGGACGCTCGTATAGCTGTGGGTCACCACCCACAGCCTATATGAGCGTGCAGTTTGATGGCCGCGATGGTCGCGACCATCGCCACTGCGAGCCGGAGCCTGCGGTTGAGGTTTTCAACCGCAAGGCCCGGAGTGATTTTGGCTCTATCAGAGCCAAAATAACTCCCACTGACATCACTAGTGATGTCAGTAGGCCGGCTTCTGATGGTAGGCGTTCCCTTGGGAACGCCCCCGTCAGGGAGGCACACACCCGGCACGCCCACCAAAGGGGGCGTGCTGTCAATCAACATCGACAGCACGCCCCCTTTGATCAGACACAACAAGCGAAGGAAAGACCTTCGCTCGTTGCGTCTGGCGCATGCGCACGACGGAGCTCTCTCCGTCGTGCACGTGCTCAGTGCAGACCATCGACCCACTTGCGAGCGGACAGCCGCTCGCGAGTGGGTCTGAATCAGGCCCTTGGTTGGCTTAAAAGTTCTGAAAAGCATGAGGAATGACAAACTGTTGATCTAAAAAAATTATTAAGCAGAGATGGTTAGTTAATAATGCTTGGCAAAGAAAGATTTAACGTTACAATGCAATTCCAAGGATGAATAAGTTCAACCATTGAGGACAATATGTGACAAATGCTGGCAAAAGTCATCAGTGAGCTCTTCTAAATTGTCTGTAACTCAAGACAAGAAATTCCATATCGTTGATATAATCATCATTATCAGTGACAAAAGAGTGATGGAAGTAAGTTTGGGAGAGGGCATTAGCAACATGGAGTTCTTTGCCATGCTTTTACTGTACACCACATCAAAGTAGTACCACTGGAGCTTGTTCATGAAGCACTGTAGCTAGGCAGAACCAGAATGCAAAGGTTTGCGCAGGATGGTAATTAAGGTTCGATAAATTGTTTCAACCTGGAGATTTTGTCCATAAATGAATTCAAGAAATTTTTTGCAGGTAAAGACTAATGCCAACAGTTCTTTCTTAATTTTGGCATAACATGACTCCATCTTGGTGAGGGCCCTGGAGGCAAAAGCAATAGGCTTGGTGTGCTGCTTGTTGTGAGGCAACCACAGATATGAGAAATGGGAGATACATATCAAAGTATTGGAGTACAGGGTTGTTGGTAAACATGAATTAGCTGCATTGTGACATTCTATCTAACAACATTCAGTGTCATTATGTAAGTGATGAAGTCGAGTAATGACTTCACTGTAATGTGGCAGTAACTTTGAGAAGTTGTTCCTCATTCCAAAATAGTGCTGCAAGCTAAGCTTGTCCATGTGAGTATACATCTGTTGGCTTGCCATGTTTTGGATAGGACTTACACCATTTGAAGTCAGGAAGTGGTCACACATGAAAATTCTAAATATCTAAAGCAGAACTTGTCACAGGTTTAGGTTCATATTGATCTCACAGATTGTTTGCAGACTTTGTTGAGAAACATATTGTGTTCCTCTATGGTGCACCTCCAAATTAGAATTTCATCCACAATGATCTCACCTGGATATCCCTCAAAGAGATGCTACATGCACCACTGCAATACTTCACTGCCCGTATAAACACCATAACACATTCTCAGGGAGGCATATCTACCCACCGGTACCTTGAACTTTGTGAACAAGGATAATTTATTTTATAATTATCAATGGTAGTCTGCCAGAACCTGGGCCAGACTGCCTATCTGGCAAATTCCAGAAGGGCTAATGGCCAGATGGGCCAGTCCAGCCAGTGCTGCTGAAAGGGCCCTGCCACCACCAGTTCACCCACATACTCCCATCCCCGCCACCAGTATCAAAGAAGGTGCAACATCCCCCACCGCTTCCACAAGTCTCATTCAGGGAGCCGCATACCCCTTCCCGATACTGCAAGAAGACTAAAGGACATGATGTCACCATGCCCCCATGACGTAATCATGTCTGCCCGGTGCTGCCTGGCATTCTGCGAGGGAAGAAAATCTATCCACAGTCATTCTTGTGAGGAACGCTGCTCCAATGCCTACTCCATGTGAAAAGTCTAGAACCAGGCTAGTGAGATCTTCTGCCAATAACAACCGCCCGTTGTTCCCTTAGAATTAGGATACGTTCACCAGTACTTAGGCGGCCACCTGGACTTACAGCTCGAGGTAGTAGTAATTCACATGGAGGAGTAAAAGAATACAATGGTGAGAACAACAGTAGGAATGGAGACTAAATTGTGGATAGCAGATATGAGTATAGATTCAGAACAGGAGGTGGTACACTATCGATGCGGCAAGAAGCTGGTTCAAGATTCTGTTGGTAGTAAATGTGGTATGGCCATAAGAGTAGAAAACACAGCTACTGAACAGTTTAATAATTGATTTGGCTTTGAGAGCTGTTGTTGTGGCTTGGAGCCTGTGCTGAGGAGAGGAAAATATTTGAGTTGGCTTTCGGAGCCGATGGTGCGACTTGGAGCCGATGCTGAAGAGTTTGACAATAGATTTGGCTTTGAGAGCTGATGTGATGGTTTGGAGTCCGTACTGAAGGGTTTGAAAATTGAATTAGCTTGGAGAGCCAATGTTGTGGTTTGAGCACTGAACAAGGTACAATGGCCCTCATTCAGAGCCGCTCGTTAGCGGCAGTACGCTCGTTCCGAGCGATGTTTGCACATCTGCGCATGCGTACGGTTTTTAGTACGCATGCGCGAACCAGTCAGTGCGGCCGAAAATCGTTTGTACGCTATATAGCGAGTGCCTGCTATTTTGAGTGACAGAATGAGGCGTATGTGGGTGGTAACAGGGGATGGTGCTTGAAAATGGGGAGTGGAGATCCGAACGCAGGCGTGCTTAAAGGTCAAAACGGGCGTTTTATGGGTGTGTATATTTAAAACAGCAGCGTCATTGACCACGTCACTGGGTTATTTTAGAGCCAGAACTGCTCGCAAATTTGTGGTAGCAAACACCAACCACAAGAATAGCGAGCAGTTCATACGCTGGTCGATGTACTCGATTAATCTAATAAATAGCGGACATGACGTAGGATGCGAGCGGCCAGGGGGCGTTTTTAACAAATAAACGAGCGTATGTTTTGCTCGCTCGTTCAGACTTAGAGGTGTGAACAGACTACAATGTGCGTACGGATCATTTGAATAGCCACCCCTTGTTTTTAAACGAACGACCGCAAATAGCGAACGGCTCTGAATGAGGGCCAATGTCCTGATAAATAGTTCCTAGATAGTGTACAAATTGGCGTCCAAAGTCCTGACAGAAAATACGTAGGTTTGAGTATAAGTTTGTGTACAAATTTGTATATAAATTAGCATCCACAGCTTTAACGGACAATACATAGGTTTGAGTACAAGTTTCTATACAGGTTAGTACAAAATTGCATCCAAAGTCCTGATGGACAAAACATAGGTTTGAGAGCAAGTTTGTGTACAGGATTGTGTACAAATTACCATCCACTGACCTGCCATCAGGATACATTTTGTAAAAGCTATAGTATGTGTGGAAATATTTCCATAATTTATGATTCAGTTCAATTAAGATTATAAGAAGTTTCTCACTGCATATGTCTTTTGTCTCTTTTATAAGACAAACATTTTCTATACTCTGTTTTGGTGGGCACGGATTGAGGATAAGAGAAAGAATTTTGCAAGTTATAGGTCACTACAGTAACTATCCTGTAGCCACACAGAGCTGTAGCTGGAGAGATGGAATCCATTAGCCATTAGGGAGGAAAGTCTCTTAATTCCAAACAAGGTAAATCTCAACTAGTGTGACCTGCAGGAACTTTATTTCTTACAGCTATTGCTATAAGGTGAGCTAGATTGTATGTAGATGTTCTCCCTCACATCAAATCTGTTTTAGTCACAATATTGCTTTGACAGATAACATACTGCTGCAAGCCACATTTATAACAAATTATAAACATTGGTTTCTTTTCTCTTTCTGCCTGTTCCAGCAGTATATAATGCATAATATAATAGTTTTTATTGAAAACCCATATATCTCTTTTCTAAGTGTCTGCTGTAGATGATATGAAGCCACACCTTCAATATATCAGTAAATATTTGGTCTTTAGAAAATTAGCCAAATAATATCCACATCACCCTACATAAATCTCTTGGGTTTATTTGTCCATGTATTTGTCTTCTTTGGGACTAATTATTAATAATGGATACCTCATCAACAATTAAAGGATAGACATACAAACAGTAGTAACTGTAAATATAAATTTTTTAGATGTGAATTTCAAAACTTTATCCTTAGTACCAAACTTTTTCAGACTCTCATCAATTGTGGGAACATCTCTTAGCAGAAGACTTGTTAATATAATTTCAAATCACAAGAATTATGGCTGTCTAAAGCACCTCTAGAGGTACATTTTAACTGAGAAACGTAAAATTGAATCTTTACTACTGAGAAAGTCGGGAACATTTGTATTGCCAACTGTAACATGTAATCTTTCTCTAACTAGAAATGTAATCAATTGCATTTTTAGCAAAAAGATCCAAAAAGGGCAAACTTTCTTTTATAGTTCATAAAAATAGTTCCAGAAGTTTTTTTTGGTCCTATTGAAAAGTTTAGCAGCAGTTAGCTGTAGTACTTTTTAAGAATTATTCAAAATAAATATAAGTGGATTAAGTAACCAATAATTCTCACACGATAGAACAGTACTTTGAATCAAAATCAATGGTTCAAAACTTTTTACATGTAAGTTTTTATAGGAACTACAATACTCAATTCTGCAAGTTAAAAGTACACATCAGTTCACAGTGAACTACGGAGAATCTGATAATAGAAGGGAATTTTTTGCCCAAGCATATATCATTTACTCAGGGCCAGATTAACAATGGGGCACATGGAGCTACAGCTCCAGGCCTCTAGATAAAAATAGGCCCATCAACATGACAGCATGATTACCAGCTGCCTAACTAGCCATACATTTTAAGTATTTAAATAGATTTTTTAGTCCCCGTCCAAAATAAATTATGCAATTTTTCCATTTCAATGTAGTTATGGAGACATAGTGGTCTATTTACTAAGCAGTGTTAGGAGACAGAGTGGAAAGTGATAAGAAATTGATAAGGTGCCAGCCAATCAGCTCCCAACTGTCATTTTTCAAACACAGCCTGTGAGATGACAGTTGGGAGCTGATTGGCTGGTACTTTATCACTTTTTACTCTGTCTAGTAACACTGCTTAGTAAATAGACCCCATAGTGTTCATAGCGTAGGGGGTGTACCCACCAAGGTGACTCTGAACACACTCGCACAGCACCGATCACAGCTCTTCCCCTTCTCAGTATAGGCCTTTGAACATTTTCAGCTCCAGGCCCATGTGGGCCTTTATCCGGCCCTGCATTTACTTATTTCATAATAATGAAAATAAAATAAACGCATTTTCTGTGTCTGTTATTTCACCAGACACTTTAAGAATTATTGTATGTTAGCAAAATTCTAAACAAATATATTAATGGAAAACTGAAACAGCGATCAATAATTTAATTGGATTGTGATTTATAAATAAGTAATAGTGTATGTAACAATTTTCTATTCTTTCTTTTTCAGCATTGTTTTAATGGTATGTAGTCAGGAGGCCGGCAGTCGAAATACCAAACGCTGGCTTCCAGACAGTGAAATCACGGCATGGGACTAATGATTTGCATCTAAATACCGACGCCTATCATTAGCCCCATGCCGAAATCCCGACGACCGGCATACCGATCGTAGGTAAACCGGGCATTGGGAGTGGATAGCCGTGGGAGTGAGGATGGTTAGGTTTAGGGTCTCCCAGGGGGGGATTAGGGTTAGGCTCCCCACAGGATGGTTAGGGTTAGGCTAGGGAAAGGGGGGCTAGGGTCAGGTGCCCCCAGGGGAAGGTTAGGTTTAGGTACCACTGGGAGGTGGTGAGAGTTAGGCACTAGGGGGAGTTTAGGGTTAGGCACTCCTAAGGGAGGGTTAGGGTTAGGGGGGGAGGGGAGGGTTAGGGATAGCCTACTTACCTCCACTGTCAGGATCGTCAACTGCCGGCCATCCGGCGTTGGTATTTCATCCGCCAGGCTGATGTCCGATTCCTAATTAACATAACGATTCCATTTTAATAATAAGTTTGAAGTAGAAAATATTTCAGAATTCTTAACTTCTAAATAATGTAGTTAAGTATTTTTTAACATTTTACCTATCCATTTAATTTGAAATTACAGAACAGCAAAATGGCTTCTAAATGCAATTATTTAGATTTATATATTAGAATTTAAATTTTATATTCTAAAATAGAGAAATTGCAAAATACAAAGCAACATGATTTGATTATTTTTACTTACTTTTAATATACTTAATTACTATTCTGCCTGATGTTTATTATATTTAAGTACTTGTGGTAGCAAGCAAGAGTACCATGAATGCTCATGAAATATGCCTATAATCTAGATCTAAAAAAGGTTAATGATGCTCCTCACCTCTATGGGGGGAATACAAGTATGGTATGTACTTGCGTCCACTAGATGGCGCCATATGGAGCAACTCAATTTTTGCCCCATTCAGGCATGCTGACATTTCTAGTCACAGACCCTCATACAGGCGAGCAGAATTGACTAAAAAGTGATGCATTTGAGCACTCAAACAGGACTTTTCATGTCCGTGACAATGTCCTGTCATTTTGACGGACAGCTAACTAGTCACTAGATGACGCTCAATGGATCAATTTAATTGTTGCTCCGTTGTGGTGCACACAGCCGCCAGTGCTGATATCTCTACTCACAGCCCACTGAGATGGCAAGCAGAAATGTTCTGGACAAATTCTTAATGCCTTGCTCTCATTATTTGAATAACTTATTTTAAAATGGGCTGACCGTGTATGACTCTGAAGTCCCTTTTTGATATTTAATTGCTCAGATATCCTCACCTTTTAATGGACAAGATTTCTTGTCTTTATAATATAGATTTCAAGTGCACCCCTATCCCATAAATTACATACTTGGTGTTACAAGTGATAAAATTCTCACTTTTCCACTTATTTCCACAGTTTCTATGTTTTTATTATTACATTTGGTGATGCCACTGACTGGACTGCAGATAAAATGCTATTTTTCTGTTTTGTTCTTTACATTTATACCTACTTGCTCACCTCTTAGCACAAATACTGTAAATGTTTAGTTTTAATCATAGTCCATATTACATATACCCATGATTGGTGGTGTTCTGACACTCTGCGTCATAAAAGCAACTTATCTTCTACTGGGGCTACTGACTGGACAGAAGGATACATAGACAAGAATGAGCAAATACTCACTGACAGGACAAACACACATGACTGAAGAACAGACACACAGGGGGCCTGATTCAGAGCCGCTCGCTCTGACCGAGTGCTCGCTCTGAATCAGGGCCGGGCTGTTTTTTTTTTGGAGCGGCCTCCTGGCCGCTTGCATAGCTGTGGGTGACCACCCACAGCTATAGCGATTGGCCATGATGATGGTCGCGATGGTCAAGACCATCACAACCATCGGGCTTGCGACAAGACCCTTGTGGTAGGGTCTCATTCATCGCAAGCCCCAGAGAGCTTTCAGCTCTAACAGAGCCGGAAGCTCTCCACTGACATCACTTGTGATGTCAGTGGGGCCGCCCCCAAATGGCAGGCGTTCTCATGGGAACGCCTCCATTTGGGCAGCCAACCCCCAACCCGCCCACCAAAGGGGGCGAGCTGTCACTTAACATCGACAGCTCGCCCCCTTTGGTGTGAGACCCAGAGCGACGGAGTGCCCGCCGCTAGCAGGATCTCGCACATGCGCACGATGGAGCCGGCTCCATTGTGCGCATGCACTGTAGGCCACCATCGACCCGGTTGCAAGCGCTTGCGACCGGGTCTGAATCTTGCCCAGAGTGTGCTAGAAAACAGACATACAGTACTTACTGGACAGACAAAACACAAGGACTTTGGACAGAAAGAAACACACAAGAAGGACTGACAGAATTACAGCTCAGAAAGACACACTGATGGTGCTTACACTCTTTTCTCTGTAGATCATAATATACTGTACAGTATCAACAGATTTTCCTAATGACATGAGACATTCAGCACATAATGGTCTATTCTGCTACTTCATTTACTAATCTCACCCCTCCCCTTTGCTGATGGCTAAATGCAGTGCACTAAGATCCAGCATGACAGGAAAATTATACACCTAATTCCAGCACCCAGTGGGGAGGAGGGGTTCTAGTCAACAGGAATCCCATTTAAGGGCATCCAAGGGTGTAACTATAATTTGGGCAGGATGTGCAGTGCACATGGGCCCCTGGGTCCCGGAGTGCCCACACTGCACACCCTGCACCCATTTAATAAATACTTACCACTCCGGAGTCCTGCATCTTCGATAGCATCGCTGCAAAAATTGCATGGGAAATAATTGCCATGGCCATTTTTGAAGTGTTTTGCACAGATGTAGTAGAGAAATCACTGGGAAAATGGCTGATATGCCATTTTTCTGGTGACCTGCACATTGCAGTAGACTCTGGGCTAGCACTAGAGTCTACTCTAGTTCCCAGAGGCTGCTGTGCTGAAGTGCACTGCCAGCTGCCGGGTAGAGAGGAGGGGACCCTGGATGAAGACTGCACATGGGCCCCCTCCTCTGTTAATACGCCCCTGAGAGCACCCCTATGTTGTTAGCAAAATCTTGCTGGGAGAGAACAAACTCCCAAGCATCCTGTTTAAAGGAAGACCACCATACAGAATTAGGAAAAAACTCAAGGGCTTCATTATAAGTACCACACAATGCCAATGTTCACAGAGTTGCAGTTTTATTTCCACTGAGTGTATGTGAAAATCCCTACAAACTCATGTGGTGCATACGTTACACAGTGTGTATGTCACATTTTCAACTAAGACGCACAATATCACAAATATACTTGAAATGTGCTGGGTATTCCCAGTGACTGAAAGATGGCTATTCAGGCACACAAAGATGGTCTGTGTTACGGGAGTGTCGGATGCATGAAGTGGTTGCATACACAGATGCTCATAATGGAGGCCATACTCAGACGGAAAATCTGAACCTACCATAAGGCCAGCGCAAATATTAATGGAAGTGCCTAAAGACACAACAAGCTTTATAACAGTGTCTGAAGACACTCAAAGTGAGTGTTTCTATTCTTTACACCAGGGGAAGTGCTGACATGAGTATTGGCATAAAGTGAAAGGGAAAAGAGACTGTAACCAATTTCGTAACAATAAACTTTGGTTAAGATCTCAAAACATAAGCATAAAGTCAATAAGGCTGACAAAGAACCTGCTAAACAACAGAAAATGGAATAATTGAACTCCTATTAATATGTGTGTACTATTGTAAGCAGATAAAAAAGTTCCATTTGGGTAAATCAAATCCACATGGTATAGTTACCAACAGTCCTCACTGGCATGGGCCACTGTGTTTAGCTGGGGAGACTCACAAAAGGTGAAACAAGTAGACTGAAAATGGCTTTATTACAAAAGTGTCCAAGGAAGAGGAACAAGGTATGTGGACAGTAACTTCAGAAAGTAGCTGTCTGCTAGTACTATTTCCCAGCAGGCAGCTGGATCAAATAATAAGCACACAATCAACCAAAGGATAATTCTTACAATGTATCACATCAATGTGTCATCTTCTTGTTCAAGAAGGAGATACTTGTCTCATACTCATCTTAACCCTAGAAATGATCTTATTGGTTTGATTTTACAAACCTAGTTCAATTGTATCACAATAGGACATATGAGAACATTTGTGAATTAAACTAAATAAGGTATGTATATAGCCAATGAAAATGCTTAATGAGAAAATATAATTATTTGTTGATCTATCCAAAAGTATATGGATAGATAATTAGCACAAATTGAGTTACAAATGTTTACATTCAAATCACTTAATCTTTTGGTAAAAATGTTTGCATTCTAGATATGTATAACATCTCATGAGCATATAATTTGTGAAATCTATCTCCCCCAACCTCTTTTTGTTGCAAGCACACATTCCAACCCATAGACACTCAGGACCTCATTCAGAGTCGGTCGATGCGGCTGCATGGTCGTAAGGTAAAAGGGGCCGTATATGCAAATGAAGCACTCCCAATTTGCGTCGTTAAGATGGGATTGTAAGCTGGACGAGCGAGGGGAGGATGCGGCCGTAAGACTAAAAATACGCCCCCTTTTCATTCGCATTATGTCATCTCCGGGCATATAAGGATTAATCGAGACCATCGGGAACCATCGGAGCTGGTCGTAGAGCTTAAGGTTGACAATACCCTCTCTTAAGCACTACGATCAAGTCAGTGTAAAAACCTCCCATGTCACATGTGCCATGACACTACTTAGTTAATTATGCACTCCCATAAAATGCCGTTTGTATAGTCAGGCACACCTGCGTTTGGATCTCCACTCCCCCGTTCACAAGCACCTTCCCCTGTTACCACCCACAAATGCCTCATCCTGTCACTCAAACTAACGACCTGGCCAAGTTGAAGGAGAGAGAAATTTCTGTTTGTAATAGCTAGTTTGCGCACGCGCACTGCGAATTTTACGCATGCGCAGTTTCGAGAACATCGGTGGCGTACAACCGTGCGGCCGCAACGACCGACTCTGAATGAGGTCCTCAGTCCAGTAGACTTATTCTTATGATTTACCTCAAAAATGTCATTAGATATTGTGTGTTTATAATTTGTTTGTAATATTCTCTCTGCATTTGATACCTTTCAGAGATCTGGTGGTATATACGGTACTACATATTGCAGAGTATAGAGGTGAACTCTGATACTCTATTTGAAATGCAGATGCAAGTACTACAAACATTCAGATTGCATTTGAAACATAATACAGGCCAGGCTGGGCTTTCTTTGACATTGGATGCGTCCGTGTCAGAAACAGCCTCTTGCAGTTACTGGAAGCTATTTTTCTAGCATCTGCCAGGCTCAGGAGCCAGCCACACTGGCTCAGACTGTGATCAGTGATCACAGTCTGAGGCTGAGCTCCCTGCTGCAGACACACATCCCTAGTGTCCCTTCTCCCAGACAGCTGCAGCAATTGGTTGATCCTCAGGATTCCCATCCCACCCTCATTGCTGGATGGCTGCTCCTCTGGTTGTGCAGTGTGTGTATATATATATATATATATATATATATATTCACAGTCAGGTCCATAAATATTGGGACATTGACAGAATTATCAGATTTTGGCCTCTATTCACCACCACAATGGTTTTGAAATGAAACAAACAAGATGTGCTTTAACTGCAGACTTTTAGATTTAATTTGAGGGTAATTACATCCAAATCGGATGAACGGTGTAGGAATTACAATGGTTTCAATATGTGCCTCCCACTTTTTAAGAAGCTAAAAGTAATGGGACTATCAACTCATGGACAGGTGTGGGCTATTCCCTCGTTATTTCATTATCAATTAAGCAGGTAAAAGGTCTGGAGTTGATTCTAGGTGTGACATTTGCATTTGGAATCAGTTGATGTCGACTCTCAAAATGAGATCCAAAGAGCTGTCACTATCAATGAAGCAAGCCATCATTAGGCTGAAAAATCAAAACAAACCCATCAGAGAGATAGCAAAAACATTCGGTGTGGCCAAATCAACTGTTTGGAACATTCTGAAAAAGAAAGAACGCACCGGAGAGCTCAGCAACACCAAAAGACCTGGAAGACCACGGAAAACAACTGTGGTGGATGACAGAAGAATTATTTCCCTGGTGAAGAAAAACCCCTTCACAACAGTTGGCCAAATCAAGAACACTCTCTAGGAGGTAGATGTATATGTGTCAAAGTCAACAATCAAGAGAAGACTTCACAAGAGTGAATATAGAGGGTTCACCACAAGATGTAAACCATTGGTGAGCCACAAAAACAGGAAGACCAGATTAGAGTTTGCCAAACAAAATCTTAAAAAGCCATTACAGTTCTGGAACAACATCCTATGGACAAATGAGACAAAGATCAACTTGTACCAGAGTGATGGGAAGAGAAGAGTACGGAGAATGAAAGGAACTGCTCATGATCCAAAACATACCACATCATCAGTGAAGCATGGTGGTGGTAGTGTCATGGCGTGGGCATGTATGGCTGCCAATGGAACTTGTTCCCTTGTATTTATTGATGATGTGACTGCTGACAAAAGCAGCAGAATGAATTCTGAAGTGTTTTGGGCAATATTATATGCTCATATTCAGTCAAATGCTTCAGAACTCATTGGACGGCGCTTCACAGTGCAGATGGACAATGACCCGAAGCATACTGCAAAAGCAACCAAAGAGTTTTTTAAGGCTAAAAAGTGGAATGTTATGCAATGGCCAAGTCAATCCCCTGACCTGAATCTGATTGAGCATGCATTTTACTTGATGAAGACAAAACTGAAGGGAAAATGCCCCAAGAACAAGCAGGAACTGAAGACATTTGCAGTAGAGGCCTGGCAGAGCATCACCAGGGATGAAACCCAGCGTATGGTGATGTCTATGCGTTCCAGACTTCAGGCTGTAATTGCCTGCAAAGGATTTGAAACAAAGTATTAAAAAGTGAAAGTAATATTTAGGATTGTTTAGTTTGTCCCATTACTTTTGACCCCTTAAAAAGTGGGAGGCACCATTCACCTGATTTGGATGTAATTACCCTCAAATTAAATCAAAGTCTGCAGTTAAATCACATCTTGTTTGTTTCATTTCAAAGCCATTGTGGTATATACAGTCAGGTGCATAAATATTGGGACATTGACAGAAGTTTCATGTTTTGGCCTCTATTTACCACCACCATGGCTTTGAAATGAAACAAACAAGATGTGGTTTAACTGCAGACTTTCAGATTTAATTTGAGGGTAATTACATCCAAATCAGGTGAACGGTGTAGGAATTACAACGGTTTCTATATGTGCCTCCCACTTTTTAAGGGACTAAACGTAATGGGACAAACTAAACAATCCTAAATCTAACTTTCACTTTTTAATACTTTGTTGCAAATCCTTTGCAGGCAATTACAGCCTGAAGTCTGGAACGCATAGACATCACCAGATGCTGGGTGATGCTCTGCCAGGCCTCTACTGCAAATGTCTTCAGTTCCTGCTTGTTCTTGGGGAATTTTCCCTTCAGTTTTGTCTTCATCAAGTGAAATGCATGCTCAATCGAATTCAGGTCAGGGGATTGACTTGGCCATTGCATAACATTCCACTTTTTAGCCTTAAAAAACTTTTTGGTTGCTTTTGCAGTATGCTTCGGGTAATTGTCCATCTGCACTGTGAAGCGCCGTCCAATGAGTTCTGAAGCATTTGACTGAATATGAGCATATAATATTGCCCATAACACTTCAGAATTCATTCTGTTGCTTTTGTCAGCAGTCACATCATCAATAAATACAAGGGAACCAGTTCCATTGGCAGCTATACATGCCCACGCCATGACACTACCATGCTTCACTGATGAGGTGGTATGTTTTGGATCATGAGCAGTTCCTTTCCTTCTGCATACTCTTCTCTTCCGATCACTCTGGTACAAGTTGATCTTTGTCTCATCAGTCCATAGGATGTTGTTCCAGAACTGTAATGGCTTTTTTAGATGTTGTTTGGCAAACTCTAATCTGGTCTTCCTGTTTTTGTGGCTCACCAATGGTTTACATCTTGTGGTGAACCCTCTATATTCACTCTTGTGAAGTCTTCTCTTGATTGTTGACTTTGACACATATACATCTACCTCCTGGAGAGTGTTCTTGATTTGGCCAACTGTTGTGAAGGGGTTTTTCTTCACCAGGGAAATAATTCTTTTGTCATCCACCACAGTTGTTTTCCGTGGTCTTCCGGGTCTTTTGGTGTTGCTGAGCTCTCCGGTGCATTCTTTCTTTTGAAGAATGTTCCAAACAGTTGATTTGGCCACACCTAATGCTTTTGCTATCTCTCTGATGGGTTTGTTTTGATTTTTCAGCCTAATGATGGCTTGCTTCACTGATAGTGACTGCTCTTTGGATCTCATATTGAAAGTCGACAGCAACTGATTCCAAATGCAAATGTCACACCTTGAATAAACTCCAGACCTTTTACCTGCTTAATTGATAATGAAATAAGGAGGGAATAGCCCACACATGTCCATGAAATAGCTATTGAGTTGATAGTCCCATTACTTTTGGCCCCTTAAAGAGAGGGAGGCACATATAGAAACCGTTGTAATTCCTATACCATTCACCTGATTTGGATGTAATTACTCTCAAATTAAATCTGAAAGTCTGCAGTTAAAGCACATCTTGTTTGTTTCATTTCAAAGTCATTGTGGTGATGAATAGAGGCCAAAACATGAAAATTCTGTCAATGTCCCAATATTTATGCACCTGACTGTATATAGTAACATGACTGGATTAGGGGTCCCTCTCCTGGGGTAGATGGGCTCCTTCTTCCCACAAACAGCAGCAGGAGAAATAGTACACCAGACTGGAGTCTCGTGCCAACTGGTCAAGTAAACGCTAACCCATCTGGGCGCTAACTAAACAACAGGTTCCCTCTCTAAAGAAATAGTGGGGCCTACTGCCTCTACTATCAACACAAGTGCATGCACAAAAGTTACAGGTATTTTCAGCAAGTGTCTCTGAGCCAGTCAGCCTGCTTGCTCTCCCAGGTATGAGACACCAGCTTACAATCAGACACAGCCTATATCAGCCAGTTCCAAGTGCAGAGCCTAAAGAGCCTGCTAACAGGCCAAAAACAAAAACCTGGAGTGGGTTGTGGATGGAGCCCACCCTCTTATCACATCCACACCCCCAGGTTCCAAACCGGCTTTTCTAAAAGCCGATACTCAAATCTGCTTCACTGCAGACTTTCTCCTGGGGGTTTTAGATCACATACCTGTAGGTCAAAAACCTAGGACAAATGTATCTACCACTGACCACTTTACCAGTTATCCTATCACATATCCCCCCCCTTTGTTTCGACCTGTGGGCCAAAACAACTGAAGCCCCAAGTAATGAACGTGTGACAATGTGTCTGAATTGGCCAGCTGGCTTCCTGGCCTGTGCTCTACCAAAAATTTAAAGGTTTGTAGCGACAAGAACCATCTCGTTGTTATTCTTGCGTTACTGTCTTTGTTTTCGGACATCCATTTCAGAGGGGCAAGGTCAGTAATCAGTTTGAACTTTCTTCCCACCAAATAGTACCTGAGAGTTTCTAACACCCATTTTATGGCCAAAGCTTCCTTTTCCACTGTGGCATAGTTTCTCTCATGGATATTCAATTTCCTGCTCAGGTAAAAAATAGGGTGTTCCTCACCCTCTCTGCTTTGGGACAGGACAGCTCCGATGCCTACACCAGACGCATTGGTTTGTCCCACAAACTCTTTGTCAAAATCAGGGGTTTCCAGAACAGGTTGGGTACATAAGGCTATTTTTAATTCTTGGAAAGTTTTCTTTGCTTCCGGACACCATTCCACCATGGATTTTTGTTTGCCCTTGATAAGGTCAGTAAGTGGAACCACAATGGTGACAAAACTGGGTATGAACCTCCTATAGTATCCAGTGATTCCTAAGAAGGCTCGTACCTGCTTCTAATTGAGGGGTCATGGCCAGTTCTGTATTGCCTCAATCTTATTGAGCTGTGGTTTTATCAAACCTCTGCCAATGGTGTATCCCATATATTTTACTTCCTCCATCCCTAGACAACACTTTTTCGGGTTCGCTGTCAGATCTGCCTTAAAGATGGAGTCTGACACTGCTTGTACTCTGGGTAAGTGAGACTGCCAATCAGTACTATGTATGACCACATCATCCAGATAAGTCACAGAATATCATCTATGGTGTTATGTTCTGGGTTGTTTGTGGACCCGGGGTGGTAGCAGGAGCAATCACAGAAGCGGATTTGAAAATAAAACTAGGATTTTTAATAAGTGCTTGAGTAGACATATAATGTGGCAGTAAACAAAAGTCCAGGAACATATAAATGTGCACAAGAGTTCTGTGGTGGGAGTAATGGGTTAATGTCCAAGAAAAGCAATTAGAGCTGTCCAGGTGTGCAGGTAGTGAAACTGAAAAATAATCAAGCCAGGTGTGCAGGTAGTGAACTGAAGCAATGAGCAGGATGTCAGCAAGGTATGCAGGTAGTGAACTGAAGCAATGAGCAGGATGTCAGCAGGCTCAGGCACTCAGGTATGGGCAAGGGTAATGGAGGAAGCGGGGTAGTCCTGTGGGAGCTAGGAGCTGACAGGCAGACTGGCAGTCAGCGAATTCACAGGAACAGGATAAGCACAGAGAACTCCCTCTCAGCTAGGCTGAGATACAAGTTGCACTGGCAAAGAAGGAAGGCACTGACCCTTCCTAAATACCCCATGCCGTGCTGTTACTGGCCAGAGGGAACATGTGACTCACCAGGATTGGCATGCCGCATCACATGGCCAGAAGGCAAGATGGCGGCGCCCATGCCAAACGGAATGGAGACGCCGCCAGGCCTTACCTTAGCAGAGTGACAACAGGCCTGCGCAACAACGCGCACAGCCAAAGCCCCCCGCCAGACACCAGCTCCGCCTCCAGACAGCCCGCGCCACAATGACCTCACAGGTAACACTCACCTAGCACCATGCTGAAATACCCTGGCCGTGACATATGGGGTCTTAAAATCCTATCCATCATTCTTTGGAAGGTAGCAGGCGCCCCATGTAGCCCAAAGGGTAAAATCTTTTAATGAAATAACCCTTCTGGTGCAGAAAAGGCTGTTTTTTCTTTGCCGTTTTTGGTTAATGGCACTTACCAATACCCTTTGTTTAGGTCCAGAGTGGTTAAATACCTTGCTGTCCCCAGCCTTTCAATTAGTTCATCCACCCTTGGCATAGGGAAGGCATCAAATTTTGAAACACTGTTCAGCTTTCGGATGTCATTACAAAAATGCACACTCACATCGGGGTTTGGAATCAATACAATGGGACTGGACCACTCACTATGTGATTCTTCAATTACCCCAATTCTAGCATTTTTTAAATTTCCATTGACACAGATTCTCTTTTGGCTTCGGGCAAACTATAGGGCTTTAGGATAACTTTTAACCCCCGGCTCAGTGACTATGTCATGTTTGATGACCGTGGTTTTTCCTGGCAGGTCAGAAAACAGTACCCAATTTCAGATCAAAAATTCCTTGACCTCCTGCTGTTGACTGGCTCACAGGGTTTTTGCCATAGTCACTTCGGGCACCAGGGAACCAGGTTTTACTGGAGGGGCTGGGATGGCTGACAGTGCTGCTCTATTCTTCCAGGGTTTTATCAGGTTCACATGAAATATCTGTTCTGTTTTTCTTTTCCATGGCTAGTAAACTTTATAGTTGACCTGTCCCACTTTTTCTAAGATCTCAAAGGGCCCTTGACATTTAGCCAACAGTTTACTTTCTACCGTGGGAACCAACACCAACACTCTGGGCCTGATTCAGACCCGCTGGCGAGCGCTATGCACTCGCAAGCGGGTCGATGGTGGCCCAGTGCTCATGTACACGACAGAGCCGGCTCCATCGTGCGCAAGGCTTGAGACCCAGATAGCGACGGGCAAACCGTCGCTCCAGGTCTCGTACCAAAGGGAGCGTGCTGTCAATGTTGAGTGACAGCACGCCCCCTTTGGTGGGCGGGCCAGGGGGAGTGGCTGCCCAAACGGAGGCGTTCACATGTGAATGCCTCCGTTTGGGGCGGCCCAACTGAAATCACGAGTGATGTCAGTGGGAGAGATTTCGGCTCTGTTAGAGCCGAAATCTCTCTGGGGCTTGCAGCAATGAGACCCTACCACAAGGGTCTCATCGCAAGCCTGATGGTCACGATGGTCTTGACCATTACGACCATCTTACAGGCCGCTCGCTATAGCTGTGGGTGGTCACCCACAGCTATGCGAGCGGCCAGGAGGCCACTCTAAAAAACAAGAAGGTTGGCCCTGATTCAGAGTGAGCACTCTGTCAGAGCATCCGGCTCTGAATCAGGGCCACTGTCCCCAGGAGCAAAGTTTCTTAACCGTGCATTGTGGTTATATACCCTCTGCTGTGCTAGTTGGGCCTGTTCCAAATGCTCCTTAACTATCGGCACTAGAGCCGCAATTCTCTCTTGCATCTGTGAAACATGTTCAATCACTGTTTTATAAGGACTGGAATGCCCTTTCCATGTCTCCTTGGTAATGTCTAGTAACTCTCTTGGATGTCTCCCATATAACAAGTTGAAAGGTGAAAACACGATGGAGGATTAGGGAACCTCTCTTATGGCCAACAGCAGATAAAGCAACAAATAATCCCAATCTTTACCATCTTTGTCGACTACTTTCCTTAACCTATGTTTTAAGGTCTTGTTAAACCTCTCGACCAGTCCATCGGTTTGGGGTGATAAACCGAGGTCCTTAACTGGTTAATCTTAAACAGGCGGCACAACTCCTTCATAACTTTTGGCATGAATGAGGTACCCTGATCGGTTAGTATCTCTGTAGGTATGCCCAACCTGCTAAAAATATGGACCTGCTCTCTAGCAATGGACTTGGTAGAAGTATTGCGTAGCAGTATTGCTTACAGGTATCTGGTAGCATATTCCAGAATTACTAGAATATATTGATGTCCCCGGGCAGACTTCAACAGGGTCCCACCAAGTCCATAGCTATTCTTTCAAACGGTACCTCTATAATTGGTAGTGGGACTAGTGGACTTTTGAAATGTGGTCTGGGAGCATGATACTGGCATTCATTCAGGGCAGGAGGTGCATAAGTCAGACATGTCTTTATGGACATCTGGCCAAAAAATCCTCTGCACAATCCGCTCAGTGGTTTTCTCTACCCCTAGGAGGCCTGCCGTTATATGACCATGGGCCAGATCTAACACCGTTCTCCTGTAAGCTTTGGGAACTATTAATTGTTCCACAATCTCCTCCCCTTTCTTAGTCATCTGATACAACAGGTCCTGACATATTACCATGTGAGGATACGTCAAGGGACTATCGGGATCTACGGGTTTACCATTGATCCCCTTGACATTCTCCCTGGCTTTCACCAGAGTAGGGTCATTTAACTGCTCTACGGCAAAGACCTCTCTTCTGACCTCTAAATCTGGCAGACAATCAATGGGCACTACAACACTTGGTGAGCCACCATCACGCTCTGCATTCTCTATTTTGCAAATCATGCTAGAAAATGGGAACATCTCTGACTCTGCCACTACATCAGTCACCCTTTCAGATGAGGTAGGGTGATTTAGCACAGTGCAAAACCGGCTTTCCCACAACTTCCAGAAGTGAGGAAAGTCTCTTCCCAATATTACATCATACATTAAGCCCGGTACTAAACCCACGGAGACTACCGCGGAACCACATGGCATCTCAATGTTCACATCGGCAGTAATATAATACTGAGTATTCCCATGTCTGCATGTCACACCAACAGTTTTTCCCTTATATTTCAAATGGGTCACCAGCTCAGATCTCAAAAGGGTAACCAGGCTACCAGATTCTGACAGAGCCTCTACACGGCTGCCTTCCACAGTGAGTACACACATGTGTTTATCTGTCTCAGCCTGCCGGTCAGAAGTACAGGCTAGCTGTGCAAAGAAATATCCCCTGCAGTTGGCAGAAGCAGTATCATATTGCATGGGCTCAGAGGTAAGTGAACAATTAGCTGCTATATGGCTGAAGCCACCACATCGGAAACATTGAGTCACATTAATGTCTAGTCTTTTGTGGGGCAGGAACCTTCCTGGCCTAGCAAGCCTGTCTTCAGGTTCCCCACCCTCAGTATTAGGCACGTTCTACCACCCAGCACCCTTCTCCCCAGGAACAGTCTTACCATTGTTGTTGGGAGTACTCTGGTGAGCCATCAGGGCTCGGTGGGGCAGACTCATCAGCTCCTCAGCTGCTATGTACCTCTTCACCAGTTCGACTAACTGGTCAGTGGACTTAGGGTCAGCATGGCTCACCCACTTGTGCAAGGATGCATGTAGGGATCGCGGATACCAGTCCATTATGACTCATTCGACAATTTGTGGTCCTGTCAATGTCTCAGGCTGTAGCCACATTGTGGATAGATGGATGAGGTCGTGCATCTGCGAGTGTGGAGGTCTGTCCATTTGGAACTCCCAGCAGTGGACTCATTGGGCACGAACAAAAGTGGTGACCCCCAAGCGAGTTAAGATCTTCCATTTCAACTTCACATAGTCTTTAGCATTGGCCAGGCATAAGTCATAATAGGCCTTTTGTGGCTCCCCAGACAGAAATGGTGCCACCAGACTTGCCCAGTGCTCCTTGGGCCAACTATCCCTTTTGGCCATTCTCTCAAACGAGGTGAGATATGCCTCCACATCATCGCCCAAAGTCATCTTTTGGAGGAAGTGACTGGCTCGTATGGAGTGAGTGGTGGTGGGAGGACCAGTATTAGCATCTCCAGGCTGGACTAATAACTGTTTTATGACATCTTTTAAGGCATGGCAGGTTTCCTCCAAGGTGACTTATTGTTGTCTCTGGGCTGCCTCCATGGCCTATAATTGCACATTGGTAGATTCCTACTGGGCTCTGGTAGTTTCCTGCTGGGCTCTGGTAGCAAGAGTTTTGTTGGATTGGAGAAAGGACAAATTTTCCTTGCTGTCCAGTGTGTGCTTTCCCGCATTCTCCACCAAATTGTAACATGACCAGATTAGGGGTCCCTCTCCTGGGGTATATGGACTCCCTCTTCACACACACAGCAGCAAGAAAAATAGTACACCAGTCTGGAGTCTCATGCCAACTGGTCAGCACCAGACTTTACTGTGCAATGAAAAAGGAAAACAAAACATAAAAGTAAATGCTAGCCTGTCTGGGCGCTAACTAAACAAGAGGTTCCCTCTCTAAAGAAATAGTGGGGCCTACTGCCTCCACTATCAACACAAGCACATGCACAAAAGTTACAGTTATTTTCACCAAGTGTCTCTGAGCCAGCCAGCCTGCTTGGTCTCCCAGGTATGAGACACCAGCTTACAATCAGACACAGCCTAGATCAGCCAGTTCCAAGTGCATAGCCTAATGAGCCTGCTAACAGGCCAAAAACCAAAACCTGGAGTAGGTTGTGGATGGAGCCCACCCTCTTATAACATCCACACCCCCAGGTTCCAAACCGGCTTTTCTAAAATATATATATATATAATATATGTGTGTATGTACCTATTAGAGAAGACCTGTTAGACCATTAAGCTGATGTTATTGTATTTACTTATACTTTAGTTAATTATAAACCTTGATGTTAAGAATACTGATGCCGTGATAAAGGTTCAGTTAGAACCGAAACGTCGGCAAATTAATCTGGTATGCATAATAAAGCTGATTAATATTGCAACTACATAATTAAGTCTGGAGAGTGTTTCTGCATCATCGGGAGATGATTGCATAAATACTATATATATGGGAAGCTGATTAAGCAACCCTGGATAGCACCCCAGTGAAAAGTACCAATTGAAGTGAGAGTGCCGGACAACTGTGTATATATCAAGGGCACCTATTTAAGTGCACCATTCAGGACACCCGCATACGTTCAAACTATTTAAGTACTAGAGTACATACATATCGCAGCACTAGCATAGTGAATAAACTCCAAACTCACCAAACCTTACCAAAAAGGAGTGATATCCAACTATGGCACAAGGAGGAGCAGCCCTCCTAGATGAAGCACTACTGTCACAAGCAGAGCATGGAGCATTATCATTTACAGATGAGGAGGTGGACAGAATACTGTTTGATAAATTAGACTTCGCAACATTACCGGCTGAGACATCTATAGATGTATTCCACCAATTACTCAGAATGAGGAGGAGAGAAATAGATCTCACACTACATGGACAGTTCTTGTCTGAATACCATATGAATAAACAGATACCAAGAGGTTTCAGAATTAACAACATTCCAACCATCGGCAGGAACAACCCGGTTTTCTGTAGTAGGTGGTGCAGTATTCTCAATAAGACCTCATTATCCTGGTAGTGGAAGAGGTAGGACAGGAACTAAAGAAAGTCAAAACAGAGTTGGAGCAATTCCCCATGTCCAATATCAACATCTTGAAGGAAGACAAAACCACAAATTGGCTGGAACGTCTTAATACCCAGGTGGAATCCTACAGAAGAGAACTTACAGCATTCAAAAGAAAGAAATTAACAACAGTATCAACAGACTACAAAAACCACACAGTATATAGGTGGCTACTCGGAAACACTATGGGAGCAGCAAGAAACCAGATACCAAATAGACCACCCTTCAGGAGGCGTAGACTAGTATACCCACTTGACACGGCATCATCGGGGACCACCTCTGATACAGATAACCTAGAGTCAAGACCACCACATGCTTTTTTAGGGAGAAGTGTGGCAAGAGACGAAAATCCAGTAACCCTACCAAGCACAGACCCCACCCAAGGAGAGGCAGTCACTCACGCAAAGAAAAAAGGAAAAGGCAGAAGACTATAAATGTAGTCTTTAACCTTTCAGATTATAAATTAACAGATACAGAATACTCACTGCTCACCAGAGGCCTAACGTTTGTCCCAACCAATAGACATGATACATTTAAATGGACGATAGAACACTACAAGTTTGGCAGGAAACTTCGCCTCAAGGAACATTTCAAAGATACCAACCAAGAAAGGGATCAGAATATCACCCCTTTAAGAAACCATCGAGGTTTGACCCCCCTTCAAGTAACGCTAGCATCAAAACGTACCTGCGACTAATTACTCAAGAAGTAACAGAAAAGAAACCATGCAAATATTTCAACAATCTGACTAGCATAGAGATACAAGCACTAAACAATCTCCGCGAGAATGAACAAATAGTCATAAGGCCCGCAGACAAAGGGGGCGCAGTAGTGGTTCAGAATTGGAAGGATTATGATGAAGAGATAACAAAACAATTGAGTGATACAACTGTATATCAACGCATTGGGTATAACCCAACCGCAGAAATCCAATCAAAAGTGGAAATGATATTAAAACAAGCATTATCAGCAAGATGGCTGGAAGAAAACACATATGCCTATCTCCTTCCAAGTAACCCCCGATGCCCCATCATATATACTACACCCAAGATTCATAAAACCCTCGATAAACCACCAGGAAGACCGATCATTTTGGCCCAAGGATCAATCTTACAGCCTTTGGCGGTATACGTAGATTACTTCCTACAACCTTTCGTCCAACAAACTGCCAGTTACATCAGGGACACAGGAGATCTGATAACAAAACTTGCAGATATCAACATTGATGGTGACATGTTCTTAGCAACAATGGATGTATGTTCCCTCTATACAATTATCCCACACTCGGAAGGGCTTATAGCCATGGAACAGGCAATACAGGGTATCCATACTTACCAAGCACCCACAAAATTCCTACTGGATCTAGCAGAATTGGTCCTTCGCAATAACCACTTCAAGTATAAAGAAGAATACTACCTCCAGCGTTCAGGTACAGCAATGGGGTCAAACCTAGCACCAGCCTATGCGAATCTATATATGGCTAAATATGAAAAAGAGGTGATACTGCCAAAATACAGTGAGTACATAGTACTGTTCCTGAGATTCATAGATGACATCTTCCTGATATGGAATGGGCCAGAAACCACCTTTGTAGATATGGTTACACACCTTAACCAACTTGAACATCCTGTCAGATTCACGTACCACATTGATGCCAACAAGGTTGACTTCCTAGATCTTACAATATTCTATGATGGCAAAAAATTAGGTCATACCCTTTATCGTAAACCAACAGACAGAAATCTGTTCTTAATGTCCACAAGTCACCACCCACCAGCATTAAAAAACAGTCTGCCTATCTCCCAATACCTCAGAGTACTACGTAACAACACAGATGAGAACAACACAAACACACAGATATTAGAGAAGACGGCAAGACTTCAGGAAAGAGGATACTCAAAATACCTTTTGGACAAATGTTTAAACAAAGCCAAGCAGAAGATTACTAATCCTACACATAGATCAACAAAAGATGGGAGACTCACCTATGTGACTGAATACAACAACAACACTGCATTAATAGAAAAAGCGGTGAAACGCCATTGGCCCATCATTAAAACAGATCCGACGCTACCATTTCGGGATACACAAGCACCAATGATGGCCTATAAGAGAGGACCCAACCTCAAGCAACTCCTATTACGGCCAACACTCAACCCAAAAGTGGGAGAATCGCTCATCCAGACAATGCAGAAGAAACCAGGGAGTTACCGGTGTGGGGGCTGCACCACATGCAGCTCCATGATCACAGGTTCCACTGTGGCCCACCCACACACAGGTAAAGCAATTAAAATTAAGTGGAAACTACATTACAGGATGGACCACCTGATCTATGTACTAACATGCCCATGTGGCTTATACTATGTGGGACTTACCTCAAGGATCTTCAGAGAAAGGATGGCGAATCACAGAGCATCCATCAGAGCAGCAATATCTACAGGCCAATCAGATAAACCAGTTGCACGTCATTTCCTTCAGAGAGGACATCAAGTATCATCACTTAAGTGCAAGCTTATAGACTGGGTACCACCACCCGAATTTGGAGGCGATAGAATATCTAGCCTAAAGAAAAAAGAAAGTCTGTGGATACACAAGATGGACACTGTAGCCCCTCGTAGACTAAATGAATACTGCCCACTCAACATATTCCTCTAAGTATTTATATAATTGTATACATTATCCTTTCAATGTCTTATATGCATATATTACACTATAGTATTCATAGTTATGTATTTGAAGTCTATCACTATAGCTTCAACTGGTCACAAGTCCTCATTCAATATATACAAACACACTACCTTATTACTTGCAACTATTAACGTATAGCAATATATGTGCCTCCTATGTTCTAACTTGTATACTATAGCATGTGCATATAGTAAATGTCATGTATTTTATTTACATCGCTAACATCACTACTGCACCTAGTGTCATATGCACATTTATAGACTCGGCCAGAGTGAGAACATCATGTGCATGCCACACTTCCGGTGGACATGCAACCATGCCCCACTTCCTGCAAAAATGAGACATGCCCCACTTCCGGTTATCGGGACTATATGCCCCACTTCTGGTTGTGTGGAGTACTCATACCTAGCCAATAAGAAGCCCTCTGTTACACCCAGGACAACCTATACGTATATATTCACCCATGCCCAAGTCCCCAAACTACAGCGTTGTCAGCCCCCGACGGAGAGCGCGTGCACTTCCGGTTTCGGATATGCACAAGTGACGCACATCCGGTAGGCGGGTATAAAGCCAGCCAACAGAGCTCCACACTGATCCATCAGCGGCACTGCATACCTCCACTGAGAGACACTACGAGCAGGTAAGACAGAGTTCCTGCCACATCTAGTTGGACAGCTGTCAGTTTATTATCAGCTACGACCTAACTACATCACATAGATTTAATCATCACACCAACTGTATTTTAAGTTACCTATAGCTGCATAACATGATCTATGCATACAAGTAAACCATGATCTGAATGTTTTCTAGCCAGATATCCACTAAACATCAGAGCTAATTACTACTAATCCACTAGTAATAATAGGGAAGTGGGGCACCAACACAGTGAATGTTGATATGCATATAACACATTATCGTTACACACTGACACTAGACCATTGACTAGGCACTGTTTTCTGAATACTATGACTTATAGACTTGGCTATTAATATTACCTATTAGAGAGGACCTGTTAGACCATTAAGCTGATGTTATTGTATTTACTTATACTTTAGTTAATTATAAACCTTGATGTTAAGAATACTGATGCCGTGATAAAGGTTCAGTTAGAACCGAAACATCGGCAAATTAATCTGGTATGCATAATAAAGCTGATTAATATTGCAACTACATAATTAAGTCTGGAGAGTGTTTCCGCATCGTCGGGAGATGATTGCATAAATACTATATATATGGGAAGCTGATTAAGCAACCCTGGATAGCACCCCAGTGAAAAGTACCAATTGAAGTGAGAGTGCAGGACAACTGTGTATATATATATATATATATATATATAAATATATATATATATATACTAGAGGAATGCATTTTATGCAACTATATATATGGTCATATTGTTTATAATTCTTTCTTTATGGCATATTATTTCAAGTGGCGCTGTGATAGTCACTTGTTTTGTGTATATATATTATATATATATATATTTATATATATATATATATATATATATATATGAGTATATATATATATAATGTGTGTGTATATGTGTGTGTATATATAAATATATATATATATATATATATATATAATATATATACACAAAACAAGTGACTATCACAGCGCCACTTGAAAAAATATACCATAAAGAAAGAATTATAAACAATATGACCATATATATAGTTGCTTTAAATGCATTCCTCTAGTTCAACAGAGTGTCAGCTCAATCCTAAAGCTTTAGGCATGGTGGTCTGCCTTATTGAATCAATGTGTCACAGTAGAGTTGATTAGGGGCGCTTAAAGGTACTTAGTGTACAAGGCTATATATAAATCAAACAAACATGTTTTCAAAATAAAGTGCCAAGTGCCTTTGTATATCACTCATAGACCATTAAATATCTAAGACCAGTATTAATTAAAAACATATATTTATTATGAAAGTGCATCGGACCTGCCGCCTCGGTTTGTAAGCCCAGCTGCGACATGTGCAGCAACCCTGACAGAGGGTACCAGCTCTATCAATATGCACGGTTAAGCCCAAACTTGCAACTGGAGGCTCCAGTGTGATTCAGCAGTCCCACACACTCTGGCCGTAGGAGCAGCAGGAGTGGGGTTACATCACTCCTGCCTGCACCCAGCTACACTGGTCTCCTTGACCTGCGCCTCTGCCAGGTCCTATAATACAACACCAGCACATCTGATTCTGTAGCAGAGCTCTATTTAGATCCCGGTGAGATCATACATACTGGGGTCTTGGAGTAGTCAACCAAGGGCAGTTTAACTTCACACTAGCCATGCCTAAGACATTCATGTAAGCCTGATGGCCCTGCTGCTGCAATTCTGTGACTGGTGCCTTGCTTCTTTATGTTTTATTGTCCACACATTGCTTAAATATATACAGTTTGCAGCAGTCTTGGACTAGGTGTTGACAAAATCTATTAGTTCTCACTCTTTCAGTCTTTTGTTACTGGATTAGTGCTCCACAGGTTATCTGGTAGAGTTTTGAGTCTCTCCTCTACCACCTAGTGGATCTATCCACTCACCTCCCTGTGCATAACTATCATTTTTATTTTACTGTGGCCCCATTCACTGTTTCATGTGCATAACTTACTCGATGGAACATGCTACCACAATACGCTCTGAAGTCATTACTCTCCTATCCACCCAGACTTCTCACTGTGTCACCTGCTCTGTTCAACAATACAATTGCACCAGACATAAGAATAATGCTAGAGGGTGGAAACATACTCAACAGGGGATTATGCAACAGCTTTCACATCCTGACACCCGCCAACCCTCTGAGTTCCCACCTGCCTCCCCGGTTGGCTCTACTGGCATGGACCCACCAACAGGAGACTCCTTTGCAACTAAAAATGACATTCAAGACATGGACACTGAGTTACACTGAACACTTACAGTGAATTTTCACCAATTGTCAGTTGACCTTCGTAAGGAAATTTTCTCCCTCTCCAAACTCACTGCCGCTGTTGAAACTATGACTGATTTCAATACCAGGGGTTTACAAGAGGCCTCTCAGGATATTAATTTCCTCTATTGTGAACTTGAGTTTCTTAGAGATAGAAATGAAGTTCTGGAAAATAGAGAGATGAGGAACAACCTAAGAATCCAAAACATCCCTGAATCCGTAATGTCACAGGACATGGAATCATACTTGAAGCACCTCTTTCAGATGTTAGTCTCTACTCTCACTGAGCACTCCTTGCTTATCGAACATGCTCACAGGGCCCTTTGTCCCAAGCCAAAAGATGATGATTCACCATGGGACGTTGTTTCTAAATTCTTGTCATTTAAAATAAAAGATCAAATTGCCAATGCAAGTAGATCATCTCCTCACATTATCTTTGAAGGCAAAAAATTGCAGATCTTCCAGGACTTGGCCCCTTCCACCATTCTTAAATGCAAAGACCTCTGGGAAACTACCAAGACTCTGCTGGATCATGGCTACAAATACAAATGAGGTTTCTCTTTCCGTTTGATCGTGGAAGTAAATGGTTGTCCAGTGTCTGTAATATATCCAAAAGAAGGCAAGGAATTGATTCAAAGGCTCCATCTGACCGACACTGGGGCTGGTGTCTCCTCTCGTGACCGAGATAGGTCAACTACTTGAAAATTTGTCATGTGTGCTATGGCTTTATAATCTTTCTTTTGTATGTACCTGGCACTTGTAGCCCTTGGACTGGAAATGTGGGCTTCTCACCCTTGCCCTGACTTCAGGCACTAACTTGGTTTCTAGTACAAGCTCAACCAGAACACATGCCCTTGGTTCTTTTTGTTTAACTGTACCTGATAGGAAGGGGCTGGCGTGATGCTCTGATCTCTATACTAGTCTCCTACAATGCAAATGTTTCTCTTTCTGCAGTACCTTCATGTGTTTGTTATTTCTTCTTCATGCAGGTGTCACATCTATTGTGCAACCTCACAATAATTATTTTTATTTTCCAGGTGAATGGTATTATGCTTACTTGGCATCACTGTGGGATTTGTAAGAGAGCTTACCTAGTTGCCAGCTCTCATTATTTTTCATTGCTGTATTAATTCTATTTCACTCTCCCAATATTTAGGGCCCTACAAATCAACTCCCTTCTGGAGTTGTTCACTTTCCTCCCCTTTTACCATTGGGCACTACCTTTGTGAACCTTGGCTTTCTTTACTTGGAGCCAACTTGTTCACACTTCTCCTCCCATAACCCCCCTGCTCCGCTTTTATTAAAATTCATGCCATATTTAGGCATCACTAGTAGCAGTTTTATTTATATCTGTAACATCTAATTTCACCATGCCGATAAATGTACTGGGGAATGTACTGTATGGTTCTGGGGAATTAGGGGGTGGGAGCAGAGTATGAGGTGTGGTACGGAGGGGTACAATTTGGTGAAGTGGAGACTTAAAAATTAATAATAAAATAAACACTTGTGATGGGGAGGAGAAGTGGTGGAAAGTGATTTTATAATGGGAGCCTATGGACACGGGGGTGGTATGAGACACCCGCAAGGCATAATTTGTTAATGAAAAATGTAAATAGATTTTTATAAATAGTTTTTAAACTTTATTACATTAAAAAAAAAATCTGACCTGTTTTGCCAGTAAAAAAATCATCGGTTAAGTGGTTAATAATTTTTAAATAGCTATTATTTACATAATTTGATATAAAAAAAATGACAATTTTGTGGGCATTTTTTAAAAATATATCAGGCAGTTAAGTGTTTAATAAAAAAACATTAATCCTTATTAACTAAGGGCCTGATTCAGCATGGATCACAATTGCGATGGCAGCTGCAAAAATATGTTAATGCCTATCACAGCTCAGATAACATAGAGATACCCACTAATGCTTTCACACATCTGTAATACCTCACAGTCCTGTGTATACATCGGTAACATCGAAGCACATCAGCCCCTCATGCACAATTACAGCGGCTCTGACTCGTCGCAGAAATGACTCGTTGCATATAGTGAGTTTATACACACCCCTGCAACTGCGTTCAAACAGACAGGTGCACCTTCATTTCTGCAACCACTCCACCATCACCACCCCCAAATGCTCTTGGCTTTTAACTCACTCTGTGATGTATTCGTGTATGCATGCATAATCGCAATGTGATCGTCACCCATGTACAGTGCAGTGTATGCACAATGGCTAACAATTGCTCGATCGGCATATGCGGTTGCAATTGAGATCTGTGCTCAATCAGGCCCTAAATTTTCTCCACTCCTGTAGCAACCACACAGCAGTCCTCAGGTAGCAGCTGCCTGTCAGGCATTTCCTGCTGAGGGTGCTGCTGTTATTGAGGAGGGGGCAGAGCCATGCAGAGACAAAGGGGGAAAAGTGTGGCCATTGGAGCAGAGCATGACTTCTGTGAATGAATACCTGTGCTGGCCCAGCCCCCTACCTGCATTTACTGCTTTCCAGCATTACAACTGAGGCAGTTTTAATCCCTGATCCCCTGCTGGTGCCCCTTTCATCTGGGGCATAAGCCCAGACTTCTCCCCCTGAAATCACTGTGCTCCTGTGAGCAACTCTATCAGGAACTCAGAAATAGTTACATCTAGATACCGGAAAAGGAGCCTGATGGTAGCACATAGTTGAACCACATAGTTATTGTGTGTTTGATGGTAGTGTGGACTGTAAGTGCAGGAACTTTAAGATGAAACTATTGAATAAACAGTGAGAGAGCAGAGCAACAGAAGTCATCCATCCTGTCAATGGTACTTTAAATTCAGATATTAACCACATATTAGTTACATACAGGGTACCAGTGCTTGGCTGGTACAACATAGCATAGCAATTCTTATCTTGTACATATGCACAGTAAGCACTAACATATATGGTATATAATCAAGACAGAGATACAGTATACAGTAATGGCATGTTCCTTTGTCTAGAGAATATGGGGAAAAAGTCAAACCACTGTAATTAACCCACAATGCTTAGTGTCTTTACTATATTGTAATGCTTATTAATATAGACTGTGGCTCTACACAACATATAAGGTCTTAGGGGCCCACTGTACATTTAATACTAGTATTAGGTAAAAGCAGACACAGGAAAGTAGGCCTCAATTTATGTCTTGTCTGACCCTAAAGGTTGAGTTGACCATTCTCTGAAAATATGCACAGTCAAGAACTGTATGAATACATTCTCCTTTGCAAACCTCAATGGGGCCTGACTTGCATTGTATATAGAAATGTAATCAGTAATCCTTTGGTGATACACATGCAGCACTGAAGATTAGAATCTGATGACCTCACCCGAGTCAGTCTTATGATCTCCCACAGTCTTCACCAGAAATCCCAGCAATGAGGTATAAGCTATGCTGCCGAGAGAAGTCTCAGCCCTCTAGTCACCCTCTGTAGTAATTAGTTGGCAAGGCAGAAATTAGATCCAAGTAAAGTACCAGTAGGAAGCAGATATAAAGTTTATCATGTGTGATTAAGGTCAGGGACATTATCAGGCAGATGCAATTGTCGATCACATGAAAGTATATTGAAGAGCCTAGGATGATAGAACAGAATACTCTGGCACTGATATAGTTTACACAGTGAGCTTACAAAAAGGGCAGATTCAAATATAGTGCCAATAAAGATGTCAGCAATTTGATGATATACACTTTGAAAGTGTCCACAGAATTGTTCACCCTCCATTAGGTGACTAGAAAACTGCAGAACATTTATGGACAGAGAGGACAGAGACCTGGTGCTGTTACCAGTATGTTACTGACAGGGGTCCTCATATGAAACACTACACAGTGCATTCCTTGGACCTATATAGGTACATAGATTAAATAAATTACATACAAGTGGTCCAAAATGTAATTTTCCAGTACCTTAAAACATACTGTACAGTCACCTCAATACCTCCAGATAGTTGTGGCCCATTAGATATTACTGTACCTCCCTTTAATTGGAAACTACAGAATCCAAACTATCTGATATAATAAACTATACAAAATATTTTTAAAAATGTGATTTTTTTTTGAAGTCTTAATTGGTTAAAAAATATTTTCCTCTTGACCATACCTCTTATTAAAATGTAAAAAAAAAACATATTTTACAGTATTTCATATTCTGGGTATTCTGAAATAGAACAAATGAATGGAAATTATAATCATATTTTTACTTAATTAACAATTTAAAGCCCTTGAGGGGTAAAATGAATCTGTATCCTAGTTTACTGGAAGGTACTAATAACTTAATGTTATTTATAAAATTCCACACTATGGGCCTGATTCAGACCCACTTGCGAGCGCTCACAAGCGGGTTGATGGTGGGCCATTGCGCATGTACGGTGCGGGCAACGCGCGTGCGCAAGCCTTGGAGTGAGTGAGAAATCACTCACTCCGGGGCTCACTACAAGACGGGGCAGCTGTCAATGTTGATCGATAGCTCACCCCATTTTGTAGGTGGGGAGGGTGGGTGGCTGCACAATTGGAGGCGTTCCCAAGGGAATGCTTGCCATTTGTGGGCAGCCCTACTGACATCACTAGTGATGTTAGTAGTGGACTTCCTGCTCTATTAGAGCAGGAAGTCCACTCAGGCTTGCGAGATCTGAGACCCTACCACAGGGTCTCCTCGCAAGACCGGTTGTCGCGATAATCGTGACCATTGCCAGGCCAGGTGCACATGCTGTGGGTGGTCACCCACAGCTGTGTGAGCGGCCTGGAGGCTGGTAAAAAAAAATATAGGGACGCCCTGATTCTGAGCGAGCGCACGCAGATAGCGTGCACCTCCGAATCAGGCCCTTTATTCCAATTTTA
This sequence comes from Taudactylus pleione, assembly GCA_031769625.1. Taxonomy (NCBI): domain Eukaryota; kingdom Metazoa; phylum Chordata; class Amphibia; order Anura; family Myobatrachidae; genus Taudactylus; species Taudactylus pleione. The sequence goes on along the minus strand of JAUIMM010001311.1, from coordinate 9,879,178 downwards.
TTCAGGAACCAAAAAAGTTGATGTGTTATCGTGATTCACTTTCAAATGATCTTGGCCTTCTTTTTAGATCTTAATCAGTGAAACTGTTATAGTTTGCCATGTGTATCTAATATAGGGGAAACAAAATCACTGTATTCATGAGATGAATTTAAAAAAAAATGGAGAAATCCTTCTAGCAAAATTGGGACAGTTATTATAAGTGAACTTGGTCTATCTCAGGAAATATTCTATTCAGAAATATTCAGAGGTTTATTTCCTGTTAACAATCTTTTATGCTTTCATTGCCCAGTAGTCAGATGATAAACTATGGGCAAAGAAAAATATCTGTACCTACTGTAAGTCATAACAGAATGCCTTCCGATTTCTAGTCTTTGTATATAGATTATCCCAGCAAACTTTTCTGCTAGCATACAGTATTAAATGGATTTGTACTACCAGTTGTAGACTAATAGCAACAACTAATACAGTTGGTAAGATTTAATTAGCCGTGGGACTAACCTTGCAGCTGTAGCACTGACCTGAGCTACTCGATTACTGCTACCCCACGCAATAAGCCCCAGAGGATTTACCGCACAGGGTAACTCCATCGCTCCGAGCACTTAACCCGGGTGCTCTGCGTGAACATTAGCCACAGGCTTACCGCACATGGAAATTGGCAAATAATTGAATAGCTCTGGCTGTTAAACACAGGATCTGCAGCCATGCAGAAAGTCCTGCAGCTAATTGAATCTGCTCCATAGAATTTTTGGGTGAGCATTGGGGTTGTGCCTAGTCCTTATTAGCAATATTGTTTTCAGGGAATTATCAGAATATTTTAAGGAAATTAGTATTCTTGAGAAGGCTACAAGACAGAACATCTATTTTAAAAGTTTTTCTATGGTTGATGTTACTGCTCACAGTGCTGGTATCTTCTGCTCTATTCCATTCCAGGCCCTACAGTATTTGTGTGAATTTTGTAGGTCCTCTCCATGTTTTCATGGGTTTCTTCCTGGTACTCAATACTGATAGATAATTGACTCCTGACAAAAATGTATCCTAGTGTGTTGTGTGTGTTTGGAAGGGAATTTTGGCTGTAAGCTGATGTGTATGTTTACTTAGAATAATAACCTGCCCTTTGAAATAATATATAGTGCTTTGAGTCCTATTGAGATAAAAACTCTATACAAATAAAGAATTATCTGGCATAATATTTTTTTTATATTAGAGTTTGTTATGTCCACCTTACCATTACTATCATGACATGTGCTCTGGATCATACGGCCCACCAAGAACCACTGCAGTCTGTCTGACCCAAAATTCAATATGTAGTCCTTATCCTTGTGTATCAATGCCTATTTCCCTATAGATTGTTGAGCAGGGCCCTCTTACCGCTTTGTCTATTTGTTTTCACCCAGTCTTGTTCTATTTTTGTTCTACAGATGTGTTCATAGTAGGCTTTGCTACAAAAAATACCCCTCTGTCTCATGTCACAGTATTGAATATAGTAGTGTGCCATGTTATAGGCCATTCATAATGTGTGACATCCCATAAAACATGCCTTTTGGACTGAAAGAAATATGCAAGAAAATAGCACTTTCAATTCCACAAAATATGCACAAAACTAGAAAAAATGTAGCATATTATTAGCCAAAAAGAAACATATTATTAGTGAAAAAGTAGCAAAGAGCATTTAGCCTAATCAACATTTACGTCTATACATAAGACTAACAATGCAGCTGAAAAATAATGTCATAGAGTACATATAATACAATAATCTATGACATACATGACAAACAATGTACAGTATGACATAATTTTCCACTTTTAGATGCATTTTCAGTCTTCTGTAGAGTCAGTAATGTTTTTACGCTCTTTACAACTTTTTCACTAATATGATGCTTCATTTTTCCTAATATTAAGCTACTTTCTTGCTGATATTAAGCTACCTTTAGGAAAATAAATGTGTGAATTCCATGCAATTGAGAATGCTATGTTAAGAACAGAACAGTAGTGATGACAGTGTGAAAATACTATGCATGCACAAAACCTAGGTACAACATCTGTCTACAGTAGGTAGAAGATCTTTAGTTGAGCTATGACTGAAGTGAGGACTTTCTCTTAAGCTTTGTCTGGGATGATGTCTTCTAATTGAGCTACAATATGATTATGGTAAGGACTTTCAATGTGACAAAACTATATCAGTGCTAAGACTTTTTGAAAAACATTAAGAATTAGATAGTAAACCCCATGATGTACTGTAGCATGTTTTAAGTTGAAATAAAGGGGGTGCAATAGGGTCTGTGGACCTGATTCAGAGATGTACTCAAACTCAATGGTTTGCGTACATCTCTGATGGTGGAGGACTGTGCAAGGGGAGGGGGTGTCGACCAAGTCCATTTTACAAAATGGGGGCATGTTGCCGAGTTTAGTAGACGTGCTGAGGCCAAGGTCTGTGTCTTCCGATGCAAATTTCTTAGCCTTGGCTGAGGAGCTCCAGCAGCTTGTCTGATGCTGGCAGGAGGCATCTTTTGTCCTAAGACACTTCCTGCTGCATTAGCATATTTAAAATTGCTGCTGAATCCAAAGATGCAGCAGCAAAATGTTATGTCTAAATTATGATTTGGGTTTTTTCATGTCATGAGATCTAATAAATACTGATAAATGGTTACCATATATGTTGCAATTAAGAGATCAAGATGTCAATAATGCTCTGATGCCTTCACCTGTTCATTTCTTGTATTGAACTCTCATTGCGGGAAGATATCTGTGCCCCCATGCGCTGGTTTTCTTCCAACAGGGGAGACACTGTTTGTGCTTTTGCAAACAGCAGATTCAATCTCTTTTCTATACCTCCTAGCAGGGTCTCCTAGCTCTCTTACTCATCAGTTTACTACTTAGGGCCATATTCAATTAGATGCGAAAAGTCCATTGCCGGACTTTTTGTCAACATCGGAGGTTTTGGGTGTAAGAAAGTATCATTCTTGTCCTCGCATATCCGCGTATTCAATTCCAAATCGTCAAAAATGGGACCCGGCAAAAACGATGTGAGTGAAAAGTGCTGTAATTTTTGGGGAAATCAGCCTGACACCCCCCTAAAGCTGCTGTGACATGGGGGTTCACTATGGGTACCCCCGAATAGCCCTGCTGAAGGTATTTTGGGTCTTTAAATGGTGTCAGTAGGTGCTGTTTAGCGTCTTTGAAATAGTAATGCAGAATAGCATTTAACAAGTTTTTTATGGAAAAATGAGTACTCCCAGCAAATTTGGGGAACATGAAAATGGGTGCAAGCATATTTTAAAGTGGCTAATGTGAACTTTAAAAAATTGTGAAAAATCCACCTGCCGAAACCACCTGCAATAAAAAAAAAACACCTGTGGCATACTAGGGGACCCCCCCTGATACTATTTCACTAGTTTAGAAGTTTGTCCCCAACTTTGTTTTTTTTTTGCCCCCTAACCGAAAGTACTTTTTTGGGGTGTCCTGGGTAACTTTTTAAAACATTTTTGACACAGTCCAAGGGGTGCTGGGTGGTTTCTGGAAGTATGTACCCTAAAACCCCAATTCTGCACTTTTTTCCAACACCTATACATAGGTGATACTTTTTCACAGGGTTCGAACCATTGACTTTCCACACCGGTGAAAAGTAGGAAAAATTGAATACGGGGATACAGTAATTCCAGATTGGCGAAAATGACATCATCGGCTAAAAAGTTTCGCAGAAAACGTCTTTTTGCCGGCAATTGTATATGGCCCTTAGTATGAGTACACAGGTGAGAAGCAGATGCAGGACGACTGTCATTGGACCCTGCTAATATTCATTTCACCTTCACAACCATCACGATTTTTACATCTCCAATATCCATATAATTTTGTGTAAATTGTACCTTAACAAAAATGAGGACAGTATTGAAACTAGTGATTCCTATTTGTTAAGGTCATATGTAGAACAGAAAATGAGTAATTTGTGGAAAATATGTGATATATGAAGGTATAATTGCTTTGCACACTTTAGAGCAGACAAGCAGACATGTGGAAATGACATTTGTATTAAATAACGAAATATCAACGTGTAGATTTATCTTTGAATCACTACATGCAATGTTCTATAACAAATGTTTGTATAAACTGATTGCAAATTTAGGTAGAGAACAATTGATATTACATGGTATAAGAATATATGTAGCCCATATGTGATAAACTACCAAAGTGAAGTCACAGTTGTAAATCCCTCCCTTCCTCTTTTTATCTGATGTTTAAGGTCAATTATGACCCATACCTACCCAAATCTATTGCCTGATACATGGATACCTATTGTGCATAAGTTAATGTCAGAACCGAATAGAGATCATATCAACCTATATTACAATAAAGAACACAGCAGTGGGTACTGATAGAGATATACCTATCAGAATTGTAGCTATTTAGTTAAAATAAAAGGGAAATAAAATTTAGGTTGTCTTAGATTGCCTTGTATATTTTCACCCGATAACACCCATTAGGCTCCTTTCTGGGTATATATGGAATTTTAATCCAAAATTATGACACATTAAGATAAATATATACGTTAAATGTGGCTATACAATAATTAACACATTATTAAGGACCTTTTATAACTTATTTCTTATACTAATTTTATTTTGACTCATGATTGCTAGAGGGACATATTTTAAAAATGAGAATAAAAGTTATATTTTAACAATCAAATATTTACAAAGAGTGCCCCACAAAAAGACTCATCCTCTCTTCTTTAATAATGCATGTTCCTTGTATACTTGACTAGGGAGCACCACCAACTTGAGAGATTCAACTGGAGTTTGCTGTATATAAAGGCTTATTTAGCAAAATGTTGGTAATTAATAATATCTACTCATATAACAGTAGAAGTTTCTGAGAGGAATCTGACTTCCTATTCTGGGTTACTAGCAATGCTATTAGCGTTCATTTCTGAATCAGCCTCTGAGTTAGTGCCAACTTTCCTGTAATTTTGGCATGGGATCTAAAGCAACAAATTTATTTATAGGCAAAACCACTTTAAATCCCAAAGTAAATTGCACCGAATTTGAACCCTATTACATTCCCTCTAAGTAGTCTCTTCACTGCCTTGGACAAAAGGAAACTGATGATGTATCAGAACTCTCCTCTCCATTTCTTGAATATCTAATATTGGTTCTTGTCCTCCTGAACCCAGATAGATATTATCTATTAAAACAGCCCAACATGTTCTCTGACTTTATTTCACAGTCTCCAGTATAGACCTTATAGTGAGGATTTTCCTAAATGGTTAAGAGAATACTCTATGACATGCCTATTAAATATCTTAGCAAATTTCATGTGAGAGAGACAGAGATAAATCTGTTACTCCTCAAAATCAATACTGTATTTCTTAAATTGCAAGTTAAATACTTGATTATTAACTCACTTTCTCTTAGAACACTCTAACGCTTTGCAGAGTAAATGTGTTAGTCTGCAGTAGCATCATCAAGTTTGGTTTATTGTGCTTTTACTCATTCAACTCTCTAAGAATTTAATTTTAGTTTGAAGGTTAGTATGGCTGAAAGTGTTAAACAGTATTAGAATTCTGGATAGAGTGCCTAAACCAATGAAGTTCAGTTAATAAAGTATAAGGCAGATGAGAGGCAGGAATGTGAAACTGAACATATATATGAGCAAATGAAGTGTATTATTTAGCCAAATATTTTTCTATAGATAAAAGAACCATATAGCTGGGTGCAAGTCAATCAATGTGATTACTTATAATGAAAAAATATACATGTAAAAATAGAGAGTGGGAGAGATCTATTCTTGCACTTGTTTGTCTCATGGTCCTTTTTTCTATTAATAAATATTTTTGTTATGTAGGTCTCTAACATACTAACTGGCAAAATCTAGGTGAGGGTTCATGGCAGTTTTTTTCAATAATATTTTTATTTTACCAGACTTCTGTCCTACTGTATGGATACTTTCTTCCACCTCTTTTATGAGAGAGACTATAGCTGTATAAGAGATGCCATATGATTCTTCATGTTTCCCTAGCCAGTTCTCTCCTTATGCAGTTGCTATATTTTTGACAAATTCAAATACGCTCCATACTCTACAATAATGAAAAAAGGGTTATAAATCTTGTGCCAAATTTGTTTCAGCCAAAGCAATGTGTCTTGATCCATAATTAAATGGACATTGTACACTCAGATACACCAAATGTTCATCAGTTGGAGAATATGGAACAAAATCATATAAAAATTGTATTAGAAAATTCATTTTGATTGGTAGTCACTGTAGCACACCCTGAGTGCAGGTTAAAAGCATGCAGGTGCATGCCCCACAGAGAACTAACTCCACAAAGGTGAAAATAAGAAAACTTTCAATCACAAATGTGTAAACCACAAAGTAGCAGAATGCTTACTTTAAGCTTACATAAACATGGTACTTTATGAACATGTACGGGTTTCTTTAAACACAAATCCAAATCTCCTTATATGTACACCTTAGGACTCAGGGTTATAAATAATGCTCCCACTAAGGCTTACTTCTAATCAGCAAGAACATGCACATCTGGGTTTCCTTTCCTCCATTTAAATGATTAATATAGAGTAGAGCTCATACAAAAAAGGAAAACATCTCTCATTGTGTAGATTCCTTTTAAAACTCTATAATATCACAATTTATGAATATAAAAAACAGAAATGGCATCCGTACCACAAAGCTGAAAATATATTGGATCAGCATGGAACAGCACAAAAGATGAAAACCCGGGTATTTCTATACTTGCAACTGTTCTTGAAGATTTAAAAAAAAAAAGAAGAAAAAATTATCGATGTTCGAAAGCTCATTGTCCCCTTCCAGGTCTCGAACCCAGGATGTCCACTCTGCAAGGCGCTCACCCAATCCTCTAGCCCACACACGGAGCCATAAGGAGACCCACACCTGTGGTGTATTTGATGTGACGTGTGGTAAATTACAGCAAGCAATGTGTACAATTCAATAGTGGGCTCAGCATGCGGTGGCATTGAATAGAGGCAATTATGGTGGTGGATGGTCTTGACCCATACAATGAGCTCAGTGAGGTTGAATAGTAATGCATGATGGTGGGGGGAGATGGTGAAGGGACTTGGGTGGCCATACACAGAGCAGAAAGGAGGAGGGAAGTGCAGAGTACTGTGTTTTAAAACTATTGAACCTGACATGATCTCTCTTTATGAAACACTTCCCGAGCATCATATGGATGGCCCTGTAATGTGTACAATACAATATCTACTGCATAGAGGTTTAGCATAAAATGCTGCTGGGTGGTATACAGTAGCAGAGAAATGCCAGGTGGTGGGTAGTTGAGGGCAATCTATTGAGTTCAGTAGACTTGCATATGAATACTGAAGTTCAATTGCTCAGTCTTTATGCAATACTGGGTGTGCATCTTCTGGTCAACACAGATACCTGTATGTATTTGTATAAATGACAGAACTCTCACACCAAGTGATTTATTTCTAATCCTGTAGTGAAGATTAAAAAAAAAGAAGAAAATATCAATGTTCAAAATGCCATTGTCCCCTTCCAGGTCTCAAACCCAGGGTGCCCACTCTGCAAGGTGCTCACCCAAACCCCTATCCCACACACACCAGCCATATTGAGATCTGCACCTGTCGTGTATTTGATGTGACATGTGCGAATTACAGCAGGCAATGTGTACAATGTCAATAGCGGGCTCAGCATGTGGCGACATTGAATAGAAGTGAGTGAACCTGACATGATCTCTCGTCTATAGCAGTTTACTGTAGTCTTGAAACAAAGTGATAATTTCAAGCATGAGGAGTCACTGTTTTCACTGCCTGAACGTGATTGGCCAGCCTCTCATGGATTACCATGCACTGCTACAGTATAGTATTCAGTACTGTAAGTTTCATCCATGATTATATACCACTAGTACTGTAGGCAATAATCCCAATGTTTCGATCCCATGTTGGACCTTTATCAAAATGGAATAACATCACTGATGCCACTAATACCTTTCCTCTTCTTACCCCTCCCCTCCCCATAATTTACAAAATCAAAACTTTTTGTCATCAAAAAGAGGCTCCTACTACCAGTACTTTTTCAGTACTTTTATAGGTTTATAACTGTATGCTTACTGTTTTCAGATACCAGCTTTATAATAGATGATATTTTGTTAGTTATCCACTAGCCACTCACAATAGTATTTTTTATTGCCAATTTTTGTTCGTGTTTCTTAGTACAAGATGCAACTCCACTGCTTTGTGACATCTGTTTATACTCTACTATATATAGTAAAAAAATAAGTGTTTTTTAAAATTGTTTCTGTTCAGTGCTGGAGGGATCTGAAATTAAAAGGGAAAAAGGGTACCACACATTTCTTATTTGTGTACCACAAAGATGTGAAAAAAGTGCTTTTTGAAAAGTATTTTGTGTTCTCTTCTCTTTTTCCTCTATAAGGTTCAATCGATTAGATAGTGATACCTTAAATTGTTGTAATTAGGAAAGAAACATACCATAATAATGGGATATTGTTGAATTATTTAGTTTAGTACCTTTAAAAGCAGTATATGGGAAAGATTCCTGGACTGCACACCATGAATATATATAACGGGAGGTGCTACCTGATGAAACTAATTGCAGGCACAGAAACAGACAAATCTCAGATGCACAACTCCAAATTATTGATAATATATAAATGCAATAAAATGTTGCAATCAATAGAGGTTTTTAGCATAATCATGGCCAAGGTTATGGGCTTACCCACCATATCCAGGTAACCCCCTAGGGTAGGTCCCTAACATACTAGGTGATCAAATCCAGAGCACAGGACCACCCAAACCAGCCCAGCTAAGCTTCCCCAGGGCACCGCCATAGTAAGAAAAGTGCAGTGTAAAGTGATAGTAAAGAGCAGCCACAGCTGCATATAAAGAATGAAAATAAAAAAGTGAAGTACATGTATATTAAACAAACAGTGAAGGGTTAAAATGTGTTATAAAAGAAAAATGTGTTATAATGCGGTACCCTGAAACAGATCAACCAATTAACCTTTAAAATGGGTAAATAAGCATTTATACAGTATGTAACACCAGAGTCAACTCACATATCCTTATGGACCTCCCTGATACTTCAGAGCTTTTGACGTGTACCTAAAAATAGATATAATTGCCAATAATGTGATATTGTATAACAAATAATTTTATTAATTAAGAAGGACAAAAGTTACCCAAAAATGAAAAAAATTCAATTTGAATTTATATGATATCCTCAAGAATAAACAATCAAATGAGCAGTCCTTGGCCAGTGGAAAGCTCATAAGATGGTATCACTGTAGAGTTATCAGGTGGTAGGTTCTCCATGTGTGTCATCTGTTGTACAGACTTCCTCAGGTGGTGTGTCATCAACAGGTAAGATAACGAAGTACAGAACACAATCCAGATATATAATAAAAATAAAAATACTAAAAAACCAGCCACAACAGTTATGTTCTAGATAGAAGACTAGGAACTACATCTTACTTAGGCACTTGGTCAGTGCTGAAGAAAAAACACTATCCGTTCACTTACAGAATAAGACTAGCCATAGCAATAGATAAGTTACACAAACACAATAAAACTAGCTACACAAAACTGCTACACACAAAACAAACTACTAAAACTACTACATCACAGTAACCTAAGTCATTAGATATCTTAAACTTGTTGAGTTTTTGAAGTCTTTCTTGAGGGATTGGAGATGAGAGCTATTTGTTTGAGTATTCAAAACAAACCTGATCCTTTCTAAGTGTAATTGTTTTTGATTCACTAAAAGTATCTTTAGGTAGTAGGAAGTGCCTTATAGTATATTGTGAATTGGTCAAAGTCTATTGGAATTAATGGTTTGAATTAAGGGCCTGATTCAGACCTGCTCACTAGGCTGCATTCGCATGCAGCCAGATGATTTTTTGCAATCTGCACATGCATACATATCGCAGTGCACGTGCATGAACCAGTTCATGCAATCGGGAAGCGTTCACTCGCTGCACATAGACAGCCCAGCTGTATGAGTGAAAGGACAAGCCATTTGTGGGTGGTGACAGCGGTTGGTTGGTGAATATGGGGGAGTGGTGGTGAAAATGCAGGCATGCCCGAGCGTCTTAAGGCCATTTCAGAGGCTTGCATAATTAAGAAGCAGCATCATAGTACAAATCACTTGGTTGAAAATTACACGGAATCACTCGCATTCCTTGCGGTAGGTTTTGGTCTGCCACAAGAGCTGCGATCTCTTCCGATGGTACTCGATGTTACCGATAGTTGCATACACTTCCTGGAGATGATGTGCACAAGTGGGCGTATTAAGACATAGTGGGCATGCTAATGCCTTACTGTTCGATCACGGATTTGCATTTTTTCGCTGCGTGCGAACACATCTAGTGAGCGGGTCTGAATTGAGCCCTAAATCCAGAAAGACACTTTTTTTTTAATCACAAATGGCAAGGTAGTTACTGTGCTTGTTTCATTTTACCTTTGCTATGTCAATGGACACACTTCCAACCATCTTCCTATAGTCTTTATAATTTACTCCTTGACCTTGCCATTGCAATCTTTTGCAATATATTGAAAAGTTGCTAACAGACCAGTAGTTTATTGACAATGCCAGTGACTTGCTATTTTTTTCTTGCTACAGTACTTAGGTCCTGTAACTGAACACTTAAAGTGCACATTGCTTTGTATTTGAAATGGTATCTATATTTTGTTTTCATGTGTCATTGTTTTGTTTGATTTAAAAGTTGAAGCCTCATGCAAATTACTAGGTGATCTGACTATTAAACATGTATATATTTGCCTTTGGATATTACTATTTGTTCCTTATTACTAGTTTGTTCTATGTTGATTTTGTGCCAATGTGGACATTCTTCTGGGAAAATAAGATTAGAGGCTTGGATATGTGATTCTTACAGATTTGGATATAAGACAAAATATAATATCCTCTGTCTGGAAAGGATAAAATCACAGGTTTGGGATTTTGTTCTGTTTTAGATGTGAGAACTTCAGAAAGGAATATTCCCTGTAGGGAAAATATCCCTGCAAACACTTTCAGAATAAAAATTCATGTTTGAAAGTAATAAGAAAGCAAATATGTTTTCAGTACAGGAAAACCTGTTGGAATAAATTAATAAGAATCCTTATGAATAAAAGACAAAATAAATAAATACGTGTTGCTAAATAGTGAAAGAGTAATAAAACAGATGCTGGTTGTTCATACACATCTGTCAAATCTTAAGTTTTGCAGAATACAAATTGTTTTGTTCCGCTGTTATACTAGACATACATTGTATGCAATTCACGTGTTTTAATCATTGTCAAGACACTATTTGCACTTGTGTACTCAATATGACAATTCATTTCATTATATTGTGTATAAAAAGGGCAATTTGACTTTATTAGCTTGAAGCTGCATCTCGTTGCATTAATTTGGTGTAAATATATACATACTAATACACCTGACATACCACTGGTATAAATACTAGCTGGGTGCATTTTAAGATGTATCTGCCACAACATACACATGTAACTGCAATTTTGTATATGAATTGCTCTGAATATTAATGAAGCAAACCCCCAAAATGTATTGTGGGGTCCTAAATGGTAAACTTAAAGTAAAGTATAACACTCCCTCTTTATTTTACCACAGATCAAAAGTGGCATAAAAGTTACAAAATAGGTTTCAATACTTTGGAAATAATACAGGATATAACGGTGGATGAGTATGGTTCATCTTGAAAGACTAAGTGTTCCACAGCCCATGTGGTGACAGGGAGACAATGACAGGTCACTGTAGGCTGCTACCACAGCCTTTCCTAGATAATTTACTGTTTTGGCACCCTTTTTAATTGGGGCCAGCTCTGATGCATCCAGTTATTTATAAAGTTGCCCTCACTCCCATTGGGTGAAAAAAAATGTTTTTATTTTAAAACAATGGAAAGGCCAAAAAAAGAGTACATAATAAAATTAATTAAAGTGGCCTATTATGCCATTAGTGGGGTAATTTTTGGTCAGGACGTGCTTCGGGGTGTGGTGGTATTTGGGATGTGTAAGTATGGTCAGGTGGGGGGAAGGGAAAGTGGGGTTGGTGCTGCAATGTGAAGTAGGAGTACCTGATCCTACTTGTGGAATAATGTGATAAAGAGAGGGGGTTACGTGTGCTCCTGGGTTGTGTGTGGATGGTCAGGGAGGGGGGCATGAGAGAGAGGGAAGTTGGAGGGAGGGGGTGGTGAGTGTGTGCTGTGGTAAGTATGTTGTAGTGAGGGATAAGGAATACACTGGGTGGGTGAATAGAAGGTAACAAAATTAATTTTTGCTTGTAATTGAATGTGTTAATAATTCTTCTTTTTGATTGGAGGCACAGTGCTCCTTGGGGGTCATTGTGTGTGGCGGGTGGGACTCTGGTGCCCCTGGATTGTTCGTGGGAGCATATGGTTGCCCAATATGGTGGTAGAGGGGATGAGCAGGTGCAGTCCACTGTTTGGGAAGTGGGTAAACCCTTTCATGGGGCTCCTTGACATGTGATCCTTACTACTGCATGTTCCCTTGCTGAACCTATAGTCTACAGACTTGAGAACTGGAATGCCCTTGTATGTGGTGAACAGGAGTTGTCTCCAGTTGGTGGCGTCCCGTACTGGTGAGGAGGGGTGATGCTTACCTACCAGTAGGTGCCAGGTGTCCATGACAGGGAGTGGCTCTCTCAAAGTCCAGTTGGTGCCACTATTGCCTGTTTAGCTGATGTGAGTCTTCCACGTGCCCATGAAGGAGATTGTCCTGTTGGCTGTGTGTTGTCACCCTTGATGCGAGTGTGCCGCAACATTGAGTGGAGAGCCGGCTGTTGGTGCTTGCTTGACCTAGCAAGCCTGGTGGGGTGTGGGCAATGCGTCGATGTTGGTTGAACCACGAGAGCAGCACTGATGGCAGAGGGCAGAGCCCTATGTGGTAGGGGTACGGATGTCCCATGTATGCATCGATGCTGCAGCTGGCAGGTTGATGGGATGCCGGGTGTGCACACTGCTGAAGGCCTTGGGTGGCTGGGCGGTCCAGCAAGTTGGAGTTCAGGTACAAGGTTTTGGTGAGTGCAGGGATCTCCGTTGTGTGCGCTGCTGCCACCGCTGGTGGGTTGCTGGGATGCTGGGTGTGCACGCCACTTATGGCCACATGTGGGTGGGCAGTCCGGCAAGTGGGAGTTCTGGGACAACGTTTTTGGTAATTGTAGAGATCTCCAATGCGTTTCGGCCTGTTGGCCTTTCACAAGGAGTTACTGAGCAGTGGTTAGAGCTGTCTTTTAAATGTGGTGTCTTGGTTGCCAGTCCATCATGTTTCATTGGTGGGCCAATCAGGGAGCAGGTGGGAGTGAAACAATGGGTGTGAGTGATTGGTGTTGGAGGGGGTGGCAAGTATCCAATGGGATGGAAGAGGTGTGTGGGTGTGCGGGTGTGTGTGAGGTTGCTGGAAACCATGGTTACCAGCTTCCGTATGTGTGTGTGTGATGATATTGCTGGGTGATTAACTATGTGATGTGACTTATTGTGTGTGGGAGCTGGGAGGGGGTGATGTGTATGTGGCTATATGGGTATGGGTAAGTGTGAAGAACTGGGTAGGTGTGTGGGACTGGGTTAACATAGACATATGGTGTATCAGAGTGCATCAGGATTTGGCAGGGGTGTATTTAGGGTGACTCAGTGAAGAGTGGATGACGTGGTTTGCTTGTGTGTGGTATGTGCTTGGATCTGGACCATGGTTGTGGGGAGTGTGTATGTGTGTGACTTATGGGGCAGATGGATGCAAACAACAGACATAATTGGACTGTGATCACACTAATGGACCATGTTGTTTCTGTATTTGGCAGCTATGTGCTATGGCAGTGTTGGGTGTGACAGTGGTGACGGGTGTCTGTGTGTGTGGTGTATGTGTCTCTATGGCTATTTGTATTTGTTGTGGGTGTGTCTGATGTGTTTGTCACGTGAGTATCCGTGTGTGTCTGTGGCAGTAGTGCAGGTTGGTCGCATACTGTCATCAGTGATGTGGGGGTTGTGTGTGGTCTGTTGGGTTAGGTTGGGGGGGTCTGTAGGGTTGGTATCTGAGGTGTTTAGGGGTTGTGAAGTCTTTTGTTTGGATTTTTGAAATGTGCCTGATTCGGGAGGGGTGCATGCTGTGGTTCTGGTGGGGATGGGGGAGGAGGGTGGGGTGGTTGAAGGTGGTGGTTGTGTGTCACAGGATGTGCTGACTGCGGGTGGTTGATGTGGCTGCTAGTGGATTGGAAGATGTTGGTGTGGGGAGGGTTTGGGAAGGGGAGGGGCTGGTGGTGTTGCATATTGGGGGTTGGGGGTGTGGAGGGGTTGTGTTTGGTTGTGGGAGTAGGGGACAGCTAAAGTGATCCTCTGGGGCTGTTATTGGGGGTGAGAGTATTAATGTGTAAGAGCCTATGTTGTTTTATTTGGAAATAATGGATTTAATTTCATTATGTATGTTAAGGCGGTGTGGTGTGAATGTGCACAAGGTAAACATCCACTTTAGTTCTTCTTTGTTGAGTCATTTGGTTATGTCGCCCCCTCTTCAGTTCTTACTGATGGTTTTGATACCTGTGAATGTGATGTCTTTGGGGTTGCTTTGGTGTTTTTCCAGGAAATGTAGTGGACATTGTGGTTTTCGGTTTTGTTTGTGATGTTCGTGAGGTGTTCAGCTATACTGGTTTTGAGGGGCCTAATGGTTCTGCCTACATACTGTTGGTTGCATGTACATTGTAATACTGTAGACAGATGATGTGGCTGGTTTTACAGGAAATGTGTTCCTTGATCATGTATTCTCTGCCTGTATTGGTCAAAGTGAATGTGGTGATGGGTTTTGTGCTCCTGTATCCTAAAGTGTGGCAATTGCTACATGTGCCGCAGTGATAGAAACCCTGTTTCACAGATTTGTTGCTCAGTAGGTGGTGGGATATGGTTGGAGACTAATTTGTTTTTGATGTCTGGTGCCTTTCTGTAGGTTATTTTGGGGTATGTTGGGAGTGTCTCTGTAAGTGTTTCATCATTTAGAAGCAGATTCCAGTGTTTGTGTAAGATATGTTTAATATGTCTTGCATTGGTATTGTATTGTGTAATAAATGGAATTGTGGTTTTCTTTGTTTTCTTTGTATGTGAGTAGTTGTCTTCTGTCTTCATTGCCTATCTTCTGTAGTGTGTTTTGTAGTGAATTGGTGTCATATTTTTTCTTTGTAAATTGTGTTTTTAGTTTCTCTCCTTGTTCATAGTAGTCATTGAGTTTTGTACAGTTCTGTCTTAAGCATTTAAATTGGCCTAGTGGGATTTTCTGGAGCCAGTTGGGGTAGTGACCACTGTCTAACAGGATGAAGCTGTTGATGTCAAACTGTTTGTGGTAAGTTTTCATCTTGATCTGTTGTTGTTCAATGAAGATATGTAGGTCGAGGAAGTTTGTGCCTGACTAGCTGTATTGGGATGTGAAGTGGAGATTTCTGTCATTTGTTGATGTATGTTAGGAAGTCTTTGAGGGTGTGTCTAAGGGTCCTTTCCAGATGCAGAATTTCTCATCTATGTATCTTGTCCAGAGGACTAGATATGTCCCCCAGTCATGCCCCGACCAGATGTGGGACTCTTGACATCTGCTCAAGGAAAGGTTGGCATAATTGGGGGCAAATCTAGTCCCCATAGCAGTCCCTGTCTTCAGTCTGAAAAAAGTCACCTTCGAAACCAGAAGTAGTTGTGTGTTAGTATGTAGTCAATACTTGTCAAGATGAACTGAATCTGTAGGGGATCTAGTGTGTGGTCTCTTTCTAAGAAGTGTTGTATGCTTTCAAGTCCTTGTGTGTGGTCAATGATGCTGTATACAGATGTGACGTCACTTGTCACCAACCAGTGGTCATCACCTTAAGTGACTCTTTCCAGTATTTTGAGTATGTGTGTAGTGTCTTGTAGATATGATTGTTGTTGTTTGACGTATGGTTGCAAAAGGTGGTCTATGTATTTTGATAGGTTAGCTGTCATGGAGTTGATGCTGGATATTATGGGTCTGCCAGGGGTGTTGGTGGTGTTTTTTTGTATTTTGGGGAGGTAATAGCAGACGGGGATGATGGGGTGTGGGTTGTGTATGAAGTTGTGTTATTGTTTCGTCAGGATGCTGTCTTTGAGGCCTCTTTTGAGTATGCCATTCAGTTTGCTGTGGTATATCTGGGTTGGGTCCTGTCTTAGTGTCTCGTATGTGTGCTCATCTTGTAATAGTCTCTGTGATTCTGCTATGTAGTCTGATCTGTTTAACATTATGAGATCCTGGTTTTGTTGTAGTTTCTTGAGTGTCCTCTGTTAGTTTGCGTTCAGGTTTTTGATGGGTTTTTATGGTGTGGGTATCTTATTGATGTGTCACGATATGTACTGGAAGGCAGCTGGTCTTAACGTAGTATGACTCATGAGGTGAGTGGGTACACAGAGGGCAAGGTGCCACTGAAGGTATGCGGACTATACTCAGCGACTGGGGTTGGTTGGTCCACAGCGGGTAGCGGGTACAGGTGGCCAGCTGGTATGCAGAACTGGTGAGGTACAGAGCTGAGAAGTGGTAACACTGAGACACTCTGGAACTGCAGCAAGTATGGAGCAAGAGAGCACAGGAACTAGCTCACAGCTATGCTGTGATAAACGTTGCACTGGCAACTAAGGGACCTCTTGACAGCCCTTTAGTACCCTCAGGTAGTGCAGGATTGGCTGCAAAACCCTCCCAGGACAGCTGTGACCTGATTGGCTCCGACCTGACACCTGACCAAAACCCAACATGGCCGTGCCCAGTAGTCTCCAGTGCAATGCACTGTCAGTTTCACCTGCTCACACCTCCCTCCAGATGAGCCCCCTTAGTCTGTGGGGACCCCCTGTGCCCAGCACCGCTCTCCAGGACCCTGCTCCACTGCCAGAGGGACCGCGAGTTAAGAGTCACGATCCTGGCAGCCTGACAGCCCGAATCGTGACAGTACCCCCCCCTTTATGAGTGGCCTCCGGACACTTCTTGGGTTTTTCAGGATTCTTCATATGGAACTGACGTACTAATCGAGGAGCATGGACATCCTCTGCCTTTACCCAGCATCATTCTTCTGGCTCATAACCTCTCCAATCCAACAGGTACTGAAGTTGACCATAGCGACAACGAGAGTCCAAGATCTGCTTGACTTCAAATTCTATGCCTCGCTCAGTGTAGACTTTAGGGGAGCATGGAATAATTTTCTGGAAGCGGTTTAGGACAAGAGGTTTCAACAAGGAAATGTGGAAGGAATTTGGTACTCTGAGGTAGGGTGGAAGCTTTAGTTTGTAGGCTACTGGGTTAATCACTTGAGTGATAGGAAACAGACCAATGAAGCAAGGGGCAAACTTCATGGACAGAACCTTGAGGTGAAGATTACAGGTAGAAAGCCAGACAAGGTCGCCCTCCTTTAGGCTGGGCACCGCTATTCTCTTCCTATCGGCTCCAACTTTGTAATGGTCTGAGGTTTTTCGTAGAGCAGAATGCACTTGAGACCATATTTGCAAAAAATTCTGTAGTGTAGAGGTCACTGCTGGTACATCAAACACTGGCAATTCTTTAAATTCTGGTACTCTGGGATGCAGGTCTGTGAAGAATGGAGTATGACCTGTGGACAAATGGTATGAACTATTGTGAGCAAACTCTGCCCAGGGTAGAGTGTCCACCCAGTTATCTTGACACAAGGACATATGGATTTGTAGAAAAGTCTCCAGGTCCTGATTGACCCTCTCCATGGAACCTTTAGACTGGGGGTGATAGGCTGTGGAAAATTTTAATTTAACTTGAAAGATGGCACAGAGGGCCCTCCAGAATTTTGCCGCAAACTGTACCCCGCGATCTGAGACAACCTCGGTTGGAAGACCATGTAGATGGAAGATGTTGACGACAAATAATTGAGCTAGCTCTGGAGCGGAAGGCAGTTTCTTCCGAGGAATATAGTGTACCATTTTTGAGAACCGATCCACCACTACCCAGATGGTGGTGAACCCATTGGATATAGGGAAGTTGGTTACAAAGTCCATGGATAGGTGTGTCCAGGGGCAAAGCAGTACAGAGAGAGGCAGTAGGGTACTGGCTGGAGCCTGCCTGGATATTTTATGTTGAGCACACTGTGGGCATGAGGAAACATATTCTGTTACTTTGGACTTCATGGTGGGCCACCAAAATGACCGTTGTAGGAATTCCAGGGTTTTACGGATACCTGTGTGTCCGGAAAAGCGAGAAGCATGAGCCCAATTCAATAGTTGTTTGCGTAGAGCCGGGGTTACAAAGGTTCTCCCAGGAGGGGGTTGGATGCAGGTATTGGCGAATGCTTTGGATTCCAGAACTGGAGTTTCTTTAATAAGTTCAGTAGATGTTTCAGAAGAGAAGTAACGGGAGAGAGCATCCACCTTTTGGTTGAGTGAACCTGGACGACAAGTCAAAGTAAAATGAAACAGGAAAAGAAATTGCCCAACGTGCCAGACGAGGACTAAGACACTGGATGTTTTTCATATACAGTAGGCTTCGATGATCTGTATATGAGGAAGGAGATACCGCAATTCCTCAAAGGCCAATTTAATTTCCAACAATTCCTGCTCCCCAATGGGGTAATTTCTCTCGGCTAGAGAAAACTTCTTCAAGAAAAATCCACAAGGATGGAATTTGTTATCCTCGAATTTCTGAGAGAGTACTGCACCCACGGCTTCGGAGGACACGTCTACTTCTAGAAAGAACGGGCTGTTAACATCCGGTTGTCTCAGCATCGGAGCCGAATTAAAGGCTTGCTTCAGGATTTGAAAGGCAGTTTCAGCCTCCGGAGGCCAGGGGTCGCTGGGGGTTGCCCCTTTTCAAGTTAATGAGGAAATGGGTACCGTAAGGGTGGAAAACCCCTTGATGAATTTCCGGTAGTAATTTGCGAACCCTTGGAATCTTTGTACCACCTTCAGCGAATTGGGGCGAGACCAGTCCAGAATAGCCTGTACTTTCTTAGGATCCATCTCAAGACCAGAACCCAAGAGAATGTAGCCAAGGAATGGAACGGTCTGTACCTCAAACAAGCATTTCTCTGCCTTACAGTACAGATGATTCTTGCGTAGACGAGACAGGACCTCCTTGACTTGAGCCTGGTGTTTGTCTCTACTAGAGGAGAATATTAGGATGTCATCTAAATATACTACCACGGAGACATAAAGTAAGTCCCGAAAAATCTCATTCACGAAGTTTTGGAAAACAGCAGGGACATTGCAGAGACCGAAGGGCATCACCAAATATTCAAAATGACCATCTCGGGTATTAAATGTGGTTTTCCATTCATCTCTGGCCCGGATCCTGATGAGGTTGTAGGCCCCTCGTAGATCTAGTTTGGTGAATATCGTGGCAGTCTTTACACGATCGAACAATTCCGAGATGAGGGGTATCGGATAACAATTTTTGATAGTTATGTCGTTTAGGCCCCGGTAATCGATGCAGGGACGCAGACATCCATTTTTTTGGGCCACGAAGAAGAACCCTACACCGGCTGGCAAGGAGGATTGTTGAATGAATCCTTTTCGAAGATTTTCCTGAATGTAGGCCGACATGGCCTCAGACTCAGGTAAGGACAGCGGATATGTACAACCACGAGGAGGATCCTTGCCAGGAACCTATCGATAGGACATTCCCACTCCTGATGCGGAGGCAGAGTGTCGGCACCTGTTTTAGAAAAGATGTCACTGAAAGAGAGGTACTGGGGGGGTATTTGCGTAGTTGCTGCCATAGAGAACTCCTGTGTCTGGTTTGTTGGGGATTGTGTGGTTGCCTCTTGTGGTGTTGATCCATCCTTGTTCCAGTGAGAGTCTTGCTAGATTTTCATATTGTGTGTTTTGTTCATCTTCTTCTATTTTGTGTATGCTAAATGAGATGTCAGTTAGTGAGCTTGTGTCAGATGGTTGTGGGGGATCTTTGTATTGGTTTGTGTGGTTCATTGGAGTGTTTTTCACTTTGTGGATCTTTGCCATGTATTGTTGATATATAAGTTGTAGTTTTCTGTAGATTGGTGTATCAATGGGGGGGATATTGGTATCTTTTTTGTGGGGATATGGGTGTGTCAATGTTTTGTTAGTTTGTCTCCTGTGTTTTGTAAGTGTGTTTCTGTGTGTTGTGTGGCTTGGGTTTTTTGTTCATGTTTGAACAATTATTACATACACACACACACACACACATATAAAGCAACACTCACAAAGCTATATTGTGATGCACTCACCAGATCCACTTTATGTCCAACGGCTGTTTTCAATCAGGGGTGCAAATCTAGACTAAAGCAATCTCAGGCTTCAGATGTGTGTATAAATACACATAATATAGAGTATAGAAAGGAAATCTAGGCTGCACACCCTAATAGCATCTGCAAACTACTTTTCCAGTGTATATAACTTTAAAATCTCATCATGATAGCACCTTTCATTGCTAGATTTGCACCCCTCACCAACCTCCCCATATATGTTTTTAAGCAGGGACTTAGCATTTGACTGCACCAGGTAAAAGGCATAATACAAAGTAAGTCCTATTTAAATTTATATAGTGTCAGTTTATTTGGGGTGAGCATTTGGGCGTGGGGCCCCCTGAGCTGTTCTGGCTGGATCTCTTCAGGGCACCACCACTTAATACACATAGTCACTTTGTATATCACTTTTCATGTTTGTTTATTATTCATGAATATTTTCACATATATTTTTTACCTTTATTACTATTTACAACACTTATTAGCTACTATTACACATCTGATACTTTATAACACTTCATTGTCACTCTTTTTTTGAGTGATGCCCTGGGGAGGTCTTTGGATGGGCTGTCTTTTGGGGTGCCCTGCATCCTAGATGTGAACACCAGAGTGTTAGGGACCTGCTCAATGATGTGATCTAGAATGCTGGTGGGCAGGCCCATATCAATGGCCACTGATATGCTAACTACTTCTGAAATTATAATAATTACAAAATACATTTAAATGTGAACAGTAATGATCACATAGTGCATCTGCAAACTTCTTTAACTGTGTATGTATATGAAGTTATCTGATAGTTAAATTAATAGTAGCTAAGAAGTGTGACTGAATATTTTGTCCACACTTATAACACATTATGATTAAATTGATCATTGATTTGTGTTCTCATAGCAATTGTAATGGTGTGTTAGTTGCGAGATTTGTTAAAGGCTCTGTAATATCTGGTTGGTGTTGGCCTAGTCCCAACAAATTAGCTGTCATTGTAACTCTCACTGATTTTAAATTGGAAATTATTTTTGTAACGGCAGAAACTCCAAAATTTTTAATGGAAAGATGCCTCTAATAGAGCAGAAAAAAACTTAACAAAATAACTCAAGAAATTTTATTAAAATTTCAAGAATGTTAACTAAAAGCAAATGTGTGTCCCTTTTTTAATGACCACCAAGAAAAAAAATGTGATTCATGTTTTAGCATTAATCCAACTTTCCTAAATGTCAAAAATCCAGAAAATACATGTAGGTTCTTATTATAAAATCTGCACTTTTTTATGTGTTTAAATGAAATGCATAAAATGTGTAAGAATAATATGATAGCCCAACAGTGAATGCCATCCTATTTTATAAAATAAGGGAGTCCCCCTGTGTTTATTGATACCTAGAAGTGGAGTGTGGGAATTAGAAGAACTACAGTATGTTCCTCCACTAAATGGGTGTTGGATTTTTTTTATTTCCATCAGGACCATTATATTGGAATAAAGGTAGATAATGCTATATAATTTGATGTTTATTAACATATATATTTTTTTACAAACTTTTTTCTAATTTTTTCTCATTTTAATGGTTATAATTTCTGCAATAATAATATATTGATGTTACTTATTCTTAAATGAAGATTTTAAGGTACTCATATTCATGTGCTATTCATGATTCTTCTGCTTATTCACTGATAGACAAATGTCTGTGCTTTTTTAGGCTGATAAATATAGATGACTAGGAATACAAGTAAAAGAAGAATTAATATCATAGTATGTATAATAAATTCTGTTTACTTATTCCGGAATTATATACCAGATTTTATATACTGATTTCTGAAGGAGGAAAAGTTTTGTGTGTCTTATAACCTCTCAGATCAATCTATAGTAAAGTTCTAAATTGTAACAAACAGTGAAACTTTTGACACAAATAACAATCTCAAACCATGTGATAGATTCACTAACCAATTAAAGCAGATGGCAGTACAATAAGCACAAACTAAAGGAGCAGTAATAGGTATCCAGATAGGACTCTATATTGATACCATATATCATAACAAATAAAGTTCTGTCAAGTCTCCTAATATACAAAAAAGACAAGGAAAAGACAGGGAGCGCTGGTATGTAATGCACTAGTCGACCTAATAATTGATAGAGTCAAATTAAATCTGAATAAGTTAAAATAAACACATAATTTAATAAAAATTGATCTGAAGAATAATAAAAAACATAGTAGTTGTACAATGACACTGATAAAAGAACAATTGTATCAATGAGATTAAGAAATGATACTCATAAATGAATAATGAAACATAATATTGGTAAATAATGTTTAAATAATGGTTACCATCCTGATGTGAGCACCTGCTCTAAAATCACAGTTCATCCTGGCCGGGAAAAAATTATATCAATTATTAGGTCCACTAGTGCATTACATACCAGTGCTCCCTGTCTTTTCCTTGTCTTTTTTGCCCATTTTAAGGATTAGCCTATCCTGCAGGTGAGCTGCTTCCTGTTTGCACACTTACATTATTTGGTGCGCCCCTTATTGTGTTTTTCTTTTGTACTTCCTAATATGCAATATAACACATAACCTTCAGCCAAATTCCCCCATAGGCTGTGACTTTACATGTGACTTATATGTCACTTGTCTTCTTGGAGACCCAGAAGCAAGCTTGCGGATATGCTCTGTAAGACAAAGTTATTTAAAATCGGAGAGACTGTAAGTACTTATCCTTATGGAGGTTGATATATATTAGTATATTTATATAAACAGTCTCTCTGAACTATTCCTTTTTAACTATTCTTTTTTTATTACGCACAAGGTAGATGTATATGCTTATCCTTTCTAATTGCTAACCACCTTTCCCATAAGCCACACATCTGTGATCAATCATGATTATTCAGGAGAGTATTTAACACAGAAACAATGGCAATAAGGTCAGTTAGCCTCTGATGAAGTTGTGGATACAGAGAAACACATTAGACAGACCTCTTTATGCATGATAACACACAGATTTTACAGGACTTTTATCAAGTGTGCTCACACTCACTTATACTTTTACATTCAACAAGCACAGGATCATAGGAACTAATCCAGTGGACTGCAATAAGCTGCAATAAAGAGTTGCACACCTGTGGAATTCACCTGTGAAAGGGCATGGACTGTTGACATTGGATACAGTAATATACAACACCATACCTACCTGCAGGTCAGGCTTACTAATTATTTATGCCAGCAACGTGCATAAAACTTATTTCTAATACTGTCATTGGTGTATACAATACCTGTTTTCCATTCTATACAATTGTTTCATTTAATGCCAGATCCCACTTCAATTTCATACAATTCCGGGATTTCAGTTCACAATACTTGTCTATTCGTTTGATTTTATATTTACATTTATACAATTGTACTTTTATTGTGAGATTCATTATGAATAAATCTGATAGTGTTTTACATATATTTACCTTGGTGCAATACATTTTTATATATTCAATTCCTTACACACAATATTTCTCATTTTTATTTTTATTGTTTTCTATCTTCTAGTGGGAATTAGAAATCCTGGGGGATATTTATCAAAGTTTGGAGAGAGGTAAAGTGGAAAGTGATAAAGTACCAACCAATCAGCTTTTAACTGTCATTTCACAGGCAGTGCTTTAAAAATGATAGGAGCTGAATAGTTGGTACATTATCTCTCTTCACTTTATCTCTCTCTAACTTTTGATAAATATCCCCCATATTTCTCTAACTTCTATATGTTTCTTCATATTTGCTATAGCTTTGGGTGTTATTGTCTGGTGGACCTTAGGTGGCACAGTGTTTCCTCTCTTTTCAATGAAGGTGACAATGACTGTGTATCTTATATGGTGGAAGAGATTGGGCATATTAAGTGTCTTCCTCCATGTTCTTGATCAGTAGTGTTGGTTAATATGTACTGGTGATCACCAGACAATAACCAATAAAGGGCCATTACATGACCACTGTGTTTTTTGTAGCCAGTGTGGGAAAGCTATTCCTCCATCCATGAACTTTACAATAATAATAATAATAATAATAATAATAATAATTAATTATTATTATTATTAATGAACTGCAATATGATCATGCATGCTCATTACAGAATAAATTCTCAGGGGTCTTCTCAGTTGAAAAATGGGACTATCAAACAACCAGACTGTTGAATTTATGAATGCCAGAATGGGGAGATAGATCGCTTTTATTACTTTCACATTTTCTGTTTTTGGAAAGGTCTACAGTATAGAGGCTAAAGTAGGGATGTGTGCTGGACCATTTTTGCTGGCTATGGATTTGGATTTGTCTCTGATTCATCGTCCGGATTTGGATTTGCAAAACCGGCAGTGATTGCTTTGGATTTGGATTTTTACAAAAATTTACAAAAAAAGCTAAAATCACATAATTTGGGCTTTTTGTGTTCCTATAGTATTATTAACCTCAATAACATTTATTTCCAGTCATTTACAGTCAATTTAGGCCATCTCACAGCTTATAATATTGTTTTCACCATTATTGGCCAAAATTTGCAGTGAGCTGACTGGTTACTAAGCGACAGAGCAGCAGCACAGCAGCACATACACCACAGTTTAAAGCACATCTATGAAACATTGCCACACAGCAGTGGCAGAAATGTAAGGTAGTGCAAGATGGAATTGTCCTTGTACCCTCCCTAATGTTGGATATTAAAAAGGACATGTACACTTTAACAAACCAAGTACTTCAGCGACAGGGACTGACACTTTTGTGGCTAAAGTGTTTGGATTGTTTGGGCCCCCACCAAATAAGCCGCCAATCGGCTTAAGGCAACAACTCTACAGTGGCAAGATATCATCATCATTGCCATCCCCACCCTCATCAGTGTTTATATCATCCTCACACAATATTAATTCATCCCCACTAGAAACCACCATTATAGAAGACTCTGTACTGTGACGTAATTGCTGGAAAAGGTCTTCCTCATGGAATTTCCTGTTCATTATGATAAACATCTTTTCCACATTTTGAGGAAGTAGCCTCCTACGCCATTTGCTTACAAGGTTCCCAGCTGTGCTGAAAACTCTCTCTGAGTACACATTGGAGGGTGGGCAGCTTAAGTAATGCAAAGCCAGTTCATACAAGGGCCTCCAAATTGCCTTTTTTTCCTTCCAGTACTTGAAGTTACTCTGTGATTTGTCTATTTTTATGGTGTCATGAAAATAACCCTCCACCATTCTTTGGATGGTGATCGTATCAGATGGAGTTATGGTAGAGGTGTCAGTAATGTTGGGCAATTCTTTTAGACCTGACCAGATGTCAAAATGTTGTTGTAGTGCTTGTGACACTTGCCAACTGATCACCAGTAGCTATTTGCATATTTTAAGATCTGGGTCAGTTGGAAAGAAAGACACAGTACACGACTTAAACCTAGTATCAAGCACAGTTGCTAAAATGTAGTGATCAGATTTCAAGATCATGGCCACCCATGGATCCTGGTGAAGCAAATAAAGGACTTGATCTACAAGTCCAACATACTTTGCAGATTCGCTTTGTTTAATCTCCTCCTTGAATTTTCCAGCTGATTTTTCAAAAGCCTAATTAGGGGAATCACCTTACTCAAGCTAGCAGTGTCAGTACTCACTTCACATGTGGCTACTTCAAATGGTTCGAACACCTTGCACAAGACAGAAAGTACTCTCCAATGTGTTCGGCTAAGGTACATACGCCCTCCTCTCCCAATGTCATGGCTTGTTGTATAGCTATGGATTGCTTTTTGCTGTTCCTCCATCCGCTGACGCATATAAAGGGTGGAGTTCCATTTTGTTACTACCTCTTGCTTTAGTTGATGACACGGCAAATTAAACTGTTCTTGCAGGTGCTGTAATCTCCTGCATGCTGTTGCTGAATGCCAAAAATGTCCCAACATTTTTTGGGCCACAGATAGCATCTCCTGCATGCCCCTGTCATTTTTTTAAAAAGCCTGCACCGCTAAGTTGATTGTGTGAGCAAAACAGGGGATGTGTTGAAATTCACCCAACTGTAATGCTTTCACAATATTTGTGGCATTACCAGAAATCACAAATCCTAATGAGAGTCCAAGTGGGGTAAGCCATGTTTCTATGACATCTCTTAGTTTTTCTAAGAGGTTGTCAGCGGTATGCCTTTTATTGAATCCAGTGATGCACAGAGTAGCCTGCCTCAGAATGAGCTGGCGTTGTTTGTTAGATACTGCTTCTGCTGCTGTGGAAGGCAATTCACCCACCCAGTGGGCTGTCACAGTCATGTAATCTTTAGTTTGCCCACTACCGCTTGTCCACATATCTGTGGTTAAGTAGACAGTTGTTACAATGGCATTTTGTAGGGGAATAAATAGGTTCTTTTTAGCATCCTGGTACAGCCAAGGAATGGCTTTTTGGGTAAAGTGAAACCAAGATGGAATTTGGTACCGGGGACACAGGACCTCAATTAACTTTGTAAAACATATTGCATTAATTGTGGATATTGGACTCAGGTCTAATATCAGCATAGCTGTTATGGTGTCATTTATCTGTTGTACGACTGGGTGAGAGCTTTCAAACTTGTTTCCCCTTGCAAGAGATTCTTTAACAGTTAATTGTTTTGTTAAGCTACTACTATTAATCTTCTTGGTATACTTCTGGGAGGAAGATCCACCCCCAGCAGCAGCAGCAGTAGCAGCAGGCCTAGCACTCAAGGATTCTCTTAGGAGTCCTGGAAATGAGATGAGTCACCTAGCAAATTGGATGCTGGAGTACCTCTGATCATTACTGAGGATATTGTGGATGAGGGTGTGGGCATTGGGGAATGCAGATTCTTGGATCTAGTAGAGAGAAGGTAGCTAGCTGATGCTGGACTGCTTATTGTTATTTTTTTAGCACCAGTTTCTGATGTTATAGAATACTTATCATGAGCTTGCTGCAGATGACATAATAATGTGGACATTCCTAGATGCTTAATGTCCCTACCTCTACTTACTGTGGTTCCACAAATTACAAATGGCTTGACAAATTTAGTCAGGATTTGGGAAAAATAATTCCAGACATAAGAGGTGGGTTGGTCCTATGCCCAGGCATGACAATGGCCTTCTTCTTATCATGGCCTAGAGCTGCTTCCATCGGTGCCTGACTTACACAAACAATATCCTCATCCTCAATATCCTCATTAGTGCCAGCATCTGCTATGGAAATATCCCCCTCATTATCCTGCAATAACATGTTGGCATCCTCAATTTCTATGTCATCAGCAATATGCTGCTCATCCCCACAAATACAGAGGGAGCAGAAACTGTGGAAGGCAGCTCCTCTGAAAGGTCATGTGCTTACATAGCACTCATGGACACACTCCTCAGGGATTTCTGACATTTGTGTTTCTGAACGCACAGTTTGATCTACTGCCTTAGTGGTTTTTTTAGTTTTTTACACTTCTTCTAAAAGGTCTTTCATTGTCATCATGAGAGGCAGAAGATGCCTCACTGACAGGTGCAGAACCACCACTAAGAAATAAATGCCAAGGCCTGAGCCTTTCCTTGCCACTGCATTTGGTGAATGGTATATTGCCAATTTTCTGTTTTTCTGCGCTAACCTTTAGAGTTTTTTTTGTGTTTACCTGTGTGAAATCTCAATTTCTTTTATTTCAGATACCCTAATTTTTTAAAGCATCTACGCCCTTGAGCATCAGCTTTAGATGATAGTGAATGACTAGTATCATCATCATGACTGGTTCCAGCAGCTGCACTGCTAGTATTTACTTGCTGCTTCTGCTTTACACTCAGTTGGCTGTCATGATCCATATTGATGAAAATTGAAAATACACTGTGGGCTACTGCTCAATTATTCACGGTGCTTACACACACTGAGGGCTACTGCCCAAGGATCACAATGCTTTTATACACAGAGGGCTACTGCACAAGGAGTCACAGTGCTTTTGTACACAGAGGGCTAAGGCCCAAGGAGTCATGTTGCTTTTATACACAGAGGGCTAAGGCCCAAGAAGTCACAGTGCTTTTATACACAGAGGGCTACTGCCCAAGGAGTCACGGTGCTTGTATACACAGTGGGCTAAAGCCCAAAGAGTTACAGTGCTTGTATACCAGAGGGCTATGGCCCAAGGAGTCACAGTGCTTTTATACACAGAGGGCTAAGGCCCAAGGAGTCACAGTGTTTTTATATCTAGATGGCTAAGGCCCACGGAGGCCTCATGGTGCCTGTATACACGGTGTGGTACAGCACCAAAAAATAAGTTTTTCTTTTCTTTTTAAACTGTTAACTTTGTTGAAAGTTTTGTTTATTTTTGTAAACTTTTTTTGTATGCACAGCCACTTGTGAGTCTTGACACTTTAACCAGCAGAGTATAGCACAGCATACATCAGTGTGCAGTGTGTTCCCTATACACAGTCACTTTGCCAGCACAGCCACTTGTAAGTCTGGACACAGTCACTTTAATCAGCAGAGTATAGTGCAGCATACATTAGTGTGCAGTGTGCCCCCTATACAGTCACTTTACCAGTACAGCTACTTGTGAGTCTCTGGACACAGACACTTAATCAGCAGAGTATAGCGCAGCATACATCAGCGTGCAGTGTGCCTCCTTACACAATCACTTTGACAGCACAGCCACTTGTGAGTCCCTGTACACAGCAGCTATCAGTAGAGTATAGCACAGCATACACCAGGGTAACCCCTTACATTGTCACTTTGCCAGCACAGCCACTTGTGAATCCCTATACACAGCAGTGTCTTATGTCTTACCCCTTGTGATACAATCTTGTCTAACCCCAAATTATGCACCCATAGACAATAATTAATTATAGCCAACCTTGGATTATTGCAGGTGAAGGTGGTATCTATCTTTTCTAAATTTTCCCTAAAAAATAGGTCCTCTCTAATTTTCTGAAGATACTTGACAAGACTTT
The DNA here is from genome assembly GCA_031769625.1 of Taudactylus pleione. NCBI lineage: Eukaryota > Metazoa > Chordata > Amphibia > Anura > Myobatrachidae > Taudactylus > Taudactylus pleione. The sequence goes on along the minus strand of JAUIMM010001311.1, from coordinate 9,850,030 downwards.
TAGATTGGTGTGAGTCCACAGGTCATGGTCGATTTTAGGACCCTTATATTTTCTATGAAAGGTTCTCACTAAGACAGTAATTCTGTCTTGTGGTTCTCTATGGTTCCTAGTTGTAATGTGAGTCACACAGTAGAGCAGAGATTGTACTTATGTCTGTATTCTGGTCTACACTAAACTGAGCCATTGTCTTTTGCATCCTGAGGACCTTTGTACCACTAGTAATTTTTAGTTCTACTGTATGAAGGAGATTTCTTCCTAGACTTGGGACACTGGTGACTACTCTACATGCAATTTCATACAAGCACTAATAAAAAAATAGATTTTTGTAAAGAGTAAACACATTTCTCATTGAGTCACAAGCTCCTACTAAACTTTCTCATTTTATAGTCTATACCTGGTCAGTGAGAACACTTCTTTAACTGAGCACATTAAATAACGTTTCTCAATTTATCTGCTTGTCCTCTATGATTAAGCATGGTAACTTAAATAACTACATGCATCAAACAAAAACCCTTATAACTCATGAATAGTTAATTCCGCTTCCACAGCAAAACAGTAAAATAACTAACAGTTTCTATAGTTGGAGACATACTATAACCCAATACAGTGCAAAATGTGATCATCTGAGGTACTGGGTATATTGTAGTGGTAGGACCTTGTTAAACATGTATAAGAAAAAGAGGAGTTTTTGGTTGAATTCAATATTAAATTGGAAAACCCCTTAATGTTTTCCCATTTTAATAACATTACATGAATATGTAGTTTGCAATATGCCAATTTTCATATTTGTGAAAATAACAGAATGAGAGTCACACAGGGAGTTTTTAAGCATAGCATTTACTTGCTAAAGCTCTGGGCCATAGTAAAGAACTGAATTAATGGTCGAAATAAGAGCTTGGACTGTTTTGCTATGTGACTGGTTGAGCAATTGCACACCATGCTTAAAAGACCTGCTCTTATGACTTTACCTTAATAGTCATAATTTGAAATTAGATTTTTGAATCTAATTAGTGGCAACATTAAATGTAACAAACCTTGTACAGATTAATAACATAAAGTCAAATTGAAGGTTGGAGTAATGCCTGATGTAACCTTTGCCTAGCAATGCAATAACCATATTTTTTATTCTATTCAGTAAACATGCATTGCTGTAGCACTTTTTCCATTTCTGAGATAATTGCTTGTGCATTAACATGTTCTTTATTTTCAAATGAGTTGTTATTTTGTATGCTTGCTGACCTCCTCCCAATTTCAGGAAATTTACTTATAGTTCAACAATGCATTGTGTAAGGTGTTCAGGATTCAGTGCACAGGCTTACAACAACTAATAGCTTCCCTTGATAATCAGTGGCTCAGTTTGTGGCAACCAATTAAGCATATCCTAAAACTATGCTCAATATTCTGTTTTTTTTATTGCTTTTTAGATTAATTCAAAGGGATGTGTTGCATATTCTCTTAGTGGAAATAAAAAAAAAGAAAAAACTATTATTGTTACAGATTATTAGTGCAACAGAAACAAAACCTCAGGTGTAAATATGATGAATATTTCTAAATCCTAAACTAGTAGTGTACTTGTAGTCTGATGAGTAGATACTTGCTGCTTCATGGTGTTTGGGTGGAAAGTGCCACCAGTCACAGTACAGGGATAAGCATGTTATCCCAACCAAGACAAAGTAATAAGAAATGTATTATTTAAAAGAGGAAGCTTTTATTCTAGATGTGGGATAGAAGAAGATGGCAAAAGTGCAGTTCAGCAGATGGGGTTGTTATTAATAATAATACAGTTACAGTATGTCATTAGTTGGATATTGGAGCATTATTAATAACAAAGAATATTGACTTTTGCTCTCCTTTTTATCTTTTAGCACACTTTTAAATGTGAAAATCCCTTTTTTGTAGCTAACAAAACCAATCAAACATTCAATATCTGAAGTCTATCTTTCACCAGTCCGGTAATTACTGCTCTCTAAATAACTGTGTTGTTAAATACGTAAGCTATGTGTTATCTTGCATGCTTACAGCCACGTTCGATCTATGCATACATTTTATATATATATATATATATCAGAAATTGGCCATCATATGTTGCTGTAAGTTCAAGAAGTACAAGTGAAGAAATAAAAGCTGCACACATATTATTTTCTATTACTTTACAATGTTCACTGTAGAGTCAGCTTTTCAGGATCTACATCTGTTTCAGGGTTTTCACTTGTAGAAATGACTCCATATGAAATCTGTCACACTTTAAAATTCTTAGATGACAAGTATATAAAGAGTGTAATTTTATAATAGTTTTTAATGTTGAGAGAAGAAAATGGATGTGAGATGTAAAGGTAATTATTCTGTCACTTACAGTTTAACAAATTATATAATTAGATATTCTGAAACATAACAAATTTGTTTTTATTAAGAATATCATTGAGCCATTTTAATAACGTTTACTCTAAAACCATTCTTTATGGCTGAATCAATGTCCATTTTGGCAATTTGTTTTTTAACCTGCTGGATCATGTTGTGCATCTTTAGAGAATGTATCATTAGAAGACCACATGAAAAATCCTAAGGAGGTCAATATCTGATTGGATTTTATAGCTCTGCAGTTAGTAATTTTATCAAATAGATATTATCGATGGTCAGCAGTCTTTTTGAAACTATATACTGTAAGTTTAACAGCCATTTAAGTCTAAAATAACCAAAATGGAACCCTAGCATCCATGGAGTGCAGGTTGGGAACACCTCTTCTAAAATTGCACTTTTTGCTAATTACATTTTGCTTACTCTCACTCAACTACTGATCTCTTTGCCCAACCTTTATACTCTACTGGACCGCTATGGTGTATTTTCCGTATACAAAACCAACTACTGTAGTCTAATTCGGAGGCCATGCTCCTCCACAACCCCCACTGGGATGCCGAAACCCTTAAGTCCTACTACAACTTTAAATGGCAACATAAAAAATCAAATATATTGGGATCTTCCTGACATCTGGATATGATTTATTATACCAGAAATAATTTTCAACAGCTGTTTATGAAGCTTTTAGGTGAATTTGGCCTTCTGGAAATGACTTATAATCTTATGGCAGGACAGGATCATCGCAATAAAGTAGAATATTCTGTCTAAATGGTTCTACCTCTTCTAGACCCTCCCAGTAGCAGTTCCCCTTACCCTCCTCCACAACTTTCAGAAATCTATCAACCATTTAATTTGCCAATGTGACAACCCCCCGGTTTTCCTCGACTATCCTTAAAAACCTATATCCAGGGGGGGCAGAGGACTCCCTGATTTTAAGTTATAATACCAGGCCTCATACTTTTCCCAAATTTTTTCTGCCTACTCCACCCATTGGAATGACCTTGATATTGAATCCAACTATATCAACTCCCCAGACCACTCTTCCCTGTGGGGCCTACAAAGGAACCATCATCCTCCAACCTCCCTCTAACCATTAAATTCCTTTTATGCATATGGACTTTATATTCATTTAAATTTGATATTACCTCCCTATATCCGCATCACCAATCAGCAAGTCCCTGCACACACCTGCACCACATTACCTTTCAAACACATCATTGGCCCATTATGATTACACTTATCACTCCAGCTAGTTCCTGCACACACCTGCACCGCATCACCATTCAGCAAGTCCCTGCACACACCTGCACCACATTACCTTTCAAACACACCATTGGCCCCATGAGTCACCTGATCACACCCCCACCCCCAGAAGTGCCCTACATAAGAACCTCAGAAGCATTGATCCTCTCACACCTCCTTGAAGAAGGCACCTGTGCCGAAATGCATTGGAGACCCTCACATCAAACCCGACACCGATCCAGGCTGACCTCCACTAAAGATCCCCATCCCCACCAGGGACCACCAGTGCAGAAAGCTCTCAGCCCACCCGCCTGCTGGTCCGCACCGCTCACACCTCCAGTGACCGGCTCCACCCCAGACCAGCCCCTCTCCCTCCCTGCTCCCAGGCGTGCTCAGCAACTCACTCCTGGCCAGGGGTGTCTCCACTGTCGATCCCCATTTCCACGAGCGACCGTCAGTGATAAGAGCATCCCGCACATCCGGCCGCAAGTCTGCCCAGCCAACATCGCCAGTGACCAGCTCCATCCCGGTCACACTTTGCACATGCCCCCTCCTCCCTGGCTTTTTTTGAATCAGTATCCCGGGCAGACCACCCCCCAGGGGTGGTCCAAGCACACATGCTGCAACCCAGCCTCCCAGTAGCTCACCCATCCACACCTCTGGCTCCGCACCACCTGCGGCACGACCAAGAGCCAATTTCAGCTGCATACTACGGTCGCTGACCTCCGCAGACCAATCAGAACAGCCATGCACTTGCAGCACACCAGCAACATGCTGATCCAGCTCACCAACAAACCTGCAGCTTCCAACCTATCTGCAACGGCTGCAACGTCGACCTACATCACCATAACAAAAAACCTACTGGTAGGTAAGTACTGCCAAGACTCACACCAACACGCGGGATGCTGCACAGGTGTTCCAACCCACTCTGCAAATCCCCCCACCCCCCGAGACTTCCTAGACTGTCGACCATAGGTCCAGCAGGGGTGACGTGCAAGGTCACTGAACCGCACGGGAAGGAGCCCCATAAAAGGGTCCACCTACCTCCCCAGTCTCATCACCACTCATCACTGAACCCCACCCACCTGCCCGGGATCTTAACAGAGCAGCATTGTGACTACTCAATAAAAGATTTTGCCCAAAATTACTGTGTCTCGCTGGCCTCATTTTGATCCTATTCCATTCCCCTTTTCACATTACTCCAAACTACACTCCATACCCAATCACACCCTCCTCACTCCCAAAACATCACCACCACCAGAAGAAACATTCTAATTAACACCACTCACAAACACACACAAGTCATCACCATTACTAGGAGGAAGAGCGCACTTTACCCCCCCTCCCCTATATCCCCTCTAACCCCAATATGGCATAATCCCATTTTCCCCCCAGATTACCATGTGGCCCGCATGAAGTCGTGGATAACAGTGTTCCTTAAATTTCCTGCTGATTTTAGCTCACAGGGGGGGCTCTGGCTTTCTCTCTCACACCTATTATTGCAATCTCCAACTGAACCCCTAAATCCCTTTGAATACTTCCAAATACAGCACTTTTTAGGCTACTTACCACAGGCTCCACTTCTCCACGACCACACCCACTTTGAATGACTCTGTAAACATTGCCCCATGTCTAAAGGGATGATCTCTCATATCTTTGACATGCTCATCGATGTAGCTCTACCTAATAATAATCCTCCTGGGAAATAGTTCTCGGCCCCCCACATGAGGAGGAGGCTTGGGACGACATGGGGCGGGCAATTGGTAAAACTTCTATCTCTACTCGCCTTAAAGAAACTTCTTTCAAATTATACATCTGCTGTTACTATACCCCAGTATGACTTTCCCATATGTTCCCCTATGCTTCACCCCTCTGTTGGAGAAACTGTGGCCTTTGGTGTACCCTAGCCCATATCTAGTGGACCTGCCCAGTCCTTAAACCTCTTTGAACCTTGGTTCATCTGAATATTATATTTGAGGTCCCGATTGCAAAGGACCCAAGGACCTTGCTTTTAGTTATCCCCCTCCTGATCTTAGTAAGAACTCTGTTAAATTGTTATCCCATATCTTAGTCGCTGCTAGAAGTTTGATTGCTCGCAACTAGAAAAACCCTCTCCCACCTTTCCTCCCTGCCCTAAAGTCACAAATCTGGCATATAGCGGAGATGGAAATTTCCACCTACTATCTTTACTACACAGGCCATATGTTTTTTCAGGTGTGGGCTCCATGCTTTTTGTATGATGGCACTTTGACATCTGTGATATCCACACTTACTACCCATGTTTTACTCATGCGCTTTGGATGGGCCTCCTCCCCTTGCTCTTACTCTTCCTTGACAAACCTTCCTAACTAGATACTTTCTTTAGTTGTTCTCTTCATCTTTCCAATACATATTGCCCAGGATCTGGTATTATTTATGGTACCTTGCTTAACTTGGTAGTCATGTACCCCCCTCTACAAACTCTTTGATATGCTTTTTTTTCTGTTCAACTTCTATGTTTTGGTTAATTGCCAACTATTTGATTTACACATTTATTTTAGTTAATCTATTATTTTAAATCATTAATGATATTAAGGATAATGTAAAGACCTTTTTAATGGTCAGAGAGCCCCATGTCCAGCCCTTGAAATGTATCATGTTGCACAACACTGTCCTAGATAGTATTAGAGAATAGACATAAATTTACTGGAACAAGAATTGAGCCTATCCCTCTTTCTGTCCAGTGTACAGTATCCTGTGTGACCTATGCATACTGTATGTATGTGTCCTTTTATAATTTGCAGAATCAAACAGTTATCTCCAACAACTATAAGTTTACCCACAGCAGTATTCACTTTACTCATAATTCATTTATTGTTGGCCCACACAGTGGATCATGACAGTTTTTTCCTGGGTACCATATTATCTTTGTGTTTTGCCATTCCCTCTTGACTGCCCAAATATCTGATTTAATGCTTGAAATGAAATTTATAAATTTCTTCTTCCCCATATTATTCTCCCCAAGGTGAATGAGAATAATGTCAGATACCCCACAATTTAAAGGCACCATTCTGGAAACTGTCCCTTCTAATTTCCCTTATGCTCAGCTTTTGGATATTCTTCAAGTCGGAGTGTGTTGTGTCAATGGATTCTTGCCTCTACTGTGAAAATAAAAATGACCCACTATTAAAGCATTTCAGGTATTGACCCTGCCACAAACAAATCACATCAGCATCTTAACACTGTGACCTAAGGATAAGCAAAGCATTGCCTAGCAAGGAAGGGAAGAGATGATCCCGGAGAAGATAGAATCCTAACAATGGTTAGACAAAAGTCTAATAAAGGCCAAAAGAAGAGAAATGTGTTAAAATCACTTGCAGATCCAACTAGCAACATTGCAGATATACTGTATTGGGTCCACCAAGATCCATGCACATTATGCAGTAACTCCTGCAATAACCTACAAGGGTTGGAAACTGTCACAGTCACTTAAGAACAATATATTACTGTCTCAATATTACTAAGAAGGCATTTTTACTCTGCACTGAGCTAAGAATAAGTAAGTATCAGTATAATTTGACCAAAATATATATAATTATATGGGAGAAGGTTTCTTCTCACATGATATTACAGTTGGTGGTGCATCCAGGAGCCGAATACAGTCTTTAGATAAAAAGGAAAGGGAAAAAGAAGGCTCTTTTTGTGGGGCACTCTTTTTTCTCATAATATGTATTAAAATATAACTTTTATTATGTATTTTAAAAAATAATGGTACCTTAGGGTAAATGAAAAAGTATGCCCAATGAGTGGGACTTTTACTTAGTATGCAGACATGTGACATGAACATACATGAAACACATAAATGGTATTATCACCAAAGAGTGGCAAGATACTTTTCAATATAATTAGAAAATAGGAATTCTCATGCAGGGTACATTCTTTAAATGCCTTAATTGGCACTTCAAAAATATATAGCAACAACACAGATGTTACATCCTCTGTACATAATTCCAAAATAATACACAGACATGTGACATAGACATACATAAAACATATAAATGGTTTTGTTCACTGAAAAATGGCAAAATATTTTTCAATATAATTGGAGAATAGAAATTCTCATGCAGGGTATATTCCTACTCTATGTAGGTAAATTGTGTATCAGTTATATATTACATCCATGTGTTATCATATATCTAAGGTTAATCATATCTACAATAGTAGGATCATTATCTACAATAATAGGATCGTTAAATCAACTGTGTAGGACTCCCACAAAGAAATTTTCAAGATTGGAGATATTATCTAGGTCATGCACAGTATTCTATGCCATCCATAATCTCAGGTTTATCACCTATATATATTAAATGCCTTTCTTGGCACCTCAAAAAAGTCTTATCCAGGTTTATAGCAACAGAGATGTTGTGTCCTCTGTACACAATGCCAAAATAAATGAGTAACTCAAATGAGAACAGAACTCATATAACAAAGGTTAAACCTTCAGTCATAAACCTTATGTGTGTATATAAGTGAACATGAGAAAAACACAAAACATCTTGTGTGTATAGATTGCAGTTATAGTCCACGCTCAGGTAGCATAGCACAGAGAGAGACACATATGAGGACAGAACTCATATGACAGAAGTTAAACCTTCAATCATAAGCCTTATGTGTGTATGTAAGTGAGCATGAAAAAAACACAAAACCTCTTGTGAGTGTAGATTGCAATTATAATCCACGCTTAGGTAACACAGCACAAAGAGAGACACATATGAGCTATGAGTGTATAGGGAGTCCCACATGGGGAAGATACATATTACCACATTAGTAGATCAATGAGAAAGGAAGTGGAGGTCAGCGAGTGCACCCGCCGAAGTGATCCATCCATCACCGCTGCATTGCTTGTGGAGATTGGGACGCACGTTTCGCCTATTAAGCTTCATCACCCGCACATGGCCAGAGAGTCTCCGCTCTCTGTTTAAGTACTGTTTGTTGGGAATAGTTCCCGGTTTAATGAAAGTGAAAGAGGATATTGTATTGGTTGTTCGGGACACGTAATGTGTCCCTAATGTTATCTACCTGCCTATTGGAGAATCAGATCACATGATGTAAATATTGTTGCAGGACAGTGGGAAGTGTAGTAAAAGTGGCAAGTATATTAAATATGTGTCAGCGCTATTGTCAATACGATCTATATAGGTAAGTAATATTTGATCACAATGGAAAAATTAAACATTAAAAGGAAAAGAGAAAGGTAAATTGAAAGGACACTGAAGAGTCATGGGTAAAATCAATTGGAGTTGAACCCAGTGGTGCTTATGCAGGACAGACAAGCACATAGGACCTTATTGCAGGACAGACAAGCACATAGGATGTTTTGCCAGTGCGCATGCGCACGAGGGAGCCGGCTCCCTCGTGCGCATGCGTGAGACCCACTACGACCAACAGCACAGGTCGTAGCGGGTCTCTTTCCAAAGGGGGCGAGCTGACAATGGTGATTGACAGTTCGCCCCGTTTGGAAGGCGGGCCGGGGGGGTGGCAGCCCAAACGGAGGCATTCCTATGGGAACGCCTGCCATTTGGGGGAGGCCCCACTGACATCACTAGTGATGTCAGTGGAGAGCTTCTGGCTCTGACAGAGCCAGAAGCTCTCCAGGGCTAACGACAAGTGAGACCCTACCCTAGGGTCTCGTCGTAAGCCCCGATGGTCGCGACCTTCACCCGACCATCGCGACCTTCACCCGAGCGGTCATTAGACCTGTGGGTGTTAATCCACAGCCTAATGACCGCAACAGAGGTGGGCGGTCAGGATGCAAGTGGCCGCCCAGTTTCTGAGCGACCGCTTGCATCCTCCGACCGCCTCTGAATGAGGCCCATAGACCTGTGTACGGTCTAACTATTTATGTTGGTAAGTATCAATAATTATTGAACTCTTGTTCAAAGCATAGAAGATAGAAAGAAAGGAAAATAAATGAGAAAGATTACTTGAGGAGTCATAAATAACATCAATTGGTATATATCCCATTGTTGTTTAGACATATGTGCGACAGATAAACACACAGACATGACAATTGTCCTTGATAGCAGGTAGATATAGCACATGCTGATGTAGATATTATATCCAATGCATATATGATAAAGAGGAATATGAAAATAAGGTATCTCTGCACATTGCCTATAACTACAGCTGCTGCATGTCATCTTGTAGTGTTAGTATTTAGGTATAAGTGAAACAGATAAACATACTGACATGAGAATTATTCTTAATTCAGCTGGTGGATGTAGCACGTGCTGATATTGATCTTACATTAACCAAAGCATATGTGGTGTAGAAGGAAAGTAGACAAGTCTAAAATTAGGGTATCTCTACATATTGCTTATGACTGCAGCTGCTGCATGTCATCATGTATATCATAGGATGAAATGTGAGCGTACAGACTTAGCATGGTAGGGAATGAATAAGTAAGATGAGCATCTACTGTTACATTGTATCAGCAGGATGGATCCTGATAAATGAATTTCAGGAAATTTCCCTGAAAGTCTGTAATGAGAGTGCTCAGGATTGAGAACAGTAAATAGATGAATCATCACAGGGGCGGAAACCTGTGCTACTGCTAATCATGTGTCATTCGATATTGATGAAGAGTGAGCATTCGGGCCATGCTTGGGATGATTCAGAAATCAGATGAAGAAGCCGTGATAATAGCAGTACTGACAGATGTACTTGCTCTGTTGCAATTGCATTGCAGAGCAATATACCCATCCACTTCCTGCGTGATCACATGCTTGAAATCCAAGAAACATGAGAAGAACAAGGATAATGCTGTTCAATTCAAATATGTAGTACTCCGTCATAACAAACATGTATGTTTGAATAACATAGCCATTATAATTTTCTACTAATCAAAATACCTGTATGTTTGTAGTTAGAGATAAATTGACACTAATATCTGTAGATATATTTTCCAATTGAGACTATCTATTCTAGTTAACTACACATGTTAACTTGACAATGGTATCTGTAAATGTACATTCCCATTGAGACCATCTATTCTATTTCCCCCACATATGTGCAGGCAGTAAGTTTACTGCTATTGATTAAGTGTGAGCATGTAAACCATGCATAAGATGATAGATAAAGTCTACAATATACTGGTACTCATATAGAGGTTTGTTGCGAAAGCATTGTACAAATGTGAGAATTCCGCCTCCTATGATGGTAGGTATTGAGATAAGAATACACAGCTGAAATAATGCAACTGAGTACGGATATCAGGTGTTCTCACATATCCTATATAACCTAAAAGGTATGCTTATATACCTATTGTATGTAGTGGTAAAAATCCGGAATTGTCCCTATCATATCTCCACTAATCAGAGAGGATAAGGAAAGCCGCAAAATAAATATAAATGAAAGTCAAATATGACTAAAATTACGTATTAATATATATACATATATATATACATACATACACGTATATATATATATATATATATATATATATACATGCATATACACATACACATATATATATATATATATATATGTGGAATTGGACTGTTCGGTGTTCCTACGCAAACGTGAATAATTAATGTGGTCATACAAGTATGTGTATGACCGTGCTAATTGTGTAGGGTCTGTAAGAGAAATAGACAATATAGAAGAGTGCATGTGTTATATAATCCATGTATACAGTGTGGTGAAATTCGCTTCGAAAAATTGTGAGTGTAGTGTATTAATAATGTGTGTAAAATAAAGCAGTTTAATATCTGGCTGATTAATATACGTGTAGTAGAAAAGGAAAAATGTGAGTGGGGAAGGAAAATGTTTGAGTAATAGCATAGACAAAATTGTAAGATAAGTGTATTAGTATAAAGAAACTAAGTGGTAATTAATGTGAGGTGAGGTATCAAAAAGGATATCAAGAGTTGTCACCCAGTTGAAGAGTAGATACAGTCTTATCCAGATAAAGTATAACTTGTAGATCAAAGTCTATTAGGATGTAAAGTTAATACATATCCTTATAGGAATAAATTGTAATTGATGTATTCGTTGAGTCCACCAGGTGTTAATGATCCAAGTTTGAAGGTCCAGGCACTTTCTCTTTTCAACAATTCTTGAGTTAGATCACCCCCACGTATTCCTAGATTTACTTTCTCCAGACCAAAGATCTTAAATTCTTTGTTTAACCCTTGATGATATTTAAGGAAATGTCTGGATACTGAGGTCAGTTTTTTGTGTTTGCTTAAGTCTGTGGAGGCATTTCTGATAGAACCAATATGTTCAAGTATGCGATGTTTGAAGGCATGAGATGTCATTCCCACGTATTTCATGTTACAACTACACGTACTACAGTAAATTAATCCTACTGCATTGCAGTTCATGAAGTTCTTAATTGGAATTATCTGTCCATATTTGTCTTCCACCTTATTTGTTTTAAAGATTAAAGGGCATACCTTGCAAGTGCCACATGGAAAGGTACCCGTGAGTTTGGCCTCTTGGTGGATTTTTAACAAAGTGGCTCTTTACCAATTCATCGTTTAAATTCCTTGACCGTCTCCAACTCATGGAGACTTTGTTTTCTAAGATTTTGGATAAATCTTTGTCCAAAAGGAGTGTGTGCCAGTGTTTTTGCACGATATTCTTTATCTCCCTCCATTCTTAACAGAAGTCACCCACAAAACTTAAATTGTCCATTTTCTCTGTATTGTCTTTTCTTGGGAATATGAGTGATTCTCTCGGAATATCTGCCGTGAGTTTCTTTGCTCTTCTGATTGAGTGTTTGCTATAGCCTCTTTCAAGGAGTCTTTCAGCCAGTTCACAACTTTTCTTTTCAAATATTGTTTTATCAGAGCAATTACGCCTCAATCTAAGAAATTCTCCTTTGGGCAGATTTTCTATAGTTCGTGGAAAGTGTGAGCTTGTCTGGTGTAGGAGATTGTTAGTTGCTGTTTCTTTACGGAATAGTTCCGTTTGAATCAGGCCTAAGGGATCTTTGTAAATTGTGAGATCAAGAAATGGTACTGATTGATGACTAACATAGTGTGTCAGTTTCAGATTTATCGAGTTGTTATTAAGTTTATTGATGAATGTCATCAAAGATTCTTCATTACCGTCCCAGATCATCATAATATCATCGATATATCTCCACCATGCGGAGATATATTTAGTGAGGTTCTCATTCTCCACATGGAATACTGTTTCCCTCTCCTACCACCCAAGAAAAAGGTTTGCATTTGTGGGGGCACACGCTGCCCCCATTGCCGTACCTCTTATTTGTAGGTAGTGGTGATCTCCAAAAGTAAAGTTGCTTTTCGTGAGTATGAATTCAAGGAGTTCCAAGATGAATTTATGAAATTCATTGAATCCTTCCATCATAAGGAAATATTTAACCGCATGAAGTCCCAACTTGTGTTCAATACTCATGTATAGGGATTCAACATCCAGAGTTACTAATATCTGATTCTCATCTAGTTTGATGTCGTGTAACTTGCATAATATGTCCGCTGTATCTTGGATGTATGAAGGTAGACTCAACACGTGATGTCTTAAGTGGAGATCTACAAACTTCCCTAGCTTTTCTGAGATCCCTCCAATTCCTGAGACAATGGGTCTTCTCGGAGGTTCCCTTAGGTTCTTATGTAACTTTGGTAGTAGATAAAAGGCAGGTGTTTTGGGGTGTGGTGTTGAGAGGTAGTCATATTCCTATTTGAGGATCATCCCATTAGATAAGGCCTTTTTCAGTATCAGGTTTAAGATAATATTGGAGTTATCCGTGGGATTAAAAAATATCCTTTTGTACCATTTTTCATCTCCTAATTGTCGCATAGCTTCTTTGACATACATGTCAGTGGGCCAAACTACAATGTTCCCACCTTTATCTGAGGGTTTAATTACTACATCATGCCACTTTTTCATTGATCTCAGTGTTATTTCCCTCTGGGTCAAGTTACCACATCGAATTTTGTTTTTTCTTTTGTTCTTTTTTTGTAGCCTGTCCAAGTTACATGATACAAGTTCTTGAAATATCATGACCTCAGGGCATATGTGTTCATGTGGAAAGAAATCCGATTTCTTCTTACACAGAGGTCTACCTGATGATATATTTGGAAGAGTACTCTCTTCTTCAAGGTCTTCTAAAATTTTTAATGCTGCAAGATCTTCTTCTTCAAGGGATGGTAAAGATAGTCCTGTGATAGATGTAATATCTTCCATCTCCTCTACGTTTCTACTCTTATTGCAAAAAAACTTTTTTAGGAGTAGTTTACTTCCAAAGAGTTTGAGATCTTCTTCCCATAAGAATGTATTAAAATTTTTAGTAAGTGAAAAAGTCAGTCCTTTCTCAAGGATTTTGATTTCAGTCTCAGTCAGTGACCTTTGTGATAGATTGATTATCTTAAGGCTTTGATTGTTGGTGTTTAATTGCCTTTCCGTGTTCTTGTAATGTACCTTGGTGTTAATTGAGGGTCCCAACCTACCTCTGTGGGGTTTCTTCCTCCCCCTCCTTGTCTTCCTCTTGGACGTCATCTGCTTCTGTTGCCTCTCCCAGCCCCTAAAAATGGGACAGATGAATTATTATTATAATTGTCTCCTCTATATACCGAAATATTGGGTCTAATATCCTCTGAGTAGTCTTCTCCTCCAGCTCATAAGTGTCTCTCTTTGTGCTGTGTTACCTAAGCGTGGATTATAATTGCAATCTACACACACAAGAGGTTTTGTGTTTTTTTCATGCTCACTTACATACACACATAAGGCTTATGATTGAAGGTTTAACCTCTGTCATATGAGTTCTGTCCTCATATGTGTCTCTCTCTGTGCTATGCTACCTGAGCGTGGACTATAACTGCAATCTATACACACAAGATGTTTTGTGTTTTTCTCATGTTCACTTATATACACACATAAGGTTTATGACTGAAGGTTTAACCTTTGTTATATGAGTTCTGTTCTCATTTGAGTTACTCATTTATTTTGGCATTGTGTACAGAGGACACAACATCTCTGTTGCTACTATAAACCTGGATAAGACTTTTTTGAGGTGCCAAGAAAGGCATTTAATATACATAAGTGATAAACCTGAGATTATGGATGGCATAGAATACTGTGCATGACCTAGATAATATCTCCTATCTTGACCTAGATAATATCTCCAATCTTGAAAATTTCTTTGTGGGAGTCCTACACAGTTGATTTAACGATCCTATTATTGTAGATAATGATCCTACAATTGTAGATATGATTAACCTTAGATATATGATAACACATGGATGTAATATATCACTGATACACAATTTACCTACATAGAGTAGGAATATACCCTGCATGAGAATTTCAATTCTCCAATTATATTGAAAAATATTTTGCCATTTTTCAGTGAACAAAACCATTTATATGTTTTATGTTTGTCTATGTCACATGTCTGTGTATTATTTTGGAATTATGTACAGAGGATGTAACATCTGTGTTGTTGCTATATATTTTTGAAGTGCCAATTAAGGCATTTAAAGAATGTACCCTGCATGAGAATTCCTATTTTCTAATTATATTGAAAAGTATCTTGCCACTCTTTGGTGATAATACCATTTATGTGTTTCATGTATGTTCATGTCACATGTCTGCATACTAAGTAAAAGTCCCACTCATTGGGCATACTTTTTCATTTACCCTAAGGTACCATTATTTTTTAAAATACATAATAAAAGTTATATTTTAATACATATTATGAGAAAAAAGAGTGCCCCACAAAAAGAGCCTTCTTTTTCCCTTTCCTTTTTGTCTCAATATTACACCCTAGTGGTAGCATCATGTAATAAAAATCATTGTGAGCAACTGTTTAATGTAATAGTGTTGCTCCTATGTTCAGAGAATGCATAGTGGTACTTGTGGACAGGAAGTCTGTATGAAGCACAAGCTCTGATGATGTGACCAATCAGGGTAAAAGATAATCAAGAAAGGGATGTAGTTGACATTCCGGCAGTTGGGATGCTGGCACTCAGAATGCTGCCACCAATCAGAATCACAGTGTTGGCATCCCAAACACTGATATCCTGATGGTAAGTATTGGGGTTTAGATGAGGGTTAGGATTAACCTGCAGAGGGGTGAGGGTTAAGTTTAGGCTGCAGGAAGGGAGGGTTATGTTTAGGGGTAGGGTTAGGTTACTTACCGGCAGGTGTCGGTATTCTAACCCTGTTAGGATGGTGGTATCAAAATTCTCACCACTGGGATCCTGAGCACTTGCAGTCCCATACCCAACCCTCAAGTACAGCAATAATTCAAACTGCAGCACACCTATTATTCAGCACATTGAAAGTCCATAACACAAGTCAGGTCAGATCACCCAAAGTCTATTCACAAGCCAGGTTGGTACACTTGTGGGTAAATTTACTAAAGTGAGAGTTTTTAGAAGTGGAGATGTTTCCCATAGCAACCAGTCAGATTCTACTTAACATTTAACTAGCATTAGAAGATAATAGCTAGAATCTGATGGTTGCTATGGGCAACATCTCCACTTCTACAAACTCTCACTTTAGTAAATTTACCCTTGTTATCAGATGTCCCAAAGCATAGATACAAACCGGGGTGGCACACAGGTGATCACATATGAGCCGGTTGTTGCAAAGGATCACATCAATCATGGAGGGAGAACAGAACTAAATGTCAAACACTTAGAAGCCAGTTTCATCACAATATCTGAGAATGGATTTTAAATATCTAAAATTTTTTAAGGGGAGATTTTTTTAAACTTGGAGAGCGATAACGGATCAACCAATCAGCTCCTAGATGTCATTTTTCAAATACAGCCTGTAAAATGATAGGAGCTGATTGGCTAGTCTCTTATCTCTCTCCAAACTTTAATAAATCTCCCCCTTAGTGTCATATGATTTCTCCATATAAGGGTAAAACAGGTGTGTCTATAAGTCTGGAAAGGTCTCCTACATGAGTGCATGTGCAGTTTGTAAACAATAAAGTTAAGAGCTTTTTCGGCATTTGCTGGTTCATCTGATTTTGTCAGAGGCTTAAGAGCAAAATATTGTTTGGCCAGTTTTCCAAAGAATGCACTCATTGTTCTTAAAGAGCATGCCAATACTGTGAAACACAATGCAGAATGTGACAACAACAATGATTAGGAGGATTGACAACATGGGGTTCCCACAATCAATGGTGTCAGCCCTTACGCAAACAAGTGTTGGTGCAGGTCATAAACATTATAAAAGTGACCAACCTTATATATGGAAATGCATGGGCAATTTCTTGTCACCCTGGTGCAGAGTTTTCTAAGTAAAAAGGCCCCAAAAAGTGTCAATTATGCAATCTTTACTATAACATCATACAACTATCCACTGAAAATACAAATTGCAAATACAAACCTACCTTTTATTCTTATCTCGCTTAATTTTCTTGTGCTATTTAGCTTCTGTCCTTTTATCTGTGTTTTTGTCCTTTTTGTCTTCTTTTTAATTTATTTCAACTGCAGTGTCCTTGATTCTCAGATTAGTATCTCTATATACTATTTATAGCTCCGATTAGTTGAATGATTTCATGGTGGGAAAGAAAAAAATCGAATTTTTTTCTCATTTTTATTCAATCAAAGAGAGCTTGGAGGGGATCCTGCTTAAAAGACTCTCCTCTGGCAAGCTATTAAGTCTGTGCTGTTCTGTCACAAAGGAGAGGGGGAAAAAGTTTTTTTTTTAATTATTATTATTTATTATGATTGTAATTATTATGAATATGCTATGGTAGGCACTCAAGTGAGAGTGTTATACAATATTTGTTTATAATCAAGTTTACTATTTAGTATAGTAGAAAAAAAAAGGAAGAGCCCCAGCACTAAGCTTCATCTGAGGCTTTAAATTGCTCTGCACCCACAACACCATTAGGTAGAGAAGACAGACACACTCCACAAGGGAAATGGATGGTCATTTTTTTCCCTGCTACAGTACTGCACCAGGAGGTTCCAGATAGAGGGGAGAATTTATGAAGCAGCAGCTTCTGAAAGCTGCTGCTTCCTAGCGTGTTGCATGTGAGTTTTTAAAACGGCACTCGCAGGTAGTGTTAAGTACGATGGGCTTTACACTGACTGCTGGTGCCATTTTACATATACACCCACAAGCCACTGCTTCATAAATTCTCCCCAGTCTCTCTTTATATTATGCAAAATTGATACTTCAGCGCAGGATTGCTAGGCATAATTTCTCTGGTCCCAAGAAGGGCCTAGGAATTAATAATGTAATCCACCCACCCAGGGCAATAACTATTTTATTTCTCTTTTTTTTATTTAGACATCAGTTGATTCTATGTGAACAAAAAGTTAGCTACTAAAGCACTCCACACTCCTACATTAAATATTTTCATTCAGCAATATTA
Organism: Taudactylus pleione; assembly: GCA_031769625.1. Classification (NCBI taxonomy): domain Eukaryota; kingdom Metazoa; phylum Chordata; class Amphibia; order Anura; family Myobatrachidae; genus Taudactylus; species Taudactylus pleione. The sequence goes on along the minus strand of JAUIMM010001311.1, from coordinate 9,832,086 downwards.
AGCTTCAATGTCATCAATGTCATATTCTCACTAGCCTTAGCAGCTTAGCTGGATGAAATGCAATGCCAGTGCTTATCATATTGATATCTACATTTTAGTAATAGAGCTTTGTATACACTGGGCAGGACATAACTGAATGGAACATAATCCTCATCAATGATAAAAGACTGCACTTTTACTGGACATGTTAAGAATTAGATTGGATACAATAGGTAATGATTAAATACTGTACTGAATTTAACCCAATGAAAGTTGAAAATCTGCTATTAATTAAAATAACATATATAAATTGCTCTAGAGGATGATAAAATCTAAACTTATCCAGAACCTGCTTCGTCAAATGTCATCCTATTCAATGAGTCGAAGGAGCGATTGTTGGACTTAACAACCATAAGACAGAAATGGTATATGTATGAAATATTCTGTGATTGCAGGCAGCTAATTCCCCTTTTTCACTGTTGCAATAACCCAGGTTATTGCTGGGTTTTCCCGGGTAGCGGCTCAATGAAAAAAGGTCTCTGACCTGGGAATCCAACCCAGGTAGCTACCAAGGTTGGAGCATATGGGAAAGATTTCTGGACTGCACAACCTGACTATATATATGATGGGAGGTGCTACCTGATTAGACTAATTGCAGGCACAGAAACAGACAAATCTCAGGTGCACAACTCCAAATTATTATTAATAATATATGTAAATGCAATACAATTTTGCAATCAATAGAGGTTTTTAGCATAATAATGGCCAAGGTTATGGGCCCACCCACCATATCCAGGTAACCTCTTTCGGGTAGGTCCCTAACATACTAGGGTTCAAATCCAGAGCACAGGACCCCCAAAAACTGGCCCAGCCAAGCCGCCCCAGGGCACCACTATATTAAGAAAAGTGCAGTGTGAAGAGATAGTTAAGAGCAGCTACAGCTGCATATAAAGAATGAAAATAAAACAGTGAAGTACATATATATTAAACACACACAGTGAAGGGTTAAAATGTGTTAAAAAGGAAAATGTGTTATAATGCGGTACCCTAAAACCGATTAACCAATGCAATCCAGGGGGACCCACACCCCAAAAATGAACCAAAGTTGCACTACAGTATATAACTTGTAGGACTTATCTAGAATTGTGCCTAATACAGTGTGCATATACATTACCATACTCCATGCTTTAAAACCAATAAGGAAGGGTGCTAGCCTTGAATGAGGGCATCTCTTTTCCCTCAGAAGTGCAATAAAGCACATTAAATGGAGCATATGGGAAAGATTTCTGGACTGCACAACCTGGCTATATATATGATGGGAGGTGCTACCTGATGAGATTAATTGCAGGCACAGAAACAGACAAATCTCAGGTGCACAACTCCAAATTATTAATAATATATATAAATGCAATACAATTTTGCAATCAATAGAGGTTTTTAGCATAATCATGGCCAAGGTTATGGGCCCACCCACCATATCCAGAGTGCACCTGAGATTTGTCTGTTTCTGTAGCTACCAGGTGTGGACCTGGGATAGACCTGGGTAATGGTGCTGTGTATATGGCGTGACCCGGGTTATCCTACATGGGTCATGCCTAAAATTAGCTGATTGGTGGTTCTGGAGCAGTCACCTCCCACTTTTTATGACCTCACAAGTTCAGCAGGGCAGACCCAGGTTCAGTATGAACGAGGCTGACATAGGAATAACCCGGAACAAAGGTGCAGTATAAACAGGGTCTGACCTGGGTTGGAACCATGTCCAAAACCCCAGGTCAGACCTGATTTTTGGTGAAAAATGGATATTAGAGATGTTGACAATTTAACTATTAGATTTCAATAGGTCATTTTTTATTTAAATAATGGTGATATCTCACAGCTGTCTATATATCACAGGCTTTTACCTCTGTTGTAAATTGATCTTTGATTTTCTTACATCTAATTCCTATAGGCCTTCTTTTTCTGAGTAGTTAATTAAAGTCATTGCCCTCAGTATTTATCAGATGTAACTTCAGTGTATGTTCATTGAAGCTCCTGATCCTATTTTGATCTGAGGTAGCTTAGTTGGGGTATTTAATGTTATCTGGTATCACTCTGCTGCAAGTAGTACAGAAGAGAATCTCCTGCAATAGCCTGGGCTTATTTATTATACCGTCTATTTATAATGCAGAAGTGTGCATTCACTAGACAGTACAAATTTTCTCGCTCCCTCACAAGAATTATTAGAAAACAATAATCTAGAAGTACAGTCATTTTTGCAGATTGTATCTGTAGAGACTATTCTTGTTAATTGAAATATATTATATGTGGAGTTTATTTTAAATGGAAGAAGTAAAACGGCTGTAAACTTTTTAATGTTTTTATTAAATTTTTGTACTTTTTAAAATTTTTCAATCTTTCATGCTTAACTTGAAGACAAGTTTTGATGGGTCTTCTCTTTGTGCCAACACTAAGGGATTCAGGGCCTGATTCAGAGCTGGACGCAATTAGCGCTCGCTCGTCCAGAAAATAGGGGTGGCTATTCAAATCAACCGTTCGCTCTTTGCGGTCTGTTCACGCCTCTAGGTCTGAACGAGCGAACCAAACTTGCAGTCGTTTTTTAAAAAATACACCCCCTAGCCGCTCGCATACTACGTCATGTCCGCTATTTATTAGATTAATCGAGTACATCGACCAGGGTTTTTCCTACCACAATTTTGCGAGCAGTTCTGGCTATAAAATAACCCAGTGACATGGTCAATGACGCTGCTGTTTTAATTATGCACACCCATAAAACGCCCGTTTTAACCTTTAAGCACGCCTGCGTTCGGATCTCCACTCCCCGTTTTCAAGCACCTTCCCCTGTTACCACCCACATACGCCTCTTTCTGTCACTCAAATTATCAGGCATTCGCTATTTTGTGAGCACATGAATTTCGACCGCACTGACTGGTTCGCGCATGCGTATAACGATCCGTACGCATGCGCAGTTGGGCAAACATCGCTCAGAGCAAATGAGCGGCCGCTTACGAGCGGCTCTGAATCAGGCCCTCAGTGTAAACTGAATTTAATAGTAATGTAAAAAAATAAGTTGTCACTGGTGCTTAACCGTTGATGCACAGCTGCTGTTAATTATAAGAAGGCAAACCTTCACAATAAAATAGTACTGGAAGAATATTAACTGTGCTAGTGCATATTTGTATCTTATAAAAACAATAACCCAAACACTCTAGCAAACTTATGATGCTTTTGGTGCTGGTAAATTAAATACAGTATAGCGGGAAGACACTGATGTAACAAGCTTGTGGCGCTTGCTTTTGTAAATGGTAAGTGACGTGCAGCCTACGTCTGCATATGTCTGATCGGAATATGTATCAAATACCGCTCTGGTTCTCTGCTGATAAAATACACATGCCGGCTGGTTAGGTCTGCATATGTCTGACCAGAGTAAGTAACAGATGCCGGTTGGGTCTTCCACTGTTAGTTTTCACATGCAGGCTGAGATCCCTGCATTATGTCAGCCGGTCCCTGTAGAGCTTAAAGTGCAGGTGTTGCAGACCTCTCTTCAGATTTCGGCGGAGGTAGGGTATAATGATACAAACTTTACAATTTTCACAGATAAGCCAGTAAAAACAAGGGGGTATATACAGGGAGAATAATAAAAAATACTCAGAGAAAAAGTGAACTGCTTAACACACTTCAGTGCACTGTGCTCCTTCATCAGAAGAATGTGCATGTGAGATCTAATAGCAGAGGAACCGACTGGCACCTGTTACTTACTCACAGACATATGTAGACAGGCCCGGCCAATGGGGCGTTCCAAGGCTACAATGGTCCCAGGCTCCAAGGTTCAGCAGGGCCCCAAGGTTCAGAGGGGACATGGCACCTATTTGTGATTAATTAAATTAATTAATTAAAGGCTGCCCATTGGGCAATGCACAAATAAAAAATTGATCGCTCCAGTTACCTCTTTCAGTGACCCCCATCGCCTCGTCTGGCCAGCCGTGAAGTTGATGCAATGTCTGAATGACACATTACGCTGCACCAGCCAATCCCTTCCCTGGTCTGTCTCTGCCACTGTGGCCAATGAGAGAAGCAAGGAAAGGCAGCCTGGCATGCAAGAGCAGAACGGAACTGCTGCCCGTTGCCGGGTACAATGTCAACAGCAAGGCACCAATCCCTTTACAGACTCCCTTTCTAGTCCCACCTACCAGTATGAGGCAGACTCAGAGTGATACTGACTGGCAGCAAGTAAGTGACAGTGCATTTTTTGCTGTTGTGTTGCTGCTGCTTATATATGTGTGTTTCCAAATTCTGGCACTCAAATTGCTCCCAATGGCTGGCCCGGGCACACGCCATAGGAACAACTCAGTGGCTGTAGCAATATACAGTATAGATGAATGGTGGCACTCCAGTTAAATGATGTCTCACTAGCATTAGTGATAATTCAACGTTTCTGTGCTTTAATTGCACCTTCATCAGGAAAACAGTATTATAAATGTTACAATTTAAAGCTCTTACCTATATGCTATCTCACCAGACTTGCTGTGCTCAGCTGCCCATCCTCCAAACAGTGTGGACATCGCAGGTAAGTGACATCAGCAATGTTCTCCCCATTGCTTAGTAACCCCTTGATACGTGTAAACAAATAAAGAGGAAAGAAAAAAGGAAAGGACCAATAAAATGCATGACATTCATCAATAAGAAACACTGTATACATAGACTATGTGCTGTCATTATATGTAAATAACTATATGTTAAAGTATGTCTCAGTAAGCAAATCGATAGACTCAAATTCTAATATGGGGGCCTATGCTAGATATTAGAGCAACAAATCAATATATAAATAACCTGTAGTAATCAGGGTAATAAAGCTCAATATGGTTTATAATAAGCTGTAAAAGGGGTAAAGAAACAATTGGTTGACCCAGTAAAGGGGTAAAGAAAGCAAAGTAGACCCAGAGTCTCATTGAGTCCAATCGGTGCCATTGTCCCCAGTCTATCAATCCATTTTGCTTCCAGCTGTAAGAGCAATTTGCCTCTGTCACCCCCCCTAGTTAGTTCTGGAACCTGGTCTATGATCCAATATTTAAGTGTTGAAAGATTATGTTTTGCCTGGGCAAAATGTCGCGCCAAAGGCTGTTCGCTTGTACCTTTAGTTATGGCAGATCGTATTTCTGAGTGAAGGAGCATCATGTGCTCCTTGAATTGGTGCTCCATTTTGCTCACATATTGTCAGGCACATGGACATGTTATTGTATATACTACGAATTTGCTGGTACAAGTCAGATGTTGGCATATTCTACACTTCTTTCCTGATGATGGGTGATGGAATATGTTGCCTTCTTGAATATATCTGAATGTCAGGCAATTTGGGCACTGAAAGCATCCTACTCTGGGTGTTCAACCTGTTTTTTTCTGTTTCTTACCCCTGTTAGTAATGTCTGTGTGGACAACTTGGTCCTTTATATTTTTACCTCTGCGATAACAAGACATTAAAGATTTCTGTTTTGAGAGATTTTAGTTCAGGATCAGATGTCAAAATGTGCCATAAGTTCTTTGCTGATTTATTGATGTGGATCCTATATGGTTAAATGAGTTAACCCACGTCAATTTTTCTGCTTTGTCTTTTTTAGTTTTAAAGGTAAGTATTTTGTGTGGAGGAATAGCCATAGCTTTTTCTTTTTGTTTAATAAGATTTTCCATCTTGTAACCTCTCTCTAAAAATTTGGCAACAAGGTTATCAATTTGCTCAATCGCTGAATCCATATGGCTGGATATGCACAAAACTCGTAAAAATTGCGAGTATGGTAGTCCTGCCTTAAGGGGTTCTGGATGTGCACTGTTAGCATGAAGTAAGTTGTTTCTATCTGTGGGTTTGGAATATAGGGATGTAATAAGTTGGCTATGTGTTAAATTGATGGATACATCTAAGAAGTTAACTTTTGTACTGTCTATTTGGTATGTAAATTTCACTGGACTATCAGACTTATGTTCCTCAATCAATGTTTTAAACTCAACCTGTGAGCCCCTCCACAAGATTAATATATTGTCAATATAATGGTAATAGGCTAAGATGTTATTAGCTGTATGGCTGTTTGTAAATAAAACATCTTGTTCCATAAAGGCATTTGCATATGATGGGGCCACATTGGACCCCATCACACGTCCCAATGTTTGCATATAGAAATGCACATGAAAAAAGAAGTAGTTTAATTCCAAATATGTTAGAAAAAGGTCTAAATTAGGACCTCAGTAGTGTGTGTTATTTGTCAATAATAATTTTGTGGCATTCATGCCTACATTGTGGGATATACAACAGTATAAATTACACACATCAACAGAACATAGGAGGCAGTCTTTCGGGATAATAGGTAATGTCCACAATGATGTTAGTAGAGCGTTGGTATTCTTGAGGTATGTGGGTCTTATCTGGATGCAAGGTTGTAGATAGGCATCTAAATATATTGATATCGGATGGAAGCGTGAGCCTTGTGCCGATATTATGGGTCGGCCTGGGGGCTTGTTGGGATGTTTATGTATATTAGGCATGGAATATAGTACTGGCCTAATTGGATGAGCCACTTCTAGACTTTTTCTCACTTGTTCCGTGATCATGAGGTTTATACAGGCTTGATTTAAAAGTTCATCCAATTCCTTTTTGAACTGTATTGTTGGATCTTGAATTAAGGCTCTGTAAGTATTGGCATCTGCCAATTGCCTATAAATTTCATCATGATAGTCCTCCAGGTTTTGTATAACTATAGAGCCTCCCATGTCTGCTTGTCTTATAATTATATTCTCACAGGAGCTTAAATTTTTCAGTGCTTGGCGTTCTTCAGTTCACATATTGTAATATTTTGGTTTGATGTTATCAGGATGTTGTGACACACTTTGATCTAGTAATCTTGAGTATGTTTTGATCGAGAAATTCATACTATTTGGGTCAAATGTAGATCTCTTTTGTATAGCCGCCAATTGCGATGGTATTTCTCCTGTAGATTTTTGGTCTCCTGTGGTAGAAAAATATTCTTAAAGTTTAAGGCTTCTGTTTAATTTAAACAGTTCTACCTTCCACTAAAACTTATCAAAATGAACCGATGGCACAAAAGATAATCCACATTCTAAAACTTGGTTCTCTACTGGAGTGCATATACGGTTTGATAAATTAAAGACTATGCTTTGCGCTGGATCGGGTTTTCTTTGCTCCTCGTCCTCTGCTGCATGTGTTGCCCACCTCATCCGTGTGTACTGTTGCTTGGGCTCGAAACTTGAGCTCTGGTACGAACACCTAAAGGGTGTCTACCTGAGTGTATACTTGAGGGTTGTGTTTGTGAGTCATTGTCGCTGAATGAAGTAGCCGAGTCTCCTGTCTCACCCCTCTGTCTGCATTGATGTGATCTCCTGTATTGTGGGCATCTGTCTCCTTGTGGAGTAGCTCCGGTTAACCAGGGCTATACTTTTTGATGTTCATAATCCAAATCCACTTTGATCTTTTTTTCTTCTTATGAGGTTGCTCCTGTATTTCTCAATTTGTGTGGTTAGTTTTGTTATCCAATCTTCTGTTTTATCAGATGTCAATTGCGCTATAAGAGTGACCTCAGAAGTTACTATTTTTTCTTTAGCTATTGTTATGTCATGTTTGAATTCTTCCATGAATAACAAAAGTAAGTCAAAAGAACATTTTTTTAATATGGAGGTCTACTTTTTACAAAACTCCACATTAAAAAGGACTATCGTGGGCAAATTTTTTATTCTAAATCACCAGGGTATTTTTTTGTCCTTATAATATTTGATAGTGTCAAACCATGGTAGAAATAATCAAGTTCACGTCTGTTTAGTTTCATCAAATCTCTGAAGATTTAATTGGAACTAGCAATGCCTGTGTGGTCTTTCAAGTCATCTGTAAACAAAATAGATTTAGCTTACGATTCTGAATAGCTGAAGGTTTCTCCTGTAGTCACAGTAATTCTTTGATGTAATCCTTCCAGTGCTTCCCCTGTATAAGTAGACATACTAAAGTATACTATAGATGATAAACTAATTAAACAATTGTAACTGATCCTGAACTAAAATCTCTCAAACAGAAATCTTTAATGTCTTGTTATCGCAGAGGTAAAAATATAAAGGACAAAGTTGTCCACACAGAAATTTCTAACAGGGGTAAGAAACAGAAAAAAACAGGTTGGACACCCAGAGTAGGTTGCTTTCAGTGCCCAAATTGCCTGACATTCAGATATATGCAGGAAGGCAACATATTCCGTCACCCATCATCAGGAAAGAAATGTAGAATATGCCAACATCTGACTTTTACCAGCAAATTCATATTATATACAATAACATGTCCATGTGCCTGACAATATGTGGGCAAAACAGAGCACCAATTCAAGGAGCGTCTGACGCTCCATTGCTCGGCTATATGATCGTCCATTACTAAAGTTACACGCGAACAGCCTGTGGCGCGATATTTTGCCCAGGCTAAACATTATCTTTCAACAATTAAATATTGGATCATAGACCAGGTCCCAGATCTAACTAGGGGGGGTGACAGAGGCAAATTGCTCTTACAGCTGGAAGCAAAATGGATTGATAGACTGGGGACAATGTCACCGATTGGACTCAATGAGACACTGGGTCTACATTGCTTTCTTTAAGTCAACCAATTGTTTCTTTAACCCTTTTACAGCTTATTTTATACCATCTTGAGCATTATTACCCTGATTACCAAGGGGTTACTAAGCAACGGGGAGAACATTGCAGATGTCACTAAATCACTTAAAAAATTTTAATTGTCATCATAAACTCTAGTGGTTTTTTTGAACGGATGGACTCAAAAGGTCTTTCCCATTTGATTGGTACAATATCCCAAATTATTTTGCACTTTTCAGATAAATTCCATTCATACTAATCTCATATTAAATTTGGTTTGTTCTAGGGGTGAGCTGATTCGGTTCTACTCGGTTCCGTTCGGATTTAAAAACCGAATCTTATTGGGTATCAGCTGTCACGAGTTTTGGATAGCCAATAAGATTCGGTTTTTAAATCCGAATGGAACCGAGTAGAACCGAATCCGCTCACCCCTAGTTTATACACACTTGCACATATATAAAAAGATATACTGTACAGCAGGAAACCAGCACACCACCATTTAGTTTGACATTTTTTTACCATGGCCACCCATTAGTGTTTGTTTATAATATACACATGTTTACAGCACTGTGCACCCTTCAGATAAATTCACCCACTCTCCTCTGTTTTTTCTCTGCCAGGTTGCATTCACCGGAAGTTTGGCCGATGTATTGTCACCCTGCTCCTTTGTTTTATTGAAGAACGTTTAACGGGGCCATTGGCACATGCAGTGGAGGGATGTGTGGGTTTGGGGGTTGATTGTTGAGTTGGGGGGCCCTAGAGCTTTCAGTGTACTGGACCCCAAGATTTCTGTTGCCTGCTCTGGAGGTAAGCAGACCTAGGCTGCATGCCACTTGCCATTTACAAGAGCAAGCACCACAAGCTTGTTTCCTCAGTGTCCACCCACCTTACTGTATTCAATTTACCAGCACCAAAAGCCTTTTAAATTTGTCAGAGAAGTATGGCAACAGAGGATCACACTGACAATCCTCCCAGCACTCTAGCCAAGTGCTCGGCCATTTGCATACTACACCAGCAAACAGGTCAGTGTTTTTTGATATTATTATTATTATTATTATTATTATCCTTTATTCATATGGTGCCACAAGGGTTCTGCAGTGCCTTACAAAGTACATGAACAAATGAGCACAAAAGAAAAACAGTTAACAGTACAAACAAAGCAGGACAAATACATGATTTCTAAACATTGCTGCATAACACTTAAATAGGCAGCAGGGTTTCAGCAACCAACTGATAGGTGCCATTGTGAAGAGTTAGCAGTAAATGAAAGTATAAGTAAAACAAGGAGAAGCACGTGAGGGAAGAGGGCCCTGCTCGTGAGAGCTTACATTGTAAAGGGGATGAGTATCTTACATTCTAAAGGGGAGAGATATCTAGAAGTTATCATACTATTTGCCTGCACCAATTATATAAAGACCTTTTAAGTCCAGGACACACTTACAATCATTATGTGGGCAATGCAGGTATAAAACTGACTGTAACCGATGGAGAGCTGTATTTTGAGACAGTGGGCCTGATTCAGAGCTGAACGCTCTGACCAGAGCGCTCACTCTGAATCAGGGCCCTCCTACCTTTTTTTGGAGTGTCCTCATGGACGCTTTCATAGCTGTGGGTTACCACCCACAGCTATAGCGAGCATCCATGATGATGGTCGCGATGGTCTTGACCATCATGACCATCGGGCTTGCGACAGAGACCCTGCAGTAGGGTCTCGCTGCCGCAAGCCCTGGAGTGATTTTTGCTCTATCAGGGCCAAAATCACTCCCACTGACATCACTAGTGATGTCAGTGGGGCTGGCTTGAGACGGTAGGCGTTACCATGGGACCCCAGCACGCCCACCAAGGGGGGCGTGCTGTCAATCAACATCAACAGCACGCCCCCTTTGGTGCGAGACCCGGAGCGATGGTGAGCCCGTCGCTCGCTGGGTCTCGCGCATGCGCATGACGGAGCTCCCTCCGTCATGTGCATGCGCAGTGGGAAACATCAACCCGCTTGCGAGCATCCTGTCGCTCGCGAGCGGGTCTGAATGAACCTCAGTGTTGCCAAATAGGAAAATACATTGTTTCATTTGATCCCAGCCATACAAAATCTGCATTGAAAGAGTGTATCCACTACGCGACCCAGGGAAGACAGTACGATTACGACATCGTGATCGTAAAGTCGTTCCCCATCCCCTGCATGCCTACATTGAACAATTAGTCGTTTAGTGTAGGCACCCTTCGTCACCCTTGAACATGGTCAATCTGTCGTTATCGGCAGATTAACCGGCATGTTCAGCCGAAGATTGATGTCAGAAACGACCAGCAGGAGTGCTCATCACTGGTCTTTTCAAACATTATTTTGCATGATTTGTGTATGATTAATGGATGACTGATTGATGTCGTTATCGTTCAGTCATCCATTAATATCGAGTAGTGGATACGCACCTTTACAGAGTACCACAATAAAGAATCTGTCAACTGGAACTAGAAAACTATTACTTTTACTGGATTTTTTCACCATTTGTTTGCTGCAATAATAAAATGTCTCGGTACCTAGTACATAAGTACTGAAATATATGATTCTTATTTTCACAAGATATATTCCATTTTTTACAATTCCTTATGAAGTTATTACTGTTCATTGATATGTTTATGAATTTTTATGCTGCAATTATTATTAAAGAGAATATTTTCTAATGCTTGTTTTGGGGTAATTGTTTATAAAAGATACAAATATGCACTAGCGCAGTTAATATTCTTCCAGTACTGAATTGAATAGAGATACTAAGTGTGCCCTTGGTAGGTAAACACTATAGATAAGCAAAATTTTTAAAACTGATCTGCATAATATTACTTTATTCTACATTTTATTCTTCATTATGTCACCAAATTGGGTATGATTCACCAGGGGTAGGTGTCCTAAAGTGCTTTTAGCATCACCTCAACAACACCACACTGCAGAAATAATTGCCCATCATTGTCCAACTTCTGTTCATAAACTGTAAACTCTGTGAAATATGAATTCCTTGAAATGATTAAACAAAAGCAGAACTGAAATTTTACATTACTTATTGCATTTCTGCAAAACAGCCTCTTCCACCTCAAAACTGAATTTGTGCAACATTTCAAAAACATTTAACACCTCTTTCAAGAAAAAGCAGGTGGTACTGTAAAACTGTGAGTATACTAATCAACCAAGGTCCAGGACAGGATGAACTACTATGTAAAAGGCAAGTTTTTGCTGTGATTTTTATATATATATATATATATATATATATATATATACCTGTATATTATTTCAATATGTTATATTTATTACCAGTTATTTATATAGCGCACACAAATTCTGCAGCACTTTACAGAGAATATTTGGCCATTCACATCAGTCCCTGCCCCAGTGGAGCTTACAATCTATATTCCCTACCATATGCTTGCACACACACGATGGTTAATTTTTTTTGTTGAGAGTCAATTAGCCTAACAGTATATTTTTGGAGTGTGGGAGGAAACCGGAGTACCCGAAGGAAACCCACGCAAGCACAGGGAGAATATACAAACTCCACACTATTAAGGGCCATGGTGGGAATCAAACCCACGACCTCAGTGCTGTGAGGCAGTAATGTTAACCAGGGCTGCCATCAGAAATTGTTGGGCCTGGTACTGACAAAATAGGCAGGGCCCCCCAGGGGGGAATGGGGCAAAGGTGGGTGGAGTTCCACTGGGGGGGGACGGGATACATCAATTGTTGCATAAACCAGTATAAAATTCTCAGTGTTTGGGCTGTGGTTATTATAACTTGTCAAACTATCATATAATATAATATATGAAACTACACAAGAGAAAACTGCTGTAAGTTTATACACAAAACCAAAATCTATAATAAATGTATATAGGGAAAGCAAAGTTGATTCTACATACATATATACACACATTATATATATATATATATATATATATATATATAGTGCAGGGACCACATAACATACATTGAAACAGCCAGAACCACATATAAAACATCAAATAAGCCAGATACACATAAAATACACTGGAATGTCAGATCTACATAAAAAGCAAGAAGGGAAGAGCAGGACAGAGAGAGCTGCACCTATTGGGGGGCACAGAGATGGCTAGACATGGTTAGGGGGAAGGGGTGACACACAGGACAGGGAAGGCTGTCTGGACTAGGGTACACAGGGCTAGGAAGGCTGTCTGTACTCAGGGGAGGGGGGCAGGGAAAGCTGTCTGGATTGGGGGGAGGCACAGGGCAGGGAAGGCTAGCTAGATTAGGGTGGGACAGGGCAGGGAAAGCTGTCTGGAGTTGGGGGAAAATGGAAGGCTGGCTGATTGGGGGGCACAGTGTAAATTCAAGGACTAGGTAGTACCTGGTTTAGTCTTTTTACTTTCTTCAGCTGGTCCAGCCAGGTGAAAACAGAGCCGATGGTTCACTCACTGGCCTTTCCCCTCCTCCTGCTTTCCCAGTCAGTCCTAGCCAGCAGCAATCCAGCTATGAATGCATGTCAAATATGGCGCCGGCCACGAGCCAATCACAGCTCGCGGACCGGCAACCAATCAGGAGCGGCTGCCGGCCCGCGAGCTCTGGATGTCTCGCTGCTGGCGTTCTGTCACTTTTCCCTGGCTGCTGGTGGAGTACCGCCTCCACCTGGGCCCCTCTCTCTCTCTGTTCCCTCCGGGTCTGGGACTCGAGGCCCGGCGGACCCCCCCTGATGGCGGCCCTGATGTTACCTACTACACCATCTGTGCTGCCCACCATGTTATACAAATGATTCCATCTATTGGGTATATATTGTGCCATCACAGCTGGACCTAGTTTATAAACATAACTTTATTGATACTACAGATCTTAGGTGATACTTACCTGCTCTCCTGGAATGTTTGGCAGACTACAAAATATCTCACAAGCTCCAGGGAGATTTAACTTTTATTAGTATATCGCTAAAAGCTTATACATGTAGAATGTTAAGCATAAGATATCAAAATATATTCTATACATAAACAACAGACAAACATGGAACAACAGACAAACATTACACATGAAATATTAAATCTGGCCACAATAATATTTTTTGATATCTTATGCTTAACATTCTACATGTATAAGCTTTTAGCGATATACTAATAAAAGTTACATTTTATGATTACATGCAATAGGTAGGTAGAGTGCCCCACAAAAAGAGAGTACTTCTTCTCTCGTGTACATGTCCAATATAACTCTCATGGGTGCACCTCCATAGAAGAGATTATCACACAGATATTGTCCTTTATTTTATAGAATTTGGAATACACCTACCTTTATATCCATATTTTTTGTGTGTTCATTATCAGTGCATGGGATATCCCCAACTCCCTTTCCCTTTTTTGCTTAAGTTCCAGGGAGAGTAAACTACTCTCCCGGGTACTACACACTTGTTTAGAAAAGTAAGTGTGGCTGAAATGACACAATTTGCAGTGCCACACACCCCTGCACCTCCTATCCAGACTAGTAAGTGTGATCTTCAATCACCTAATTTAATTGAATTAAAGTATATAGCAGAAGTTAAACTACACTATAATTTCACATCATTGGCTTGAATTGGTTAATTCCATATAAAAAAAGAAATAGAAAATAAAACGTATTGTAACAAAATAGAAATATACAGCAGGAAAAATATAATGGCACCTTGGATGTTTTCCAAAACGTACTGTCAGTAAGAGACATGTGAAACTCAATTTATCTTTTCTTTCAAACTCTGCTTTCTGCATCTGACAGCTTCAGATGAACATGAAATATATTCCATAAACACTTTAATCAGTGTGTGACCATTTGCACATAACAAAGACTTTGGATTTTTCAAAGTGCTTCTAATAGACATTGAAATAAATCTGGAGAGATTGGTTATGCTCAAGTGAAGCTTATATTGATCTTCAAACATTATAAAGATATGGATAGTATTTGAAAATAATACTAAAATATACACTGTTTTAATAAAGTCAAAACTTCAAAACCTACTGATTTCACTAAGTAAGAAAAGGGACATTTTCTTACGGCTACTGATCTTGTGTGTTTTGTATTTCATATTAAAGTTCTGCCCTTCTTTATAGGGTGCCATTTAACACAGACCTGAGGCAAAGGGTGTGGGACCTGTGAGGCACTAAGAAACACCATTAAGAGGAGTGGATTGGATCAATGTGTTAAAGGGGCACTGTATGTGTAAAGGCACTGTGGACTTTGGATTACAGCACTGTGAGGCACTAAAAAATGCCATTAGGAAGAGTTGACTGGAGCACTGTGGTAAAGCCTAAAGGGGCACATTGTCATTAAAAAAAAAATAAACACCATTACGATAAGGGCACTGTGTTTAACTAAAGGAGCAAAGTTGTCATTTAAAAAAACACAGTTAGAGCTGGATCACTGTGTTTAACTTAAATGGTCACTTCACTGTGTAAAAGATAAAAATCCCACAGGAGAGCTGTGAGTCACTGTGTTGTGTGTTCAGGCACTGTAAGCAAAACTTTAAATATTAAAACTTGTGTTATAAAAATTTAACGTCATTAGGGTGCCACCCTTATACTAGGAGAACTGTAAGGCACTGTGTTGTGTGTTCAGGCACTGATATCAAAAATGAAAATGATAAAGCTTGTGTTAAAAAAATATTATGTCATTAGGGTGCCAAAATTACTAGGAGCACTGTGAGTCAATATGGATCAGTCGATAGAAGAGCAGGAGCTGCAAACCAATACTAATGCTAATCATGATAGTTCTTCAACATCTAATAAAGGTGGTTCCGGGGAAATAAAGTTTAAGAAAGGTCACCTAAAATCTAAACAATATTTCACAATGTTAAAGAAAATGTCACCTCTAATAATAAAGGGTAACTTTACATCCGGAAAATATAAAACTGCCAACATTGACACCTCTACTATGACTCAATCTAATACACTAAGGGGTACATTTACAAAGAATCATGTCTTATCGAGTTTTGTTTTTCTCAAACTCAATTTGCATAGCTGAAACTCAGGTGATTTGAGGCTTATGAAACTCTCAAATTTACCATGAAGCGTGTTTAGCTGAAATCGAGTTTTCCGATGGTCTATCAGGTCGAGGTTTTTCACACGAGTTGCAAGTGTCTGACCACAGCCAAACACTCCTGAACAAGCAACCTGCACATATCAGTGAGCTATGTAAAGGCTGCTTATGTGTTTTTACTGTAAAAAGGGTTCAATGTTTTAAAAAAATGATGTAGGGTTCTACCCAAAAAGCATAACCAGCCCTGGACTTCTCAGCCAGTCCTTGCTCCTAAAAATACAGGGAAAAAATGAGCAGGGTTCCATCATATTTTAGGAACCAGCACTGGGCTGCTGATCCAGTCCTGGTTTTAAAAATAGGGCAAAAATTGCGTAGTGGTCCCCATATTTTAAAAACCAGCACTAGGCTCAAATCCAGCAGGGGTGTAATACCACAGCCAGCGGACCCTTTCACCGGGTCTCCCTGGCCAAAGCATTATCATCCCAAGCTGGTTAGCCCAAGCAGGAGATCTCAGTAGAGGTGGGGATCACCCAAACAAAGGGGTCCTCTCTCTCCCAAGCAGCCCAGGCTTAAGCTGAAGCCCAGGGCTCTTGCCCGCACCCCTTCGCTGTGGGTGCAGGGTTAATAGTGTTGAAAATATCATTAAACTGTTGTTTTTTACAGTGGAACTTCAGTTGCCAGCTTGCCTGCCCTTTGGCATTTGTGGAACTATAAAAGTCAGGAGACGACCAGCACCCATACCCCCACTGTAAAAATAAACTGTTAGATAGACACACACACTGTATTAAGTAAAATGTTGTGTATATATATATATATATATATACATATATATATATATATATATATATATATAGAAGTCCATGAGACTGGCACTCAGTGAGAGACATTCATGAATAAGAATAATATATTACTTGCCTGGGTGCCCTCCCCGGGTAGAATAGACTACTCGATACACAGAAAAAGAGGTTGCGGCGGCACTCAGCAGGACTCGTGAAAAAAGACTCACTATGGAGGTAAGGTTTCCAACGTTTCAATCTCTTTAGTGTGAGATTTTTATCAGGGAACAGTAAATAAGTGAATACAAACAGCATATTAATACATACAGGGCAATTACTCACCCATGTGTTGTGCATAACACGATCCGATTGCCAGGTGACATCATCACAATGCGTACACCCCACGTACCAAGGGTGAGTAATTGCCCTGTATGTATAAATATGCTGTTTGTATTCACTTATTTACTGTTTACTGTTCCCTGATGAAAATCTCACACTAAAGAGATTGAAACGTTGGAAACCATACCTCCGTAGTGAGTCTTTTTTCACGAGTCCTGCTGAGTGCCGCCGCAACTTCTTTTTCTATATATATATATATATATATATATATACAGAGAAAAACAGCAGCACTCACAGGACTTAAAATAAATAAGACTCACAACTCCAAAGGATCTGCGTTCAACGTTTCAGTCGGTGTGTCTTTTATAATTTTATATATATATATATATAAGCCAGCATGCATGCATGTGTATATATATATATATATATATATATATATATGTGTGTGTGTGTGTGTGTGTGAACATTTCCACAATATCTCACATTTACCTACTTTTGATATTATCACAATTTCATTTTTGCATATTATTAATAATGTAAGCTCCTAGGAGCAGGGTCCTACTCCCCACTGTCTCACAGCCTTCTTCTCTAGCACTTCTGTGACAGCCTTCACCTTCCCAGCTGTATTGTGTATGGAGAATTGTGTTGCTAATTGTTACTTGTGCTCTGTTTATAAGTTGGTTACTGTATTGTAATGTAATGTTCTGTGTACCCTGTACTGTATGTACGGCACTGCAGACTGCTTGTGGTGCCCTATAAATAAAATGTAATAATAATAATAATAATAATAATTTTTATCTAGATTGTAATTGTGTTCTATTGTCATATTATTCATAATGATTAATATGTCTTATTGCAATCATATTAATAATGGCATATTATATTAATATTGTCATATTATTTGCAGGATGCAAGCAACAGAGGCAAAGTTCACCTCAACCTCACTCTCCTCCAGAAGTTGGGTCACCTCCTGTAAGATAGCCCGCAACCCCTCCTGCCTCCACTCCACCTGCCTCACCCTCACCTGCCAGTGTTCATCACTCCAGCCTACGATAGAGCCCAGTATCCTCCCCACCAACTCTTGCTGTGGGGAGCCCACAGTGTTCTATGGTGGGTCTGGTGGATGATGGCTCTCCTCCCCCCCCAAAAAAAAATCTTACTTTCCTCTCCTGGACCCTCTCCCAGTCCCAATTTTCCATCCCCGCCCAGCCCAAGATCCCTTTCATAATTTATTTTTGAAGCAGAAGTGGAAGAAGTCTCCATTTAAGGTATGTAGTGAAATTATTTTGGTAAAGGCTTATGTTTAATACTCTTACAGTATATGACATGTACACTTATATTCTATCCACAGAATCTCCATGTTCAAGAAATCTGGAGGCCAAAGCATTAAACCTGACTATCAGCACAGGCCAGGGATCCCTTGGGTGGTGGGGACCCCCCAATAAAGGGGTCCCCCTCTCCTGGGCAACCCTGACTTTAGATGCCCCACAACTTAGATGCAAATCAACAGTCTGGTGAATGTAAATAATTTTATATGTGAGTATATTCTAAGTGTTGCCATTCATGTGTAACACATACATGTGTTACTGTAATCCTCAAGTCTAACTATACTTTTGTGGCCCCCATATCAAAAGGAACATCCCCTATGTAACACCCTATGGTGATTATTTTAAATATAACATCAAACTTTGTCTAGAAAGGTGGTCCCACAACAGCTGTGTTGCCCATATCAGATGCACTCCTTACATTTATATTAGTTATGCTGTAATCTGCAAACTAAGGGCCTGATTCAGAGCCCGACGCTATTTGCGCTCGCTCGTTCAGAAAAAGGGGCCGGCTATTTAAATTGAGTGCTCGCTCTTTGCGGTCTATTGACGCCTCTATGTCTGAGCGAGCGAATGAAACATGTGCTCGCTATTTTGTAAAGACGCCCCCTGGCCGCTCGCATCCTACGTCATCACCGCTATTTATTAGATTAATCGAGTACATCGAAAGGCGTCTGAACTGCTCGCACTGCTTGTGGTAGGATTTTCCTACCACAATCATGCGAACAGTTCAGGCTAAGAGACAACCAAGTGACGTGGTCGATAACGCTGCTTTGTTAATTATGCACACCCTTAAAACGCCCGTTTTGACCGTTTGGCATGCCTGCGTTCGGATCACCACTCCCCGTTTTCAAGCACCTTCCCCTGTTACCACCCACAAACGCCTCATCCTGTCACTCAAATTAGCAGGCACTCGCTTTTTTGTGAGCACTCCATTTCTGACCACAAAGACTGGTTGGCGCATGCGCATTACGATCCATATGCATGCGCAGTTGTGCGAACATCACTTGGAGCGAACGAGCGGCCGCTTACGAGCAGTAACCACCCACAGCTATAGCGAGTGGCTAGGAAGATGGTCGCGATGGTCAGACCATCGGGACCATCGGGCTTGCGATGAGACCCTTGTGGTAGGGGCTTGTTGCCGCAAGCCCTAGAGTGCTTTCAGCTCTAACAGAACTGAAAGCACTCCCACTGACATCACTTGTGATGTCAGTGGGGCCGGCCCCAGACTGTAGGCGTTCCCATGGGAAAGCCTCCGTCTGGGCAGCCATGCCCCTGGCCCACCCACCAAAGGGGGCGTGCTGGTTCTCAACATCAACAGCACGCCACTTTGGTACGAGACCCGGAGCGACGGTTTGCCCGTCGCTATCCGGGTCTCGTGCATGCGCACTTGGCCACCATCGACCCACTTGCGAGCACATAGCGCTCGCGAGCAGGTCTGAGTCAAGCCCTAAGTTCACTTGTTCTCAAATGACCAGTGTTTATTTGTCTACTACATATCATTTTCACATTTTAATAATTATTTGTTGTTTTTCACAGCACTACAAAAGAAAAGAAAAAACCATGCCCACAAAGTTCCACCATGATGAGAATTCATGTAAATGTTATTTGAACATGTGAATATTGTTTTGTCCTGTTTAACACTTTAGACAATGTAGACATTTTTAATAAAAATAAAAAAACCTTCTATAGGTACCTTAAGGGAAGTAGCAGCTCCTTCATCAAGAACAACAGTTCAGCTTGAACAGAATGCTTATCCTCCATAGCATTGACACACCCAGTACAGCTCCCGTGCAGGCTATTGGTGAGTTTCTGAAGGAAAAAAACATTATTCCAACAATTTCTTACAATAAAAGGAAACTGAAGGGAGTTTTTTCCTTACTCATACTGTTTTCACGTTTTATTTTATTTTTGTGCTAAAACCATCTAAACATTTGACAGTTGATATTTGGATTTTTGTAATTTTTAATCCACTATTGATGTTTGCATGCAGCTGTGTATTTCCTATCATTTTAAAACTACATGTGCATTAACATTATTTGTTCTCAACACACCATTATGCACTAGTACAGTTTTAAAAGGTTACAAACCATTTAGCACAAGCACATAAATACCTGCATTGGTTAAAAACATATTCCACAGATATCATGACACCTGAGCCAACTGTTATCCTTGATGAAAGGCCTGCACAAAGAGAGGTAGAAAACATCATAAGCTTGCACTTAGAAATATAGAAACATAGAATTTGACGGCAGATAAGAACCACTTATTTCCGCTATCGCCACTGACATAAGCAAGTCAAGAGGCACCAATTCATCAACCACAAAAACCAACTCAAACACCTGATACAGATCCTGCTACTCAATTGATGGCTGCTATTGATGCATTTGAAAAAAGGTGGATCTTATGGGTACACAAATAAGACAAATTAATTACATGTCAAGACAAATGAAAACATGAACAGATTGTCCACAGCATAGAAACTCAAACTACTGCACAAAATAGAATGCATGTTGTCACCATTAGGATGCAAGAGGCCAAAATTAATGCATATATTAAAATACAAGAGTCCCAAACTGTGCATTTGGGAAATTAAGTACTACTGTATTTTGATACTAAGGGCTCAAATGACAACACACCTACCAGAGACCCATATGACTAAATTGCAATCAGCACTCCATAAACTAGTTCTGCACCACTGTATCACCACCATATCTGCCCAGGCATCGCCTCTGCACTTGAGGTAGCTATGCATAGAAAGTCCTGAACAACACACCTCTATTCCATAACCTGAAAGGAGAAAATATTGTAACTGAGTCACTACTAATTTGCATCAACCACACACATTTATAGTTACCTGCATTGCTTTTTCCTGTACATGGAACTTATATATTATATTTAACTGTTTTGTAATATCCACACACATTTATACTTGCTTACACTTTTTTTTACATTTATATTTCACTATGTTCCACTATTATGTAGAACTCAATTTTATAGTGTATTAACATTTGAAAAATGGCACATGTTTTTTGTTACATGACATATACAAAAGAAAGTGCTATCAACTGTATGTAATGGGTTAAGTTATGTTTAACGACACAAAAGAAAAATTGTGTACGTTAAGGTTGTTAACAATTGATTGTAAAAAATACATTATGGTAATGTCAATTTCATTGCAATCTCCTACACATTTGTAACATAATAGCACATATTTCTTAAAATGTAATTTCAGCATACACTATGTGCTATGACATTATGCAAGAAGAGTATGCACAATAGGAATATGCATACTTGTACAAATGACACCTTTTTATCATGTAATGTGTAGTCACAGGAAAATAATACATATAGTTGGTGGGTTTTTATAACAATACTTTAGGCACTTATGGTTTTATTGAGTATTTGTCATGGTGCGAACACATACTAGTGAAATAGTTAACAATTAGTATCTGTCTAACCTGGCTCCCACTTTCTAAAGCTAGGTACACACTGACGGATACATTGGTCGATCAATTGATTGGCCTATGTATCTGCTGGCCATCGCCCAGTGTGTACCCACGATATGTCAGTGAACAGCGACGTCAACCACATATCGCATTGGCTGTGCTGCACAGCCGATGGACAGATATGTCTGCAGACATATCTGTCCATCGGCAGTTGTGTATAGGCGGTCTGCAGACTGCCTGTACACACAGCGGCAGTAGCGAGGAGAGGGATATGCCCCCCGCCCACCATGACACACCCTCGACACTCCCCTTGGTCACCGGGACCCGCAGCAAGACACAGATGATGGCCTTTCAGTGTGTATGAACGACCATCATCTGCAGATATATCTGCAGATCACTCAATCTGCAGATATATCTGTATAGTGTGTACCCACCTTAAGAGTTGCTTGATGATAAAAACAACCCTATCTTCTCACTCTCTATTGTATAATCTGGGGGAGAAGGTTGATGTAATACCAGCCTAGGCAATAGACAGCTGTGGATCATAATATCTGAGACATTTGATGAACTATATAACAATACACCACCAGAGTTATCAAGACACCTGAACCTAGATTTTACAAATCCAAAAGTGTGCTCTATCACTAATCTAGTGAATTTATGGGCCTTATTAAAATTATGTTCAGAAAAAGCAATAAAGGAGTCAGAAGCCAGAAGCAACATCTATAGCCAAATTCAATATGTGTGTCAGTTTTGAAGGAGTTTTCCTAAATAAAGGTATGCACATTCAGTAGCCATGCCTCTGGTAATTATTTCACCTAAAATTTTACATGGATGCATGTCTGCCTGAGGATAAAGACATCATGATACAAGCCAGGATAGCTAGCTACAACACTCATGATTTTTTGTTTTGCATAACACACCACCTGAGCATTCATTGATTAGGCATGGTTCCTATAGATATAGATTTTGGCCCATTTTTAGGTGATTGCAGACCAATGTATGTGCAGTCTATGGCTCCCAAGATATAAGGGATCCCAGCAAGACTATAGAAAGCTACCCTTACAAATCCACTGTGACTCATGTCTGCAGAAACAGAAGTGTAGGAGATGTCTTCGAGGCTGCCATTCCCTGGATGAGATGGCATGAAAAAATTGCCTGTGTTATGCCCACCACTCTAGATGTTACTGACTGGAAGGAACCAGTGACAAAAAAATGCAAAGCAGCCAGCAACTTGTGAAGGTGAATAAATTCAGAAAACTTAGCACTTAACAGTAACAAGAGTTGTTGTGCACATGCAGCTAGTATAAAAAGGGGGATTTGTAACCCAACACTATAAACAAGGAAATTTGTAATAGAAATGTATTAGCACATATACTGTATAGCTGTTACAGTGTGCATATTAATATCACCATATATAGACTAATTATTAATCAATCAATATGCTTATATGAATATTACATGATTATACAATTCTAGCCACATAATATGAACATTATTCATTATAGTCAGATAAAAGCATAGCCCAGAACTGGTCTTTCCAGATCACTTAACATATCCATAGATAGAGCCAGATATCACACTACAAACTAATTAGCATTTCAACACATATGGCTCTGGCCTTTTGTTGTAATCCCACTAGTTCCAACTGACCAAGGGTTTCAGTTGACCATTAGGCTATTTCTTCTTGAAACCACACCTCACAGGTGATAGCAGGGGGGTTGGAAACCAAAAGAGAGCAGGCACTCAGGACACAGACAATGACACTCATGCTTCTGCAGCCATAGTAGAAAGATGGAATATCAACACTGAATATGGCTTCTTACCCACCTGGTGGATAAGTATCTGTCCTTCACCCCACACATGGCTTACAGGGAAAATATAGTTGAAACCATGAGTTCTGACGGTGATGGTTTAATGACTTGCTTAATAATGTAGTGATTTGTTACAGTAGTTAGCCATATGTGTAAGTCTGTAATGACTGGTGTTAGCATACAGTAGATGATGTACTGTGCTGTAGTCTGTTTTGCAAAGAGAGTAATGTTCATAGTGGAGTTTTTGTCTATCCATATATTAGTTTTATATATGGATGGATTTCTGGGGTATTGTGTTCTGTAGTTAAAGATGTCCGATTTCATGCTATCCTACCCCATACCATGTGCATTGAACAATAATGAGGCATGAAAATGTTGAGTCTGTTAATGCTGACTGGGTTCTGAAGGGAATGTGTAGTTAGAGTTGGGATGGAACTGTTTGCCGTAGAATATATATTTCAGTTTGATGTCAGCTGGTAATTGTAGTTTGTAATGTGATAAGGTGCTTGGCTCAATGAGGATTGTGAATTGCTAATGTAGTGATCATAGTTATAATTCTAGACTTGAATTTGTGTTGTAAATTTCAAATAGGTTTGTTATAGTTATTATAATTATGATCATTGATGGATGTCAGTGTTGTAGGATGATTTAAAGATATATAGCCTCATGAGAGTTTTCCTCACATTCAAAATAGAGTTTATCTCTGAACCATGAGGCCTGTAAACAATAGGATCCATGCGGTCTCCCATCCCCCTTTCATTTCTCTGCATATCTGTATACACACACCCACACACACACACACAAACACACACTAAAGTGTTACATTAAATAAATGTACTTCACCAATCATTTATAGATATAGTATCTGCATATTGCAAGAATAATTCTTATCACCTATAAACATGCATAATCAAAATACGACATACATACCTACCACCATGCTGTTAATAAAAGAATAAAAATAGAATATTTGCTTCAGACATATGAAATGAAAACAGGCAACTGCATGTCCAAACAAACAAACAAATGTAGGAAGGAAAAAAAAACATAAAAATAGCTATATGCACTGAAACACCACTATACAAAAAATACTGCGCTGGTGATGGGGATTGCTACAGAAAAGCAATTTATTTATATATGAAAGTAGCCAAAGTTTTAAACAAAACATACAAGAAAAAATACATAAACATACATTGTATCAATTATTTGTATCCATAAGAACTATTTGTATTTTAGTGGTATTTTGCTGCATATAACTATGTATTCTCTGATTACATTTCTATTACAAATTGATTCCTAGTAACTTATGCAGGCCTAATATAGCTCATGATCTTGCTGGGTCTGACTCTAAATAATCCCTGACAAGGTCATACAGGTTAATTAAATTGTTAGGATTGAGGCAGAGCATCTGTATGTGACCTCACCATCAGGCACAGCATTAAAATCCACAGAAGAACTTATGCCTTCATATAAAACTACTGATCTTTCTGTGGGTTTGCATCCTGGGTCCTTTCAGTCACCTGGTTGAGTTGTGTATATCTCATGTAAGTGGTTAGCAGTGGAAAAGCCTGATTCAGCCACATTTCCTATAGCTATATTTTTGCACCTGCTTCTGTCCCTTTTTATAGGCATCATGCTTTGATGAATAGTACAGTATCTCTTTTGACATACAAACACACCTCTTAGTTGCTAGTATATTGTTATATTTTTACATCGGATTTTGGGTGGCATCTATCAGTTTTTGAAACCTATACTTAGTAAATCTGAAGTTTCTATACTGTACTATTAATGGGCTAAATATTAATTGCTAATCTGATGGTTTATTGACTTCTAAAGTCTGTAATTTGGTCGAATTCCTTTCAGATTTGGCATTAGTAAATCTGTTGAATGCAAACCTGCTGGTAATCTGCCAAAAAAAATCAAAACTGATTCTTTGTAAATATACATAGTAGTCAAAATTTTAACTAAAATATTTTAGATTTTACCTCTGAAAAATCAGTACTCTACAATTTCACAAACTTTTTTTTCAAGGAAATCTCTTATTTAGTAAAGGATCCTCAAAAAATTGTAAGAAAAAAATACATGCACATAACAGTTTCAAAATTCCAGGAGGAACATTTTTCCACAAAATAGACATGAAATCATTCCATTAACTCTGTTTGTTTCTAGTTTAGCTCACTGTTGGTGCTTGAAGTGCACAAAGCAGAAAAATACATCCTTAAGTACCCCCTCAAGGGCTGTGTGCAATATTAAACTTACCAGAGTATTAAATTGAATAAACATGACAGTATGGAGTGTGGGGAAAACTTTGTCACTTTTCACAAGTGTCTCTTTAGAATATGATTATATTATTACTGTCTAAAGCTTTTTGTTTTATCTTGCTTGCTATAATGAGCTGATGTTGTTAAATGTTCATTTAAATTAAAGTAACTGCATTTAGAATATTAAAGTATATTAAACATTTCTGTGTTTTATATTCATGGGTAGAATGCACTGTTAGTCTTAAAAATGGGGAAGCAATACTAGGTACTCCAGCTGTTGCAAACTTACAACAATATCTTCAGGCCATAAATGGAAGAGCATTTTGGGATTTAAGAAATTCAGCAACATCTGGTTAAAGAAACTTTAACTAAAGGTGCCTGAGCCTAGCTGCATTCACTCATTAAGTCACCCATAGTTTTATTATTTTAAACACCACTCTTATGCTCAACTTAACTAATAAATAAGACACAGACAACTGTATAGAATTTGAAATAAGAGGTCACAGCCAAATTTATTTAGATTGAATTAGAATTTAATTAATTAATCCTGGTGGTGAAAAAGCAGTGCTACCTCGGTCTACAGCTCATAATAATTGTTTGCTTTACCAAGAATGGGGTGGAGTTTTCCACCCTGTGCACAAACCATTCTTGGTAGTACCACCTTCCCTTAACTAGCACAGTGCTGGTCCCTTCCTAGGATGAAGACCTGGTTCTCCCCTAAAGTAGTAACTGACTCACCTCTCTCATTGCTAAATTGAGCCGTCGAGCACTGCTTTCCGCCAACGACGTGGATAAAAATAACCATGTAAACCACGAAAGAAAACCTAGATCCTCCAAACTATTCCAATGAAGCAAGGATATCTGAGACAAAAAACTCAAATCTTTCCTTGGTGAGGTGCACTCCATCTGGCCAATATAAATGTGCCTCCTCATAGTGAAGACAAGGGTGCTTGATAACATGCCCATCTAAACAAACCACAAACCTAGACACTGCAGTGTTCAGCTTCCTCCTAACTCTGTCTAAGGCTGCCCCACCTTGGGTACTGCACCAGAACCTCCTCGGAATTATTTCAGACCAACAAAGCATAACCTGTGGCAAGCGCTCTGCTATCAACCTCAAATCCCTCTTAATGGTGATTATCAGTTCAACTCCCTTACACGTGCCAAGGTCATCACCACCTAAGTGCACAACTAAACAGTCAGGGGTCCCCCACTTGCTCTCAGACTACCAAAGCAGGTCCAAAAGGCCACTCCAACTAAAACCTCTCAACCCAATCCAATGGACCTTAAAAAGGGCTAATCTGGTGCAGTGATGCCTGCTAGCCCAGTACACAAAAGAATGCCCAACAATCCACACCCGGCACTCTTTCCTCAAAAAACTGTGATGGGGAATAATTATATAACATAAACATTAATAGAATATAATAATAAAGAATCTAACAAAGAACAAAAAAAAGGGGGAAAACTGAGTTGTTTGGGTGACCAAGATGGAGGTGAACGACACAAAACCTCTTCTGTCTAAAAGTGAATAGAACTCCAATCTCCCCTAGTGGCAGGTAGCATAAGGCCCTGGGTTTCCCAAAGAACAAACTCACCAGGAGCGGCACTGCTTCTGCAATTTATCACCCCTAATATAACTCTTGTAAGCCGAAGACTCCCATCTACCTAAGTACTTGATTGCCTCCGTGGAAGAACCTGATGCTGCTGTGCAAGTTGCTGCCCCAATCCTAAATGAACGGGTGCCGTACTCCTCAGTCGGCATGTCAAAGCTTTCAGGCATCTATTGAACACACTTGTAAACTGGAACTTAGATAGAGGGGAAAGAGCTTCATGAATAAGCCATTGAGGCCCCCCCTATTGGATGTTGCTGATTATACCTGTTAGCTAGGTTTACTTGGCAGATTCTTGGCTCTGGATGCAAGGAAACAGAAATCCAATCCACCCTACCTATTTCCATTTTTGATCTCTGTATTTTTAACAAGTTTAAACTAGCTTTAACCACAACATTATCCACTAGCAACCCTGTGTTGGCTGATTTCTTATTTGCTGCTGCTAACTTCCCTACCCGTAAAGTGCCAAAAAATGCCAGCGCAAAAAAAGACAGACTGAACAAAACCACTTCAAAGTTACCCTTAGCTATGCCTGAGACTTCCAAAACCAAATCCTTTAACATACCCATGTCTATTGGCCTGCACAAATCACCTGAAGTCACCTGCTTCCTCGCCCAACCTCTCAGTGCTTTAGAAATAATAAATAATTTTGTAGAGATCAATCAAACCATTCAGACCAGAGAAATAGGAAGTGCCAGTTAAAGGGCAAGACATAGACACCTTTGAACGCCCACTCTCATGCCCTTGCCATACAAACTCAGACATACTGATATGATGATCCTTACCTGCCTCTGTCTTTGCCAGAGAAACCTGCCACTCATTCCAGGCTGCAAAATAGGACCTCAATCTACCTGGAGCAATTGCCCTCAAAGCAAGTCCCTCAATGCTGGATTTATGGTCTGATAGACAGAATCGGGAGAAATCAAACCATGAATCCTAGCTGACGGGGCCAATAACCTAAACCTATCCCATTGGAAATGAGACAACGCATCTGCAATCTGGTTCTCAACACCCGAGACATGCTTGGCTGTAAAATCAATATTCCCCAGCAGACAGACAAAAACTAAATGTCTAAGTAGCCTTAGCACTTGGGGCAGACCGACCTCTGATTATTAATAGCTTGAACCACCCCAAAGTTATCGCACCAAAATACGATTTTCTGGTTGCTAAGCCTCGAAGCCCAAAGTTCAACTGCTAGCACAATTGGAAATAGTTCCAAAAGGAGTAAGTTACGTGTCAAACCCTCTGAATTTCACAAATTGGGCCAAGCCTCTGCGCACCATTCACTCTCAAAAAATGCTCCAAAATCTAATGCCCCTGATGCATGAACAACTGAAGTTCGTGATAAGCCACAGACAAAGCGAGCCTGATGCAAACACCATTAAATTCCTGAAGGAATCTCAATCAAACCTTAAAATCCTCCTTCATACCCGCCGAAAGGTGAATTATATGGTGAGTCTTCTTGACGCCCATGGAGGCTCGCTCCAGTCAGAGAAAAAAAACCTTACCCATGGGAATGATGCGACAAGCAAAATTTAGCAAACCTAGCATTGACTGCGCTGTTTCAAAGATATTTTCCTGGCTGAAACTAAAATCAATAAAAATTTGCTAATCTTCTTCATCTGTTCAATGGTGAGTCTACACAAAACCAAATCAGTATCAATTTCAATACCTAGGTAAGACAACTTAATAACTGGTCCCTCTGTCTTTTTGTGCGCAATGGGAACTCCCATTGACCCAAAAAATGCTTGGATCAAAAACAGCAGTTCACTACAAATTGCGCTATCGTCTGGCCCTATCAAAGGAGAGTCTTCAAGATGAGTGACTCCTGACAGGCCAGTACCCGTTTGAATACAACACTGTAAAAAAGAGCTGAAATACTCAAAAAAGGAACAAGAAATAGAACAGCCCATAGATAGAAACTTATCTACGTAAAATGAACCATCTGCCTTAAAACCCATGTACCAAGTCCCTTCCCCAAAATACTGCAAGATACCAAGTGCATCCTCAAATGACTGGTAATAGATACTACAATTCAACTACAATTCAACTAGTTCTAAAGCACTATTTGCTGACTCTCCTTCCAGGTAAGACAGGTGTTGTATCACCCTGAATTTTCCTTGTTCCTTCTTGAGTACCACGTCTAGCGGTAAGATGCAAAAATCTTCCACTGGAGGTGCCACACATATGCCCCAAACTCAGCTCCACATCTATTTTCCGTGCCACAACCTCTGGAAAATCCCTTGCTGACTTTGAATTCCTTTAGCTAAAACTAAAACCGAACAAACCAACGGTAACTTAAAACCCTCTTTAAAACCTTGTAATAGGAAGGCCGCTTCCTTCCTAAGAGGATAACGCTTCAACCAACACTCTAATACCTCCACTTTTATTGGAGACACAGCTTTACTTAGAACCTTTTTGCTGATCCCCCTTTCCTGCTGCATGACCCCCGGGACGACTGCAGTCCTTCGCTGGGTGACTACCCCAAAAAAGCATGCAGACATCCCAGTAGTGGCAGCTAGCCCCTCTGTTACACTGGGCATTATTAAACACTGGGCATTATTAAAAACATTATTAAACACTCCCCTTTCCACTGGTATTAAATCCTGGACTGGCTGGAAAGGGATGTTTACGCCCAACAGTAGGTTAGACAGTTGTTCGGTCCTGCTGTGTAACTTCCAGCCACACTTCCACATCCTTAAAACCAAAGCTAAAAACTTTCTGGCCATCTTGCTTTTTCCTATAAAGCTCATCGTACTGCCTCCAAACGTTATGCCTAGCTGAAACCTACATGCCCTGCACTAAATGTAAATACTTTAACACAATCATACACTCAGCCAGGCGTGTCCCAATGTAGTACACTGCAAACACATACATCCCAGTAAGCCAATTCTGATAGCTCCTCCTAGCTTCCTCAACTGCCAATCCCCCCTACTTTGCTGCATCTATGCCTTTTTAGCATCATGTGTGATTGTGAACATGTTGACATATCAACCTTTTGTAATTCACTCTCTATTCTTGGACCTAACGCCCCTCAATATCGCCATGTTGGAGCAATGGAACACATCCCCTGAAGCATCCGGAACCGAACTGGCTGCTACACTACCTGCTCTTTTAGGACTTTTGCCATTACCCTTCAACTGTTGCACAAAGTATTTCATAAGCTTGCATGGCCTTTCCCACGAACTAGATGAATCGGAAGAATTGTCAGAATGTGACAGCAGAGCAATTGTAGGTACTGCAAGACTTATCTCACCTGATCCAGACACCAACGGGATCACAGGAGAGTCCTTGGAAGTGGAAGCTTGTCCCTCATTGTGTGATGACATTCCCGGAAGTTGATGCAGCTGAACCAAAGAAACCTGTGGGCTTGATACACTAGCATTAGGCACAGGAGCTGAAGGTGCACATATAGAAACGAGCATGGGTGGGGAGCTCTACAGTAAGGGGTTAATGGCTGCTGCTGTGATGGGGTGGGACTAGCGGCTTGGGAAGCCCAGGGCACTGTTCCATTAAGTGCTGGAGAGCTGAACAGGTGGGGAGTGCTGTGCCCGCTTGCTGAACCCCTCACCAGCCAAACCTGGAGGGGTGAGCATGCTGGGGTCACCCACTGCTGCCATGGTGGACGGGGGATGAGAGCAATTGTGTGCGCGGCAGCCAAGGAGACTCTTGTAGAGACTCTATTAGGGGGAAAGATGATTAGTTCGGTTTTGTCCATGTTGAGCTTCAGATAGCACTTGGACATCCAGGAAGAGTTGGTGGAGAGGCAACTGGTTACCTGAGAGAGGATTTAAAAGGAGAGGAGAGGTATAGTTGCATGTCATTTGC
Source organism: Taudactylus pleione (assembly GCA_031769625.1). Lineage (NCBI taxonomy): Eukaryota > Metazoa > Chordata > Amphibia > Anura > Myobatrachidae > Taudactylus > Taudactylus pleione. The sequence continues at coordinate 9,801,074 of JAUIMM010001311.1, read as the reverse complement.
ATAGAGGTGGTATTGGAGGCCAAAGGAGCTGAAAAGTTCTCCTAGTTTAGAAGTGTACAGGGAGAAGTGGGCCCAGGACAGAACCCTGTGAGACACCAACGGAAAGGTTGGAAGAGGGGGGGAGTGGAGCCAGAGGCAGACACAGAGAAGAAGCGGGTGGTTAGGTAAGAATTGAACCAGGCATGGGCGGTGTTAGAGATTCCAAAGATCTGAAGGGTGCGATGGAGGAGAGTATGATCCACAGTATTGAAGGCTGCAGAGAAGTTCAGGAGGATGAGCAGAGAGAAGTGGCCCCTGGATTTGGCTGCAAGCAGGTCATTGGTGACTTTGGCCAGGGCAGTTTCAGTGGAGTGGCATTGGCAAAAGCCAGATTGGAGAGGATCAAGGATGGAGTTGTCAGAGAGATTGCTGGTGATGCGGCTGTAGACAAGCCGCTCAAGTAGTTTGGAGGCAAAAGGGAGAAGAGAAATGGGGTGGTAATTGGCAGGTGAGGATGGGTAGAGGTTGTTTTTTTTAAGTATAGGTGTGACAAGAGCATGTTTGAATGATGAGGGAAAGATGCTGGTGGAGAGAGATAAGTTGAAAAGTTGAGCAAGGTGGGAGCAGGTAGTGGAGAAGAGGGAGCGTAGAAGGCAAGAAGGGAGGGGTTCATGGAGGCAGGTGTTGGGGGAGAGGACAAGATGAGGGAGTGGACCACATCACCTGTGGTGGGGCTGAAGGAGCACAAGATGTGCTGGCCAGTAGGTGCAGATAGTGGGGGAGGTGTGGATGCAGCAGGGAGATTGGAGGATATACTATGACGAATTGCCTGCTTCTTCTCTTCCAAAATTGAGGCAAAGTCAAATTCAGTGAGGGAGGATGGAAGGGGTGGAGGTGGGGGGCAGAGGAGAGTGTTGAAAGTACCAAAGAGGCAGTGGGGATTGGAGGACTGAGAGGAGATGAGCAACTGGAAGAAGGATTGCTTGGCATGGGAGAGGGCTGAGCATTAGGAAGAGAGGATAAACTTGAAATGAAGGAAGTCTGCCAGAGAGCGAGATTTCCTCCAGAGGCGCTCGGCTGTGTGCGAGCATTTTTGGAGAAACTGGGTCAGTTTGGAGTGCTAGGCCTGGGGTTTGGACTGACGAGGGGGACAGAGGAGGTGGGGGCAGTGGAGTCAAGTGCAGAAGTGAGGGTGATGTTGTAGAAGGAGGCTGCCTGGAAGGGCAGACCATGGTTGATAGAGGAGAAAGTAGAGTATCAAGTGAGGAAGACAGAACAGCAGGGTCAAGAGACTCAAGATTGCATCTGGTGATGGTGGCTTTGGGTGAGGGGAGGAGTAGAGGACTTGAGAGAGTGAATGAGAGTAGATGGTGGTCAGAGAGGGGGAAGGGAGAGTTGGAGAAGTCAGAGAGAGCACACAGATGGGTGAAGACAGTCCGGGATCACAAACTGGAAATAAGAAGATGACTACTCCTCCAGCCCTAATATACTACTGCTAAACCCTGCCTTGATGGGGCAGCAAATAGGCTAACATATAATGACTGGCAACTGACCTCTACTAATTATAAACTATCAACAAAAACTAGCTCTAACTAGTAATGTACCAAATAAAAAACAGTGTGTTTATATGTTCTCAAGCTTATTCAAGCATTTGAATATTTTTTCTCCTCCTGTGAGTTTGCACTTGCAGTAGGGATATATGATTACTATGGAGAAAAGCACCACTATACCCAAAGATGTATATTCAATGTGTACTCATATACCTAGCCCAATATGCCATGGCATGAGTGAGATGCACCGAGAGGTGTTTTGTCTTTTTTGCTCAAATGTGTCTCATTCGCAATGCAACAAAACTGCTTCATGAGACTGAACTGATAAATTTGATACAGTATGTAACACTTGTATATCTGTATGAGACTGAATCTGCATCTGTACAATGAAACTTAAAGTGAAAAAAAGCAGTGCCTGTATATAGGTTCAGACTCAGTTGTACACAGAAATACAAATGTTGCATATCAAATTAATCAGTGCAGTCTTGTGAGGCAGTTTTTCCACATCAACTAAGACACACATCAGAGTGAAATATATGCCTAGTTGAGTCACACGGGAGCTGGCGTGACGAATAGGGCTGTTTAATATCAAATGTGGCAATAGTGTACGAGGACACACCTGTAATGAACATATGATGTACAATGTACAAAATAAAATATCTCACTCTGCTTCCATCATTATTCTATTTTATTGTTAATAATGGGATTTTACCCTTAGGGAAAAATTATCTTTAAAGTACAGTTCAGCCTCTGTTTGTGCTGTGCTGGCTGGATGCAGTGGAACTGAGGCTACCATAAAGTATCTGTGCACATATGCCTTTAATCTGCCTTACTGTAAATCAAATTAACAAGTCCAGGTAAATAGACCTATGTACTTTTTTTTGCAATTAAGATGTTTTATGCTTTAGCTGCTGCAAAGAACAGACTATTAAGATAAAACACTATCACACCCACCAGGAAGCAAGTGGACCTCATTCTTGCTGCTGCCACACACCATTAATAATACTGTATAAGTGAATAAAAGACAAAAATCACAGGATCTCCATCCATGTTATTCATTAAGTCACAAGGACATTAATCACCGCAAGAAGATATGTAAGGTCAACGTTATATGTAGTAAATAATTGCACTAAATGCAATATACAATGCCTTTTGACCCACAAAGAAGTTCAAAATGAATCTAACAGGATTTTCGGTCAATTTCACGCACATCTTCCTCTGGATCTAAACAAATAAAACTGCTCATGCAGCTATTCCAAATACTCAAAACAGAGTACCATACAAATGACATTGTACAGTTGGAATCAAATAATAAACACAATTAACAGAACACATTAACAATAAATAGTTTGCCAAAGAACATGCAGCTAATTAAGTACATCAGTATTCATGTACATGGTGAAGATCAAAGATCATGTAGATAAAATGGTTATCTGAAGAGAATAGAAAACATAAAATAAAACATTTCGTATTCACAGCAGCATTTAAACACTTAAATACAAAATCCAACAAATGCCCCAGTAATAGTTTAAGGAAGGGGGAATTCTCTTGGTAGGGTGTGGTTTGTAATGTCGACATTGACACCATAATGTTGTCATGGTCTGAATGTCAACATTCAGAGTGCCGCTAGGTCCCGTGAGATTCATTTAATGCCGTTTTTTTGTGCATCTTTGATTGCCAAAAATGTGCCTAAGTCGCAATGAGATGTGACTAGGATGCAGCAGGAGACTGCACTAATTAATGTTATATGAAACATTTGTATATCAGCGTGTGACTGAGTCTATAAATGGTATTTGGCGTGGAAAAAAGCCGCCACAGCTGCATTGTAGTGCATCATACTGCTACAGTTTTTCCAGGAAACCCTGCGTAAAACCCCAAAGCTCAAGGACAAGACCTTCTGCCACTAACAGCCACCTATTGTTCCCTTAGAACTAGGAACATTCACCGGTATTTAGGCCTGGACTTAAACTGAAAGTAATAAGAGTTTACGCAGAGCACTCAGGAGTACCAGAATAAAAGATGACACAAATAATAACAGGTAGCTGAGATGCGGCTAGTGCAGTGCTGGTGGAAAGGATGTGGCTAATAAGGCACTGGCGGTAAAGATGCAGGTAATCCAGCACTGATGGTATAGAACTAGTAGCTGAGATGTGGCTTGTGTGGTGCTAATGGAAAAGATGCAGCAAAAAATGCACTGGTGGTATATATGTGGTTAATGATACACTGGTGGTATAGATGCGGTTTATGCAGCACTGTTTGTATAGATGCGGCAGTTGCCGCTGGCGAATTAAAAGCTGCTGGTATAGTCTTTGGAATAGATACAGCTTATAGCTGGAGGATTAGAGATGGCAGGTATCATCTGTTGAATTGATGAAGCTAGTAGCTGGTAGAATTGATTTGGCTGGTATAGCCTGTAGACATGATATAGCAAGTAGCTAGAAGAATTGATGTGGCTGGTATAGCCTGTAGAATTGATGCAGCTAGTAGTTGGTAGAATTGATGTGGCTGGTATAGTGTGTAGGATTGATGCAGCAAGTAGCTGGTAGGATTTATGTGGCTGGTATAGCCTGTAGAATTGATGCAGTGAGCAGCTGGTAGAATTGATGTGGCTGGTATAGCCTGTAGGATTGATGCAGCAAATAACTGGTAGAATTTATGTGGCTGAATGCCGACGAGCAACTTGATTAGCCATGGTGTGGCTACAAGAGCCGGAGGATTTGATGCGGCCTAATGACCAGGATGCGGCTTGATTAGCTGTGGTTTGCTATGAGAGCCAGAGGATTTAATGCAGTCTGATGACTGAGATGTGGCTTGATTAGCCATAGTGTGGCTATGAGAGCTGGAGGATTTGATGCAGACTGATGACCAAGCTGCGGCTTAATTAGCTTTAGTGTGGCTACGAGAGACGGAGGATTTGGTGCGGCCTAAGGACCAAGGTGCGGCTTGATTAGCTGTGGAGTGGTTACAAGAGCTGAAGGATTTGGTGTGGCCTAAGGACTGAGGTGCATCTTGGTTAGCCGTGGAGTGGCTATGAGTGCCGGAGGATTAGGTGCGGGCTAAATACCAAGGTACAATATGGAGAGATGCAGGAACAGAGTCCAGAAGCAGGAACCGGAAGGCACTTATGGAGACACTATAGCTGGCGAGGCCATGAAGATGCTGTTAGATATTTAAACAGATGGAAAACAAATCAAAATAATGGAAGATCCTTCAGTGTTCAGTAACACGTGATGTCATCTTGCATCCAGATCGCCTAGCAACAGAGGGTGCAGTAACAGTACAGCAGGCAGAAGTAGAAGGAGTATCCATCAAAAAGCTGGAAGGTAGACAGTCGCGTCGGCAACTTGTAACAGTACCCCCCCTTGATGAAGGATCAGGGAACCCTTAGAACCTGGTTTATCAGAGAAGTCTTTGAAAAATAATTTCTTCATTCTTGGAGCATGTAAAGACTTCTCCAGAACCCAAAACCTTTCCTCTGGACCATACCCCTCCCAATGGATCAGGCATTGCAACTGCCCTCGAGAGAACCTAAAATCTAAAGTCTTCCCCACCAAGAATTCCTGTTGTCTTTGAACCACGATTGATCTAAGCGGACACCTGAACTTAAATCTTGAGGAATAGAAAACGGATTTCAACGAGGAACAGTGGAAACTGTTGTTAATGCTTAAAGATTTAGGCAGTTTGAGTGGAAATGCGACAGTATTAACCTGAGAAATAATTTGGAAAAGGCTAATAAACGAGGGCCCAACTTATGTGTGGGTTGTTGCACCTTAATGTTCTTCATAGCCAGCCAAACCCAATCTCCAACCTTAAATTTGCATGGTTTCCAATGTTATTCTGCAAGGTTCTTGGAGCACATAGAAGTTTTAAGGAGACACTGTTGAACATTGTTCCAAATGGAGAGCAACTGTGAAACTGAGGCTGGTGATGTAGATTCCCTAGCATTGGGTTCAAAGGGATTTGCTCTAGGACATTGTCCGGTGACACAGTAGAATGGTGAAACTGAGGAAGCAGAATGGCAAGAATTATTAAAAGCAAACTCCGCTAAGTGCACATGAGTAACCCAATCATTATGACATTTCAAAACAAAACAATGGAGGTACTGTTCCAGAGACTGATTAATAATAATAATAATAATAATAATAATAATAATAATAATAATAGTATTATAAAGTGCTTTTCTCTCACAGGACTCAAAGTCGCTTTACAGACATCAGAAAACATGGTACATTGTTCAAGGATTAGGTGTTGCAGAAAATAGAAAGCCACACGGAGATAATAAAAAACAACCAGAACCTAAAGAGCACAATAAGCATATTGCAGGATTGGTGCAGGCATTTTCCGAAAGAACTTCCATGGGTTATATATTTCACCAACAAAAGGTACCAGATGAGGCAGCCATCTTGGGCGCATTACGTAGGATTACCTTGGGTGGAATAGGTTATGTACAGGAGCACAACTCCAACACCACCAACCATATACAACACACCATGCAATAGAATTTTGCAATACATAGAACTTCTATGTATTGCAAAATTCTACCGCACAATGCGCCACATACAATCAGCAATGCTGGAGCTGTGCACCTGTTATTTTTTTCTTCTTGTGCTTGCAACAATAGTCTCCTCAGGTAGCACCTCCCATTATATATATTCAGGGTGTGCAGTCTAGGGCCCCCTTTTCCCCTTTGTGGAATAGATTATGCCAAGAAGAGATGACACAAAATGAGTGGTTGCAGCATCCTAATGCTAGGAGTAGGGTCCCACCATAATCATCAGGTCCATGTAATTTTCATCCCATACCAGGTGAGGCAGTCATGTTGGGTGAACTACAAAGGTTACAATATGGGAGATAAGCTGTACAAGGACCTATATGGGGGAAAAACTGACAAGTGTGTGGCAGTATGATATACCCAGTATGAATAGATCCATGTGAAGTACATACCGCCTATGGTGGATGCACTTCATTGGAGATATAACACGCAGGCATATCATACAGTGAGGCGGAAGTACATGGCTCAAAACAGGGAGTGGCAAATACTGCAAACAGTGACGCTGTTTGGGCATGATGTTTATAGGTGACTGAAACATTTGTAATATAATGCATCCTGACTGAATAGATCCACGTGTTTGTTCATCCTGCTAAGAAATAACCATGCAGGCAGCCATCTGGGGCACACTGTGTAGGTTATATCAGGCAGGGTGTGCAAGAAGTGGAAGTATAACATCCAGGCGGAGAGAAAATAAAAATAATGAATGAGAGGCTAAATACAAAGGTATAAAAAGGCCATCTTAAAAGAATAGCAACAGCATTATAAGGTAAAAACCATGTTAAAGTTAATCAGAAATTAAAAATAATGGTGTAAACTGTAACAGGTAACATGACTGCAACAAGCATTTCCCTCGTTCGAGTGTGATAGTTTGATGCATCCAGAAGTTTGTTGAGTGCGATTGGGATGCAGCATGAGACCCAGTCTAAGTGGGGGGGGTGAATTGAAGGTGGAGTGGTAGCATTCCCAAGCTGCAGTGTTTGAGAAATTGTTCCATTTTGGTTTAGAAAATAGTGCAAAGTCCAAATCAAGTTCATACTTTGATTCTAACTTCATGCTTCTGATGGCATGCTTACGGTGCCGGCTATAGTGGCAGGCCAAGCCTTTGCAGGCTTTTAAATGATTCCCCTTTGTAGGAGATGCTGGGTCAGCTGGTACAGGGGGAGGGAGTGTTTGAGCAATTTGTTCAGCAAACTAATGGTGGGAGATGTTTGCAGACCCACAATTGCAAAACAAACTTGCAATACAGACTATTCTTGCAATTAAAAGCATCAGTTATGGAGGATGGCATTAATTTACCTGAAAAATTGATGAGATGAGAGATGGTATTAAAACTCAACTCTGGTTCTAACGTCATGCTTCTGATGACATGCTTCCGAAGCAGGCTATGGCACATTCAGTCTGACCATTGGACTGAGGGTAATACCCAGAGAAAAGATTCAGGTCAATACCAAAAGAGGCACAACAATTCTTTCAAAATTGAGCAATGAACTGAGTTCCCCGATCGGACACATTATCTAAAGGCAATCCATGCAGACGAAAGATATGTTTAAGAAACAAACAGGAAAGTTCTTTGGTAGTGGGAAGTTTGAGTAGAGGAACAAAATGTGCCATCTTAATAAAGTGATCCACCAATGTCCAAATCACAGAACACTGGAAAGAGACAGGGAGGTCAACAATGAAGTCCATGGCAATGTGCGTCCATGGTCTCCTGGATAAGGACAAAGGTAGAAGGAGGCCAGAAGGAGTAACTTGTGGAGTCTTCTGAGCACAAATATCACAGGCTAGAACAGACTTATGGACATCTCTAGGCAACGAAGGCCACCACTCTGAACAAGAAATGAATTCCATCATCCTGGAAATACCTGGATGACCTATGGTCTTCTGAGAATAAAAGTCCAACAGAACTGCCTTCTGGAGTCTTTTTGGAATGAACAATAGTCTGGCAGGTTTTCCAGATGAGGCTTCCGATTGAAAGGCTTCAAGGGAATCAGACAAGTTGCGTGCCAGGGCCAGATGGATATGTGAAGCAAGAATAATAGGATCATCTAAACTCATAGACTGTTGAGCAGGTAAAAAACTCTTGGACAGGACATCCACCTTGACGTTCCTAGATCCCGGATGGAAAGAGATGATGTAGTTGAAGTAGGTAAAAAATAATGCCCAGCATGCCTGTCTGGAATTAAGTCGTTTAGCAGATTCAATATATGCCAAATTCTTATGATCATTAAGAATGGTGACCTGAAATGTAGCTCCCTCTAACCAGTGCCTCCAATCCTCTAAAGCCCATTTAATTGCAAGTAACTCACGATTGCCCACATCATAGTTTCTTTCTGCTGAGGCGAACTTATGGGAAAAAAAGTGCACAAATGCAACTTATTGTCTTGAGGATCTTTCTGGGAAAGGATGGTTCCTGCTCCAACTTCTGAGGCATCCACTTCCACGACAAAGGGGAAATCTGGATTCAGGTGTCGGAGAAATGAGGCATTGGTGAAAGCAGCTTTTAGGTTGTTAAATGCTTGCATGGCCTCAGAAGACCATTAAGAGTGTCTGCTCGCTTTTTAGTCAACTCTACTATTGGGGCCACAATGGAGAAGAAGGAGTTGATGAAGCTCCTATAATAACTGGTGAGCCTGAGAAAGCATTGGATGGCTTTAAGGGTCGTGGGCTGCAACCAGACCAAGATAGCAGTGACCTTACTTGGATCCATAGAGAATCCCTGAGAGGAGATTATATATCCTAGGAAGGAAACGTCTGTCACTTCGAATTTGCATTTCTTGAGTTTGGCAAAGAGATGAATTTCACACAGTTTTTGTAAAATCTGTCAGACATGTAGACCATGTAGATCCAGGGACTGGGAGTAGATCAAGATATTGTCCAGATATACCAAATCAAATGTGACGAGAAATTTGTGGAGAACATCGTTAATCAGATCCTGGAAGACAGCTGGGGCATTAGAAAGCTTGAAAGGCATGACCAGATACTCAAAAACTGGATTTTGGTACTTAACGATAAATCCCTTTCTCCAATTCTATAGTGGACACTGGGGGCTTCATGACAGTGGGGTGTAGACAGAGCTAAGTTGGAGCTTAAATTTTAGAAGTGTGACTAGTTCCTCTACCTTTGTACCCCCTACAAGCCCAGTATTAGGAAACTGTGCCCGAGTAGAACTGGAAGAAACAAACATAAGAGGAGGAGGTGAAGCAAGTACACATAACATCAACAACATGGAACATGTAGAAAGTTTGAAATAACAGTACACCAAGAAAAACATCAACCAGTCATAACTTATAATAACTATAACCATGGCAGGAAGAAACAGCACAGGGTGGGCATCCAGTGTCCCCTATGGAATCAGAGAAAGGGATTTATCGGTAAGTACCAAAATCCTGTTTTCTCCTTCATCCACTAGGGGACACTGGAGGCTCCATGACAGTGTGGACGTCCCAGAGCTCCCATTATGGGTAGGAAAGCACTGAGAACCCAGCAAAACAGCATAGCCATACTGCACTGCAGAGGACGCAAATGTGTGAAATCTGTAAAATTGGATAAAGGTATGCTGGGCTGACCAAGTGTCCTCCCAGCAAAGCAACTTTATGAAAACCCCATGAGCAGCCATCCATGAGAAATCCACTGAGTGAGTAGAATGCACAGTAATAGAAAAAGGAGGCTCCTTGGAGGAGGCCACATATGCCTGACAGATGGTCATACGAATCCAGCCTGCAAGCATCTGTTTGGAGGCTGGCCAACCAGGAAAAGCGGCATCGTATAAGACAAACAAAGCATCTTTTTTACGCATAGCTGCAATCCGTTTCACATAGATCTGAAGAGCTCTAATGACATCCAACGATCTTAAAGATGGTGAATCCTGTGGAAGAATCGATACAACAATAGGTTGATTGATGTAGAAAGCTGAAACCACTTTGGGAAGGAATTCCATTCTCGTATGGAGTTCTGCCCTATCCGAGTGAAATACCAAGTATGGAGGATGACAGGATAGGACTCCAAGCTCCAACACCCATCTGGCTGAGGCCAGCATGAGAAGAAGTACCACCTTCCATGAAGGTATTTAAACTCCACAGTCTCCAAAGGTTCAAACAGAGGAGATTGTAAGAAGGAAAGGACCAGATCCAGATCCCATGGTGCTGTAGGAGGCACAAAGGGTGGTTGTAACTATATAACTTCTTGCAGAAAGGTCTGAACATCCGGAATTAAGGCCAGCTTCTTCTGGAAAAATACTGACAGTGCCGAAATTTTAACTTTTACAGAACCCAGGCATAGTCCGGCCGAGAAGCCTGCTTGCAGAAAAAGCAGGAGTCTGATTAGACTATAATGGTGTGAAAGGCGAAAGTCGCCTTCTACAGGTTAAACATAAGCCTTCCAAATATGGTGACAATGTTTTGAAGTAACTTCTTTCCGGGCTCAAAGCATGGTAGGGATTACCCTGGATAGGATTACTCTTTGCCATAATATGGCCCTTTCAACAGCCATGCCATCAAACTTAGCCACCTTAAGTCTTAATAGACTAAATGACCCTGTTGTAAGAGATCTTCTCTCAGAGGTAGGGGCCATGGATTGTCAATCAGCAGAAGGCAGTTGTTATAATAACAAGCTCAGCTAGGCCAATCTGGAGCCAATAAGAGAACCTTGGACCTCTCCCTCTTGAAGCAATGTAGAATCCAAGGGACAAGAGGAAAAGGAGGGAACAGATAGACAAAATGGAACTTTCATTGTGTTGACAGTGTGTTCACTGCAACTGCTTCCGGGTCTTTCGTCCAAGAGCAGTACAGAGGCAGTTGATGATGTTGTCTGGATGCCATGAAGTCAACCTGTGGTAGGCCCCACAGGTCAAAACACCTGAGGATGGAGCACCCATTCCCCTGGGTGCACTTCCTGCCTGCTGAGTTAGTCTGCCTCCCAATTGTCGATGTCTGGAATGAAAATTGCTGAAATCGCAACTGCAAACTTTTCTGCCCAGAGTAGGATGCGGTTTACTTCCTTCATTGCCGCCCAACTTCAGGTGCTGCCCTTTCGGTTTATTTATGCCACAGCAGTGGCATTGTCTGACTGGACTCTGACTACTCGGCCCCATAACAGGTGATGTGCTGGTTGAACAGTGTAGAACACTGGCCATAATTCCAGAATGTTTATCGGCAGATTCGCTTCCTGTGAGGTCCAGCAGCCTTGGAAGTGGTGTTCCCAAATCACTGCACCCACCCTCTCATACTCATGTCTGTGGTGAGTAGCATTCAATCCCACACTCCAAATCTCTTGCCCTCCAAAAGGTGTGACAAGGTCTGCCACCAGAGAAGGGATATCCAAGTTCTGGGACTTAACCTCACATGTTGGTGGTGGAAAAGATGGGATCCTGAACAATGGGAGAGGAGGTCATGCTGAAATGTTCTGGAGTGGAAACATCCGTAAGGAATGGCCTCAAATGCCGCCACCATTTTTCCCAGGAGTCGAATGCAGACATGCACCTGATGATGTTGGACCATGGAGGCTGCCTTTTCCTGGGGAAGCAAAACCCACTGACATAGAGTGTCCAGAATCATTCCTAGAAACTGGAGCCTCTGTGTCAGTTGCAGATGAGACCTGGGAAAGTTCAGGATCCACCCATGACCTTTGAGGAGCTTGTGAGTCACAGTGATGTTCTGCAGTAATTGTTCTCTGGAATATGCCTTCAGATGGAGATCGACCAGGTAAGGGTTAATCGTGAACCCTTGTTTCCAAAGGAGACCCATCATCACTGCCATGACCTTGGTGAATCCCTGGGGGGCTGATGATAAGCCAAAGAGTAAGGCCTGAAACTGGAAATGGGATTTCCAAATGGTGAATCTCAGAAATGCCTGGTGAGGTGGCCAGATAGGGATGTGAAGGTAGGCATCTTTGATATCTAGAGATACCATGAATTCTCCTTCCTCCAGTCCCACATTAACCAACTGGAGGGACTCCATCTTGAACTTTAAAATATTCAGGTAGGGATTGAGATTCTTCATGTTCAGAATAGGTCTGACCAAGCCATTGTCCTGGTTCAGAACCACAAACAAACTGGAGTAGAAACCTTGTCTTGTCTAATGCCTGAGAACCTGGATTAAAACCCTCGCGGACAGAAGTTTGTCTATCACCTGTTGTAATATGACACTCCTGTCATTGATAACTAGCAAACCTGTTTTGAAAAACTGAGGGGGAGGTTAAAACTGAAAATTGAGTTTGTATCCCTGGGTGATGAGGTCCTGAACCCAAGCATACAAGATTCTGTCCATACTTCTCTGAAATCCTAAAGATGTGCTCCCAAGCTGGGGTCCTACAGGTGAGAGGGAAGCCCTTCATGCACTAGGTTTGGTAGTGGACTTACTCTCTATTGTTGAGCAGTAGGTGCTGCAAATCTACCACAACCTCTCGAACCACGGGAAGTAGCAGGTCATCCTGTGGTATGACCACGGATATGACATGGGGAACCAAAGGACCGAAATGAGGGCCCTGAGTAGGGCCTTCTAGGTGGAGTGGCTGATGGAAGATAAGTGGATTTACCCCCAGTAGCCTGAGAAATCCACTTATCAAGTTCCGCTCCAAATAAGACACTTCTCGTGAAGGGATGAACTTCCACAGCTTTTTTGTTTCGTGTCCGCCTGCCATTGATAAAGCCAAAGCACCCTGCATGCTGAAACAGCCAGAGCTCAAGTTCTGGAGGTGAGATTACAAACATCCTTGGACACCTCTCCAAGGTAGGCTGCAGCTTCCTCTATGTATTCTGCTAGATGAATAATTTCCTCCACCAGGAGATGGTCTCTCATCACATCAGCTAACCATTTTGCCCAAACCTCAATAGCTTTGTTAGTCCAGCAGCTTACAATAACAGGATGCAAAGTACCCCAGCAGCTATATAAATGGACTTGAGAGTATTCTCCAGTCTCCTGTCCAATGTCTCTCTCAAACGAGGCTCCAGCTGTTGGTAGAATAACCATTTTTGATAGACGAGAGACCAAAGGATCTACAGTAGGAGGAGTCTCAAAAGATTTTCTGCTATCTTCAGGAAAAGAATAGGAAAATAACAACAGCCAAGATGTCTGAAATTTTTTATTTGAATGTTCCTAAGCTCATACCAGAAGAGAATCTTGTTCTTCTGAATTGGAAAAGAAGTAACCTACCTATGCTTTGTTAAAAAGAAAATTGGCAGTGCAGGCCCGTTTTCCTCATCTTCTTTATGCAATACTTGTCAAATTGCAGAATTTAATCCTTCTATCCCTTGGGACACAGGCTCAGGTTCCTCTTGGAGCTCCTCAGGTGAATCCTGAGTATATTTGCCCTCCTCTAAAGCCAGCATTTCCTCTTTTCCTATGCCAGTTCTTCTATAGTTGCAGATCTAGAATATCTCTCTCTTTAAGAGAAACCTCCAGCCCAGCAGAGAGATGTGAATTAACAGATGCAAACTATTGTGCCCAAGATGGCAGTTCTGTCATCCATGGAAACTCCTGCTGTGGATTACACTTGGCACAGAATGTGAGGCTAGATGACTGCCCCTGTGTATACTTTTCTGCATATTTTGCACAGGTAAATGACTTCTGAGAAGCCTTCGAGCCCCTTCCAGCCATGGCACACACAAAACCCACTCAAACAACAGTAAAGTGTAGTGGAGAGGGTTAACAGGTAAAGATTGAGATATGCAGAGGTAGGAGAAAAGGGCAGAAAAGGAGTATCAGACTTGCCCCCAAAAGCACTTCCAGCAATGCTAAAAATGCTAGGCACTATAAACAAGTAACTAATTGAGAATAAAATAGTTACTCTCTGCCTTAATGCTCTTCTAACACTGTGCACTTACAGGACAGGTCTGGCTCTCAGTCTCAGCACTGCATCAGCAGCATACAGTGTCCTCAGTGTAATGGCCACCAGCACACTTCAGAGAAGAGCTGGGGCTGCTGGGAGGAAGGAGCAGGACTCCAGAGTTAGGCACCCCCCCCCACGCTTTGGTGCTCACTTCAGTGTAGAAAGCACATGGTGTGAGGGAGACCACATATAGCAACTACTGTATGCACTTTTCTGCCCAGATCTGGCTTCATTAATTGGAGCCACTGCTGTTTATAAAAATACTGCCTGTGATGTTTAACCTGGCAACCTCACTTATTGAGGTACCTAGTGCATACTTACAGACTGTCTGGCTGCCGGTGGTGGTTAGACTAATGATGGACCTCTCTGCATGCTGCATGCACCAGCATGCACCAGCATGCAGTACCTCCAGAGACAGTGGTCTCATCTGTATTCAGGGACCCCAAGCGAACTGCAAGCAGTTGCAAAAGGGTCTCTCTTGACAGCTTGCAATGGAGCAGACAGGCAGGAGAAAATGCTGCCTGTCATTCTTCATAGCTTGCCAGCTTCAGCGCAGCAGCCCTATTATAAAACTCTTAAAACCCATAGGAGAATGTGGTAACACTACCCGCTCTTCTTGGGCACAATCTAAGACTGGGCTTGTAGGGGGGTATAGAGGGGGAGGAGCTAGTCACACTTTTAAAATTTAAAGTGCCAGCTCCCACTTAGCACCTTATAAACCCCACTGTAATGAAGCTTCCAGTGTTCCCTAGTGGATGAAGGAGAAATGGACAGAATGAGTATTAAAGGTTGTCTTCCACTCATCTACTCTTCTTATCCGGATCAAGTTATAGGCTCCATGGACAACGATTTTTGATGATCGTTGCCTCATGCAGTTGATCAAATAGTACCAAAATTTACGGCAGTGGATAGGAATTTTTAACAGTGATGTTGTTAAGACCCCTGTAATCAATCCAAGGCCTAAGAGAACTGCCTTGTTTTTCAACATAAAAGAATCCTGCTCCAGCAGGAGACTTGGATGGGGGGATGAATCCTTTGGCCAATGCATCTTTGATGTATTCCCCTTTAGCCTTATTCTCTGGAATCGACAAGGCATATAAGCATCCTTTAGGCAATTTAGCACCAAGTTGATTGCACAATCATATGGTCGATGAGGAGGAAGAATGTCGGCATTAAGTTTGGAAAACACATCAGAAAAATCATGGTACTGAGGAGGAATCTCAGAGGAAGGTTTAAATGCAGATGGTCGAACAGGTACTGTGAGACAGTGGACATGACATTGGTAGCTCCACTTGGTAATTTCACTGGTTTTCCAATCTATAACAGGATTGTGATCTCTGAGCCAGAGGAGGTCCAGGATGATGGGTGCCAGAGGACAATGTATAAGAAGAAAATTTCTTCGGAATGTAACAATCCCCCAGACAGACAGATGGATGGTGTCTGGAAAGCTACAACACCATCAGGAAATGTTCAGCCATCTAAACCACAAATGGAAATAGATTGATCCAAAGGTACAGCAGGGATTCCCAGAGTCTTGAAAAAGGACCAAGAAACTGCCAACCACACCACTGTTGAGGAATGCGGTGGTAATACATTTTTCCCAGGATATCCAAAAAATAGCAGGAACCGAAACAGAATTTTTTTATGAAATTGGTGCGAGGCCTCAATGTAATTTCCACAGAACATTTAGGCCTTCCCTTTTACTGGATTGTTTGGGCAGTTATTAAATGTGTGACCTTTGTCAATGCAATACATGCACAGACCTAAGGAGCACCTCCTGTGCTCTTCCTCAGGTGGCAGACAAAAGGCTCCTACCTGGAACTTTTCTTCAAAGTCAGTAGGAGGACCCCAGGAGGGACCCCTAGGAGTTATAGTTGGCAGATTCCTCTCATGTATGCGTTCACAAAGATGATGGTCAATGCAGATGAAAAGAGGACTGAATTAAAGCTCCTGGCAAGCGCTGTGTGCTTGCAAGCGGCCTGATGGTTGCCCACTGTGCATGCCCCGCATCCAGCGTGCACGAGCCCCGCTGATTGACTGAAGTTCAGTAACTACAGGGCTCACAACAAGACATGGCAGCTGTTGATGTTGATTGACAGCTCGCCCCATTTTGTGGGTGGGTAGGGGGTGTGGCCGGACAAACGCATGCATTCCTTCATTTCCTTATGAATGCCTGGCATTTTTAGGAGGGCTGACTGACATCACTACTGATGTCAGTAGTGGACTTCCTGCTCTATAAGAGCAGGAAGTCCACTCGGGCTTGCAGCAGCTAGACCCTGCTCAAGGGTCTCGTCGCAAGTCCGATAGTTGCTATAATCATGATGATCTCCTGGCCACTCACGCAAGCTGTGGGTGGTCTCCCACAAGTTTGCTAGTGGCCAGAGTAAAAAAAAATGCTCACATTCAGAGCGAGCACCCACCAGCAGCGAGCAGCTCTGAATCAGGGCCAAGATGCATAAAATCATCTAGAGACTCTGAAACAGGGTACTGAGCCAAAATGTCTTTTATAGGCTCAGAGAGACCTAGGCAGAACTGGTTAAGAAGAACAGGGTAATTCCATCCAGAGTCCACTGCCCACCTACAAAACTCTGTGCAGTAATCTTCTGCTGCCCTCAGTCCTTGTTTAAGAGACCGTAGTTTAGTCTCAACCATTGCGGTCTTATCTGGGTCGCCATACAGGAGGCCTAATGCATTGAAAAAAACTTCTATGAAAAGAAGGGCACTATGAGTAGAGGGTAGTCCAAAAGCCAAGGTCTGCAGATCTCCTTGGAGGAGAGAAATGACAAGACCAACACAGGTTGCCTGAGTTTCGGAGGAAATGGGACGGAATTTAAAATAGAGCTTACAACTGTTCCGGAAATTGAGAAATTCCCTGCAATCACTGAGAATCGGTCAGAGAGATGCGTTTTGGGTTCCCTGAAACTCATGTGGGCAGAAGTGGAATGGACATCGCCTACCCTGAGGGAGAGTTCCTGCACCTTCTGGGTAAGAATTTTGATCTGTTTCACCAGAACCTGAGCTGGATTTTGTAAAGGCTCCATTTGTGTCACTACTGTATGGGCCGGCTATAATGTTACGGTTTTTCCAGGAAACCCTGCGTAAACCCCCAAACTCAAGGATGAGATCTTCTGCCACTAACAGCCACCCGTTGTTCCTTTAGAACTGGGAACACTCACCGGTACTTAGGTGGCCGCCTGGACTTAAACTCAAAGTAAAAAGGGTTTATGCAGAGCACTCAGGAGTACCAGAATAAAAGATGTCACAAATGAGAACTGGTAGCTGAGATGTGGCTAGTGTAGTGCTGGTGGAAAAGATGAGGTTAACAAAGCACTGGTGGTATAAATACGGTTAATGCAGCACTGGTGGTATAGATGCATCTAATGCAGCACTGATGGTATAGAACCAGTAGCTGAGATGCGGCTTGTGTGGCACTGGTAGAAAAGATGCAGCAAATAAGGCACTGGTGTTTTAGATGTGGTTTATGCAGCACTGGTGATATAGATGCAGTTAATGCCACACTGGTGGTATAGATGCAGTTTATGCAGCACTGGTTGTATAGATGCAGCAGTTGCCGCTGGTGAAATAAAAGCTGCTGGTATAGTCTGTGAAATAAATACAGCTTATAGCTGGAGGATTAGAGATGGCATATAACACCTGTTGAATTAATGAAGCAAGTGGCTGGTAGAATTGATGTGGCTGGTATAACCAGTAGGGTTGATGCAGCAAGTAGCTTGTAGAATTGATGTGGCTGGTATAGCCTGTAGACTTCATGCAGCAAATAGCTGGTAGAATTGATGTGGCTGTATGCCAAGTAGTGACTTCAGTAGCCATGGTGTGGCTATGAGAGCCGGAGGATTTGATGCGGCCGGATGACCAAGATGCAGCTTCATTAGTCGTGGTATGGCTATGAGACCCGGAGAATTTGATGCAGCCTGATGACCAAAATGTGGCTTGATTAGCTGTCAATCAGCTACAAGAGGTACAATATGGAGAGATGCAGGAACAGAGACCAGAAGCAGGAACCGGAAGGGCATGTATGGAGATGCTATAGCCAGCGAGGCCGTGAAGATGCCGCCGGATATTTAAACAGACGAAAAACCAATTAAAATAACGGAAGATCCTTCAGTTTTCAGTAACACATGATGTCATCCGGCCTCCTTATCACCTAGCAACAGAGGGTGCAAGAACAGTTCTGCAGGTGGAAGTAGAAGGAGTAACCATCGATGTGTTGGAAGGTATCGGTTACTTGTAACACATACATTGATTCAGAGACTCGTTTGCACACAGATATACAATTGCTGCATAGCAAGTAATCAGCAAAGTCTGCTGGTGCATCCTAGTCACATCGCATTGTGACTTAAATACATTTTCAGAAAAATAATCTAAAAAAATGCAAGAGGGGCTGTTTGTTGTAGCTGCAGTCAAGATGTTTGAGCACACATCTGTATGTCCTCAATATATCCACTTATTTGGAGTTATAAATGTACAGCCAAGCCCCAAGATGTTCTTGTAATGCTGCTGTACCATCTCATTTTACGCTCTTGTGCAACACTTTGGCTTACTCTTTGCAACCTCTTACACTGGCTACATATGCCCTTCAAAATTCTGTTTAAACTTTTCACCCACCTACATTTCCAACCTCATTAATGTCCCCACCATCCCACCCTCTCAACTGTGCCTTTGACTCTTGCCTCACCTCTACTGGTCACTAATTCCCTCGCCTATCTCCAAGATTTCTCCTGCAGAATCTCTCTCCTCTGGAACACACTGCCTCCTCATGTTCAACTTTCTTCAAGTAATCCTAGCTTTAAACACACCTTAAAGACATACCATTTCACCAAAGCCTCCAATTAACCCCTCTGTCACTTCCTACTCCTAATTAACTTGTCTCCTTCCCAGTTCTTCATCCAACTGTTTACCCCATCCTTGAAGAATGTAAACTCTGGGACAGGGCCTCTTCTCTCTTGTTCTTCCATTGCACCTTTATGACCATTGCATCTTTATGACCAGTACTACTTGTTTTATGTCTTCTCCCTGCAGTGACTCTGACCCCCTTATGATTTGCACAAGAATATTGGGGAATAAATATTATGTTGTGCCTTTCCCTTCTATCCACAACTTCTTGCTCATTTTAGCTACAACACATTGGCCCTGATTTAGACCCACTCGCTGCCGCAGGCAGCTCGCAGGGTCTGTGGGCATTTTTTTTTTCTCTTGCCACTTGCAACGCTGTGGGAGACCTCCCACAGCATGTGCGAGTGACCTGGAGACCATCGTGATTATCGCGACCATCGGACTTGCGACATGACCCTGCCGTAGGGTATAGGCTGCCGCATGGCTGAGTGGACATCCTGCTCTAATAGAGCAGGAAGTCCACTACTGACATAAGTAGGTCCTCCTAAGGGAACACCTGCATTTGTCCAGCCTACAAAATGGGGCAAGCTGTCACTCGCCATCAACAGCCGTCCCAACTTGTAGCAAGCGTCATAGCGACTGAAGTTCAGTTGCTCAGCGGGGCTCGCGCATGTGCATGCCGGATGCTGAGCATGTGCAGTGGCCAAACATCGAGCCAATTGCAAGTGCTGTGCGCTCACGAGTGGCTCTGAATCAGGCCCATTGTCCCCTGTACTTGTCACTCCTTCTTTGACATTTTATTGTAATGTTTATTTTTATGCTTTGTGCTCATGAGTTGATTCACTGATGTGCAATGTATTTATGAATTATTTTATGTCTACCTCTTATACAGGTCTGGCTACACCTTCAGGAGCCTAAAATAATAATAATAATAATAATAATAATAATAATAATTATTATTATTATTATAATTGGTGTGCAGTTCTCCAAGCAAACCACTTCTAACCATCCACTTGGTTTAGTATCTGTAATCCTTCATCTGTGTGTACAGTACCTGCACCAGCTCTGTCTTTGCTGCAAAATATACATCTATTAACAGGCATATTTATGGTTGCAGATTTCCTAGTCGGCAGCTTCATTGTCACACCATCACTGAACTTAGTCCAGTTGACCCTCTTCAAATGCAAGTTTAGAGGCATTTGAAACAATGGGGTGCAAGGGGTGTGGTCAGCACCCATATGTCACCCTTGGAGGGGGTGACACCAAAATGCCAGCTCCTCCTCAGTGACAGGAGCCAGGTGCTGCAGTGAGATATTCACCTGCAGCACTCATTCCCTGTCACAGAGGAGGAACTGACCGTACAGGCAGTAGCCTTTGGGGAGCAGCCCAACATCACCAAGGATGCAGGGCACGCACCCGGAATGATGCTCTCTGGATTTCCCACGAGGCCACGCCCCTTTATATTAGGCCATGCATTTATTTTCAAACATGCGTGGCTCTGCTGTGTGTGTGGGGGAGATATGAGGTGTAACCAGACCCGGTGATGTCTCTGGATAGAAATATGTACAACTCTGCATTGCCTGCACCTGCATGCAGTATGCTTGATTCTGGAAAGTGCAAAGTAAAAAACATACAAGATATGTTCCACAAATTGGCATACATTCATCCCTGCAGTGGTCCTTACAGTAAGTGTCATAAAATATTAAAAGTATATTCTGCTATTTTTGTATAAATTTAATCTATACAGGCAGTGGCTTATCTATAATGGGTGCAGGGGGCCCCGCACCGCACACACTGCACCCATTTTTTTTTAAACTTACCTGTCCGTGGTCCTGTGTTGGGTCTCAGCGCAGCTCAGAACACCGGAAAATGGCCACTGCGGCCATTTTCCCAGTGTTCTGCGCATGCGCAGTAGACTCTGGGCACTAGAGTGTGCCAGGGAGTCTACTGCACATGAGCAAAATACCAGAAAATGGCCACCGCAACCATTTTCTGGCATTCTGCGCATACGCAGTAGACTGTGGGCACACTCTAGTGCCCGGAGTCTACTAGGCTCCGGAGGCTGGCCAGCCGCATCAGTTGGCTGCCAGCCACCAGGGAGAGAGGAGGGGCCCCGCATGGTAAGTGCACACAGGCCCCCTACTCTCTTAAGACACTCTTGTATACAGGCATCTTACTATATTTTATGAAAAAAAATAGTATTAATGTAAAATACCATTGAAGAAACTTCAAAATGATTATTTTAAAACTAGGATTTACACACTCTTTCAATTTCTATAATTGTGTCATTGAGATAGCTAGTAATTTTGCTATTGAGATATCAAACCAGATTTTTTTCCCATTAAAATTCTTATTATGTATAGTACCACTCAAAGACAGTATGAAGCTTTCATATGAATTCCATATAAGAAACAGTATGTTTTATCAACCTATATAGATATTTTTTAGCTTATTATCCTAGAGTTAGTTTAATTAGTATTTTTCTAATTCCCATAATCTTCATGCAGGCAATGTAGCTATGTTTGCATTCAGTTGTTATTGTGAGCAAATGCTAACAAAGTGTACACTGACAAAAGCATCAGACCTGGTCAACTGCCATAGGAGCTGATGCAGTTGAAGATCCATGTACTGTACCTCTATATAGGGGTGGGCAATAAGCACCCCCCAGGCTGTTGTAGAACTACATACCCCAGCATGCCCTGTAACAGTTTTGTTATTTGGTCATGCTAAAACTGTTGCTAGGCATGCTGGGATTTGAAGTTCAACAACAGATGGAGGGCCGCTTATTACCCACCCCTTTAACAACATAAGATCATAAGATCCTGCATATAAAATGTTCTGTTTTGACATAGAAGAGGGAAAAATAACATTTCCATATAAGAAGCTATACTAGAGATGAGCAGGTCCGATTGTGGAGGGAGCATTTCATTGTGTGTGACACTGAATACAGCAGTGCATAGTGCTTATGGGGAGCCTGGTGTGTTCAGGGCAGTGGGCACACTGTAAAAAAAGGCATTTTTAGTGCCATCGTAGTTGTCACTAACACGGTCACTAAATAAAAAACAGTTTTATTCCAACTGGTGTGCATTCAGCCAACACAGGAAAGCTGTGCTACCTTATCTAATGATCAGTGGGTCCAGACAAGGGCCACTGCCATAGTATTTGTGCAGTGCAATGGTGTTGTCTGTTACACCCGCCAAAACAATAATACTTTTTTATTAGAAGTTACTGTGTGTTTGTGCATTCTGCCAACCCAGGAAGGCTGTGCTACCTTATCTAACATCAGTGGGTCTAGTCAAGGGCCACTGTCATAATATTTGTTCAGTGCAAAGCACCATTGTTATCTGTTGCACCCCCAAAAAAATATCTTTTTATTAGAAAGTACTGTGTGTGTGTGTGCATTCAGCCAACGCAGGAAGGCTGTTCTACCTTGTCTAAGAGTCAGTGGGTCCAGTCATGGCTACAGCTGTAATATTTGTTCAGTGCATTGATATGGATCACTACGAACAATTGGTAGAATAGCTGGATCAGCAACCAAGTACTAGTTTTGCAGCTGCTTCCACCAGTCATGATGAAACTAGTCCTTCAAATTTCTTCTAGTAAAGCTGATGCCCAAGGGCATATAAGTTAGGTGCAATGTGTAAACCTGACCTTTCCAAAACTGTACTCGAAGAGGAGCCTACTTCCACCATTTCTGCAACCTCTGCAACTGTGGAGAAGAGCAGCACATGCCATATGCTGCTGACAAACCTGATAGAGGATGCTACTGTGGAACTGCAACAGGAAGTGGGTGATATTTGTGTAGATAAATGAAGATTTTCATGATGAGGATGTTGTTTGTGTATGTTGCGCACCAATTAAAGCAGTTTTGCCCGTGATAAGAAAAAGGCCATTGCCATGCCCAGATATAAGACAAAAAAAATCCACCTCTAATGTGTGTAATTATTGTTTAACCAAATCCCGACTACAATTGTCAAGCCATCTGTAGTATTTGTAAAACCACCCGTGTGCGCGGCCGTACATGTGATGAGCATACGCGTATTGAGAGCGCACATGCACAAGTCACAGGAGCCGCAACAGCCTGCTCCACTGGCTTTGGAGAGGGTTAGTGAAATTTATTTTCACTGTACCTTCTCCCGTGGCAGTCGGGAGGCTTGCCTACCTACCCACCAATTGTGGCTAGGTGGCAATCCCTAGAACAAAGAAAGTGCAGGTCATAGATTCCTGAAAACTACTGTATCTCTGACTGTATGCTCTGAACTATACTGGTATGTCAGGTTTCTCTGTTTATTTCTTTTGTGAGAATAAATGTGGGAAAATAATAAATAATGTGTATGTTTGTGTCAGCTTTCTATTTTTTTTGTTTTATTTTAAGATCCATTAACATTTTACATTATGTAGAAAATATAGTTTTCCATTACGGTTGTCTCAAGTAAGTTTTGGTTTATGGGTCTCTGGAGTAAGTGAAGGAGAAAAGGCAGACCTCATGTGCTCTCAGCCAGGTTAAAGTTTGAAATCCAGGCTTCAGCTGCAAGTCCTAAGTAGAGATGTGCGCTGACCCTCATGTTTTGGTTTTGGTTCTATTTCATCATCATGTTTTGGTTTTGTCAAAATCACCTTCAAGTGTTTTGGTTTTGGATCTGTATTTTAAATAAAAAATGGTAAAAATGGCCAAATCACATAATTTGGGCCTATTTTTTTTTTTTTTTTAAAGTATCATTAACCTTAAAAACATTAGCTTCTAGTAATTTCCAGTCAATTTTGACCACCTCATACCTTACAACATTGTTTTTACTTTACACACACATATATATATATATATATATATATATATATATTCAAAAAACACAATATATTTAGTAAATCAGAAAGTGACTGAGCAATAATAGTTTGCACAGTAAGGTGCTGTTCTACCTTGTCTAAGAGTCAGTGGGTCCAGTCATGGCTACAGCTGTAATATTTGTTCAGTGCATTGATATGGATCACTACGAACAATTGGTAGAATAGCTGGATCAGCAACCAAGTACTAGTTTTGCAGCTGCTTCCACCAGTCATGATGAAACTAGTCCTTCAAATTTCTATATATACAATACATGAATGTAAACATAAAACATATATACTGTATATACATGAAAACAAACAACACCCAGTGACACCGCTGAGCCCGTATCCGGACTACTTCCCCAGCGGGCAGCGCTGCAAACAAACATCAAGTAGCTACTGGTCACATGTAATGCACACAGGGATGACGCTGACTGCTCCCATCACCAAGGAAACACAGTACACAAATCCAGCATAAGAGTTCTAAAATAGAAAATAAAACTTGCACAATTATCTAATGTTAAAATAGTAACATGAAGAGAACTTAATAACTACATACCTACTAATATTGATATGGACTGATATAGTAACTGAACTAAATCACATAAATAAGAGAAACAAACATATATGCAACAATATTATGATGCCTAAAACATTTTATTGCCCTGTAAATTACATCTAAAAAACTCTAAATGAAGAATAAATATACTGAAAATATATCAGTGCTCTATAAATCCAACCATATCTCAATAACCAAAGCAAGTATCTATAAATGCTATTCATTAAGAATAATAACTATAAACAGCCTATGATAGAATAATGGACCATTAGTTAAAACAATTAAGACTATGATGTTCATTGAGCCCCTTGGGAGCAAGGGTCCCCAATATATGGATCCATCAGGTCTCACATTGTAATAGTTTAAGTGGACGATTCCTGCCTCTGATAGAAAGTGGGACATGGTCAATCATGCGATAGCGTAGGGAAGCGAGGGTATGCGTGGCTAAAGCAAAATGTCTTGCCGCAGGTTGTTCGCTGGTACCTGTGTTAAGGGCAGACCGAATGGCCGAATGATGGAGAGCCATACGCTCTTTAAAAGACCTTTCAGTCTTCCCAATATATGAAAGACCACAAGGGTGCAAAATTTGATACACTACATAAGTCAAATTACAGGTCAATGTATATCTGATGTTATAAGGTATTCCTGAATGTGGGTGATAGAAGGTGTTGCCAGCTAACATGTAACGGCAGGTCATACATGTACAGCGGAAACAACCAAGCGTATTACCTATAGAAGGTTGACAAAATAACTTATTAGTTGGAGCAGTATCGGTTTTCACCAAAATGTCCCTAAGGTTATGCCTGTGTGTGTAGCAGGATATAAATCTAGTGTTAGATAATTGAAGATCTTTATCCGACTGTACCATGGGCCAAAATTTATATGAGGCTCTACTGATTTTAGTACTCACATTATTAAAATGATTTGTCCAGATCAATGCTGGAGGCTTAGTAGTCTTTAGCGTGGTATCCCCTTTCTATAAACTTCCATTGTACATAATGACCTGCCGTTACCTGTACCCTTGTGGTCATTCATATATTGGGAAGACTGAAAAGTCTTTTAAAGAGAGTATGGCTCTCCATCATTCGGCCATTCGGTCTGCTCTTAACACAGGTACCAGCGAACAACCTGTGGCAAGACATTTTGCCTCGGCCGTGCATACCCTCGCTTCCCTATGCTATCGCATGATTGACCATGTCCCACTTTCTATCAGAGGCAGGAATCGTCCACTTAAACTATTGCAATGTGAGACCCGATGGATCCATATGTTGGGGCCCTTGCTCCCAAGGGGCTCAATGAACATCATGGTCTTAATTGTTTTAACTAAGGGTCCATTATTTTACCATAGGCCGTTTATAGTTATTATTCTTAACGACTAGCAATTATAGAAACTTGCTTTGGTTATTGAGAAGTGGTTGGATTTATAGTGCACTGATATATTTTCAGTACATTTATTCTTCATTTAGAGTTTTTTAGTTGTAATTTACAGGGCTATACAATTTTTCAGGCATCATAATATTATTGCATATGTTTGTTTCTCTTATTTATGTAACTTAGTTCAGTTACTATATCAGTCCATATCAATATTAGTAGGTATGTGTTTATTATGTTCTCTTAATGTTACTGTTTTAACATTAGACAATTGTGCAAGTTGTAATTTCTATTTTAGAATGCTTATGCTGGATTTGTGTACTGTGCTTCCTTGGTGATGGGAGCACGTCAGTATTATCCCTGTGCGCACTACATGTGACCGGGAGCTACATGACATTTGTTTGCAGTGCCGCCCACTGGGAGAGTGGTCCCGATACGGGCTCAGCGGTGTCACTGGGTGTTATTCTTATAAGGTAAGATTGTTTGTTGTGTTGTTAGTCCTGATGAAAAAGCTCAATTATAGGCTTGGAAACATTGACCATTAATTCTGTGTATTAGCCACTGTTTGTACCAGGAGTGCCGCTTCAACTGTAAGACTGTATCCTACTTCTTTTGCGGACAACTGGTCGAGTTTTTTGCATATAGGGAGTGCCGGACCTGTTTGCTTGTGTGTATATATATATATATATATATATATATATATATATATGTTTTATATTTACATTTATGCATTGCATATATGCATTTTACTGTGCAAACCATTACTGAATAGTCACTTTCTGATTTGCTAAATAAATTGTGTGTGTGTATATATATATATATATATAGTGAATAATTGTGTTTTTTATATTGTCTATTTGATCTACAGTTCCAACATATTTAGCAAAATTGCTTTGTATTATCTCCTCCTTAAGTTTCTCAAGATGCTTTTCCAAAAGTCTAATTAAGGGAATCACCTGACTCAAGCTGGCAAAGTCTGAACAGGTGACTACTTTGAATGGTTTCAGCACCTTGCATAACATGGAAAGTATTTTCCACTGTTCTGGACCAAAGTACACTAAGGTACACTCCCCCTCCTCTACCTATGTCATGGCTTATTGTACAGGTATGGATGGCTTTTTGCTGTTTCTCCATTCCACCTTGATAATACCTTTTGCTTCAGCTGGTGGCATGGCAAATTTAACTTTTCTTATATCCTCTGCAGACTACTACATGCAGTTTCTGAATGGTGAAAAAGTCCTAAAAATTTTTGGCCCACAGGCAGCATCTCCTGCATGCCCCTGTAATTTAAAAAAAAAAAATCTGCATTACAAAGTTGATTGATTGTGCTGCCATTTTGTGCTACCTACTGCTGCTTCTACTGAAGGTGATGCACCCACCCAGTGGGCTGTCACAGTTATGTAACCTTTTGTTTGCCCATTACCATTAATCCACATATCTTTGGTTAGGTGGACAGTGGGTACAATGGCATTTTTTAGACCAATAATTAGTTTTCATTAAACATCCTTGTACAAGTGACAAGTTGCTTTTCTCTTACAATGGAACCAAGATGTAATTTGCTAGTTGGGACACAGAACCTCAATTAACTGTATAAAATCAAATGCATAAATCAATGCTAAAGAACCATTACAAGACGATGGTCAGTTTTAAAATAAATGAACAATTATTTAATAAGACATACAAAATCCATATATAATCTATTTATTTATTTATTTATTAACAGTTTCTTATATAGTGCAGCATATTCCGTTGCGCTTTACAATTGGAAACATTGATAGAACAAAACAGGGTAATAACAGACAGACATAGAGGTAAGACGGCCCTGCTTGCAAGCTTACAATCTATAGGGAAATAGGCATTGAAACACAAGGATAGGTGCTATATATTGCAATTTGGTCTGGCCAGAATGCAGAGTTTCTTGGTGGGCTGCATGATCCAGTCACACAGGAATGTCGGCAAAATGTCAGGAGTATGTGAAAGATAGACAATATGTGAGGTTATGTGTGGACTGTGAGAGGGGATTTGATAAGACATGGAAGCTATGAAGGTTATGTGGTCAGTTCTGGAATCTGATAAGCTTGTCTGAAGAGGTGAGTTTTCAGGGAACGCTTGAAGGATTGAAGAGTAGAGGTAAGTCTTATTGTGTGTGGTAAGGCATTCCATAGAGTGGGTGCAGCCCGAAGAAAGTCCTGTAACCGTAAATGGGAGCAAGTAATGCATGGGGATGAGAGACGCAGATCTTGTGCTGAGCGGAGAGGTCGGGTTGGGAGATATTTTGAGATGAGTGAAGAGATGTATGTTGGTGTAATTCGGTTAATGGCCTTATGTGTAAGTAACAGTATTTTGTATTGAATACGGTAGAAAACCGGCAACCAATGGAGGGACTGACAGAGCGGGGCAGCAGACGATGAACGTTTGGCAAGGAAGATAAGCCTCGCAGCTGCATTCATAACTGATTGTAATGGCGATAGCCTGTTTTTGGGAAGACCAGTAAGGATACTATTGCAATAGTCAATGCGGGAAATAATAAGTGCATGGATTAGAGTTTTTGCAGTGTCTTGTGTGAGATATGGTAGAATTTTGTATATGTTTTTTAGATGTATGTAACATGATTTTGAGACAGATTGAATGTGGGGAACAAAGGACAATTCAGAATCAAGGATGACACAAAGGCAGCGAGCTTGTGGGGTGGGGTGGATTGTTGAGTTATCAACAGTGATAAAGAGATCAGATTGGTAACTGTTATTGGCCGGTGGAAATATAATTAATTCTGTTTTAGCAATATTAAGTTTCAGGTAGCGAGATGACATCCAAGATGAAATGGCAGAAATACATTCAGTGACACGGACCAATACAGATGGTGATAAATCTGGAGAGGATAGGTAGATTTGAGTATCATCTGCATACAGATGGTACTGAAATACAAAAGAGCAGATTAGTTTGCCAAGAGAGGTGGTATAGATTGAGAATAGCAAAGGACCTAAGACAGAGCCTTGCAGTACTCCAACCGATAGAGGTAGCGAAGAGGAGGCAGAATCAGAAAAACGAACAGAAAAAGAGCGATCAGATAGGTAGGAAGAGATCCAAGAAAGGGCTGTGTCCTTAAGACCTAGGGATTGTAATGTTTGTACGAGAAGAGAGTGGTCAACAGTGTCAAAAGCAGCAGAGAGATCTAGAAGAATTAGAAGTGAGTAATGGCCTTTAGCCTTGGCAGTGACCAAATCATTTACTACCTTAGTCAGTGCTGTCTCTGTGGAGTGCTGGGAACGGAAGCCAGACTGAAGAGGGTCCAATAAGTTGTGGGTGTTAAGAAAGTGTGTGAGGCGGGTGTAGACAAGTCTCTCCAGTAGCTTGGAGGGGCATGGGAGCTGGGAGATAGGATGGTAATTAGAGAGAGTGTTAGGGTCAGAATTTTGTTTTTTCAGAATGGGAGTAATCACTGCATGCTTGAACAGTGATGGAAAGATGCCAGTAGAAAGAGAGAGATTACAGATTTTAGTTAGGGTTGGGATGAGCACAGGAGACAGAGCTTTACTAAGTTGTGAGGGTATAGGATCTAGAGGAGAGGTAATAGAGTAGGAGAATGAGAAGAGTGTAGATACTTCATCTTCATTTGTGGGGTCAAATGAAGAGAATGTGCCAGAGGGTTCAGGTAGGGAATTGAGTAGGTCACTAGCTGAGGAAGAGAATAACATTTCATTTCGGATATTATCAATCTTGTCATTGAAATAGGAGCAAGATCTTGTGCACAGATAGCATATCATATACTGATAACCTTTCAGTGTAGCTGCATCTCAAAAATACACACATTAGAAAAAATTATAAACATTTTAAAAAATGAAAAACATGCATAAAAGACACCATTAAAGTCTGTTCCTGTACCAATTGATTGGTTGGAAGGAAAATTCTCTCTTTTTTCTATCCCCAGATTGATCATTTTTAGCAGCAAATAAACACTATACCACTAATGGTTAAGGTAGCTTTAAGTGAAATCCTCTGGCATCCAGCAAATCAGTAAGGCAGAAGCACAATTCACAAGGAGCATTCCATGAGCTGCAACAGATGATGGCAAAAGGGGATAGAGGCCCTCATTCAGAGGCGGTCGCAAGAAGCGAGCACTCGCTCTGAATGAGGGTGGCCACTTGACTTTTCAAGTTTGGCCTCATGGTCGCTAGCTATGCTGTGGTCAAGACCATCGGGGCTTGCGATGAGACCCTAAGGTTGGGTCTTGGCATCCACAAGCCCCAGGGAGCTTCCTGCTCTGATCGAGGAGGAAGCTCCCCACTGACATCACTGCTGATGTCAGTGCGGCTGCCCACAAAACAGCAGGCATTCCTTAAGGAACGCCTCCGCTTGTGAAACCACCCCCCAGCCACGCCTACAAAGCGGGTCAATCTGTCAATCGACATCGACAGCTGCCCCTTTTGTAGTGAGCTCCAGAGCGAGAGAATTTCTCTCTCGCTCTGGGGCTTGCGCACGCACAGTGCAGCCGCTGCGCATGTGCAGAGCCTAAACATTGACTGGTTGTGAGTGCTCAGGGCTTGCAACAGGGTCTGAATAAAGTCCAGAGAGTCCAAATGGATCCATATGATTCCAGGAGTCCGGATAGTGTGTCAAAAAGTCTCAACGCGTTACGCTGAGCAATGGATGCTCAGCTTCCTCTGGAGTGTGTGGTGCAGAGTAAAAAGAACCTCCTTAATATACCCATGTAATGATTACAATTACATACACGTGTCAGATAAAAAGAAAATAAACCGTCCATCCTCAAGTGTTTAAGTAATCAACCAATCATAGAGGCAATCTTACTCAGTCCCAGCTAATAAAGAAATAATTTATAAAGAGAGAGAAGAGGTTAATTCATTATATAAGAAAATAAACATACCATTTTAGCAGTGATTATAATGTTATCCCTCGGTGTTCTCCCAATCACATGACAGAAGTGTGTCATGTGATATGGAAGCCGCCAATGGAAAGGAGAGTCAACATATCCACATTGGAGTTTAACATCCACATTCAACAGAGGTCTCAGTATTTTTCACCGCTGTCTCCCGATCACATGACGAACTTACGACAGGTGATTTGGCTGATGTCAGAGGACATGAAATAAATGGACCCACCAGACCAATGTTTATTCAAGGCTGCCCATATGGTCACAATTAGTTGCGTGAAGTATTTCAGTAATAAGTAAAGTGTTATACATAATATATTATGATTCTTATATGGGAAACGTTATTTTGAAATCAATCCAGGTAAACAGATAAACATATATATAAATGTTACATTTTGAATGAAGAAATTAACATTCAATTAAATTAAAACTCCATTAGAGTAATAGTGATACTGTAAATAAAAAGAAAAAAATCTAAAAAATAATAATAAATGAAAATATATTAATTATTAATAATAATATATAATATAAGAAACACACACACATATATATATATATATATATATATATATATATATATATATATATATATATATATATATATATATATATATATGGAATAATTAAATTTTTGTCCTCAAAATTCTACACACAATACCCCATAAAGACAACGCCCAAAAAGTTTTTTAGATTTTTCCAAATTTAATTAAAAAAAAAATTGAGCTCAGGTGCATCCTGTTTCCACTGATCATCCTTGAGATGTTCCTACAGCTTAATTGGTGGTCACCTGTGGTAAATTCAGTTGAATTGACATGATTTTGAAAGGCATACACTTGTCTATATAAGGTCCCACACTTGACAGTGCATGTCAGAGCACAAACCAAGCATGAAGTCCAAGGAATTGTCTGTAGACCTCCGAGACAGGATTGTCTTGGCACAAATATGGGGAAGGGTACAGAAAAAAATCTGCTGCTTTGAAGGTCCCAGTGAGCACAGTGGCCTCCATCATCCATAAATGGAAGAAGTTCAGAACCACCAGGACTCTTCCTAGAGTTGGCCGGCTAATGTAAACTGAGTGATCGGGGGAGAAGGGCCCTAGTCAGGCAGGTGACCAAGAACCCAATGGTCACTGTGTCAGAGCTACAGCATTCCTCTGTGGGGAGAGCAGAACCTTCCATAAGGACAAGCATCTCTGCAGCAATCCACCAATCAGGCCTGTATGGTAGAGTGGCCAGATGGAAGCCACTCCTTAGTAAGTAAGGATACTGGATTTAAACCTCTATACACTCCTGCCTATACCTTCTGAAAACCTGCCTATACCTTGTAAATTTGACGCTATTTGCGTACGCAGTCATACAGTAAAATATAGACTTCAGACCTTGAACATGTGTTTCCAAAGCACAAAGTATTATTCAAGCAAAGTACAGATAGTTACACGCTGTGATCTAAGTACAATTTAGTGCAAAGAAATTAAACAGTCCCAAGGTACAGTTATACATACGCACGCGCTCTGGGACCAGATTCCAGCATCAACAAGAAACCTCCATCAACAGCATCAGCATGAAGACTGAAGAATGGGGTCAGAACACACATATATATACCCTTACAGAAATAGACTATACAATAGAGAGGTTTGTTGTGATATCATTGGTTCTCCATCACGGTGCTTCTGTTACAGGACATTTTACAGGTCAATTCAAATGGACACAGCCCAGCCTCCGACAGCCTATTGTCTCCATTTTCCCACCTCATTCAAACCTAAGCTGTTAATTTTACAAAGTGCATTTTGGTGCTTTAACTTTCTACGGTCCATAAGTTGAGAATGCATGTTGTGATCTTCACACCAATGATACCGGAAAGCTGTTGAGAAAGTGCAGATCAGTACAACACCAAACATGGTTTACTTATCATGTATTAAACTTAGGATACCAAATAGCCTTTATTTCACAGCAATAGTACTAAATTAATAAAACTTGAATCTTATACTTTGAAGCTATGGAACCTTTTATGAGAGTGTGCATTCTGTAAGTATTAGGGGTTTGGGAAAAGATGCTAGTTAACTTGGGGCATTATTAGCGTCATGCGTACTCATGAAGCTAATAAACAGCGTTCGCATGCGGGGTATTATGCATTTGCTAATGTGCGACATGTTAACAGCGCAACTGTGTGTATTAATGTGTGTATGGGTTATGGTAAAATATGCGATCGCATGATGCTAATAATAGCATCGCCATATGTACTTAAGTGTGAGTCTAGCTAAAATGGCACTGAGTGGCCATAGGCAAAATGGAATCTTGCAGATGTCATTTTCAAGATGGTGTCTTGCAGCCATTCACAAGATGGCGTCATTTTGATCTTATTTTAAGCTGATCTTGTCTCAGCCAATTATCCAGTTTAGACATAAGAAACACATGGCAGCCTGCCTGGAGTTTGGCAAAACGCACCTGAAGGACTCTCACACCATGAGAGACATTCACTCTTTGGCGTGAATTCCAGGCGTAATGTTTGGAGGAAACCAGGCACCGCTCATCACCAGGCCACTACCATCCCTACAGTGATGCTTGGTGGGGGCAGCATCATGCTGTGGGGATATTTTTCTGTGGCAAGAAGTGAGAGACTAGTCAGGATAGAGGGAAAGATGAATGCAGCAATGTACAGAGACATCCTCAATGAAAACCTGTTCCAGAGTGCCCTTGAACTCAGACTGGAGCTACGGTTCATCTTTCAGCAGGACAACGACCCTAAGCACACAGCCAAGATATCAAAAGGAGTGGCTTCAGGACAACTCTGTGAATGTCCTTGAGAAGGAGTCCACTCAGCCTTGTGGCAGCCTAGACCCTACCACAGGGACTCGTTTCAAGGCCGATGGTCACAATTATCGCAATGGTCTCCTGGCTGCTTGCACAAGCTGTGGGTGGTCTCCCACAGCTTTGCGAGTGGCCGGAGAAAAAAAACACCCACAGACCCTGCGAGCGGCCAGCGACTGTGAGCGAGAATCAGGGCCTTTATTTGCTGCTAAAAATTATCAATCTGGGGACAAATAAAAGAGAGAATTTTCCTTCCAACCAATCAATTGGTACAGGAGCAGTTTCTTTTATGCATGCTTTTCATTTTTTATCATTTTTTCTAATGTGTCTATTTTTGAGATCCATCTACACTGTCAGATTATCAGTTTATGATATTCAAGATTATATATGAATTTTTTATGTCTTATTAAATAATTGTTAATTTATTTTAAAACCATCCATCTTCTTATAATTGTTCTCTAGCGCTGGTTATAAACTTCCATTTTTCTTTTTTAACATATTTAGGGACTGGCACCCCTATATTCAGCAGCTTTTGTGACAGTGCGTACTATTAACTTCTAGTACTGTTCAAATGCATTAATGGCAAATATGTGATGCAAATCTAATGCCATCATGGATTCAATAAACCACTCTGCAACTGGGTGACAGCTGTTATAAATTCTTCCTCTTGCAAAGGATTGTTTAACAGTTAATTGTTTTTTGAAACTAGTATTAGTAGACTTCTTGGTCCCCTTTTGGGATAAAGATCCACCTCCACAGCAGCAGGCCTAGTGCTCAAAGATTCTTCTGAGGAATCCTGCATAGGGGAACATTCAGTTAGCCTTAGCAAATTGGATGCAGGACTACCTCCAATCATTAAAGAGGAGATTGATTGGGAAGGTGTTGGTAATGGAGATTGCAGGTCCTGGAATCTAGATGAGAGATGGGAGATAGCTGCTGCTAAACTGCTTGTTATTAATACTTTGGCAGAATTTTCAGATTTTTCCAAAACTGATGTAACAGGGAGGAGGTTCCTAGATGATTAACTTCCCTACCTCTACTTACTTTGACTTTACAAATGCTACAGATAGCTTGACAACATTGACAACAGGATTTGGGTAAAAATTATTTCCACAGAGCTGGACTTTTTGGTTTTATGCCTCGGCATGACTTTGTCCTTTTTCATAACATGGGAAAAAAATCAATGGTGTGTGGTGAGGACGCACTGGCTAGTATCAGAGCCAGATTTACTCATACATATACTGTATGAACATAGTTCATGTGGGCATTATACAAAGGTGCAGCAGTATTTAATGCTGGAAATATGGTAGCAGTGCCACACCTGTCAAACATTTTTTACTCCAGAGGTTTGACTATAAAAAAGATTAGAAAAATATAAGAACAAATTTATAATT
This sequence comes from Taudactylus pleione, assembly GCA_031769625.1. Taxonomy (NCBI): domain Eukaryota; kingdom Metazoa; phylum Chordata; class Amphibia; order Anura; family Myobatrachidae; genus Taudactylus; species Taudactylus pleione. The sequence continues at coordinate 9,766,475 of JAUIMM010001311.1, read as the reverse complement.
TTTTGTTATATTTTTTATAGTAAAGACTGTAAAGTATACCTAAGTATGACAAGAAAGTCTCTGCCTCACCTGACCACACGTCACTGGAAAGAACTGCTTCCACTGGTGCCTGACTTATACAAACAACAATCTCATCAACATCCTCATTAACAACATCCTCTTAACGCCAGCTTCAGTTACACAATTATTTCCCTCATCCTTTTTCACATCCACAGTAGCATCCACAATTTTTATTTCAACATCTTCACTTGTTCTGCTCTTCCACACATTTGCAAAGAGTGCAGAAATGGTGGAAGGAGGCTTCTTTACTTGTCCTGTATCAGAAAGGTCAAGCTCACAGATAGCACTTGTGGACACTCATAGACTCTCTTCAGGGATTTCTGAAATTTTTGAACACAGGGCCTTATTCAACAGTGATCGCAATTGCAATAACACATGCAATGAGTGATTATCAGCAAACTGCTCATGTGTATTGAAGTACCGAAATGACAAGGCGCATGAACGAAGTCTAGTTTGTGTGACCGTATGTAGATATTTGCATACACAAAACAACTTGCAGCATGCCATTAAAAAAAGGAGTGGTGGAGGCATGTCAGTGGGACGGGTATGCAATGTTTGCGATTTATGATGTGTAAGGGGCTGGAAGCTGGTGTTCCCTACTGTATACATGTGTGCCAAATTGCAGGAACTGTGAACGCAGCAACAACATTTTCTGAGCAGCTGGAAAGTCATGCAGAGTATGCAATGAATGATGACAGGAGCAGAAATTCTGATGTTGAAGCTAATAATTGCAAATCACATGAAGCTGTGGAAGTTCAGAGTAGTGTGTGCTCATTGCAGGTAAACCTTTTTGTGTGCTGCATGCATATTTCCTGTGCAAAGAAGTATTTTACACTTATGTGTAGGTAAGTATGTATGTTAATATGTGGGTGTGTATATGTGAATTATAGTACATACAATTTATTAAAATTGTTAAGTTTTATTAAAAATTGTTTTCAAATCTATGTATTGTGCATACTACTTTAATTCCTGCCTATGATTCACTAAATACTATAAGAAGCAAACCATCACAGCACTGTATCTGAGCAGTGCAATAATGTTAATTTAAAAACATATGTAACACAGCTACATTAATGCTGTAAAATTTTACTAATGCACAGCATGTCTTTAACTAATCACTATTTAATAAATATATCACAACATACATTTTGAATCTTTTTTTTCATATACTCCATCTTTGTTATTAATATTTTCATAATCAAAAAATTGTATTTTGCTAAAATCAGTAAGAAGGAACTAAACATCCTTGCTCCCATGGAGAACTGGAACCCAAGAATATGGGGGCAACAAGAGATTCCTGATGCAGTAATGTTTTCCATCTATGCTTTGTTGCAGACTGAGGTGAAAAGGAAGCTGATGCCACCTGCTGCCCTGGCTAGAGGTGGACTGCTCATGGCCAGGGCTATGGGCTGGAACACCTGAGGTACCAGTGGTGTAACTACTGCCCCCGCAGCCCCCACAGTGGCTTGGAGGCGCCGGGTAGCTTGTGGGTGACGGGGGCAGTGGTTACGCCACTGCAACTGTGAGCGCTGGCCTCTGAAATGATCGGAGGCTAAGGAAACCTCCGATCACTTCAGAGGCCAGCGTTCCCAGTAATGCAGTGCGTGGGTGATGTCATGACATCACCCGCGACCTGGGGAACCTGCGCGGCCGCGTCTGCTGGATCTATTTAGATCCAGTCAGCGATGCAGCGGGAGAGACAATGCGGATGACAGCGCACAAAGTCAGGTAAGTGAGGGAGGGGGGGAGGGGAGGGAGAGAGGTTTGGGGAGGCCACAACTACAGGAGAGGCCACAACTACAGTGGGCACTACTAAAAGGGGCACAACTACAGAGGGCATTTTAGAAGGGGCACAACTACCGAGGGCACTACTAGAAGGGGCACAACTACAGAGGGCATTACTAAAAGGGGCACAACTACAGGGGGCCCTGAATAATTGGCACTACTACAGGGGGCATTGCATAATGGGCACTATTACAGGGGGCATTGCATAAGGGGCACTTGCTACAGGGGGCATTGCATATGGGGCACAACTACAGGGGGCATTACTTTACTGGGCACAACTACAGGGGGCCCTGCATAATGGGCACAACTACAGGGGGCCCTGCATAATGGGCACTACTACAGGGGGCATTGCATAAGGGGCACTATTTTTGGGGACATTGCATAAGGGCACTAGTATAGGGTGCATTGCATATGGGGCACAACTACTGGGGGCACTACTTTAATGGGCACAACTACAGGGGGCCCTGCATAATGGGCACTAATACAGGGGGCACTGCATAAGGGGCACTATTACAGGGGGGCATTGCATAAGTGGCACTAGTATAGGGGGCACTGTATAAGGGGCACTAACTTGATACATGCAGTTTACAGGTTATAAACTATGCTCCCAATAATCTGGTTCAACATGTACATAAACTCTGTGCAACCTGTCTTGAGCTGAGGTGACAGACTGGCAGGAGCAGAGAGGAGGGTTGGTGAAGTAGATCTGTAAGGGTGGGATGAAATGGGCATTACTGTTTGGCATAATGTGTATTTGGCATTACTGTGTGCACAATGTGCTATTAGGGGCATTACTGTGTGGCATAATGTGTTGTATGTGGCATTACAGTGTGGCATAAATTTGTTATAAGGGCATTACTGTATGTCATTATGTGTTATATGTGGCATTATTGTGTGGCATGTGTAAGGGGCATTGCTGTGTGGCATAATGTGTTGTAAGGGTATTCCGGTGTGGCACACTGTGTTATAAGTGGCATTACTTAGTGTGTCATAATGTGTAAGGCACATTACTGTATCATGTAACCACACACCTTAAATGTCATTTTTTGGGTGTGTTTGATCTTAGGGCGGGGAAGGGGGGGGGAGGGGGCACCTGAAACTTTTTTGGCATGGGGGAGCAAAATATATAGTTACGCCACTGTGAAGTACTGTGCCTCAATCCTTGGGACTAAAGCTCCTGCATGCCCTCCCAGATGATGATGCTTCAATCCTGTTCAACCTTGATGAGCTCCTGTGTGAGCTCATTCCGTTCCCACAATAATTACACTATCTCCGAGAAGATGAGTGCATTTCTCATGCTTTCTGCATGTGATCATTGCTAAGGCTTAGATGGTTTCTGTGGTTGGTGGTGATACTGCTGCTCCCTCCCTAGAATGAGCCCCTAGAGCAGTATCTTCCACATCTGCAATGTTAATAAAAAATCTATCACTATCAAAACTATATTATTTATGTTTAGTTCTAACATTTTCTAACATACCCAAGAGAGCATGCAGGGCTTCATCGGTAGGCATGTCAGTGTCAACATTAGCCATGCCTACCACCTCCTCTTCTTCAATACACCCCAGTTACATTTCTTCCAAAGGGGTGTACTCCAAGGATTGATGGGTTCGCCCACCACCTGTCCCCCTCACATGCTTCTAGAGGGCTGACATTTTCACCTTCAGCCTGCAACGGAAGTCTGCCCATCTGTCAAGGGAAAAATAAATGTTAAGTGCTACAATACTGAACAAATTAAAGCAAGCATCTATAAATTATATCTAAAAGACACAACAAATATAAACCATTAATTATTTTAACAATTTATTTTTATATTTTATTTTAAAGACCATGTTAACACAAAATACTATGTGTCCAAATATTGTGGTGCATGTCAGAGCAATTCATACATTGTAAATTTAACTTTGTTTGATCTGTATTCATGCATTAATATCCATGTTATAGCTTTGGTCCATTATTATATAGAGAAACACATAGCACCCCTTTCATTATCTGCACCAGTAGAGTTAGAAATTGTGCTAAAATGATTGATGAAGTAATGTTCATTTAAGAGCAAACAACAAAAACTGTAATGCAGAGAGCAAATGGTTATGATGCACTTGATTTTAATAATGCACACCAATAGCACCACAACCTCTTACTGTGTTCTAACACACAAGGTTTCTTTTCATTTTCCTAACTTTAACATTTAAAGCACTACAGTAGATTTCATCAAAGTTCCATGATGACAACTGTTAATTAGTACACATGCACTGGTGATGTACACATATAATAAACACTGCATCACAACAATGAGGAGATGTTGGACTAGGGTTTTTTCTCCCCTTTATATGTGTTATACACTACAGAACAGGTTCTCAAACTCAGGGCCTGATTCAGACCTGCTCGCGAGCGCTGAGCACTCGCAAGCGGATCGATGGTGCCCTAGTGCGCATGCATGATGGAGGGAGCTCCGTCGTGCGCATGCGCGAGACCCAGTTAGCGACAGCCAAGCTGTTGCTCCAGGTCTCGCACCAAAGGGGGTGTGCTGTCGATGTTGAGTGACAGCACGCCCCCTTTGGTGGGCGTGCTGGGGGCGTGGCTGCCAGACGGAGGCGTTCCCATGGGAACACCTACCGTCTGGGTCCGGCCCCACTGACATCACTAGTGATGTCAGTGGGAGTGCTTTTGGCTCTGATAGAGCCAAAATCACTCCAGGGCTTGCAGTCACCGAGACCCTACCGCAGGGTCTCGTCGCAAGCCCTTTGGTCGCGATGGTCTTGACCATCGCGACCATTGTTGGATCGTCAGTATTAACCTTTAGTATATTCCTTCCTATAAACTTCTAAGATTCACCTGCCTAGAACCTCTAAGACAAAACCCTGCCTAAAACCTCTAAACAGAACGCTAATTGCGTACGCAGTATAACCGCAAATAAAGACAGGAGTGAAATCTGTCTTTCCAACGCACAAGTATTATTCAGGTAAAAGTACAGTCAGTTACATGCAATCTATTCAAACACAAGTTAGGCGTAAAAGGAAATAATACAGACCCAAGTACAGTTATACATATGCTGCACCTCTGGACCCAGAGATAGACCTCAGACTTGATATCCTCAGTTCACCCAAAATTCAGCATGAACTGGCAAACCAGTGTTCAGACACATGTATTTATTCCCCCCCAGACTGAAACAGGACAAAGGGAAAACTTCCTGCTGATCTCATTGGTTCCCAGAGGAGGAGCATATGTTACGACACATTTAACAGGTTGTTTCAAATAGACTTTCCCTGCCTCTAACAGCCGGAGTCTTTCTGGTAACGCCTCCTGTAACATTCCATCAGCTAAACATTTTGTTTCTTGTAAGTTCTGCGATCCGTAACTTGAGTTTGCATGATGCGATCTCTCCACCGATAACACCCGGGATGCTGTAAAAAGCATACGCATCAGAACGAGACCAAACACACCTTGCTTATCATGTATAATACCTTAGATATCAAAACCTCTATTTCTTAGCATTTTAACTAACTTAACCAACTTGAATCATACAATTTGATGCTAATGGAACCTTGTATGCAAATATGTAGTGTGTGAGTATTCGGGGTTTGATATAAGGACGCTAGATAATTTGGGGCAGATGCGTGCGCATAGAGCTACTTTTTCAGCGGTTTCATACTAAGTCTCATGCATTCGCTAATTGCGATTATTTAATAGCGCCATTGTGGGTATAGTTGTGCGTATGAAAAATGGTGAAAGAAGCGATCGCATAGTGCTAATAAAAATATCGCCACATGTACTATATTGTGAGTTCACCTAAAATGGCGCTTAGGCGGCCATTCGCAAAATGGCATCTTGCGTTCGCATTTCTAAAATGGAGTCTTGCGGCCATTCGCAAGATGGCGTCGCTGCGATTAAATTTTAAACTGAACTTGTCTCACTCAATTATTCAGCTTCGACACCATCATCATGGACGCTCGCATAAGCTGCAAAAAAACAAAAAAAAAACGCCCTGATTCAGAGCGGGCGCTCGTTCAGAGCATCCGGCTCTGAATCAGGCCTTCAGTCCTCAGGACCCCAAACAGTGCATGTTTTCCATGTCTCCTCACAGAATCACAAGTGAGATATTAGCTCCACCTGTGGCTCCTTTAAAATGTGTCAGTGTGTAATGACTACACCTGTGCACCTGGGTGATCTGCAAAGCATGAACTGTGTGGGATCCTGAGGACCAAGTTTGAGAAACACTGCACTACAGCATGTGTTATTTAAACATAACTGAACAAACAACACAATTAATATTGTATTTAAATATATCTTACCATCTTTTCACTTCATATGGTGTACGGATGAAGGGCACCTCCATGTTGACAGCATCAGCAATCTCTTGCCAGATTTGGCCTTTCATACCTGCACCCATATTCCTGGGGCCATGATGGATTTTCTGCATTGCATTGGTAACAAGGATGTCCAGTTCCTTCCTACTCAAGTGGGGCTGTCTTCTTCTGCCCCTTCCTCTTGAACTTTGTGGGTCTGTGCTGGGCCATGCTAGTGCAGGCTCTTCTACATGTGTAGGGGCTGCTTATGTAGGTTGTTCACCATGGCTAGGGCTTGCCACTGCAGGTAGGCCATGTTCTCCCATGGCATGGGCCCAACAACCTCCTACATTTGATACCTTGCTCTTAATTGTTCTGTGAGTCTAGTTAGATGAGCCTCAATTGAATCCATGTGGGAATGAATGCATTGTGCAAGTGTGTGGAGTTATATACGCCTTCCCACTAATTGCGTTCTGGCACAATGACAAGCATATGCAGTAAATCAGATCACACATTGTGTTCCACATGGTCCCCTCCCCCCCACAGATATAATTAAGAGATTTTTCTGCATTGTATATGTTTGTTTCCAGGTTTCAGGTGTCTGGTGCTTGTAGGTGGTATATGCCTCAGTGATTGAAGTGCTGAAAGTTTTTTGGTAGCAGGTAAGGAAGTGAGTTTGTGTGTCTCTCCCATCCCTCCACTACTACTTTCTAAGCATAACATAAGTTTACCCTGATGTGTTTCTGTATGTTCTCCTTTTCTAGAGGTTATTTCACCCTGCTGTTCTGCTCGTGGTCTACTATACTCATGTACTGTTCAGGTCAATATGACCCGTATCATAAAATTATGCTTTTCGTTAATATTCAAACAAGGGATATTCTCCAAACTTTTATTAGAGTAAATAAACATTCAGCTGAAGAAACCAAAACAAACAAAAATTACGAACGAACTGACACCAAAACTAATTTGTTTTGGGTCAAATAGACCCGAACAGAACAGCAGGGTTATTGGACTTGATACAAAAAGATGAAAAGATGACATAATCCAAATGTAAACCAATGAACTTACACTGTATTCATAATTTTTATTGTTGAAGTAATGTGTGTTTGATTGTTGAAGTAATGTGTGTGTTTCGAAATATTTACGGTCACTCCCTAGTGTAATATTCACATTGGGTCATATTGACCCGAACAGTATATTAGGACTAACCACTCATAACTTGGAAAAAAAAAAAATATATATATATATATATATATATATATATATATATATATATATATATTTATTACCATAACAACTATTTGCCAAAAAAATAAAATTCATAAATATGGAAATCATAATTACATAAATAATGTACTGACACTGCAACTAATTTTGTTTCTGGGTCAAATAGACCCGAACAGAACAGCAGGGTTAATATCATATTTCAATTTGTGGCTTGCAATGCTAATTCATTTGCTTTTTTGGTAGCAGGTAAGTGTGCCACACTCCTCTCTTTCTTCCATGCATTTTCATTGTTGCAACAAACCAGGCCTTCAACCTTATGGTTGTGTTTTTTTCTCTCTGGTTTTGCAGACATTACCTCTGGGACTATTTCTTGGATATCTTGGTACCCTTTTGGATTCTTTCTTCTGGATACCATAAAGTAAGTATGTGTGTGTTAGACTCTCTTCCTTCCATTGTATCTCATTTAGTATACAATTATTTAAATTAAAAAAATAATATGAAGCACTATGTGTTGTGATGCTATTATGTCTGGATATAACATGCTCATATTTGTTAATGGCTATAATGTGTTATAACATTAAAGGTATTTTTAGAACAATATTAGTAATTTGTTTTACCTGTATAGTTCCACCAGATTTTTAGGGAATGTGTAATGTGACAGGACCATCAGAAATGGCGATTAGTGAGCCATGAATTCTGTGTGGGACTGTAGGGATCGGCATTAAAGCCAGGTGTTAGCTCACCTAATTGCTGCCTAGTAGATTCAGTCCAGGGAGGACTAAGGCAGACCAGTCAGACAGAGCTCACTGTGCTAGCAAGCCATTGAGGACCAGGAGGCCTGAGCCTAGACCAGTGGGAGACAGGGAAGGCTACTAAACTCTGGGACTGAGCTATGTTACCTTCAAGGAAGCAGGCTAGACTGTGAGGCTGTGGCAGCCAGCCAACTAAAGACCAGGCCGGAACCTGTGTTAACCTGCAGGAAGCAGGACTAAGCTGGTTTTGGATTTTTATTTGCAGACTAGCTGCCCAGGGGTTGGTCAGGGGTGAAGAAGTGAGTCAGTGCCCTGAATGGGGGGGTAGGCATTTGTTATTTTTGTTTCCAGATTTATTCTGACAGTAGGCATTTGTTATTTTTGTTTCCAGATTTATTCTGACAGTAAAGCACTTTCTTTTATTTATAACCTGAAATGCTGTGTGGACCCTAGTCAAGCACCTAGTACTGCACCACTGACACTCTACCAAGCTATTTACCCCAAGTCATCACAGTAAATACATAATAAAAATGTAAGACTATGTATTCTGTAAACATAATGTAATGTTAAAACAATCATGTTTTTTATTTTTTTTCCTTGAGGATAAACACCAATATGGTATTTTTTTCTCAGGTAACACAGTCTTCATATTGTAATGATGTTACAAACTAGATTTTATTTTATGGTAACATTAAACAGTTGTAATTGTTATGTAGTTTTCCTATTATTTTCTGTATCAGAACATGCGATAAAGCCCCCACCTTACTAATCATTCTCAAATTGAATGGCAATGTAGGCATTCAAGGGACAGAATCTACCGCTTCTCTATCACCCTATTTGGAATGCCACCTGATTAGGTGCACAATAGATTTCGGCTGCCACTTCATGTCATCCTGGATTCTCTCCAAATAATTGAGAGTGATCTAGAAAGCCAAAGAAACATTCCTACAGCAGTTCCACCATTCACACAGTTATTGTCTGTGTTACATTTTGAGCTAAAGAGTCCTTTCAGACCACCGTGGCAGTGGCGGCTGAGATATCCCAGCCATCATTTTGCCGAATCCTGAAAAGTGTTTGTTCAGCACTCCTGGCACACATCAGCCAGTTCATTTCCATGCCTTTAGCTGAAGAGTCCCTAGATGTGGAAAAGGTGCAGTTTTGGGCTATTGCTGGCTTCCCACACATTATAGAGGTTGTGGAAGGCACTCATATTGCTCTAGTGCCACCATCATATAATGAACATGTATATAGAAATCAGAAAAAAAATAATTCATTAAATGTGATGGAGGTATGTGGTGCCCCTCTCCAGATTTTTTCCCTGAATGTGCCCTTTTCAGGAAGCTCGCATGATTCGGCAATCAGGGATATGGCAGAAACTATCTGTGAAGCAATGCGGTGATGCTTGGTTGCTGGGAAACTATATTTCTTTACAATATGAAATTGTTTGTAAGAAATATATGACCATTCATAACTTACTATCAAATGTGTTGTGCTTTGGTTCACAGGAGATAGTGCCTACCCCTGTCAGCCATGTCTCCTTACTCCATTTGCATCACCCACACCAAGTGCAGAATCTGATTACAATGCCACTCATACTGCCACCAGGCAGATCATTGAGTGCTGTTTTTGACTTTGAAAATCTAGGTTCTGGTTTTAGATAGCTCCGGTTGTGCAATCATGTGTGCTTCGGAAATTTTTGCTAAGATTGTTGTGCTGTTGTGTGTTTCAAAACATTACAATAAGGAGTCATGTGCCTTGAGATGGACAGGACCTCTTGCCTGAAGAGTTAATGGTAGGGCATGGGGATGGCTGTATGGGCCATAATATCCATACACAATCAGTTAACCAATATTTCAGGTAAGTATAGTTGTTTAACCTTAAGAATTTGCAAATGATTTGTTATGAATAATATGTATCTACTTTAACCATGCTGTACTTTGACAAACACTTAAAATGTTTACATTTTGATAACACAGGTGTGTTTTCACAAATAACATAAAATTATAACCTTTGGTGGGCAAGCAGACATTAAAGCTGAACTATTATTTTAGCCAGGCTCCATAAAGCATATTATAATTTTTAAAAATGTGACTAATTAGACAGGAAACCTAGGCCATAACCCTTTACTTTACAATGATCAGGAGAAGGTCAGGAATTAGGACAACTTAGAGCCTATTTCAACATCATTTTTACCATGTCTAGTACACATATATGATGAAAGGCCTGCAGACTGGCAATATGAGACAATCTTCTGATGAACTTAATACCATGTTTTACATTTCTCTAAAAGGTTATATATTATATAGTCTACACTTGATTAGTTTGTCATTGTTTATTAAAATTAAATTGTGCATTTTCCCATGTTGATTATGTACCAGATTTATAGCTATAGATATGCTCAAAAAATTGCATGACTTTTATGTTAGAATTTTGTTTTTCTTATTTTTCTACATTTCAAGGAGTAATGAATGATTAAGATTAGGTTTTCAAAGGATTAAGGAAATCTGTCTAAAAGTTTGTTCATTTGACTAAGTTGTGTAAATAATGTAACTACATTTTTTTTGTTCAAAACCACCTCTTCTGACTATAGAATTATAAAGGTTCTTATTTATCTAACAATGAAACAACATAATGTGTGTGAGTGTGTATATACACATACAGTATATCTTTACAAAAAAATCACACTGACAAGCACAAAGTTTTTTAAACTTGAGATCTTTTTAATATGTTCATTTTGAAAAATATAATTAAATTAGAAAAAAATTCAAATATAATTTTTTTCCTTCATCCATCTTCAGTATGAGGACCTCTATATTTTTAAGGCCTTCATGTGCTATGAGGAGAGCATCAGACACTGTGGCCACCTCCCTGGCCAAGACCTCCAGATTTCTTGAACATGGAGATGCTGTGCATAGAAATATAATGGCACATGTGGGGAAGGGTTGGAAATTGAGTGGAAGAGGATCCAGGAGGGGAAAATATTTTTTTTGAGGGGTAGAGGAGAGCCATCATCCTCTAGACCCACCATAGAATACTGTGGGCTCCCCACAGCAAGAGCTGGTGGGTAGGATACCAGGCTCTCTGGTGGGCTGGAGTGATGAACACTGGCAGTGAGGGTGATTCAGGTGTAGTGGAGGCAGGTGGGGTTGCGGGCTGTCTTTCAGGAGGCAACCCAACTGCAGGAGGAGAGTGAGGTTGGTGGCAGACTTTGCCTCTGTTGCCTAAGTCCTAAAATATGCCATTATTAATATGATTGCAGTAAGACATATTAATCATTATGAATAATTTATGACAGTGCAATGGGTCCCCATTGCCATGCGGAAGCGGTGCTGCACCTCCCTGTATGCATCCACTTTTACCCAATTGGTAATGTAGGGAACTGCCAATCCTAACCTGCGATCCATGACTGTAGTCAGGATCAACAGATCCCTATGGGTAAAAGTGGCCACCCTCATTTTGGATGTGACAGAGTAACAAAGTATGCACGCATTAAGAACGCTGTTGATTGGTCCACCAAAGATAGCATGTGCATGCCTCTGTGGACAATAACAGAATGTGATTGCATATAAACACAAGTAAACAAAATAGTGGCAATCAGAAACAACAGATATATTGCAAGATGGTATAGCAATAAACTCAGATACACATGCAGCTGGCAGTATGGAATTGCAGCATAACCTATAATGCAGAATGCAATAGCAATATATTACCAGCGTGTATTTTTCACAGTATAATAGCAGCAAGAGATATGTACATAAATTGCAGGATAGAATAGCAATAGTACACAACATGAATGGCTTGCAGAGTGGATTTTCAGCACAATGAATGTTCGAGGTATACTTGCAACAGGTATAAGTAACACAAGGCAGAACCAGGACAGGAATCAGAAATACCAAACAGCAGATACAGGGACCAGATAGCACAACTTCCACAATAAACTATCTCAGCAAAGGCAGGAATGGGCTGGCTGCCCTATAACAGAAGTCAGAGCCAAGACTATGTGAGCAAACAAGACCAGACTCAGGTAATTACCACTATAAGCAGCTGAGTGCTGCATATTCACAGAGGCTACCCAGCTGGGAGCAATCAACCTGGACCAAACCTCACTGTGGCTATGTTTGCCAGTTAACCCTCCTACCTCTGAGCAGAACATGTAGCAAACGTGAGCTGTCACAATGGCTCATAACAACTAGGAGTTTTATGGCTTGACCTGGCATCTTCTTCCTTCTTTCTGGCATCTTTTTTCTTCTTAATGATGGGTCTTCTCTCTTATGTTGTGACTATTCTGCTTTGTATTCTTCTGCACTCCTTTTATGCTGCCAAACTGACTCGCTGTCACTCACAGCAGTTAATACAAACCACCTTGTGGGTGCAGAGATCTGCTTGTTTGCAAGTTAGCGAGCCTTAATTGACTTACAGCCAGCACCAAATTAAAATCACCCCAGCATCTTTTGGCCAGCGCTGGGATCCCATGCTCAGTTCCATCACTGAAAATCAATGCGTCCCTTGTGGGACACATCTCTACAACTTACACAGTTAATTGACCTTGACATCATTCACTTGACAACCAATCTAGTGCATTTCAAAAGGTTTTACCCATGTCAAGATTCACAGTAGAAATATTGAATTCACTTTTTAATTAAGTTTTTGAGGTGGCAATCATCCAAGAGTAATAAAATAAACTGAATTGGTTAGTTATTCTTCTCAGCATTTGCACTGATCTCTATTACACTAGTTTTCGGCCTCTTATAGTGAGAGCACATTCTCCAGCAAATATATGTTTGCATGTCTACCTGTGGGACCAAAAAACAATGGCAGTCCCATTACCATACAATCAGCTGTCATACGTATATATATTGTGAAACACTCTGACTGGAAGGAGCACAGACACCTGCAGATTTGCAAGGAAGAGTGGTCTTTATTTTTCTCACCACTGTTTACAACAGGCAAGTTGTTGGTATCTTTATGAACACCATTGCCACAGGTACTGCTGCTCACCCTGCTTGGCAGGGGCTCCCTAATGCTTGCTTTCAGGAGTCTATCGCCTGGCCACTTGCTGGCATTAGGAGCACTGATATCAATACCTACTCCAGCTAATTAGGGAAGCCACTTCCTGGAGCAGCTGAGGCAAAGCCCATCCCTGCTCACAAGAAAACCTGGATTTAGGACTATACCCAGTTCGTAAGCCTGAAACAATGGGTTCTCCCAGGTCCTTGGACACCTTTTAACTCCTTGTACTGTGGCATCTGAGACTCTCTGCCACTATATATATATATATATATATATATATATTGATTTATGTATTAGAGAAGAGTGTGTTCGGCTCTCAGAGATCCAAACCCACCCAAATTTTGAGATCTGGGGTGAGAACCAAACGTGCATTTCATTCCCCTGCCAACCTTGGATCTCAATCCGAGGCAAAACCATAGAGACGAAATCTTGTGGCTCACAAGCTTTCATCTCTATGTATATAAGTGACCACGCAGCGGCCACCATTTCACTCTGGCTGTGGAGACTGAACAGGGAGGGCAGTGTAGGGCCGGGAGACATAGTACTTACCTGTGCTGGTGCTGTGCTGTGCTGTCTTCTGTGTCCTGGGATGGTGAACTGCTGATCCATCTGGTGCTGTCACTGCTGTGCTTTCTGCTGTGTCCATCTGGGCTGGTACTGCTGCTGATCCATCTGGGCTGGTGATGTGCTGTCTGCTGCATCCATCTGGGTCCAAGTTCTGGACCCGAAATAAAAAAAATATATATATATGTATTGTCTGTTTATTTTATTTCTATGTGTGATTGTTAGGCTTAGCCACACAAGATACAGCAATGTAATGTAGTGCTGCCTGTCTCCAGTCATCATCAATCTGTGCTCTGGGCCCAAGTTCTGGTCCCAAATAAAAAGTAAAAAAGAAAGTGTCTTTTGTCTATTTTTTTTCTGTGTGTGCATGCTAGGCTTAGCCGCATAAGGTACAGCAACGCAAGTTGCAACCTAGTGCTTTCTGTCTCCAGTCATTATCAATCTGTGCTCTGGGCCCAAGTTCTGGACCCGAAAAAAAACAAACAAAAAAAATAGTGTCTTTTGCCTATTTTTTAACTGTGTGTGCTTGTTAGGCTTAGCCACATAAGATACAGCAGCAATGCAAGTTGCAACCTAGTGCTGCCCAACTCCAGTCATCATCAATTTGTGCTCTGGGCCCAAGTTCTGGACCTGAAAAAATAAACCCAAAAATAGTATTTTTGTCTATTTTTTTTCTGTGTGTGCATGTTAGGCTTAGCCACAACCAGATACAGAAACGCAAGTTGCAACCTAGTGCTGTCCGACTCCAGTCATCATCAATCTGTGCTCTGGGTCCAAGTTCTGGACCCAAAAAAAACAAAACAATAAAAATAGTATCATTTGTCTATTTTTTTTGTGTGCGCACAACTGTACGTGTGTGAAATTTGTAACCGCACCTTGGCTACACTATTGGTGCTTGTGATGCTGCTTCAAGACCACAGAAAATATGGAGGGCTGTCACATAGCAGGAGAGCAAGGCCAAGAACCACATGTTGTAGCTGCCACCAGCAGTCGTCATGATAATACAAGGCCATCAACTTCCTCATCCTCTATGAAGGCCCATGCCCCAGGGCTTAAGTCACACCATGGAAATGGTACAGCTACTTTTACTGTAGTAAAGAAAAAAAAGTCAAAAGGCAAGTTGACTTTAGATAAACAAAAAATTGGCAATATGCCATTCACTACACAAAGTGGCAAGGAAAGGATAAGGCATTGGCCTTTATTTATGATGACCACTGGTTCTGATAGCACTTCTGCTTGTAGTAGTAGTGGTAGTGGTACCATTAAAAAATGTAAAGTTGTTAGGAAGAGTAAGACAGCTCTGGAAAAAACAACTGTGTGCCCTGAGAAATCGAAATCACAAATCCCCAAGGAGAGTCTAATTGTGTCTGCAGCTGCCATGTGTGAGCCAGACCTAAATACTAGTGTACTGGAGGATGCTCCAAGTTCCAACATTTGTGTGCCCTCTGTAAATGTGGGGAAGGGCAGTCAACATCTTGCAGACGTAGTAGTGTGGATGCTTCTGTGGAATTACACATGGAGGAGGAAGATATTTTGGTAGCTGAAGGCGCTAAGGATAATGAGGATGTTGATGATGATGAAGATGTTGGTGATGAGGATGTTGATGCCAAGGATTTGTGTAAGTAAGGCAACAGCTGCTGCCCATGGATTGAAAAAGCCAAAGCCCATTGTTGTCATGCTGCGGCAAATAACAAAAAAAATCAACTTCTCATGTGTGGAATTATTTCCACCCCAATCCGGACAACAGTTGTCAAGCTATATGTAACCATTGCAAAGCAGGAATGAGTAGAGGGAAGGACCTAAACCACCTAGGAACCTCATCCTTGTTACATCACTTGGAGCGCATTCATCAAATATCAAAGTGTATGTCGCCAAGTTCCAAAACTCAAAATGTAACAAGTCCAGTGTCACATACCTGCTCCCTCTCTGTGGGATCCAAGTGCCTTCGATCTCCACCACCAACACCTGCATCATCAAGATCTTCATTTGTCATTGGGAGTAGTCCTGCTGCATCCAATATTGTTATTGGAAGCATGATTGACTCCTCTCCTATCTGTGATTCCTCAGTAGAATTCATGATGACTATGCCTGTTGCTGCTGCTGTTGCTGTAAGTGGATCTTCATCTCAGAAGGGTACCAGGAGGAAGACTAATTTTAGTGTATCCTCTAAAAAACAATTAACTGTCAAACAATAGTTTGCAAGGGCAAACAAGTATGACAGCAATTACCCAGTTGCACACTGGATTACTGATGCCATAACAGCTATGCTGGTATCAGAGGTGTGTCCAGTATCCGCAATTACTGCAGTGCAGTGTCCTCGCTACCAGATCCCTTCTAGATTCCACTTCACTAGAACAGCAATTCCAAGTCTGTACAAGGACATTAATAAACCTTATTAATGTCCACAGAAATGCCATTGTACCCAATGTCCACTTGACTAATGATATGTGGGCAAGTACGACAGGGCAAACTAAGGATTACATGACTGTGACAGCCCACTGGGCAGGTGTATTGCCTACAACAGCAACAGCAGCAGCAATATATCCCAAAAGACAGCTGATACAGAGGCAGGCTACTCTTTGTATAACTGGTTTCACTAAGAGGCATACCACTGAGAACCTCTTAGAAAAACTCAGGGAAATCATTGCTAAATGGCTTACCCCATTTGGACTCTCCTCTGGATTTGTGATTTCGGACAATGCCACCAATATTGTGAGAGCATTACATGTGGGCGAATTCCAACACGTCCCATGTTTTGCTCACACAATTAATTTGGTGATGCAACATTTTTTTTTAAATGACAGGGGTGTGCAGGAGATGCTCTCAGTGGCCCGCAAAATATCCAGACATTTTAGACATTCGGCAACTGCTTGTTGAAGATTGCATGACCAGAAGGTACTGTTAAATTTGCCTTGCCATCAGCTGAAGCAAGTGGTAGCAGCTCGGTGGAATTCTACCCTCTATATGCTTCAGCAGATGGAGGAACAGCAAAAGGCCATCCAGGGCTATACAACAGCCAATGACATAGGACGTGGAGGAGGAATGCACCTTACTCAAGCACAGTGGAGAATAATTTCCATGTTGTGCAAGGTTCTCAAACCCTTTGAACTTGCCACACGTGAAGTTAGTTCAGACACTGCCAGCTTGAGTCAGGTCATTCTCCTCATCAGACTTTTGCAAAAACAACTGGAGAAACTGAAGGAGGAGCTGAAACGTAGTGATTGCTCAAGGTATGTTGGACTGGTGGATCAAGCCCTTGATTCACTTCACCAGGAGTCAAGAGTTGTCAATCTATTGAAATCTGAAAAATATATTTCGGCGACCATTCTGGATCTTAGGTTTAAGTCCTACCTTGTGAGGTTTTTTTCCAACAGACCGAAATCTAAAACTATGCAAAGAGCTGTTGGTAAAAAAATTGTCATCTGCAGCCTCATGTGAAATGCCATCACCTCCTCCTTTATTTTCTGCAGCTGCCAGGAAAAAAACTACATTTTCCTTACAGAATGCCTGCTGGTCAAGCAGATCATTCTCCAAAAAATGACATCTGGTCGGGCCTGAGAAAGCTGCCTACTAGTGACATGTCTACAGTGACTATGTGTGATACGGTCTCCATTCACAGAATGGTGGATGACTATTTCAAAGATAAAATCCTAATAGGCATGTCAGACAGTCCCTTTCAGTACTGGCAAGAAAAAGAGGCAATTTGGAGTCCCATACACAAAATGGCTTTGGATTACTTAAGTTGCCCACCCTCCAGTGTGTACTCCAAAAGAGTTTTCAGTGCAGCTGGTAACATTGTCAATGATCGGCATATGAGGTTACTTCCCACAAAATGTGGAAAAGATGATGTTCATTAAAATGAATAAAAAATTCCCACGAGGAAGACCTCTACCAACAATTACATAAAAAAATTACAGAGGCACCTATGGTGGATTCCAGCGGGGGACAAATTAATATTGTGTGAAGAAGAGGATGTACACACTGATGGGGATGATGAGGACGAGGATGATGATAACTTGTAATGTAAAGCCAGTTTGTGTATGGGATAATTTTAATTTCCATGTCCAATGCACATTGGCAGCTTGTTTTATGGGGGTCCAAACAAACCAATAATTTCAGCCACAATTGTCAGTCCATGTCGCTGAAATGATTGGTTTGTTAAACTGTGAATGTCCTGTTTCGTATACAACATAAGGGTGGGTGAGAGGGCCTAATGACTATTCCATCTTGCACCTTTTTCCTTTCCATTATGTGCTGGTTGGGGCATTGCTGCCTGACATTTTAAATTAATGTTATGGTTGGTTTAGGAACTAATGATTTGTTTTTAAATTAATGCATTATCTATTTTACTGCTAGGGGCTGCACCAATGAATTTCTTTATATTATTAATTATTCTGCCCAAGGCTGCACCAATGAATTGTTTTTAAAAAAGTTATTATCAATTTTAAAGCCAGGGGCTGCACCACTGAATTGTTTTTTAATTAAGTTAATATCAATTTTACAGCCAGGGGCTGCAAAAACTATCAACTATCAATTCTTCAATCCACAAGGGTATCCCAACCATCATCTTTGCACAGTTCTCAACTCTATTAGTAATTATATTAATCAGTTTTGAGCCAGGAAGCTGGATGCAACCTTTTGGCCCTTTAACTAGATGAAAACATCAATATTGTGAGCTGTGAGGTGGTCAAAATTGACTGGAAATGAGTGGAAATAAATGTTATTGAGGTTATTAATACTGTAGGAACAAAAATAGGCCCATTTTATGCGATTTTAGCTGTTTTTTAATTTTATTTTTTTTTTAAAATCCAGATCCAAAACCAAAACTCAAAAACAAAACACGGAGGTGAGGTTTTAGTAAAACCAATCCAGATCCAAAACAAGGGGAGATCCAGGTCCAAAGCCAAAACTAAAACATTGGGGTTGGCACACATCCCTAATATATATATATATATATATATATGTATGTGTGTATATATATATATATATATACAGTATATACACTGTATGTATATGTACATACATATGTATGATGGCTGATTGAAAATGAATGAGACCACTTCTGTTTTTCTGTCCCATACGTAAGCGTGGCAATGCTATGCTGGTTATTGTAAAGCTCATACATCGATATGCCTGAACCTGCAGTTGGACTACCATAGTCTTCATTGTTTGGTCACAGCGATTGGTTTTTGCTCCAAGAAAATGCCTGACCAAATGTTGCTGCTGTTGCATTGGCAGCTCTAACTGAAATTAATTGGACAGCACTGGAGCACCCTCGATATAGCCCAGACTGAGCACCCTGTGATTTCTGAGCCACCCCTGATAAAGCAACAGCACAAAAAGAATTTCCCAACAGATGATGAAGTGAAAAATGCCAAAGCTGCAACACTGAAACACTGATGTCACAAAATAGACTACTGTACTTCTCTGAATCATTGTTGAAACACTGCAAAAATGTATTGAATGTGAAGGAAGCTACTTTGGAAAAATAAAATGTTCAGATTCTGTGGAGTCATCTGTCTCTGAATGAAAACATCAGTCTCATTACTTTTCAATCAGCCCTTATTATTATCATTTATTTATATGGCTCCACAAGTGTTCCACAGCGCCTTACAAGGTACATAACCAAAAAGTGACTTGCAGTAAAATACAATACAATGAAGGACAAGGACATGGATAATATACATTGATACATAGGTGGCCATAACACCCAATTAAGCAACAAAGCATAGGCATCATGTGTTAGGTGTCCTAGTGGTGAGTTAGAAGTAGTTATGGGTGGAAAGTATCCTTTCCACCCATAAAGTAAGGAGAAGCACAAGAGGGTAGAGGACCCTGCTCACAAGAGCTTACATTCTCAATGGGAGGGGCAGACAGATGGGCATGATACAGATAGGGAAGACAGGGAGGAGGGAGCATGTAGTAGCAAGTTAGGATGAGAGCTGGAAAGCATTGATGAAGTAGTGGGTCTTGAGAGCCCATATGAAGGATTGTAGAGAGGTGGAGAGTCTGATAGGGAGAGGGAGAGAGTTCCAGAGGTGGGGAGCAGCACGGGCAAAGCCTTGGAGGCAGGAGTGGGAGGAAGTAATCAGTTGGCATGAGAGGCAGTGTGCATTTGTTGAACAAAGAGGGCAGACAGGAGAGTGAAGGGAGATGAGGTCAGAGATGTAAATGGGAGAGGAGTGTGTGAGGGCTTTGTAAGCGAGTGTGAGAACCTTGAATTGGGTTCTGAAGGGGAAGGGGAGCCAGTGGAGTGCTTGTAGGAGAGGAGAGGCAGTTGTAGAGCATTTGGAGAGGAAGATAAGCCATGCCGCAGCATTAAGGATAGACTGGAGAGGGGATTTGGGGAGGCCCGATAGGTGGAGGTTACATTATTCCAATCTGGAGATGACCAGTGAGTTTATTAAGGACTTAGTAGCATACTGGGTGAGAAAGGGTCTGATCCTGGAAATATTTTTAAGATGGAAATGACAGGACTGTGAGAGGTTCTGGAAATGTGGTTTGAAGGAGAGGGAGGAGTCCAGGATAACTGTAACACAGTGCACTTTGGGGCTAGAGGAGATAGTTGTGCCATCAATTGAAAAAGAAATAGTGGGAGGTGAGGTTATGTGGGAAGGTGGGAAGATGATCATCTCAGTCTTAGACATATTAAGTTTAAGAAATTGTTGGGACATCAAGGAAGATATAGCAGAGAGACAGTTGGAGATACGAGTGAGAAGAGAGGGAGAGATGTCAGTTGAGGAAAGGTAGATCTGAGTGTCATCAGCATAGAGATAAAAATTGAGGTCAAAAGAGCTTATGAGATCACCTAGAGAGGATATATAAAGGAAGAAAAGGAGTGGTCCAAGAATAGAACCTTGGGGAAAACCTACTTTGAGATATATATGTAAGGGCCCTCCACAATGAGCCTTGAAACCAGGTTCACTGCCACATATGAATCCAAACAGCGGCACTCTGGAAAAGAATACACTTCAATCACATAGCTTAGTGGAGCAACATTTCTGCGCCTTTATTAGCACTTTTATCAATGTGTAATAAGCTTGATAATAGTGCTAATACACGTGTGTGTGTGTGTATAAATATATATATATATATATATATATAAATATATATATAGATAGATGACAGTTCCTGAGAGAACCGAAACGTTGACTACTATGACAATTTTTTTGTGAGTTTTCAATAAAGATGTGATTTTATCTTTCAACTACCTGGTGAGTGCCCTTTTTTATATTTTATATTTTTGGATTACCCTTTGGGATTCATGAGGAGCACAACTGCAATTTCTACACGAATTAAGCTTTGAGTGCGGACTTCGACTTTATTTTATATATATATATATATATATATATATAGTCCAAAAAGGTCCACACTCTTGTCTTCAATAATAAATTGCTGGGGTGACACACCCATATGGGATCACAATAATCCTCTTCATGAAAAAGTAGAAGAAAAAAAAAAGGAAGGCAACAGCAATAGACAGCATCCTGATGTCACCAACCCTTTTGTTATTACCACAACCTTTGACACTGCTGGTTCAATTGTTCGCAATGCAGTGCGTGAACACTGGCATATAGTTGCTACAGATCCTGCCTTGAAAGGACATATACCTGAAAAACCATTGATAAGCTTCAAACGTGGTCAGAATTTGAAGGATATTCTAATGCGACCTGTTATGAAGAGATCACATAGCGCCCTTAATCAACTTAACCCTGGTTGCTTTCGGTGTGTTAACTGTACCACATGCCGGAGCATGATGGTTGGACAGTTCTTTCACCATCCACACACAGGATGCAAGATCCAAATCCGACATCGTGTCACTTGTACATCTTACCATGTGGTATATATTTTGACGTGTCCATGCTCCTTATATTATGTGGGTAAAACCATCCGTCTTTTTCGTGAGAGGATGGCTAACCACAGGTCTTCCATCAGAGCTGCGTTATCTAATGGATCATCCGACAAACCTGTGGCAAGACACTTCTATGAAGCACATCACGCCTTATCATCCTTAAAATGTATGATTATTGATCAGGTGCCTTTGCCAAGGAGAGGTGGAGATCGGGCAAAACTATTGCTGCAAAAAGAAGCAATGTGGACACACAAGCTGGATACGATCTATCCTCGCGGCCTTAATGAAGCCATGCATTTGGGTATGTTTCTGGATTAATAGATTGCAGATATATATTGGGGGTGATGCTCCAGATACTCAACTAGCTCAAGGGAAGGCCAGTTTTATAGCTTCTCTAATGAGCAAACCCATTTTCAGCTGTGCCAACATAATTGTACAAGGGTTTTCAAGGGTTTTCTAATCATCCATTAGTCTTCTAACGTGCTTAGCAAACACAATGTACCATTAGAACACTGGAGTGATGGTAGCTGGAAATGGGCCTCTATACACCTATGTAGATATTCCTTTAAAAATAAGACATTTGCAGCTAGTATAGTCATTTACCACATTAACAATTTATAGAGTGTACTTCTGATAAATTTACTGTTATCGTCATTGAAAAAAACAATGCTTTTCAATAAAAAATAAGGAAATTTCTAATTGACCCCTAACTTTTGAACGGTAGTGTGTGTGTGTGTGTGTGTGTGTGTGTGTGTGTGTGTGTGTGTATATATATAAAAATACAGAAGCTCTGCACTCACCCTAATAAAGCATGGGGTTTTGGTTCATATTTTGATCAAAACATTTAAGCTTTCAGCCCCGTCAAGGGACCCCACTTTTATGCAAGTACCTACTCTATAACTCAAAATCATAAACTTGGTAGCTGCTACCATAGCAGAATCATACTTTAAATATGCCTCCTGGTTTTAAGCTCACCTGCACACTGTCCTTTAAAGGTGAGGCAGTTACCAAGCATATATTCCTTAAAACTCCTAGGAAGGCAGGAGACACAAGTTTGGATTAAATGAGTGAACACTTGGGTGCATGAGAAGACATGATAAAAAAACAAATATTAAAAGGCATTAATCAACTACACTCACCGAAATCTAAGGTGCATATGCTATGTGACTATACTCTAACTAATCTAACTAGTCTAGTCTAACTGACTAGGGGCCTGATTCAGAGCCGGACGCTATTTGCGCTCGCTTGTCCAAAAAATAGGGGTGACTATTCAAATGAACCGTTCGCTGTTTGCGGTCTGTTCACGCCTCTAGGTCTGAACGAGCGAACAAAACTTGCATTCATTTTTTGGGAAACTACACCCCCTGGCCGCTCGCATCCTACGTCATGTCCGCTATTTATTAGATTAATCGAGTACATCGAACAGGGTATGAACTGCTCGCTATTCTTGTGGTTGGTTTTTGCTACCACAATTTTGCGAGCAGTTCTGGCTAAAAAAAAACCCCAGTGACGTTGTCAATGACGCTGATGTTTTAAATATGCACACCCATAAAACGCCCGTTTTGACCTTTAAGCACGCCTGCGATCGGATCTCCACTCCCTGTTTTCAAGCACCTTCCCCTGTTACCACCCACATACGCCTCATTCTGTCACTCAAAATAGCAGGCATTCGCTATTTTGCGAGCACACGATTTTCAGCCGCACTGACTGGTTCGCGCATGCGTATTACGAACCGTACACATGCGCAGTTGGGCAAACATCGCTCGGAGCGAATGAGCAGCCACTTGCGTCCGGCTCTGAATCAGGCCCTAGATTCCAAAACATATGGAGATACCTTCCATCTTAACCATATGTTTTCAAATTTCAGGAGACACTTTCTGCTATCATATAAATATCTCTCAATAGTTGAGTTAACTAGGGACACTCAGTCTGATAAAAAGGATGTGACAGAAGCCATCCATCATCTAGCTGGAGCAGAGAAGTTATAGAGTCATCTATGCCAATCCCAAATATTCATATACCTGGATGATGAATAGGAAAATATACTCACATTTTTATAAAATAGTCTATAACTAAATGCCAAAATTTGGATATTTCAGGACAGGCCTATAATAGATGCCAGAAATCTGCCCCACAATTTTTAGTCCTAGGAGAATTAGTACTTGCTCCCCTTTCTAATTTAGCCTGCCTAACCAGAGTCCAGGAAACCCTATGGAGGTTAAACGTCTGACATTTTTGTACTCTTGCTAACACAGTGGCTTTAAGAGGTGAACTCAAAGCAATAGACCAAACTTCATCCCTCAGTGTAGCCAAATTAGATTCCCATTTATCATGGAGGCTTGGCAATGCGTTACTATCCTTTCCACCCAACAAATAGGAGTATACATTAGAGACTTATTTACATGCACTCTGAGAATGGAGTAACTATCTCAAAGGAGAGATGGAAAATTACAGATCAGTCAATGCAATCTGCTTGCACCGTGCATGCTGCAGTTTTAAGTAGTGGTAAAAAGAAGTATTTGGTAGGCCATAAGTTGATTGAAGTGACAAAACACTTGCTTCATACAGTTGGTCCACAGTCACTAATCCATATTGTCTCCTTAGGTTCCCACCCTCCCAAAAAAGCCAGAATTGTTTCATGGAGGGGAGCCAGGATCAAATCCTGATTTAACAAAGTGAGATTGTGCGTGTCCCATCTTTCTAGACTGAATCAGTAATGGAGGATATCCATGAATTTAGCCAATGGCAAGCAAACATTGTAAAGGGGTATAATTAGAGCCTTTGTATTAGAGCTATTTCATGAGATTTAATAGATTTTTATAGCAAATGTTTTTGGGGTCAGTTGCTATGTAAGCTACCATACACTTTCTCAAATAATTTCTGAAAAATTATTCTTGAATGTTCCTACACGTACCACTGTCTTTGTACATAGGTGTAGATGAAAGGTTATAGAAATGCAGGATAGCGCATATAGGTCTAACCGGACCCAAGAGACACACTATATAGATGAAAGGTTGGCTGTAAACCAGAAATGAATCCCCTAACAATACCTTTAGTTAGTCACAGTTGCATTATAGTTAATGAACATTGGCATGAACCCTGACTCCACCATTGTCAATGATGTCAGTTTCAGAGAGTTTCAACAGCTATATAAAAAGGAGCCCATACATCTGATTGCTGCAATTTTCTAATCCCCGATGCCTGCATCTGGATATCTATTTCCCAATCTCAATCAAAAAAAGATTGTGGATTTTCAAAATACAGATTTTCCCTGATCACCCATCAGATCATCGATCATCAATGTCAGTGGTATTTGTTTGCATACCAGCATTGTGAGATTGAGCAACTGTGTTGTTGATGTATGGCCCATATAAGATTTAAATCCAATGCTATGTTTTGAAATGCAATTAAATTTACAGTTCATATAACTCATTATAGATGAACATAGTTGTGGTAAAATTTCACGCACTTCAAGTTTTGTAAAGAAACAGGTCAGAGATCTTATCTTATTCCCATTTTGCAGAATTTCTAACCTGTAAATAGAGCTGGGGCTTTATGTGTAATATTGGTAAAACTGGGAATCTTTTCTGGAATAAAAAGTGAAAGAGGGAAGTTCATAAGGATATGCTTCAATTTGGAAGTAAATATAGGATGAGGTGAATATTTGACACAACATTTTAGAAAATTTTGCTCAACTCTAATCTCACCTGCATCAGTAGGTCTTTTAAAAAAAGTGGAATCATCTTTAAGTTCTCTTTGATTTATTGGCTAAGACAGGTTTTCCTAGAACTTTTATTTAATATATTGCTTTAGCTTTCTACCTTTCTTTAGTAATTTTCAGTATTGTATTTCAATTATTAGGGGAAGTTGGGAAAGTTGCTTAGTTTTGCAACCTCAGATTTGTCAGCCCTGCTGTTTTCACTGAATTTGACACATTTCTATCCACTGACAAGCTTAATGTTATATCACAGTGAAACATAAACATCTGACAAACCACATAAAGACAAGTCTAATATGTATAGTAATTTACTCATTAGTTAGGATTATTCATGTTTTAATGAGTAAGTTTGGTTATTAGCACATAGGCAGAAGAATTAAAGACTTCATTGATGAAATGTTATCTACTGTAGACATTCTTTAATGTAAAGCGATTTAAAAAGTCTTAGAAAAGAGAAGAATCTGGCTCTTTTAATCAGTACTAAAGGACCTAGCAACCTATTTTATAGCTTGTATATATTTTTATCTAAACCAATAATTGAAAGCCTTCCAGTTATCACTTGGTGCATGCTACTGGCAGAAGTAAATCCCTGCTCTCATTTCGTCTACGTCAGTCTGTTCCTTGATTCTATATTTGGTCGGCAGAAGAAATGGAATCTATAGCACAATGTGAAAAGGTTTTATGAGCCTTGCCAAATGAAGTCCCTTGATTAATTACATAAAATACTCTAAAAACTTTTCATCTTGGAAGGAACATATACAATTTATAATAATTACTGCTCTTGGGAGATATAAGTTGTTTATGTGGACTTCCATGGAAGTGATTAGATGCTTCAACTTTTAAACAGATATCTAGTGTTGTCTACGTAACAGCTGGAGTCTGCAAAAAAGTTGCTTGTTATTAACATTCAATAAAATATATTACTGGATCTGCTTATTAGATTCTCAGTGTGAATGTTATATAGAATGCACCAAAGCCATTCAAATTACATATTTTTCATTTTTCTTATTAGTCATTATGTTATTTCTCTTGAATGAAAATTGAACTAGAAAATAAATTTTGCTTTCCTTTCCCATATAGTCATTTACCTTCACTATGAAAATGCTAGCTAAAAGCTAATTGTTGCTATGGGCAACTTGTCCGCTTTGCTCTTATAAGGATTTATACATTTCCTTCTTAATCTCTAGGTCAGCATTATTAACTTATATTAATCACAAATGGGCCCATTTATAGGTGAATTCATATGAACTCTTCGTGTATGTAGTTAAAGACGCAAACAAGAAAGCTTCATCACATCACTCAAACAATTATAAAATGAGTAGTATGAGTGGATCCAAAATGCTGTGTCCTGATGTAGTAGACTATGTCGCCCCATATTGATTTTCTGTATGTATGTTCTAGAGGTCTTTGTAGAACACTATGGAAAATTACAGCACAATATTATTTTTATTTTTGCAAATACTGAATAATAAATGGAAAAACATTGCTAAAAGTTGAAAATATAGAATACTTAAATTCGAGCCATCATTAAATATCTGCAAAAGAAGAAGATGATGCCTACTGAAATTCACACAGACTTGCTAAACACATTAGGAAAGTCTGATTCATTATTTAGTGCAGTGAAAAAGTTGTACCATGAATTCACATGTGGAAGGCGGTTATGAAAAGATGGTGCCAGAAGTGGAAGGCTTGTGATAGTGAGCACTCTGGAAAATGTCAACAAAATCCACAACCTTGTCATGACTGACCACTGACTGATTATTTGACATCTAGAAGAGGTTACTTGCATCTCAGCTACGTGAATGCAAGCCATATTGTCTGAAAAATAGGGGCTGCATAAGGTGTCAGTAAGATGGGTTCCGAGAATGTTGACACCTGATCAGAAGTGAATTAGGTTGACATGTATTGAGTGTCTTTTGGCCACCTATCATCCAAATCCAGCCTGGTTTTTGGAAAGATTCTTGACAATGAGTGAGATGTAGATACACCATTTGGAATAGAAACGACAGAGCATGCAGTGGAAACACTTAACCTCACCTTCACCAAAGAGATTTCGGGTTCAGCCATTTCCTGGAAAGATCATGGCCTTGGGTTTTTTGGGATGCAAATTAAATTGTGTTTGTTGATTACTTGGATTGTGGTGCTACTATAACTGTTGAATACTACACACAACTGATTCCAAAAGTTTTCCAGAAAACCAAGGAGAAGAGATTTGTGAAACTGCAATGTTGGGTCCTGTTCCACTAAGATAATGTGCCAGCTCACAAGTGCAATCATTGCCTTGGCTTCCATTGATGCTGCAGGGTTAGAATTGGTTGTTCACCCCCCCCCCCATACACCAGACCTGGATCCTAGTGATTCATTCCTCTTTCCAAAGCTCAAGGAACACTTTTGTGGGAAGACTATTATATCTGATGGTGATGTCATGACTGCTGTACAGGACTGGTTTGCGGAGCAATCACCAGGTTTTTTCCTAAACAGAATCAAGTGGTTGGAACATCAATTGGAGATGTGTGTTGAAGTAAATGGACTATGTTGAAACATAAATGCCATTTGAACTTATGGTCAGGTTATCAACTCTTGGATCCACCCTCGTACTTCAGCCTTATGCTAGTTGTACATGTATGCCTCATGGAAGTGTAATGTATATGTGTTGGTAATTTACCCTATTTGTACACATCATAATAATTTCATAGAAGAGAAAATAATGTTTTATCAATAAAATTGAAATCCACTTTTCCCAGAGATATAGTCAAAATGTCAACAATGGCAATGTTGGCATTCATAATGTCGACATCACATTGTTGACAGTTATGATGTCAACATTGTTAATATGCTGACACACAACATGTCATTCTCAGAATGTTGACAGGTAAAATGTCAACATTGAACCACAGAAAAAAAGGGAGATTCCCTCCAGCACACTGCAGCAATATCAACAAAAATATTTGAATCCTACATGAATATAGAAATTCAGAGGAATTATTTACATACATTTGCAATATATGAATAAATGCCAGGCCAGTCAAGGCTCCTCTATACTGGAATCCCTAACATTAAAGGGTTCACGTCTGAGGAGCAGGGTACCCCAAAAAACAATAGCCAAGGACCATCCCCAGGGCATCACACGAAAAGAGGAAAAAAGGTGATAGTGAAGTGTAAAGTAAAGATGTGTAAAGATACTCAATAAGTGTTAATAAAATAAGGAAGAATTAAAATGACATAAATAATAAACAAACAAATGGAAAGGTAATGAAAAAGTACCTACAGTATGTGAATTAAATTGTAATGCCCTGAAAAAGGCCCAGCTAGAGCAACTCCAGGGGCCCCACTCCCAAACGCTCACCCCAAAATAATTACTGCTACCTAATAGTAGCACCCACTCTGGGTCATATAAATACAAATTAATGTACTGCATAATAACAGCATAAGTATAAGCAGAGAGCTGACTCACCTAGGAGGTACACCATAAAACCTCCACATGGCACTATATGGACCAGCACATCCTCCCAAGCTGGCTCCTTCATGCCTCTCAAAACTGCAAACAAAAAGTATGGTGGTCGCTCATATCAGCTTAATGACATTGCACATGTGGAGGTTTCTGGGGTACCTCCTAGGCGAGTCAGCTCTCGGCTTATACTTGTGCTGGTATTTGGAGCCCAGGGCAATGTAAAAATGGAGCCCCTCAAATGCGCGAGGCAAAAAATGGGCGTGGTCACTTAAAAATGGGGAGTGTCAACATGACACACACCCCTTTATCATCACTCTGAACATTCTTTTCCATATGCACCTTAACCCCAGTAGTATTCCTTTATACTGTACCCCCTGTAGTGGTCCTCCCTATTTAGTGCCCCCAGTAGTGGTTCCCCTAGTAGTAAGCCCCTATTATAGTGTCCCCCGTTGTAGTTTCCCCCCAATAGTAGTCCTCAGTAGAGGTTCCCCCTCACAATGCAGTGCCCCCAGTAACCTGCAATCAAAAAATACTTGGGGCATACTTGGGGACCCCCCCAGAGTCAAGTTTGCTATTTTTTCAGTTTGTACCCCAACTTTTTTTTTTCACCTCCTTTTTCAAAGTCAAGTTTTGGGGTGCCCTTAAATTTTTTTTTTTTTTTGACACAGATTACCTTTTGGGGACTGTCTGAAAACTGCTTGGGGGTTTCCGAAATGTTGCACCCGAAAACCCCAATTCTGCACTTTTTAATGCCTGCCATTCATAGGCGATACTTTACCGCCTATTACATTGCATTGACTTAACGCCTAGGCAGAAAGTCTTTCAAATTCAATATGGAGGAAAACTAAAACAGGCGATAATGACAGTATCGGTGGTAAATTACCGCGAATCCGGACTTAACGCCTCAAATTGAATACGGCCCATAGTCTCAGGAAAGAGCTATATCATGAAATATTTACTATCTGCCCTGCATTATGTTATTATCTGAAAAAAATCAGTGCAGTAAATAGCTAGTGTGATATTCTGCCAAATCATTCAGATAAGATACAAGAGAGGATCTATGGCGTGTGTATGGAAAAATCTAGTGATGCTAGTTTCCAAGCATGAAAAAAGGTGATTATATTGAGGGTTGCTTTTTAAAGTTTGTAAATGTATCATGAACTTATGAAATGTTCCATGTCTATCTTGCATGAACAGATTTTAGAACATTATTTTAAGGGCAAGTATATGCACACAATTTGAAGTTTCTGTTTATTTTCTTTATATACAAAATGATCTGTGGGCCTGATTTAGACCCACTCGCGAGCGGCTGTCCGCTCGCAAGTGGGTCGATGTTATGGACTGAGCATGCACACGACGGAGTGAGCTCCGTCGTGCGCATGCGCCAGATGCGACGAGCGAAGGAAAGTCCTTCGCTCGTTGTGTCCAATCAAAGGGGGCGTGCTGTCAATGTTGATTGACAGCACGCCCCCTTTGGTGGGCGTGCCAGGGGTGTGCCTCCCTGACGGGGGCGTTCCCATGGGAACGCCTCCCGTCAAAAGCCGGCCCACTGACATCACTAGTGATGTCAGTGGGAGTGATTTTGGCTCTGATAGAGCCAAAATCACTCCGAAGCTTGCGGTTGAAAACCTCAACCGCAGGCTCCGGCTCGCAAATTCGATGGTCGCGATGGTCTCGACCATCACAATGCACGCTCGTATAGCCTGTGGGTGGTGACCCACAGCTATACGAGCGTCCAGGAGGACGCTCCATGAAAATGGAGCCCGGCCCTCTTTCAGAGCGTGCGCTCTGCTCAGAGCGTACGGCTCTTAATGAGGGCCTGTGTCTGCAATGTGTTGGTTGTTTCTGTTTTATCTTTCTGGTTTTATATACTGCACATGTATAGAAATCACCCCCCCCAAAAGAAAACCCTACACTTTTAACATGTTATAGTTATTTATAGAGCTTCATTAAAAACATGTAGATAAAAATAAAAAAAGAATCTGACTTGTCCATGCCTAAACAAGCAAATGTTTATGTGGTTATCTGCAGGTTCATAAATTTCTGCTGATTTTCTATTCTTGTACACTGTATTGTATATGTCAGCTTGAAATTCGTAACATTGTCCCTCAGAACTCTTAACTTTTGTTCCTTTTAAACAAAAACTAAAGGGCTACTTATGTTTGCTGGATTATACCTTGTTTGCTTTTTTTAATACTGTATGATAGGCTTTGTTGCAAGAAGATTCTTGATAGTCTGTTTCTTTACTTTGTTGTCCTACTGTAACTATTTAGGTTGTTACAAATCAGAAATAAGTTGTTACATGGTTACTGCTTCATACTGTATGTAATGAAATCTCAAGGTGCCCACACACATACCGATGTGCTCACGATCTGATTTCTTGTCCAATTTCCTCATGAACTTTCATGGGAGCTCCCTTGCCATCATGATCACGAGTTTGGAAAAAAGACACCCAATCTGTTTACGATCTCATGATCTATCGGATAGTAAGCATCGTGAGATTGGGCATAACAAATCGTGAGTTAAAAATAAAAAAACAGGACTCTTGACTATTGGTGGGAAATTTAAATAGTCATAACAATGGGAGGGGCTATCTAGGGAGTTTAAAAAGCAGGTGCCCTTTAAAATCTGTGTACAGTCTGCTCTGCTACTGGATGAGGCTAGGTGTATTCCTGCTGAATCCTGTACATTGCTACTGTGCTCTTTGTATTTTCCTTGCCTTTTACAAAGTTTATTCTACCTGCAAGTGTGTGCTACCTACTTGCATTCTTTTCTGTTCCTGAAATCTGTGCTGATGGATCCCTATCAGTATAGAGTGTTGGTCGCTGAAGTTGGGGTCCAGGAAATTAGTAAAAGGGCCCAGCGAAGAAGGACGAGAGCATGCTGGACCAAAGAGTGGCTGCTTCAAAGGGATACCCGCTCTCACATATCCCTGCTGATGGAGATCAAGGAGAACAACCCGGACGACTATCGTAACTACCTGTGGATGGATGACACCACCTTCCTGTAAGTGCTGCATCTGGTGACCCCCCACATCCAGAGACAGGACACAAGGTGGCGGAAGGCAATCCCTGCTGAAGAGAGACTGGTGGCTACCCTAAGGTACCTGGCTACAGGAAGGTCATTTGAAGACCTGAAGTTTGGGACACATCTCACCTCAGTCCTTGGGCGTCATCATTCCGGAGACCTGCAAAGCCATTGTTAAAGTGCTACAGTACCAGTATTGCAAGGTAAGTAAAAAAACACACCACAGATTGGTTTCCAGTGTAAAGAACATTTTTTTATTTTTATTTTTTAATCAACATGTAGCAAAAAATAGCCTGCATTTAGTACAATGTGCACTGACCTGCAGGCAACTGAAAGTGTGCACTAAACCATGTGAAATATCCTTTTTTTATAACAATTTTACAAAAGAACATCACCAAATTTTATGAATCCCAATAGGTAGCTTGCTGTATGTGATAGGGTGGGTCAGACGCCAGTTTGAACAGGCCTTTACACACATGGCATAAGTATACATTGTGGCCCCTGCTTCCAGCAATGTGTACTTGTGCCATGTGCATAGTGACCTTGTCCAAATGGCGTCATCACCACACTATCCCATGCAGCAAGCACCTATTAGAATTCATAAAATTTGGTGATATTAAAAGCAAGAATTTACATTTAAAGTAGGGATGAGCGGGTTCGGATTTCTGAAATCCGAACCTCCCCAGCCCCTCCGATCTGAGTCGTATCCGAGTCAGGCTCGACTTTTCTGTGTTTGTGAATTGTGTGCACTGTGGCTGCATGTGCATCAATAAAGGAGCAGCGCCAAGCATGCGCATGTGTCCCATAAGTCTGTTAAAGGGTGGTGTAACCCCCAAAGTGCACTCATCAAAAAATAAACAATTCTTTTCTTTCTGTGTTTGTGTGCGAAACGTATGCGCAGTAGCCGCACGTGTATCAACACAGCAGCAGCGCCAAGCGTGCACCTGTGTCATAAGTCAAGGGCCGGTTTGGACATCTGGTCCGGACTGAAGGACATGCCAACAATTTCTGACATGTCTACTGTCACTGCATATGATACTGTCACCACTGACAGAATGGTGGAGGAATTATTTTCTGTGTTTGTGAATTGTGTGCACTGTGGCTGCACGTGCATCAACAAAGGAGCAGCGCCAAGCATGTGCCCGTGTCATAAGTAAAGGGCCGTATGGCTTGTCCATTAAAGGGTGCTGTAACCCCCAAAGTGCACTCCAGAAAAAATAAAAAATTCTTCTTTTTTTTCTGACTTTGTGAATTGTGTGGGCTGTAGCCACACCTGCATCCTCAAAGCAGCAGCGACAAGAGTGCGTCTGTCTGTTAAAGGGTGGTGTAACCCCCAAAGTGCGCTCCAACCAAAACAAATAATCTTTTTTTCTGTGTTTGTGTGTGAAATGTATGCGCAGTAGCCGCACCTGCATCCACAATGCAGCAGCGACAAGTGTGCGTCTGTCTGTTAAAGGGTGCTGTAACCCTCAAAGTGCACACCAACAAAAATAAAAGATTTTCTTCTGTGTTTATGAATTGTGTGCACTGTACGTGCATCAACAAAGGAGCAGCACCAAGCATGCGCCTGTGTCCTATAAGTCTGTTAAAGGGTGGTGTAACCCCCAAAGTGCACTCCACAAAAAATAAACAATTCTTTTTTTTCTGTGTTTGTGTGTGAAATGTATGTGCTGTAGCCGCATGTGCATCAACACAGCAACAGCGTCAAGCATTCGCCTGTGTCATAAGTCAAGGGCCGGCTTGGACATCTGGTCCAGACTGGAGGACGTGCCAACAATTTCTGACATGTCTACTGTCACTGCATATGATACTTTCACCATTGACAGAATGGTGGAGGATTACATCAGTGACAGCATCAAAATAGAGATGTCAGACAGTCCGTACCTGTACTGGCAGGAAAAGAGGCAATTTGGAGGCCCCTGTACAAACAGACTCTATTTTACCTGAGTTGCCCCCCCTCCAGTGTGTACTCTGAAAGAGTGTTTAGTGCAGCCGAGAACCTTGTCAGCAAAAGGCGTGGGAGGTTGCTTCCACAAAATGTGAAGAAGATGATGTTCATAAAAATGAATGATCAACTCTTCCAGGGAGACCAGCCTCCAGAACGTACAGAGAAACCTGTGGTGGTGGATTCCAGCGGGGACTAATTAATACTCTGTGAGGATGAGGATGTACACAACACTGAAGAGGGTGAGTAATCGGTGAATGAGGAGGATGAGGATGACATCTTGCCTCCGTAGAGCCAGTTTGTGCAGGGACAGATTAATTGCCAGCTTGTTTTGTGGGGGCCCAAACGAACCAATCATTTCAGCCACAGTCGTGTGGCAGACCCTGGTGCTGAAATGATTGGTTTGTTAAAGTGTGCATGTCCTGTTTATACAACATAAGGGTGGGTGGGAGGGCCCAAGGACAATTCCATCTTGCACCTCTTTTATTTCTTTGCATTATGTACTGTATGGGGCCTAGTTTTTCAAACTGTCATCCTGTCTGCCACTGCAGTGTCACTCCTAGATGGGCCACGCATTTGTGCCGCACACTCGTGTCGCTTAGCATAGTCATCCAGCTACATCGGTGCAACCTTTTGGACATAAAAACACTATTGTGAGGTGTGAGGTGTTCAAAATAGACTGGAAATGAGTGGAAATTAAGGTTATTGAGGTTACTAATAGCATAGGAGCAGAAAAACCCACAAATTCTGTGATTTTACCTGTTTTTATGCTTTTTTAAAAAAAAACACAGATCCAAAACACAAAACCCAGAACCCAAAACACAGAAGGGTGGTTTTGGCAAAACCAATCCAGATCTAAAACATGAAGAAAGATCCAGATCCAAAACAAAAACACAAAACACGAACAGTGGCCGGTGTACACCCCTAATTTAAAGTAACCCTATGAAGAAATTACACTAGTTGGCGCTGACGTCTCACTATCACTGAATATATATATATATTTATATATATATATATATATGGAATACAATTGGGAAGCTGGTTGCTTAAAACCGGCAGCCGACTTCCCGACTGTCATATCCCGGCGAGGGTGAAATGCCGGGTGTCTAGATGTAGATGCCTGATATTTCCCCAATGTCGGGCGCCGTTAGGGAGGGTTAAGTTTAGGGCACCTGGGGGGACTTAGGGTTAGGCACCCCCCCGGGTGGGTTAGGGTTAGGCTAGGGTGAGGGAGGGTTAGGGTTAGGCACCCCCCTGGGGGACTTAGGTTTAGGCAGCAGGGAAGGGGGGGTTAGGGTTAGGCACTTAGAGGGGGGATTAGGGTTAGGCACTTGGGGGGGAGATTAGGGTTAGGCACCCCTAAGGATGTTTAGGGTTAGGGGGGTTAGGTTAGTCAATACTTACCTGTCAACGATCGGGATATCCAGTGCTGTCGGGCTTCCGCTGCCGGGAACTCTGCTTTGGTTGGCCAGGCGCTGCCAGGAATCGAACCGGTGGTATTTCATACCGATTCCATATATATATATATATATATATATATATATATATAATGGCATAGCCATGCCCTTATAATATAATCGGCTGCATCTCAAAAGCTATAGTAGGTACGGATCTGAAATTTGGCATGGCCAGGTAGAACTGTCACTGCATGCTGCATGCCAAATTTTAGGGCAAAAACATATAAAATTAGGATTTGGGAGTAATCTAAAGCTTCAACTGTCACATTTTTCAGACATTCTCCGTTAGGAACCCTTTTCTTCGATAATCTATCGTGGAGTTTTGGGAAGGCAAAACTCAGGGTAGGGGTGGAATTTAGACTTGGGGTTTGTTTTATTTGGTAGCTATTGTACCAGGGTAAATGCTTTTGGGGTTCAGGCAAATTAGAAAGTTACAGTTTTTAAACTATTACCTCAAGAATGTACCATTATAAAGAAAGGACTTTTCAACTTGTTGCGCAGCCTCAGTAGGAACCTCCAGCAGGTGTAGTCATAGTGGCTTCACTTGGGTACAGCAAGATGGCCATCATTTGTGGGCGGTAGTGGGCGCTGGCTAGCGGGAAATGGTAGCAGCAGCGGGGACATGGATGTGGCGGTGGGGACATCAGTGGCGCGGGGACATCAGCAGTGGCGGTGTCGTCAGTGGGTTGCGGGTGTCGACTGAGGCACAGGGGGTGCAGGTGTCAGCGGGGTCAGCGAGTCCAGCAGTGAGAGCATCGGCGGCGGGCCTGGATTCAAGAGGATCCAGTCCCCGCCAGCCATTCTGTAGAAAACAGCAGCGGCACCCATTTGAAAAATGGTGCCTGAACGCCATTTTTGAAATTCAAAGATGTCCACCGCGAGCCAACCACGGCTCATGGTGGCCATCTTTGAATTTCAAAAATGGCGCTAAGGTGCTGTTTTTGAATGAGCACCACTGCCGTACTCGGCAGAATGACTGGCAGGGACTGGATCCTCTTGGATCCAGGCCCGCCGCTGACACCTGAACAGGCTGTGGTCACGCAGTTGCCAGGTGCTGCAGACGATGATGTTGCGAGCTGTGATTGACTTGCGGTGTCCATATTTGATTTTCAAAGATGGCCGCCATGAACCCATCACGACTTGTGAAGTCATTGGAGGAGGCGGCACCTTTAGAGGACCACAGAAGCCCTGGTGGCAGCCACCCCCAGGTGAAGATGCCAGAAGCCCTAGCAGGTGGGCACCTGCCAGGCGAAGACGCCAAAGCCCTGGTGGGTTGGTGCCTGCCAGGCAAAGATGCTGAAACCCTGGAGGGTTGGCATCCACCAGGCAAGATGCCATAAGTCCTAGTGGGCAGCAGCCATGAAAAAGAGCTGACACAGGCTGTCATCCACTAGGTGAAGACATCGAAACCATGTTGGGTCAGCGCCTGCCAGGTGAAGATGCTGAAGCCCTCGCACGTTGGTGCCCACCAGGTGAAGACACCAGAAGTCCTAGTGGGAGGCAGCCATGAAAAAGAGCTGACATAGGCTGCTGCTCACTAGGTGAATACAATGATGCCCTGGTGGGTTTGGCGCCCGCCAGGCATAGACGCCGAAGCCCTACCAGGTTGGTGCTCACCAGGTGCAGACACAGAAGTCCTAGTGGGTGGCAGCCAAGTAAAAGATCTGACACAGGCTACCGCCCACTAGGTGAAGATGCCAAAGCCCTGGCGGGTTGGTGCCTGCCAGGTGAATATGCTGAAGCCCTGGTGGGTTGGCATCTGCGAGGTGAAGACGCCGGAAGTCCTAGTGGGAGGCAGCCATGAAATAAAGCTGACACAGGCTGCCGACCACTAGCTGAAGATGTTGAAGCCTTGGCAGGTTGGCGCCCGCCAGGTGAAGATGCCGAATCTTTGTCGGGTTGGTGCTCACCAAGCGAAGACACCAAAAGTCCTAGTGAGAGGCAGCCATAAAAAAGAGATAAAACAGGCTGTCGCACACTAGGCAAAGACACCGAAGCCCTGGCAGGTTGGTGCCCACCAGGCAAAGACACCGGAAGTCCTAGTGGGCAGCAGCCATGAAATAGTGCTGACACAGGCTGCTGCCCACTAGGTGAAGATGTTGAAGCCCTGGTGGGTTGGTGCCGGCCAGGTGAATATGCTGAAGACCTGGCGGGTTGGCATCTGCCAGGCAAAGACGCCAAAGCCCTGGCATGTTGGCGCCCACCAGGTGAAGTCTCTGAAGCCCTGGTGGGTTGGCACCCACCAGGTGAAGAGGCCTAAGCCCTGGGGTCATGGCGGCCACGTAAAAGAGCTTAAAGACCACTGTCCCCAGGTGAAGACCTGTAAAATAATATATTACAATATTAATGTGTGTTGTGTTCATTTTAATATTTTATTTATAGGTGGACTACAGGTGGCAGTGGGCCCTAATGCCCAGCATGCTGGTACTTGTGTTTTTCCAAGTTCTCCCTGTCATTTTTTACCAAGTGTCTGAGTGCCGCTCATTTTTGCACTGTTCTATATATATATATATATATAATATAGCAAGGTGCGGCACTCTGGGCATAGTAGTAAAGAGATAACTCGCGGCTGGTGCAGTCAACGTTTCAGTTCTAGCAGAACTTTTATCAAGATGCACCTTGCTATACTTTTTTCAATAGCACCTTGCTATACTTTATTACCTATTATTGTGAGGGCATCGGCAGCAGCTACACAGTGTGTGTCATTGGGAGTGCCAGGCTTACCAGGATTATATATATATATATATATATATATATATCTATATATATTATAGTGTGTATAGTATAGTGACAATTGTGATGCGTTATATCTGATCTAATTGTATTTCAGAATGCAGAGACTGCTGCGATTGTTTTGGGGTGCAGCAGAATAATTATGTTGAGTAAAAAATGTTGCTGGTAAATGTTTAGGGGCCTATGTACCAAGCTATTTTTTACATAAAATGATGCAGAAACTGCAGGTTCTGTATAATTTTATGTATCTATCCTATGTACTAATGGCACATTGCAAGAGATTTCACTGGAATCTCCTGCAAAGTGCTAATTAGCACTTCAGATCACAGTCCTCTTTATTATCAATGGGGTCTACGATCTTACCCCTATGTACTAAACTCCAAAAAGTGAAGCTTTTAGGAGTTTTGCACACAAGATGTTGTAAACTACTATTTGCATATGGGGGGTCCCGGTGCTGGAAATAGATCTTTCAATCTCTCCCTCTGCAGCCCCTGGCCAGTCCCGCAAGCTAACACTGCGCATGCACACTGTCAGCTTACCCAGGGAAAGTCTTTCAACTTCAGTAAAGGACTGCTCCTAAATGCCAGGGCAGGGCCGAAACTAGGATTTTTGTCACGTCATGACGTCTCTCCCATAGTGCCTATGAGGAGAGCCGGAATCAGGAGTTCAGGAGACAACTGCAGCCTCCGGCTACCGCGGTGCTGTAGGGAAGGAGCTGGGTGCCCGTTGGTAATAAAATCTCAGCAGGCGTCCAGCTTGGAGCCTCCCTGCAGTGCTGGGCTGGAGGACACTGGCGGTGGGAGCACCCGATGCACATGCACTTCCTGCCCCACCCCCCCTAGTGGTGGCCCTGGCCAGGGATATAACCCGCCGGTACAGCAGTTACCGCAACCGCTATCCCTGCAAGTTCCCGGTAGTACATAGCTGTGTTATTTTCATTAAAATTTAAAATATTCACGGTGAGTTGGATGTTAATAATCACAGCAGTGCCACAATTATTAATACATAGGCCCCTTGATATTTTTAATATCATTGAAGGCTCTAATAATGCTAAAGTTCTTATTGTGTACATGTTTCATATTAAAGAATATAACAGTTTTTTGTGTAAGGCTTAAGGGGGTATTTCAGAATCTGCACCAGACAGCAGAATATGGGGTAATACACACACAGTGTAGGTATTCTATTTATAGTATGTGTTCATATTTATTTACATGAATGACCTGGCCAGCCTACAGTAACTACAATAAAAGCAATTTCAATACTATATTATTAATATCCTATGGACATTTTATTGCATGTAACTATTTGTATTCAATGTTTAATTTTGAGTAAAAATACAGTAATCTATCCTCCAACATGACCCATTCCACTAGGTACTGCTCCTGGACTTCCCTCTTAATGTATGATTGCAGTCACCTGTGTTGAAACACCTGTCTCATCAAGTAAGTAGTCCAACATCGGTAACTGCAATCATACATTAAGAGGGAAGTTCAGGAGCAGAGCCCTTTGTACCTGTTGGAACGAGACATGTTGGAGGGTCTGATTTGCATTAAGGATGCAGTTAATATGCTGTGAGTGCTAGGAAAATTACAGTTTAAGGAACCCTTTGGCAAATGCTTACTATGTAGGCACAGACCATCTCTGTGAATGTGAGTCAATGCTACAAGTGACACCATACAATATACAAAGTAATTGTTTTGTTTCTATACCATACTATAACATGCACATATTGCTATAAGTGTGACTGAAGAGATGCATCAAAAGGTATTTTTTTTTCTTACGCATTATGTGAATTTTATGTATCAAGCTGTTTTTTTTTTTTTTTTTAGATAAAATAATGTAGAAACTGCAGTTTCTGTCTAAGTTTATGTATTGTAGCTCCAGTAAGTACTAATGGCACAATGCAGGAGATTTCGCAGAAATTTCCGGCAAAGTGCTAATGAGCACTGCAAATATCAGTCCTCATTATTATCAATGGGGACTACAATCTGGCCTTTATGTATTAAACTCCAAACAGCAAAGGTTTTCAGAGTTTGACCCCGGTTGTTTACACAATTTTCTGATTAATTAAGCAGCTTTAAGTCTATGGAGGCTCAAAGTGCAAGAGAGAGAGAGATCTTGTGATCTCTCTCCCGCAGTGGAAGCTGACACTGTGCGCAAGTGCAGTGTCAGTTTTCACAGGAGAAGTGTTTCACAAATGTGAACATACTAAATGTTGGGGATATAACTCGCAGCGACAGCGGTTACTGCAACCGCTGTCCCCTGCAATATGGATACATAATCGTGGAAGTTCCTGTATTATTAGTACATAGACCTCTTAGTTCTTCACTATTTGTTTACATATTCATACATGCATTTATGATTACGTTTTTTTGGGTTCTTACTGTTAGATACTCATTCTAATACATTGACTGTTATGTAAATAACTGTATTATTAAAGCCATTTTGCAATTCTAAATTTCCTGGAGCAGCAGGTGTGTATTAATCAAGCCCTCGATCTCACAAAGCCAAGTAATCTCTTTTGCAATTATGGCTCTACTGTTACAATTGGGAGTGTTGATGTAGACAGTTTCTTAATTTGCTCAACATTACAATCTACCTGTAGTGACAAGCAATTATATCACCTTGTATGGCTAAGCTAAAATTGCTTTAGAAATGTATGTTCGGTCTGTAAATAAAGAAAGGCACAGGGATCTTGCTGTCCCTTCTAAATCCACATCTGAGAAATGTTTGTACACATTTGAACTCCTTTATTTCTTAAACACCATTAAACCTAAAATCAAAGTTTACTAAATGTAAATAAAAGCTTAATACATCAAAATATATGTATCTTTCAGTTTTTAACACTACAGGGGAGATCGATTGTTTCTCTAAAGCAAATAACATAGAAGAACAACAGTTTTCACTCTGAAAGGAAGTTATGCTGGATCCACACTGGCCAATATTTATAGGGGTATTCAATATGAGAGCGAAAAGTCTGTGCTGGACTTTTCTCTCCACATCGGAGATTTTTCAGGGATAAAGTATCGGGCGCACGCCCACTTTATTCCCGTATTCAATATAAAATCTCCGAAAATGGGACCTGGCGAAGTGGGATTTGCGATAAACTACAATATTTTCCTTGAAAAAATTGTAGGACCCACCTAAAGTTGTAAAAACATGGGGGATCACTATGGGTACCCCCGTTTTAGCTTGCAAATGAAAGTTGGGGATTTAAATAGCCACAGCAGGTGCTTTTTCCCGACATTGAAGAAGTGTTGCAGAAGAGCACTTAGGTTATTTTTTTCATTTTTTTTAAGAGGTCCCATCAAATTTGGGGTACATGAATATGGGTACTAGCATATTTTTATGTCTCTAAAGTAAGTTTTTAAAAATTCTGCAATTGTGCACCTGCCGTTATTAATCTATTCTAGAATACACCTGCCGCATACTTGCAGAATAGCCCTGAACCTATTTCCCTATTTTTAAACACTTTTTTCCCATTTATTTTTTTTTCACCCCAATTTTTACATTAATTTTTTGGGGTGTCCCTATATATAGATTTTTTTTTTACACAGTTCTTTTTAAAATGTAATTCCCAGGGGTGAAGGCTATTTTTTTTTTAAGCTTGCACCTCTAAACCCCAATTCTGCACTTTTTTTAGCCACCTATTCAGTGGTGAAAAGTTTTATCCCTGTTTTTTTCAAAGACTTTTCAAACCTGCGAAAAGTCTTTCAAATTGATTACAGTGTAAAACTAAAACCTGCGATAATGTCGTCATAGGTGCGATATTAATGCAAAAACTGAGTTTTCGCTCCATATTGAATTCCCCTAATAGGCCATTGAATTGACTGGTGATATATTGTGGGTGCGTTGGCAGATGTGTATCAGCGATGTGTCTGTGAATTACATTGTTCTGGTTAAAATACAGACTGGTGGGTTGCCAGTGCTTAGAATGCTGGTAGCCGGGTTAGAGCTAGAGGTTAGGCACTAAGGGGGGGAAGGTTAGGTTTAGGTTCTAGGAGGTTAAGGTCAGGCACCTGGGAGGGAGGGTTAGGGTAGAGAGGGGGAGGGTTGGAATACTAACCGACAAGTGTCGGTATTCTAACCTTGTTGTGATGCCGGCATCAGGATTCTGATTGCCGGGATCCCACACCCAACCCCTCAGACATATCGCATCAGCTGTACAGCGCTGCCATTGGCCAATAAATCTGAAGATATATTGGCATATTGTGCTTTCTGTATGGGTGGAGCCAACTGCCTGTACACTTGCTGCAGAGACCGCTGGTGACTGACATCACAACTGTGTAGGAACATGTAAATGTGTGCCCAGTTGTGACATCAGTCAGAACACATTAGGCTAACAATTGGTAAGTGTGTATGCACTTACCAATCTTCAAATAGGATGGAGGATCCTAGTGTGTACCCAGCTTTAGTATAAATTAGAGATGTGCAGGCTTGGTGTTCTGAAAACCTAGCTCCCACCCCCCTCCCCCCGAACTTCTTGGATTCAAGTGAATCTGAGCATCAGCTTGGGTTTTTCTGCCTTGCTCAGATTCCAAATCGAGGCGTCTGATTCTCTTGGGTTTTGGATTTTATAAGTACCTCCCTCTGTGATTCAGTCACCATTTCACAGTGACTCCAGTCTGTGTGCTGAGTGCTAATGTGTCCACCACCAGTGGCTGCTGTGCTGTGTATATCCACTCCCTGTGTCCAGTGGCTGCTGTGCTGTGTATATCCACTCCCTGTGTCCAGTGGCTGCTGCTGTGCTGTGTCCACTCCACTCCCTGTGTCCAGTGGCTGCTGCTGTGCTGTGTCCACTCCACTCCCTGTGTCCAGTGGCTGCTGCTGTGCTGTGTCCACTCCACTCCCTGTGTCCAGTGGCTGCTGCTGTGCTGTGTCCACTCCACTCCCTGTGTCCAGTGGCTGCTGTGCTGTGTACATCCAGCCCCTTTGTCAAGTGGGTGCTGTGCTGTATCCATCCAGCCCCTTTGTCCAGTGGGTGCTGTTCTGTGTCCATCCTCTCCACCTACAGTGGCTGCTGCCAGGGGTGCCGAGGGGGGGGGGAGCGGGTACAGATTACCCAGGCCCGGACTTGGCTGGGGGCCCTGGCCGCCTGCAGCACATCACCGCTTTTTTGTTTTTTCAACTTTTCTTTTGAATTATTATTATTCTTCATTAAAACCACCGAGGGTGGCGGCAGTTCAGGGATAGGAGGAGGAGGGAGTGGGAGAGGGGAGTAGTGGCGCACTGACTGTCACTCACTTGACTTTCATTCATTGCAGTCAGTGCAGCCACGGAGCTGGTGCTGAGAGAAAGCCTCGCGAGATAATGACATCATCATCATCTCGAGAGGCTTTCTCTCAGTATCAGTTTCAGGCTCCGGGTGGAGATTGGAAGGGAGGGAGACAGGTGACCATGGGCAGCCTACAGTATGTGGCGCAGTCTGGCATCACGACATCAGGTCTCGCGCACTTGCTCTGCTCAGTATGCTGCTGTGGTTATGACTAGAATAGAGCTTGCTGTGAAGAGGAATGAAGGAGGAGCTGTGCACCAAGGCCCTGAGGAGGATGCTTCACCCATCCACCACGCAACAGTCAGTCTGTGTGTCAGTGACAGCCTGTCTGTAGCAGAAGAGGAGAGGGGATCAGACATCAGAGTTTGATTTAAAGCAATTCTTTGCTTTTCCCAGGTAAGGCAATGTTTCTGGCTGCAGCATTGCAGGGGAGAAGGTGGGGGTTCCATTGATTGTTGTGATTTATTACTCTGTAATGGGGAAACCCTATTTTAATGCATTCCTTTTTTCTATGTAACTTTGTAAGAATATATGTTTTTAAACTCTGCAACTTCCAACAGGGAGGTAGTCAGCAACCCGGCAGATGTGATGCCGACATTCAAATACCAACACCGGAATCCCAACAACAGTCGGGACTATAGGCCTGACTCAGACCCACTCACGAGCAGGTCGATGTTTGGCCACTGCGCATGCGCACGCCGGAGCCGGGTCCAACGTGCGCATGCTCCATCGCTCCGGGTCTCGCACCAAAAGGGGGCGGCTGTCGATTTTGATAGACAGCTCGCACTGTTTTGGAGGTGGGCAGGGGGGGTGGCTGGCCAAATGGAGGAGTTCCTAACGTTACGCCTGCAATTTGGGGGTGGCCTCACTGACATCACGAGTGATGTCATTGGTGAGCTTCCGGCTCTATTAAGAGCCAGAAGCTCACTTGGGCTTGCGGGAATGATACCCTACTGCAAGGGTCTCGTTGCAAGCCCCGATGGTTGCAACCATCACCTGGCCACTCGCAATAGCTGTGGGTGGTCACCCACAGCTATGTGAGCGGCCCGGGGGCCGCACCAAAAAAAAAAAAAAAAAGGCCTTGATTCAGTCCCTCTGTCTCCAGAATCCAGAGCACCAGCAATATGCACTATATTTAGGAATATGCACTATGTAAGGGTTGGGGG
This sequence comes from Taudactylus pleione, assembly GCA_031769625.1. Lineage (NCBI taxonomy): Eukaryota > Metazoa > Chordata > Amphibia > Anura > Myobatrachidae > Taudactylus > Taudactylus pleione. The sequence goes on along the minus strand of JAUIMM010001311.1, from coordinate 9,722,170 downwards.
GAGGGTTAAGTTTAGGCATCAGGGAGGGAGGGTTAGGGTGTGGGTAGGTTAGGTTTTAGGTTAGGAGTATGCATTAGTAGAGGAAGTTAGAGTTAGGCACTTGGGGGAGAAATAAGTTTAGGGTGGGGGGAGGGGGAGATTAGGTTTAGGCACTAGGGGGGTTAGGGGTAAGGGTTAGTGTTAGGGTACTTATCTAATGGTGTCGGGGTTCTGACTGTCAGGATACCGCTGTCAGTATTTTGACAGCCGGGATCCCATACCCAACCCTTCCCAACAATATATTACTATTTTATGTTGTCATTTTTTTTTTCAAATAATTTTTTTTAATGTTTCATTTATATAGATATTTTTGAATCTGTGGGGCGATTTTAAATGTTTTGCGTGCCCCCTGCTGGCTGTTTATACAATTATAGCTTTGTTTGGAAGCCTAAATCTGCGGGGTGGGGGGACACACGTATCCTCACAGCCTCCTGAGATGCAAGAAGAAATGTGTGCAAAGTCTGTTTGGGCACCCAAACCAGGACTTCAGACACCCAAACAAGAACTTTAGAAAGATTTAGCTGCTTTCAGCTGCTAAACCCTGTTCTTTTGGGCACCTTAAATACTAATGGGTGTCTAATCTGAGTAACAATTTATTTGCTCTGATAGAAGCCTATTAGTTTAGACACCCAGCAGGGGGCATGCTAAACATTTGAATTGCCCCCTGTATATCTGTATAAAGCATACTTTAACAAATTAATTTGTAATTTAAAAAATTATAGGTATTCGAAAAAAAGGGCAGCGGGATGGAGGGGATACAGGTGGCAGTAGGTGATACAACAGAAGTTCAACCAGACTTGTGCCCTGTATGATGATGACATGGTTATATTCCTACACAAACAGGCATCTTCTGGGACCATGTGATCTCCAACATGAATAGTGAATACTGACTGAAGACAACATCTGCCCAGGGAAGATCAGTTTCTTCTGAGGCTCTACATCGCAGAGAAACCACCATATAGGTAAGGTGTATTTGGAACATAATGGAGAGGAATGTTCCCAGAGTGATGAGAAATGGGTGGAGTGTTATGATGACATGCCCCCATTTCCAGTGACCACGCCCCTAATGACACGTGACCATGCCTATTTTTTTGCTGTGCACCTTCGGCGCACATGCGCTACATGTGGCTTTGTTTTTCAAACTTACACCACTAAAGTTAACATAAGATATGGAACTGGGACCACCCATTATCAAATGGCTAGTTCCGCCTATGGGTGCAGACAGTGAGTCGGACCCCCCCCCCAGTGTGTGTATATGTGTGTGTGTATGTATGTGTGTATATGTATGTATGTATGTATATATATATATATATATATATATATATATATATATATATATTAATATTAGGGATGTGCAGGCTCGGTTCTACTCGGTTCCGTTCGGTTCTTTTTACCGAATCTTATTGGCTATCCAAAACTCGTGTCAGCTGAAACCCAATAAGATCCGGTAAAAAGAACCGAACGGAACCGAGTAGAACCGAGCCTGCACATCCCTAATATATATATATATATATATATATATATATATATATATATATATATATATATATATATATATATATATATATATATATAAAATCTCTGTATTCGTGGAGAGATAGATTTGAAAAAATATATGGAGAGAGGCGGCTCTCAGTCTTTTCAATCAAAAAGTGAACCCTATGCCAGGGTGATTTATTGGGACACTGTTTCAGGGACCGTATCCCCTTCCTCAGAACGACATCAATTGTAACTGGAGCGTGCCATAATACCACGCCCCTCTTTGGTGCGTTGAAGTCACGTCCGCTGAATCACCAGTGTTGGGAGGTATGATCCTAATAGTGAATACGTACGTACCAGCTGCTGGTAGCCATGTCATGCTCCTGTGGGTGGGTGCTTCTCACATGAAAGACACGCCCCAAAGAGGTACAGCCCTATCCCTAAAATGTTGTGGCCACACCCCCTCCTGGGGGGTCCCTGGAAAGTTGCTGTAGTGGGGCCCAGGATTTCTCTTGGCAGCCCTGGCTGCTGCTGTGTCCATCCACTCCCTTACTAGTCTAACTGACACTCAGTATTGCTGCACTGTGACTCTGCATGCCGTACCCCACTGCGATCATATAAGCACTGTGACTACATAGTTGTCATTTGTGGAAAAAGTTAAACAAAAAATAATAATTTAAAAATTGTATATAGAACCTGTGTATGCTGTCCCCCAGTGTGTTTGTTTATGTACATATAAAAGCACTGTGTCTTCACACAGTGTGAGCTGAGCTGTGAATTAAAGAAAAACAAATTATATTGTTTGTAATACATTTGTGCACTGTCCTTAAGTGTGTCTTTTGGTCACGTACATATAAGTGCTGTGTCTCTACGCAGTGTGAGCTGAGTGTGTTGCAGTTGGTCACCATTTAAAAAAAAATTGCTTTTCATCAAAATCAAAGTTTTATAGCATGTATTATACTTCATACTCAGACTGTCTGGCACTCATAAATGTACCACAGGGGGGGGTGTTGCCCAATTAGGCAGGGGGGGAGGGTAGTTTGCCCAGCAGGTCAGTCTTCTCATATTTGTTAGTAGGCTGATTTGGAGTTAGCTGCTCTGCAGTTTAACTATTATGTTTCTTAGCTTCTCTTTATTGTGAGGAATCTTTGACTATTAACAATCTACTATTTTTATGGCCTTAAATTACATTTTCTTAATCAATTAATGCACCACGTTCATCCATTTTGGGTGCTTGTTTTTTAATAGCATTTTCACTTCTCTGCTTTGTTTGTTTTTATAGCAGTAATAAAATGATTGATCAATAAATCTCTCTTCCACTACATACTCCACCTCCATTTCCCGATACTGCCCTCAGGCCTCTGATCTAGTTCTTGATTAATGAAAACACTCTATAGCACAGGTTCTCAAACTCTGTCCTCAGGACTCCAAACTGGGCATGTTTTCCAGGTCTCCTCACAGATTCACAAGTGATTTAATTAGCTTCACCTGTGGATATTTTAAAATGTGTCAGTGAGTAATGAATACACCTGTGCACCTGCTGGGTGACAAGGAAAATGTGATCTGTGTGGGGTCCTGGGGACCGAGTTTGAGAACTACTGCTCTGTAGCATCATATAGTTTATATTAAACTGCCATCCTGTCTGCCAATGCAATGCCACTCTGTTGAACTGCCATGTGTTTGTGCCACCCACTGCTTGTTACTTAGCTTAGTCAGCCAGCTATCTTGGTTCAAGATTTTGGCCTAAACTGGATAAAAACAATATTGTGAGGTGGTCAAAATTGACTGGAAATGAATATTATTGGGGTTAGTAATACTCCAAATTAAGTGCTTTTAGCAATTAATATTTTTTTTAAATAAAAACAGTTCCTCAACGAAAACCTGTGAGGGGAGAATTGCCAAAACCAAAGCATGAAGTTAATACAGATACAAAACCAAAACATGGGATTCGGTGCACAGCTTTAGTATAAATTGTATATGGTAAGGGTAAAAGTGAAAACATTCCTCCCACAGTACAAAAACCATTTTGCACCTGTTTTGCTGCTAAGGTCTTTACACAAGAAAATGGCTGCACCTGTGGGTGGCAAAATTAGTAATTTTTTTTTTTTTCAATAGAGATGGATCAGATGTGTTTCTTCTAGTATGTGTGCATTCATACAGTACATGTACACCTGTCATTTTTGCTCTTTGAGATGCATGGTGTGACTTCAACTTTCCACCATGTGTAGCAATTCACAGACTCATACTTTTTCCTCATTTACATTGTAGCCTCATACAATGTCTCTTCCAGTTTTTGTCACAAAGTAATTGGTATAAAGTTAAGCACAACACTGGTGGCATGGTATGGCTCACTCATATTGATTTTCACTCTTTTGGCTTTTTTATACAGGCTAGTGTCTGAGTAGCACACAGCAGCTGCATGCAAGAGAGGGTGGAGAGTAAGCATTTAAGGCCATAGAGGTCTATATACTAAGCCTTGTAGCAGCCAACCAGCTCCTGATATTTTTTCAAACGCAGTCTGTTACATGCCAGTTAGGCACTGATTGGTTGGTACTTTATGTCTATTCACTTTATCTCCATTTGAGGCTTAGTATAGTTTATCTTCCACCATAGTTTTTCTTTTAGGGGGCTACAGAGCAAAAGAAGGCTTGATTTTTTTCCATGTCCTTTTAACATGACCTCATGCCAAGGTCTGTGGTTTCAATGGGTCAATTTTTGCACCTTCATGAAGCCTTTTATATAGGAAAGTTTAGTTCTACAGATATTTTCATCAGTCATAAAAAATTTTTTAACACAAGCAGGGCCGTCAAGAGACAGGGACTGGCCAAATAGGAAGCAGTGACCATGCCGCTCCCCAATAAAATTAGAAAAAGTACTTTACATGGCTGCAGGTGGCAGATTTTTTTGGGGGAAATCGGTGCAATTGCACCCCCATCCCTTCATAACACTTTCAGGGAGAGTAGACTGCTGCTGCTGCTCTGTGGCAGCAACCTCCTCAGATCCGCTGTAGCCCAGAGGTCTCCTCTCACCCTGCCCAATGTGCTATTGACCCAGACCACTCCCACTGGCCTGAGCCTAGTTAAATAGTTCCCATCCCTCCTCTCAGCACCCCTGAATACAGGCGACACATTTACTAAATGTGGTTCTGATGCTCCCTCAATATATTAAGAATTGTGTGAGGCTTTACCAAGTTTAAACTTATTTTAAATTAGCATTATTGTATATATAGGGCTCTACAAGGTGTCTTCAGCAACATATAGTGATGAGCAATGCAGTATGTATAAATACTAGATATGTGCGTTTCAGCTTTCATGAAAACCAAACGCACCCAAACTTTAGGGTTATGGCAATAAAGTGCAAAGATGTTTAATAGAAAAGTTAGTTGTGTATATTTGTCACATATTTGCATTGTACATACCGTGCGTAAAGCAGGCTGAGGTAACCTGAGGCACTCAACCTGATGTTGACAAACATCCTCCAGCAGGACCAGCAAACAGCATGGATGCTGGGAGTTGTAGTTCATCCAGAGAGCTACAGGCTGCTTTCCTCTGATGTAAATGGTGAGTCGTGGTACCATTATCCTCAACAACCTCCCTGAGCACAAAGAAAATGTCTGTTTACAGGATGTACTATTTAGCACCTCCACAAGCAAGGCCACCAGATTTCTATTAGATTTATAAAAAATCGTATATGGGATGAATCAATATTCAATCAGGACGTGACACAAAATGGCTGCCCTCACTGTGTGTTAGCGACAGATGCTCTGCAGATGTCACTCAGGTGATCAGGTTTTAGGTGGTTGGTTTACATAGGATTGAACACAAGTGAGCTACAGTGAATCTGCTCCAATATACGCTCCAAGCATCTCTGTGTGATGGTGCAGACACTGCATAATATCTTCTGACAAACTCTCCATGCTCAAATAGCAAACAATCTCAAGATCAAAGATAAATAAAATGAAATTATATACTGCACTCAGCTCTATTGGTTCTAATATTAGGATCTATTCCAAAACTAACTGATATCAATAATGAATATATAGACTGTAATTGCAGATAAAAGGAAAAACTCTTTACTGGTACACAAATAAATGGCAAAATAGCAAGATCAAAGATGTCTTTCAGGAACTGAAGAACTTGAACGTACATTGATCCTCACTCATAAATTTTCTTCAGAATCAAAAAAATTTAAATACATTTACAAACTAATCAATCCTTCCTTCCTTTCCCTGCCTTCAACTGCTCCATAAACTTAATCAGTCTCATTTGGGCCTCTGAACTAGTTCTTGATTAATGAAAACATTGTTGGTTCCTCTATGGGGTCGTATAGTTTATTAAACTGCCATAATGTCTGCCACTGAAGTGCCACTCTGTTTCTTAGATGTGCCATGTTGGAAGCTGAACTGCCACATGTCGCTTAGCTTCATCAGCCTGCTAGCTCAGTGCAACCTTTTGGCCTAAACTGGAAGAAATCAATATTGTGAGGTGGTCAAACTGACTGGAAATAAATGTTATTGAGGTTATTAATACTGTAGGAATAAAAAAGGCCAATATTATGATTTCAGCTGTTTTTTATGAGTTTTTGAAAAAAAAAATATAGATCCAAAACCAAAACACGCAAGGGCGGTTTTGCAAAACCAAATCCAGATCCAAAACATGAAGGAGATACAGATCCAAAACCAGCTAAAATGCCCCGGTTCACATATTTTATATATTTCGCCAACTCAGCAAGCCCGCTATAATCTTGCTATGACTGGAGAATGCTTCTGTGTCCTTTTTCACTGTATTTTGGAGTGCTGAAAGATTAAATAATTTAAGAACAAAGTTATAGCATCCAATAATGATATTCTATCGATTAATGTATCTTCGGAGCCTCTGGCATGTTTTATGCGCTGTTTTCTCGAGGTGGAATTAGGATCTTCCCAAAGTTCTGCATTCCCAATTTTACTATGCTAATTACGATATCAAAGAAAATAATTTTGATACGCTAGATCTCTAGATCTACTCCTTCACTCGCAGAAGTTAAAATAAAAATGCTCCAATTCCTATACTATGACAGGAAATCTACGCAGTCAAATGTAGACAAAGGCGTAATTCTTTTTTATAGGAAGTGAGGTGTATATATTGAGAAGTTAGATCAGGCCACTCAGGCTCAGATTTTTAATATCTTCAAAACTACGGAGTGGTATTTTCATAGACCACTATTAGCGGAACCATAACCCCTCTCGCTATTTTTCAAACTAATACTTCCTATCATGCAGGCACTATCTTGAGCTTTCTATCTTAGGGCAGATTCATCACTTATCGCAACTACAACAGTGTATGCAGATCGGTCGATGGTGCATACTGCGCATACATATGTACCGCAGTGCGTGAGTTAGCATTGCATTCATACTGACCACTCACGCAGAAAGAAAGCCATCACAGAGTGAGTGATGGGAGATCAGCATTTGGGGGTGGGGACATGGGGTCGGAGAAACTCGTGCATGAATGATTGTTTTAATGCCGTTGCATGGGCGTGCATAAATTAGCTACTGTGACGGTGTACGCAGCTTGAGTACTCACTGCGTACAAGGAGGTTTGCCATTTCTGTGTAGTGTCAGGGCTGCTGTAATTCTGCGTGAGGGGCCGATGTTCCCAATGTATATGCAGGATGGAAAAGTATTACAGATGTGAGATGGTGTTAGTTGGCATCTCTATGCTGGCTGTGCAACTGCTTTGCCATTGCATTCATTAGCATATATTCACAGTAGACCTCCGTGCGTAATCGCAGCTGTAGTGAATCAGGCCCTTAGTGCTTTTATTTGCAAATAGTTGTGTTTTCCATTCCCTTTTTCCAGCTTTGTCTTTCCTCCACCTGCTTTTTCTATATTATTGTATGCTTTAAAGGTTTTGTGTATTTGGTTGTCTGATTGCATTTTGTTTTGTATTAAGGGGCCTATCCATTATACAACTTTGTTAACAATCCGACCAAAACCAGGAGGTTTTGGTCGCATTGTTCACAAAGTCGTGTAATGGATAGCGGGCAGGGACCGGCGATGCGTGTGCACGCTGGCAGAGCCGTAACTAGACTTTTTGGTGACCTGTGCCAGAAAGAGCATTGGCGCCCCCCTCATTTTTCAAAGGGACATAGGGGGTCATTCAGACCCGCTCATGAGTGGCAGTACACTCGCAAGCGGGTCGATGTTCCCCCACTGCGCATGCGCACGACTGGAGACCCGGCGAGTGACTGGCTCTCGCACCAAAGGGGGTGTGCTGTCGATGTTGATTGACAGCATGCCCCCTTTGGTGGGCATGCCGGGGGCGTGCCTGCCAGACAGAGGCGTTACCATGGGAACACCTACCGTCTGAAGCCGGCCCCACTGACCTCACTAGTGATGTCACTGGGAGTTATTTTGGCTCTGATAGAGCCAAATTCACTCCAGGGCTTGCGGCAGTGAGACCCTACTGCAGGGTCTACATCGCAAGCCTGATGGTCACGATGGTCAAGATCATCGCGGCCATCATCATGAATGCTCGCTATAGCTGTGGGTGGTAACCCACAGCTATGTGAGCGTCCAAGAGGACGCTCAAAAAAAAGGTAGGAGGGCCCTTATTCAGAGCAAGCGCTCTGGTCAGAGCGTTCTGCTCTGAATCAGGCCCACAATGCACCCAAAAAAAGGGCCATGGCCTCATGGGGAAGGGCCAGGGAAGAGATGGGAGAGGCCAGGAGATGCTGGGGATGAAATAAGAGGAAGCTACAAGAGAGAATGATAATAAACAGAAATCTGACAGGCCCAAACAGCGGCCCCTGACCTGTGATGCCCTGTGTGATAGCACCGGCCGCACTACCCTAGCTACGGCCCTGCACGCTGGGTCCTTGCCGACCCCTTCTATCTACTGAAAATGCCCATCAACCTGATGATCATCAGGTTCGGCATGTTCAGAGATAGGTCAGACTCCTGCATTGAATGATGTTCAGTGAACGCCGTTCAGTGTGGGCACCGCACCTCAGCGACCTGGAGGTCTGAACATTAGATGTAAAGTCTTTCAGGACGTCTAGTGGATAGGCACCTTCACTGTGAAGACTTCAGAAGATAATTGTCTGTTTTTCCTGATAGCCTATTGGACCTTTTGTTCCAGATTTCTAGCAAAAGGATTTTGCACTTACACAAACCACATGTGTTGTGTTTGTGCTTTTGGAATAACAAAAAAAAGTGAATGAGCTGAACTGCACTGCCCTGTTGTAGCATTTTGAGGACACAGCAATACTGACTAAGCTTCTGGCCACAAAACATTACTTCAGCTGCTGCCTCACTGTTTCAGCTACAGGTCTAGGCTGAGTGATATGCCACACTTTATTTTAACTGTGGTAAGAAGCTAGTACTTCTTAGCTGTCCATCAGATATAAAACATTTCATTCCTCCAGCTTGTATTACCTCTTTTCAGAGTGGAGTTTATCTGGTGTTCCTGTAGATTCTGGTGACTTTTGGAGGTTAAATATCTGTCTGCATTTAGTGGTCTGTTTATACAATTTGCCACCTGCTATCAATTTAGTGTTTCCGTTTTCATGTTTCAGTAGGCTTATTACACATTTTTTCTTTTTTTTTTTTCTTTTTTAGACTTTGTTTTTGCTATGTGGAATGCTTCCCTGATTATGATAAATTATGGACCTCTTTGAATTAAAATGAAATGTACAGTTGCCCGTGTCTCTGTGACTGTTGATGGGTTTTTTTTTGTACAAATTTCAGCAAAACTTGACAATCCACATTACATTTTAATTGTATGATCTGTAATTTGTTATAATTGCTTGCATTGTTAATGAGAGATCAAAGCCATTTAGGAAAATATGCACGTCACAAACAAAATCAGCTATCAAAAATAATTAAGTGATTTGGGGATCTATTATCAGTTCCTACCCTAATGGAAATGGGAAAGATTCTAGCACTGCAATATTAATTAAAAACCACAGCTGCTTTACAGAACCGCTAGTGCAGATACTACTATGAATTATGGTCTACTAGAGCTGTTCATCATCCATAGCTGCAAGATTTAACTCATTGATGTGTGAAGTTTCTAGTCTGTGTGTATCCTAACTTACTGCTGTTTTAAAGTCATTGAAAATATTTATATGGAATAATAACATTTTACTTTAGCATATTTTACTAATTTCAAATATGTATTTTCTGATCTCTCCATCAAATTAGAGAATGCTGAAATGCTTGTTTTAAATTGTACAAACATCTATTATTTTTATGGTCATGTTTGTGTCTTTATTTAACAGACTGCAGCATACTTTATATAAATATTAAGGAGTCTATGTATCAAACCTGGGAGAGAGATACAATTGTGAGAGATAACGTAATAACCAATCAGCTTTCAATCTACATTTTGCAGGCTGTGAAAAATGATAGTTAGGAGCTGATTGGTTGGTAATTTATTTTTTACAATTTTATCTTTCTCCCAGCTTTGATACATAGGACCATTTGTACTTAAAGTAGTATAACAAAATTGTAACTTTTATCTAAATATATTGTAATGGGATAATATTAAAGATATCTATTTATTTTTCAACAGCTTGATTATTATGTGGAAAAAACTCAGGTGGCTAATATTAGCCACCTATCGAGAACATCCATGTAGGTGATAAGTGGAAGCAAAATAGAAATTGAAGAGGCATCTCTGAGGTAATTAGTGCTGATAAAGTGAACTGTAAAGAAGCATCACACTTGGTGCAATTATCCCAGCAACCACCAGGATGACACACCTGCAAAGAGAGCAGTGATTACATGGGGTAACACTGTGTGAATATGTATGAGTCATGAAGCTGGGATGAGGCAGAAATGGCTACATCCCAACCATTCCATAAAGAGCACATATACATCACACACTCTTGACTGCTTCCACTACTCTAAATATCTAACTGGACTTATGCTGCTGAGTTCAGAATTAAAAAATACTGAATGTGTGCGAAATCTTGATGTTGTCCTGGATAGTAGCTTAACACTTAAACATCAGTTATCAGCCACAATCAAATCACCCTTCTTTCATCTGAGGAACATCTCCCCTAATACCTCTTTTCCACCAAAAACCCAGATCCGACCTGAGTTTTTGGACATGGTTCCAACCCTGGTCAGACCCAGGTCAGACCCATTTACACTGCAGCTTCGATCTGGGTTACTCCCAGGTCAGCCCTGTTCACACTGAACTCAGGTCTGCCCTGCTAAACCTGTGAGGTCATAAAAAGTGGGAGGTGAATGCCCCACAACCACCAATCAGCTCATTTTAGGCATGACCCAGGTCAGATAACCCGGGTTGAACCATTTACACTGCACCATTACCCAGGTCCATCCTGGGTCCAACCCTGGTAGCTACCTGGGTTGGATTGCTGGGTCACTTGACCCAGGTTATTTTTCAGGGACTCTTTTACACTGAGCTGCAACCCAGGTAGACCCAGCAAAAACCCAGGTTTTTGCTCTGGTGTAAAAGGGGTATAAGTAATACATACTTTTGCAATGTTTAGACCACTGCAATACCCTTTACCCGGGTCTCCCAGCAAAAGTATTGGAGCGCTTGCAGCTTATACAAAATGCAGTTGCCAGACATTAACCAACCAGCCACATTACACCTATTCTCTACTCCCTTCACTGGCTGCCTTTAAGATTGAGAATCTTTTCAAGATTGGCTTAATGAATTTCAAAACCCTACGTAACCAGGGCCCAAGGTACCTGAAGCAGGTTCTAATTCCTTACTGCCCTACTCAATTACTGCAATTTGTATATGAAGGACTATTAGCAGAACCTAGAATCTCCCTGTCACGACCTGGTCCTTGAGGTTTCCGGTAAGATGACCGGGAGTCTAACTCATTGGTGGGTTTCACCAGTGACCCCTTCAATTAGCATATAGGTTTTAGCTGCGCCCAATGAGCAGGTCACGGCCCCCTGATCAGGGACCCAGGAATTAGCAGCTGACAGGGAGATAAGAAGACAACTGTGTGGCTGTATATTATCAGTGGTGAATATCGTTAATCACTGATGTTAGTAATACTGAAGTATATTGGTAGAGACCGATGTAAAATATCACTGGAGAAATATCGGTAGTGATTGATGCTGGATATCATCGGATAATCACAGTAGTGCATGAAGTTAAATATAACAGAGACTGGTGAAGCATATTGAGGACACAACAGCATGGATTTTGGAACAGCGATCCAAAGAAAGCCACTACTGGAGAAGAGAAGTTATTCAGGCAACTTCCTGTTTCCTGCAGTCCTGCTTTATACCCTTAGGTAGCCGTCCATTGGAGGAGAGGTTGCGCCCAAGACCGCTGCGGGAACATCCATATGGAGGATTGTGTGGAAGTCAACAGGGCACTGGGGATAATACTCTGCATGTCACCCGCCAATCTACCTGGCATCTGACTGTGCAACTAGTCCGGGGAAGCTGTATACAAAGTGCTACAATGCAGTGTCTGACTTTTTTGCATGCCAAGTTTTGCTTTACTTTGTACGTGTATAAAACTAGTTCCTGTGTGGTTAAAGTTGCAGCCCATTGTCTCTGGTACAGATTGAGTGGTGGTTTGCTACACCTGTAGTGCATATAAGATGCAAATTTAAAGAAAAAGTCACTGTACTACACTACTCAGCATAGCTTCATCACACCAGATGTCTTGCGCTGCATGGCATATTGAGTTTTGGTGTATGAGGGCACCTCTATATGTCACTAATGACTGTCAGTTGTCTCTATATTTTTATGAAGATTTAATTTGTTTTTGGTTAGGATGGTAATCAAAAGTATGAATGTGAGATGAGAAGACAAGGGCAGAGTAAAGGGGGATGACTAGGCATAGGACTTAGGGAGGGTAGGAGGATGGCGACCTTTAGCTTGGGGGGTAAGGGTTGTTGTTTTTTTTTTTTTAAATTGAGTTTCAAAATGTAATGTGCAATCGAAAGATGGTTGACGGATAGGAAGTGACACATAAGAGGACAAAGTGAGAAGGATTTTTGAAAATCACCAGCATAGAAAGTAATGATATCAGAGGCAGAAGGAACTGATAAGTTCACAAAGGGAAGTGGTACAAAGGGAGAAGCAAATGGTCAAGGACAACATTTTGGAGATCTGAATGGGAAAGGAAAGTGGAGAGAAGGTGGCTGTAGATAAAGAGGAGGGGTGTTTGAGCAAGTGGGATACACAGAAGTAGAGAGGTGAGTTGCATAGCATGATAGAGTGGAAAGTATACAGAAGGAAGCTGTTGTGAAGGAGGAGTATAAGAATAGAGAATTTGTGGTATATTTACTAAAGTGCAGGTTTTTAGAAGTGGAGTTGTTGCCCATAGAAAAAATGGTCTTAAAATGAAACTGCCTATTATGCTCAATAGCATCAGCATTTGGTCATAAGCTAAAGCAACAGTGTCTATTAAACCATCACTGCTCATAAGATACACTGTTGCAGATTGATACTAGCACCTCTGTATTCAGTTTATACAAACTCGAATATAGAATGCTCTGAATACAGTTTTGTTTTATAATTGTAGGGTAATTTGACTTTATTTAGGCTCTTAAGGGTGTACTCTAATCTCAGCCCCTAATCAGCAAAGTCATATCTTACTTTAGTTTACCATCTCTTTTTTTTATTTTATAACACAACAAATACATATATTACTCTAAAGTTTAGGGCAGGGGTCACACTACAATAAACCATTAAATAAAGATTTCCAATTAGATACCTAGGGAGACTTGACAATTTGTATTATTTGTTATTCACTTAAGTCTATGTCTTGACACTTTCTGTGTTGTCTGTATATAGAATTCTGAGGAATTATTATTTTTAATTATTTCACTGTTTGCCTATTACTGAAATATCAATAAAAGTAAAGTTTTATTTTATATTGCTCCTTTACTTTTTGTGCACTGCATACAGAACAACACTTTTCTGCCTCTGTGTGCTTCTTGATTAGATATTGTTGTCAGCAGTACCACCATCATGATTGAATTATAGTAAAATAATTTGGAGACATTGAGGTTTCAGAAATATTATTTTCTCTTATACTAGTGCAGGTTATCTCTTCATTTGCTATAAGTTGCTCATAGCAACCAATCAGATTCTAGCTATTCTCTAAAAACACTTCTAGAAACATGCACTTTAGTACCCCTTAGTCTTTGGACTTGGTCATGATGAATGATTTGTGACAGCAAGAGCAGTTTCAGTGGAATTAAGATTTAAACCTGGATTGGATTTGGGTCTAGGAGGGAAAGAAAAAGGTGAGAGAGTTGTATGCTACCCTCTAAAGTAAATTGGAGGCAGAGTGCGAATGAAGAGGGTTGATGCTAGTTGGAGATATGCAAGGGGTCAAGTGATAATATAACGCTAATTTATTAAAAAATTGCTATTGGTGCATACACTAACCAGCAATCAATGAGACACTTTTGTAACTATGGAGCATATTCAATTAGGTGCGAAAAGTCCCATACTTTTCACCTGGCGAGGTTTTCGCCATCATCGCTGGTTTTCCATGCAGACAAGTATTGTGCTCGTCCCTGCTTATCCCCGTATTCAATTAGAAATCGGCGAAAAGGGACCAGCAAATTCGGACCTGGTGAAAAGTGTTGTAAGATTTAGGGAAATCTGGCTGACACCCCCCAAAAGATGCACTGACATTGGGGATCACTATAGATACCCCCAAATAGACCTGCTGAAGGTATTTGGGGTACTTATATACTCTCAATGGCTGTTAATTAGCGTCTTTGCACAAGTGGTGAAGAATAGCATTTTCAAGGTTTTTGTTTTTTTAAAATAAGTAGTCCCAACAAATTTGGGGTACATGAACATGGGTGCTAGCATATTTTAAATTTGCTGAAGTTAAGTTTTAAAAAAGTTTAAAATTCCACCTGCAAACTTAAAACACCTGGGGCATACTTGTGTAGCAAATGGCCATTAGTTAGGACTGTCCTGTAGAGTGCATTACATTGATGTTTAATTATATTCAGTCATTACTTTGTATGGTTTTGGAAAGGAATAGATTCAATCTTTTTCCAGATCCTTAATTTCTCTATGCTTTGAGTAATGAACAATTTGGTTTCTTAGCACTGCTACAATAGTATCTGCTGTCATCCAATCAAATGCATTTCTGAGTATAAAAGGGATTGTGATCATGCAAAGTGAAGGCCAAGGGCAAATGGGTGTGAACTGTGATGTGAAAACACAATTATGACTATGTAAGAGCATGTCAGGTGCAGTAAAAGGTACAATATATATATATATATATATATATATATATATATATACACTGTGTGTGTGTGTGTGTATATATATATATAGATATATATATATATATATATATTATATATAATTTTTTTTTTTTACTTCTGTAACATGGAACGTTGAAGGATAGTGTGCACAGAGAACAAATGTGTACATAATACAGTTAATAATTAAATGTGTATAGTTATTACCACTTATTATTCTATGAACATGATATTTAAAAAAAAAAAAAAAATACCACTTGTGGTTGCACTTTGGAAAGAAATTTAGCAAAGAAGCTTGATCGCAGCAGATAAAAGGAAATGGGGTGTTATTGTTATAGATACTTGTTTAGTTTTTCATGTACTGTTGGATATTGGCAGCAATTATGAGGGTTAGAAATGTATTTGTATGCTTAATATGCACTCAGCTCTTTAGCACATTCTGTTAAAATTAAATTGTTAACTAATGAAAAATTATGAAAGGTTCTTGTGTACCAAAACATTTTACTTCCTGTATAAACGGCAGTCATAATTTAAGGGGTTAACTCCCTATTCAGCTTAGTAGAGACTAAAAACAAACACCTGCAGAAGTGACATAGGGGCCTACTTATCATTAAGTATTTGTGGCATATTCCCAGGAAACACCCATAAATATTAAATATCACCATAATATATGAAGGAGAAGACTGCACTGCTCCATTTCTGAACCCTCCCTGGCATTGGCCACTGCACATTCATGTGAGTAGACCACGCATGTTCAGGAGACCCAATAGAGGTGTGAAAAGACCACTAATGTGTTCACTTCAGTCCACACACATCACAGTAATGTGGCTCTTTTCAGAGTCACTGTCCCTGCTTGATATTCGATACATTTTGGCGGTATTATCACAATGCAATTTTGGGTGCTAATGGTGCCTAGATTGCATTGAGAATGTGATTCTTGATAAATGGATCCCATAATGTGATTTTTTTTTTCTCTAATATATTTTTCCTTTGTCTCCGCTGAATAAGGAAGTGTTGATTATTATGTATTGTCTCTGCGTCACTCTTTTGTGAGTGCAAGCAGGAACCTCCATGAATACCTTTACAAGTGAGCATATAGATTGAACAATACTGTACTTCTGGTGCAGACTCTGGCCCTCATTCAGACCCGCTCGCAAGCAGGTCGATGGTGGGGCACTGCGCATGCACCACGTGTGCAAGCCCCGGAGCGAGTGAGAATTCACTCGCTTCGGGGCTCACTACAAATGGTGCGCCTGTCGGTGTTGATCGACAGCTCGCCCCGTTTTGTAGGTGGGGAGGGGGTTGGCTGGACAAATGGAGGCGTTCCACTCTATTAGAGCATGAAGCTCACTGGGGCTTGTGGCAGATGAGACCCTACCACAAGGGTCTCATCGCAAGCCCGATGGTTGCGACCAACGTAACCATCACCTGGCCGCTCGCAAAAGCTGTGGGTGGTCACCCACAGCTTAGCGAGCAGCCAGGAGGCCAGCTTAAAAAAAAAAAATCAGCCACCCTCATTCAGAGCGAAAGCTCTTTTTTTGCGAGCAGCTCTGAATGAGGTCCTCTGTGCTAAACACATGGAAGTTGTCCACTGCATTTGGAACTACTCTTTAGGACCTGCTGCATTTAGGGGGAAGTTTTGCAACATGGAGCCTTGCTCTAGTTAAAACACTTCTATGGAGTGTTTTCCTTAAGATTTTTTTAAATAGGTTAGTCTCTTTTCCTACTCCAAACTCTTTCAGAGCTTTTTAAAGTGAGTCTTATTGTGTTTTTGGAACATGTGCTAAGCTTTTATTTGATGATTAAGAGGGGCTATAAAAGTGGGTTGTATCCTTCAGGCTAAATAAATAACCAGCCTTCAAAACAAACTAAACCATTGACATAATGGATGTGACAATAATGTAGAATACTTTTGTTATATATATATATATATATATATATATATATATACACACACACACACACACACACACACAACGTGGAGTGTAACATAAGCACCTAAATGTATCCAAAATAGTGATATAGTAACAAGTACAATCTCAGAAAAAGGATCGACGCTACTTATCTGGTAATGCAAGCTTTGGTCACATGACCACCATGGGAATAAATAATATGTAAAAAAAAGAAAAAAACAACATAGTGTATACTGTTTTCAGTAATTCATGAATATTGCTGAATACAGCTTCATTAGGAACATATCATTCCCAAAAACATCCACTTCACAATATATGAAGATTAAAAGACATTTAATTATATGGAAAACAGACAATGGCTAAAAAACAAACATACAAGATAAATGACAAAAAAAGGCTTATCTGTCCATAAAATGGTACTCAGGTACTGTAGTCACAATGCGTTTAGTCTATTATGTGTCAGACTTCATCAAGGGGATAACAATAATGAGCTGGAGGGTGTATTTATACCTATACCCCTCAATTATAGAGAGATATCAATGAAGGTGCTTAATGATGATGTCACATCCTGAGAAAAAATCTAAATACAAAAAAGACTTTTAATCTATCAGTACACTACATAAAATAGATATGGGGATACAAATCGCTATCTAAATTACCTTACCTAAACATATGCTAGTCATTAAAAAAGTTGAAAGACTATAAGACTATAGCGCTACTATGGAACGCAAAAAAAGTCATATCCGGCGAGCCAGACACTGCTGGAACGCATCATCATATGACATCACTTACGGAACTACATCACTTCCGGAAAACCGCTACTGTATTGAACCTCAGATTACTTATGGAACGAAGCACAGAGACTTAATACAAACCAACAAAATCTCCATTAATATACACAAATACATAAATCGCTGTGTAGAATGGTCTCTATTTGTTTCTTTATAAAGAGACGTGGCCATTTTCTTGGAAATCCATATACACCAATGCGCGCGGCCATTTTGGGATAGATCAGGAACCAGTTTCTCACTAGCAGCGTTTTAGTGGTAACAGCCATTTTCTTCAAAACCGGTTTACACCATTTTGCATATTCATTATTAAAGATGATTAAAACCTTGTCTTTTATTCCACATGCTTAGGAATTTTTTAAAGAACTCCAGTATCAAGTCCCAAAATCTTAAATCACAGCGGATGTGTATTTTCAAAACTATAAAAATGAGGAAAACCATAATTAGACTTTAAAATAAATTTATGTAAATATTATAAATTCATTTAAAGTGACAGGTGCACAGAAACTCTTATTTAAAGTATTCAGTGCAAGAGACCCATTAATGTATCTAGTGAAAACAACAAGGTACAATATCAAAATCAAAATAGGAGAGACTTAAAAAAAAGGGGGAATGAAACCACAATCAGAGAAAAGGGGCAATTTCAAAACTTTCGTTAAAACCGAGGGGTGACATAGTTTGAAGTTCAAAAATCCAAAACATCTCCCTTTTCGAGAGTTTATTTAAAATGTCACCACCTCTTTCACTTGATCTAACTAATTCGATTGCTTTGAAACTAATATCCTCAGGGTTTGAGTTATGTTTTTCTAAGAAATGTTTGGATACTGCATGTGTAGTCACTTTATTTTTAATGTTACGTATATGTTCTTGTATACGAAGTTTAAGAATCCTCTTCGTCTTTCCCACAAATTTGTATCCACAAGTACATTCCAATACGTAAATCACCATCGTTGAATTACAATTATTAAAATCCTTAATAAAATATTCCTTTGAATTATTAAAATGTAAAAAAAAATTCCTATTAGGATGAAGAAACTTGCAGATATTACAATTACCACACTTAAAACATCCTTTACATTTCATTAGAGCAGACTTCTCTATAGGATGTTTACTTCTGAGGAGACTAGGTGCCAGAATGTCCTTTAAATTTGCAGTCTTTCTAAAAACAATTTTTGGATAAGGTTAATAACTGGAGTCGTGTGCGCAATAGCCGCACGTGCATCAACAAAGTAGCGCCAAGCGTGCGCCTGTGTCATAAATAAAGAGCCGGCTGGCTCATCTGTTAAAGGGTGGTGTAACCCCCAAAGTGCACTCCAAACAAAATAAAAAATATATTTTCTGTGTTTGTTAATTGTGTGCACTGTGGCTGCACGTGCATCAACAAAGAAGCAGTGCCAAGCATGTGCCTGAGTCCCATAAGTCTGTTAAAGGGTGGTGTAACCCCCAAAGTGCACTCCACAAAAAATAAACAATTGTTTTTTTTTCTGTGTTTGTGTGCGAAATGTATGCGCAGTAGCCGCACGTGCATCATCACAGCAGCAGTGCCAAGCGTGCAACTGTGTCATAAGTCAAGGGCCGGTTTGGACATCTGGTCCTGACTGAAGGACGTGCCAACAATTTCTGACATGTCTACTGTCACTGCATATGATACTGTCACCACTGACAGAATGGTGGAGGAATTATTTTCTGTGTGTGCGAATTGTGTGCACTGTGGCTGCACGTGCATCAACAAAGGAGCAGCGCTAAGCATGCGCCTGTGTCATAACTAAAGGCCCGGCTGGCTTGTCCATTAAAGGGTGCTGTAACTCCCAAAGTGAGCTCCAAATAAAATAAAAAAATCTTTTTTTTTTTTCTGTCTTTGTGAAATCTATGCGCAATAACCGCACCTGCATCCTCAAAGCAGCAGCGACAAGCGTGCGTCTGTCTGTTAAAGGATTACATCGGTGACAGCATCCAAGTAGGCATGTCAGACAGTCCGTACCTGTACTGGCAGGAAAAAGAGGCAATTTGGGGGCCCATGTACAAACTGGCTGTATTTTACATGAGTTTCTCCCCTCCAGTGTGTACTCCAAAAGAGTGTTTAGTGCAGCCGGGAACCTTGTCAGCGAAAGGTGTAGGAGGTTGCTTCCACAAAATGTGGAGAAGATGTTCATAAAAATGATTTATCAACTCTTCCAGGGAGACCAGACTCCAGAACATACAGAGGGACCTGTGGTGGTGGATTCCAGCAGGGATGAATTTATACTATGAGGATGAGGATATACACAACACTGAAGAGGGTGAGGAATCGGTGAATGAGGAGGATGAGGATGACATCTTGCCTCCGTAGAGCCAGTTTGTGCAGTGACAGATTAATTGCCAGCTTGTTTTGTGGGGGCCCAAATGAACCAATCATTTCAGCCACAGTCGTGTGGCAGACCCTGGTGCTGAAATGATTGGTTTGTTAAAGTGTGCATGTCCTGTTTATACAACATAAGGGTGGGTGGGAGGGCCCAAGGACAATTTTTTTTTTTCTTTGCATTATGTACTGTTTGGGGCCTAGTTTTTCAAACTGCCATCCTGTCTGCCACTGCAGTGTCACTCCTAGATGGGCCACGTGTTTGTGCCACCCACTCGTGTCGCTTAGCATAGTCATCCAGCTACCTCGGTGCAACCTTTTGGACATAAAAACACTATTGTGAGGTGTTCAGAATAGACTGGAAATGAGTGGAAATTAAGGTTATTGAGGTTAATAATAGCATAGGAGCAGAAAAACCAACACATTCTGTGATTTTAGCTGTTTTTATGATTTAAAAAAAAAAAAATACTGATCCAAAACACAAATCCCAGAACCCAAAACACAGAAGGATGGTTTTGGCAAAACCAATCCAGATCCAAAACATGAAGAAAGATCCAGATCCAAAACACGAAAAGTGGCCAGTGCACACCCCTACTCTATAATATGCAATATCCTTTCAGCACTTGAGGTAATACACTGGTTATATCCTTTTTTGCATTTTTCGAGTGTACTCCAACAAACAGATTGATATGAATATGTTTCAGTGTCTGGTAATCATAATGACATGAATTAAGAATTATGTATTCTACATTGTCTCCTTTGACTATATCTAATTATATGCAATATCAGATGGTGTAACTCCTACCTTAAGAGCAGTGCAATTAGGTGTGAGGGGTAGTGGATGTATTCTAAAATAAACTTTTCTAAGCAGGTGATTCCTCACAAGAGAGGATCAGCTATTGTAGGTGCTGAGTTTTAAAGGTTATTACCTTCAAATTGGTTAATACAATTTATTTTACAGTAGGATGCCTTTTATATTGGTAAATTAGGCTTACTCAATTGTATGTGCATCGCGATACCTGTGTGTTTAGTTTACATAAGAAAACAATTTTTCCATTATTTAATAATGTGCTTTATAGTTGTTGCTAATATATTAATTTGTCAGTCAATTGGATGGGACAATTGATATCTCTGCTGGGAGACAGTTACTAGTCACAGAGGACTAATAAAGTAGAATTAGGATTATTTTATATCTTATGTGTCTATATGTTGTATGTCCACTCACATTTTAAGAAGAATATAAATAAAGATTCTAATTTAAGTTTAGAATCATTCCATATAAGAGTGCTCCTAAAAATTAGTTGTCTTTCTCTCCATTACCTACTGAATTATATCTAACTCCAGGGAGCATCACAACATATTACTTCCCATTTGTGGCTATATTGTACATACAGTAGTTGGTTTTTCGGAATTATTTTCTGCACCCCTCTCTATCCTTTGGGATATAGGAGAGGCAATTCTTTATCCTGTGTGTATCTCACCTTGGATGTCATTTTGTCCATGGTTGCCAGATTGCAAATTATGTTCAGAAGATGGGAGTGGGAAGAGGGTTTCTAACGTTTCCAGTAGCTGCCAATCGGACAGCTACAGTAGCAGCATTAATAATTTATATTCAGAGCTTATCGGCATGACATGATATAACTATTTTTGATATTTTAGTGAGCTGTGTAAAATAATGCAGACAACAGACAAACCAAGAATTTAGCAATTTTTATATTTGCCGTGTTTTCGGTTGACCCCTCTGCTGGGCTGCACTGGGAGCTCAAATCTGACTCTAGACCACTCATTCCTTTCTTATGTGTTTTCTACTTCTTAATTGGTTTATGTACAATAAAGCAAATCACAATTATTATATTTGGTAATTTTTGTTGTCTACCATTAATACCCCTTTTCCACTGCCAGCAATAACCTGGGCTATTGCACATGAGCACGCAGCAACCCGGGTTTTTGTGCAGTGTGAAAGGACAGGGTTGAAATAAGATGGGTTGAGTGACCCAGCATTTCAACCCTAGTCACAAAAATGGTTGAACACGTGTTCAACCCTGCTAGTGAAACAGTATAACCGGTGATGCGACTCGGCTCTCGTTCTCTGCATAGGAAGAGCTGGTGCTTGGAGATGAGATCATCTACAAGTGCCAGCTCCACATGTGATGCCGATGGTCTCCTGTCTGTATGGGGTCTCAGCCGGGTCACACCCAGGATGGCCACGTGAACATGGTGCAACCTGGCATTCTAATGGAAAAGTAGTATAATAGAGCTTTGCTGGTCATTATGGAAAAAAAATAGGATTATCATTGCAAAAGTATAAATTACCATGCAACCTTGTTAATCACTGGAGCCACTTGTTTCTGTGTTAGGCTGTACCTCAGTGCACCATGTAATGTAAGACTTTCCTGTGTACAGGCAAGGCTGTGTGTATATTTATGTAGTCAATGGTTATTTATCATTAGCTATTATAATTTTTTTTTATATTTTGGTACTCTGTACTGCAGCATGTAAAACAATTATCATGATTACAATACTGCTATCGTACGTCACAGCAATGTTTTCAGAGATTAACACCACTTGACAGTATTCTGGGTACTAATGGACAGAGGGCCTGATTCAGACCCGTTTGCGAGCGCATAGTGCTCGCAAGCGGGTTGATGGTGGGGTACTGCTCACGCGCGCATGTGCAAGCCCCGGAGCGAGAGAAATTCTCTCGCCCTGGGACTCACTACCCGCTATGCGCTCATGAGCGGTTCTGAATCAGGCCCTAAGAGCCTGCTCAGTAAGTGGAATTACAAATTGTCACCGGTAAACAATGCCAATGAACACTATAATGGATTCAATACATTCTGATCATGAAAGGAACTGCAAAGTGGATAATAGTAAAACTACTCCTTAAGTATGGTGATGGTAAGGGACAGATTGCTCATAGTATATATTTGGGCTATATATTGCTAACAATACTGTATATCCAAAAAGTATCATATGTACATATCTTGATGTGAACCTGGAATTATGTAAAAAAAAAAAAATGCCAGTATTGCAGTCTCCATTTGCCCATATATCCAAAATCCGTGGGATTATGGAGACATTGACATAAATAATATGCAGTGTGTTGCAGTCATGCACATTTTTTCATTACTTATATAGAGGCTGGGCATACATGGCTTATTTGGGGAGATGTACGAAGCCCAGAAACTGTATCAGCGCACATTATGTGCACTGATACCGCTTCTCCCCAATGTATGATCGGGGGTCTGGGCGGTAAATGACAGGGGCGATGGCAGCGCCGATGGCAGGCCATGTATGAATGGTCATAACGCATGACAGCTACAGCCTGGCGTTAGCCTATCCCCACAGCAGGGACAGCGCTGTCCCTGCTGCGGCGGCTGCCGGCTCCAGGGCTCCACGCGGGGATTTTGCGATACTTGGGAGATCCAGCGCATGCTCAGTGGAGCCGTCCAGGAGAGACGCACAGTGCATCAGCACTAGGCTGATGCGCTGCTGTCTCTAGCAGGTAGCACCGTAGGGGGGAGATAACGCTCCCCCTCTCCGGCCAATGAGATGTTTATACATCTCATCGGTAGTGCTTCCTGATTCACCTCGGTAAAGAGGTCGAAGCGGGAAGCGTTATAGCGGCACGTTAAGTGCCGCTATAATACATCTACCCCATTGTTACATGCATGCTACTAGTAAATTTGCTTTATTGTGACTTATCACATGGACCATGTTTGACCTTCATCAACTGCTCTAACATTGTGATTCTGTACCCATTTTTCCTGGTGAGTGTACTTAATGGTGCACTCTAATTACATCCAAGACTTCATGGTCTTAAACAGTAGGATGATTATACAACAGGTGTTAGAAGGGTTACTAAATATGAAATATGATGGAAGTTTCAGATAAAGTAAAGTTGACTGTTTTAAGGATATATCTGGCAACTCCTGCAATGTACATTATCATTTTTTTTTGTTTTATATCTTTCACTAATTCTCTGTAAAATCAGCATGTGATATAATAGTTAACTTGTGAATTTGGACTGGTGGGATATAAATGCAAACTTATTTTTTATTACTTTAATGCTTGAACTGGAAAACAAATATATAGATGGGAAAACAGTTTTATTTTGCCTTTATGCAAATTACACACATTTCCTATCCCTTATGATTCTTGCAGACAATATTTCTATATGGCTCATCTGAAGAACATTAATCTGCTCATGCAGCATAAAGCATCATCAGAGTTGCAGATATCACTCACAGGAACATTTTTTTTTGCTGACATAAAGAATGAAAACTGTTCTGAATGCAAAATTTTTATTTTTTATTTTTACATAATATCTCCTTTTGGAAAAAGCATTATGCAACCAATGTACCTTAGACTTTGTGCATAATGGTTATACTTTATCAAGAATTACATAGGTTTTGAGCCAGTAGCACTATTCACTTGGTATGTAATTTAATGTTTGCAAACATTTTGAGCCCATAAAATAAAGATATCATGAAATTTTAAACATGTTGAAGAAGTGTTATAAATAGAAAATCTTATAATTGCTCATTAATAGGAGTTTTAGCAAGCTTAGCAATTCTTGATCCTGCACGTAATAAACAATTAAAATGTAATGTTTTTTTTCTAGATTTTGAAAGAGTTGAATTATTTCTCTGCAACAATTTGTTCAAAGCTGTAGATCTCATATAATTGTAAATGGTACATATATTTTAGATGAAGCAAATAAATGTCTTTTTATATACAGCAGAAGAAGGTTATGTATTTGTGTGAATAATCTGTGTTTATTGAGAACAGTGGTGTAACTAGGGTATTTGGAGCCCAGAGCTAATTAAAAAATGAAGCCCCCCCCACCCTATGTGCGGCAAAAAATGGGCATGGTCACTTAAAAATGGGACATGTCAACATGACACACACTCTTTTAACATCACTCTAAACATTCCTTTCCATATGCACCTTAACCCCAGTAGTGCCCCTTATACAGTAACCCCAGTATGCAATATCCCCAGTTGTGGTCTCTTTGCAGGCCCATAGTAGAGCCCCTTATGCAGTACCCCCAGTAGTGGTCTGCTTTATGCAGCGCCCCATGTAGTGGTACCCCCTTATGCAGTGCCCTTTATATAGTGCCCCCAGTAGTGGGCCCCTTATGCAGGCCCCCAGCAGTAATCCCCCCCTATCCAGGGCCCCCTGTAGTGGTCCTCCATATTTAGTGCCCCCAGCAGTAGTCCCCCCCCCCACCATGGGGGAAGTAGGGGGGCAGTAGTGGTCCCACTTATGCCGGCCCCCAGTAGTGATCCCCCCTATCCAGTGCCCTTATACAGTGCTCACTGTAGTGGTTCTCCCTATTTAGTGCCCCCAGTAGTGGTCCCCTAGTAGTAAGCCCCTTTTATAGTGCCCCCAGTAGTAGTCCCCCTCAGTAGTATTCACCAGTAGAGGTTCCCCCTCCCGATGCAGTGCCCCCAGTAGTAGCCCCCACCCCAATTGTAGTGCCCCACCCCCAGTAGAGGTCTCCCCCAGTAATGGTGCCCCCAGTAGTAGTCCTTCCCACCCTCGTAGTGCAGACACACAAGGTAAAAAGGTGTTTTTTTTTTTTCTTTAAATACAGTTACCTGAATCCACGCTCCGGCTCCAGCCACTGCTCCCACCATCACTGCACGTCATCCTCCCAGACTGGTGCACTCTGCATTATGGGAAAGACGTCTCTCCCATTACCCACTGCAGGACCCGGAATGTGGAGCTCATGAGTGCGTTCCAGCCCGGCTTTTTCAGTGGGTGCTGCAGCAGACAATGAGAGTCTGTCTGACTCTCATTGGCTGCTGGTTAACACACACATCCCTGCCATGCTGGTGGTGATGTGTGTGTTAAACTGCACAGCCTGAGTCCACCTTCCAACATCCTCCTGGTGCTATTGGGTAAATGCTCAGGGGGAGGGAAGGGGCTCAGCAGTTCAACACAGGACCGGCACTGGGCACAGGGAAGCCTAGCACTGGTCATGTGTAAATGTGTAGCACTGACTACACACACTGTGGTCGGTGCTACCTGCCTAACTAGGACGGGCTGGACCGTAGCCGGCAGCACCACCCCCACGCCACTGGTCCTACAGAACCCAGGGCACATGCCCTGCTTGACCCCCTTAGTTACGCTACTGATTGAGAAAAAGTTAGGTACAAATAGTTGAGTCAAGAGGTACACCCAAATACTCAAAATATTTCTGAACATAAACCATCCATATTAAACAGGGTGAGTGTCAAATAATGGAACAGAATAGTTAGACCAACAGGTACAATCCCATGGAAATACAACTTTAGAGAGGAAAGCAGGAAGAACAGAATCACAGAGGAGAGAAAAAATAGATGGATGGGGACACAAGAAGGCCGGGTCAGTAGCAAGAAGGCCGGGTCAGAGGGCATTGGAGCGTTATAATAGTTTGGGATGTTTTATATCCTTCCTGAAATCAGTCAAGTGAGGGCATTTCCACCAGATGTGAAGTAAAGTACCTACACTAATGTGACAACACCAGCATTTGTTGGAGATAGAAGGGTATGTAGTGTGAAGGACATCTATACCAGTGCATTAAGACCCTATATTGTGTTTCTCTAACCTGTATACAAATAGAACTAGAGTGTGCACTAAGAAAATATTCTCCTAATCTTGTTTAGAGAGTGATAAATTTTAAAACCTTCTCCCAGACCAAATCATAGGCCAGGATGAAGGTAGACTGGATGCTTTGCAATAATTTGTAGAGGGCACACACTGTGTGAGAAGAAAATTAGGGGTAAGCCACAACAGCTCAAAAGGCATCAGTTCCCATATAACTAACCTTCGTCTATCAGATGAAAATAGGAAGTGCCTATCCTGCAGGAATTTCCAAAAATCAGAGTGCGGTATATACCATTTATTTTTCATCTTGGAAAATAGTTTAATGCTGGAGGATGTTGCCAGCTAGCCAACCCTAAAAAGTCATGCAGCAGTCGATTTAGAGAAATGGAATGGAGTTAAGCTTGGAAAGAACTCAAGACTCGCAAAAAAGGACATCAAGGGGACAAACTCAGAGGAGATGTTAGGGAGGCATCAAAGGAGTCTCCAGGAAGAGAGTGTAGGAGTAATCATTGGGTGGAGAATGCGATACTATGTCATGTTTAATCCTGGGTCTTTTATGTGACCAAATAAATTGCCACTGAATGGAGCAGAACCAAGAGTTCGGGCTATAGATCGGTAAGGCTTGGAGGAGGTAAAGCAATTTGGGGAGTGTGTTAATTTTGATTACGTTTATTATTCCTCGCCAAGAGAGTTGTTTGGAGTTCCATCTATTGTAATCATTACGAATAACAGGGAGAAGCTGAGCAAAATTAATTTGAAAAAATAGGGACAGGTCTTTAGGCAACTTAACCCAGAGAGAGGTTATATGTGTGGAGTGCCAGAAAAAATGGAATGTGTGTTGGAGATCAGAAACAGTAGAAAGATAAGCAGATATATTTAGTGTGCTAAATTTTGAAAAATGTATTTTAAAATTGGATAACTTCCCAAAAGTATCAAGTTCATGCATTAAATTGGGAGAGAAGTAGTAAGATGGGATACAATGGCCAGTAAATCGTCTACAAATAGGGCTAGTTTGTATTCCTCATCTCCACCTTTGATGCCTGATATATTAGAATTGGTTCTAATTGCTCTGGCCAGAAGGTTATATTTATTATGGGGTAAAACTCCTCCATTTTTGTAATTTATCATTTAAATAACTCTAAAATTAAGTTAGTATATTTTAGTCCATAATAAGATATTGCTGATTAAGTTAATTTATGCCTTGGTACTGGCCAGAAGCATCTTTGATTGTGCCTTGCATGTTTCAGTATGACAATATGCATGAGGAGTTATGTTATGTGATAATCACCCTTATGAGGATAAACATTACACTTGCTCCATGCTCAAAGATCAGATGAAGAAAATTCACTATTAATAGTCAATTCTAAATTTTGCATAGGTAAAACAATGGGTAAATGTGCTCAGACAACCTGGCATTCTAAAGTATATTGTGTTGAATAATCCTCAACCAACTTTTATGAAAAAAATATATGTGGCAAAATTGTCCTTTATGCGATGCAATATATATTTGCAGGTTGTAGTTTCATGTTCCACAAAACACAAAAATAACATTAAACAACTTGTTTTCACAATCTTCTGGTGAAATTTTCTGAGGAAGTAAGGATGAAAAGGAGACTCAGCTAGATGCAGTTGTAATTTGTATTGTGGAAACATTTAACACATTATTAGTGAAAATGAGACAATATTATTTGGTAAAGACACAGCACAAAGTTATATGATAATAAGCAAACAGCAGTTTATTAATAAAAGATATGTATATACTCAGAAGATATAATAGATATAGTTAGCTATGATTTGCTTCAATAGACATCGACTTCAATGATTCCAGGGGAGCCCACATCTGCACTTAGCAGGGGACTGGTGCAAATTTTGATGGTGTATCCAATGTTGGCTTATAAAGATGCACCAACTGGTATTACAGCATCTATAGACTCTCAAAGTGGGTGTCTCAGTCCTTGCACATTAATATGTGAAAAATATATTCCAGGGGAGCCCCATTGCCCAAGTCAGTTAGACAGGCAGATTGAAAGACGTGGAGACACATTACATCAGCAGATGATATGGAAAACAGGCAGGCTCCAGTGTATTGTATATCATAATCTATTAACCCCTAGAAAAGGGTGTTGTAAGAGGTGGTGACCCCTGAAATCTATAACATTTATACATTATCTAATTATATCTTTGTTTCTAATGTATTATACAGCATATTTATCTGTGTAAGTAATAAATCTTCTTATTGTTACCTACTTTTCTATGCATTCATCATTCTGTAAACTCAATAACATCTTGCTGCACACTAGATATATATGCAAATGAGAAATTATATGACCTCTGCGCTTTTTAGGGACACAGCTGCTAGTGCAAATGAAGAGTGTACCTATCACTCTGATTTACACAAGAAAAGGAAAAATTCACTGAACCAGTGTTTCCATATTCAGGAGTGAATACACAAAGCTTGCACCAAAGGGGGAAATATATCCTTCAGTTTTTAAGTCCAAGACTTATGTCAGAGTTCTCCTGCATGGACACAAAAAGCTATCTTTATCTCTTTATAATTCAAGAAGGTGGTAGAACTTAAATCAACATTCTTTCCTGATCTTTCAGGTGAGGCATGGTCACGGCTATAGCTTCAACGTTTTTCAGGGAGCGATCTCCCCCTTTTACAAAAGTTGCCATGAGATTCTTTGCACCCGATAGACTCAGGTCACCTGTCCGACTTCAGCCTATTGATTAAGACCTGTATCAGCCAACCGGATCATACTAAATAAACCTCTATAGTATGCACATGTTCTAACTCTGCATCTATTCATATCTTGCAGATAATGGTTCTAGAATAGAAAACTAATTTTTTATATATTCAAAATGTGATAAATACAACAAATGCAATATAAAATCAATTATAAAATACATGGTTCTAAAATAATTCTTTTATATACAAAAGATAATCAATAATCACACAATCAATTTATGTGATGTTCCTGGTTGATATATTTTTACTACTGTTTTTATTTAGCAATAATTCTACCAATAATTCTTTCTGTGATAATCTTACCAAACATTATACACAATACATATTTTTTGTCTCCCTTTATACCCCCTGGCTGGCTGAGCTGTATTATTCTCTAGATTTTAAATCATGTATTATTTAATTGATTTTAAATTGTATTTTACTATTGGATCTATTGAAGCAAATCTTCCCCAATCACCTCTATAAGATTGTCTCCGTCAGGTGTGGGCTTGTTTATTTTATGTCTATTTCTTTTTTATTATTAAATTACTGTTCGTTTATCATCGGATTTTGTGTGTCCAGATATTTTTTGGTACAGAAACTACCCATTAAAGAAACCTTTTTGTGAATATGGGGCAGAATAAAAATGTAAGTCTTTTCTTTCAAGATATGTATAGATGCAGAGTTAGAACATGTGCATATTATAGAGGTTTAATTAGTATGAGCTGGCCTGCTGATACATGTCCTAATGGATTAACTGAAGTTGGACAGGTGACCTCAGTCTATCGGGTAGAAAGCTTGGTATAAAGAAACTCAAGGCACTTCTTGAAAAGGGAAGATCGCTCCCTGAAACGCGTTGAAGCAATAACCATGACTGTTTCCTCACCTGAAAGAATGGGACATACTGACGAGGAAGAGTTGGAGGTCCGCTCTATGGACTGCAGCATAGCGGTGGACATTACCTTTTCCCTTCTTCTCTGATCACCTCTATAAGATTGTCTCCATTGGGTGTGGACCTGTTTGTTTTATGTCTATTTCTTATTTAACATTAAATCACTGTTTGTCCATCATTGGATATTGGGGATCATTCAAACCCAGTCGCAAGTGCTGAGCACTCGCAAACGGGTCGATGTTTCCCCACTGGGCATGCACATGTCGGAGTGGGCTAGCTACGAGAGCTCCGTCGCTACGGGTCTCTCACCAAAGGGGGCGAGCTGTTGATGGTGAGTGACAGCTCACCCCATTTGGGAGGCAGGCAGGGGGCATGGTCAAATGGAGGCATTCCTGATGGAATGTTTGCTGTTTGGGGGCAGCCCCACTGACAACATTACTGAGCAGGAAGCTCCCTGGAGATTGCGGTTGATGAAACTCAACCTTAGGGTCTCGTCACAAGCCCTGATGGTTGTGATGGTCTTGACCATCATGACAATCACACTGGTCGATCGCAAGAGCTGTGGGTGGTAACCCACAGCCTAGCGATCGACCAGGAAGCGGCACTTAAAAAAGTAAGCGGCCGCCCTCATTCAGAGTGATCGCAAAAAGTGTGAATATGGATACATAAAGAAACCTTAACTGGCATGCGGGAAAGAATGTTGATGTAAGTTCATCCACTTTTCTTGCATTATAAAGAGAAAGATACCTTTTTGTGTCCACAGTTGAGAACTCTGACATAAGTCTTGGATATATTTCCCCCTTCGGTATACCACTCCTGAATAGGGAAGCGCTGGTTCTGTGAATTTATCCTTATCTTGCTGCACACATTAAATGCATGATCAGAACATACTTACAACTTCTGCTCCACAAACAAGGTGTTTTCTACTGACAATCACATACACAAAGCTTGCACAGCTGATGAATGTGGGGCAAGGGTCACAAGCCACTATAATTAACAACATCAGTTACACTGTCATTAACATAATCCCTGCATCTCCAATAAAATCTGAGAACCTTAAGAAAAAAATAGTAGGGTGTTGTATTTTGTAATAAACTAATAATGCAATGCCAAAAAGCACCATGGCAACTAGCTCCTTGACTTTTTAAATAAATGGCATGAAAGTTCACAAATCAAGAAATAAATTATAATAAGAAATCATTGGGTTAAGTCATTTTTCCAGAGTGATGTGGATAATATGACAGTGGTCACATATGTAGTATGTGTACTACTTAAAAAGTAAGGTGTCAAAATAATGAGGAAAATATACAAAATATAATTTAATTGAATCATTTTATATCACTAGTATTAATTAACCACTTGCAAAGTGATATTGCATATAAATCCAATAAAAATTATCCTGAACTTGGACACATTGTGGTTGGTTAAAGGTTGATGCAATGTTTCTTATACTTCAAAAATAAGATACATATAGAAATATGATTCCAATCTATTTTCATATGTAATACAAGTATTCACCGAATACTGTAAGCTGAATTAATTATTTGAAAAGGTATAAAATATCTAATGGTCACTTTGATATGAGAGAAGGCAAGTGGGGATGGACAGAACCTGGATTGCAGACTGATAAGGGTAGGGAGGAGTTACTGTATAGTAGTATAATATTTGTGTGTGTTTATATATATATATATATATATATATATATAATGTAGTAAAGACTGGCACTCATTGCTACTGGAGATAAGTCAAATTGTAGACAGGGTGCCTTCAGTAAAGAAACTGATGTATACACAAATAAAACTGCTGCACTCCCAATAATGATGAAGGAAAATGTGCTGTATTTGGCATATAACTGCCGACGTTTCAGATCCAATGCTCTTTTTTCAAGGCAGCCAAATACATCAATCACAATAATCAGAAAGAAAGCATTAAACAGAGCAGAAAAAACTTCTTACCTTAAATAGGTGAGATAGGTACATGTGTCTATGGCAGACCGGGTAGCGCGCGTCCACGTCCGGATCGGAGTCCCGTCAAACTGATGTCATCCCTCCGTGACATGGTTGCCTGGCAACCGAAGGCGGAGCCAGGCAGCATCTACCCGGTCTGCAAACAGACCGCAGCATAATGTAACATAATGTAATATTACAAGTAACTATTTCACACCAAGCTGTTATAAATAAATGCAAAGCAATACATATAGTGCATGTTATCAATAAAAGGTACTGTAAGTATGCCCTGGAGGCATGTAATGTGGTGAAATATGAACTATGTTCACAGACGATCAAGTCACTGGAAATAGATGATGATGCTGGATATGTGCTGACCTCGTTACAAGTCACTAGGCTGCACTATATTATTGCCATAGAATACACTAAGGCATCCTAGATCTCGCCTATATTGTTAACCATCCATCAATAGGGAGAAAGGACAAAGAAGCATAATATCAGGGCCTCATATGCAAAAAACTACTGGCTATAGTAATAAACACATCTATCAGGGGCTAATAGAATACTCCTCTAATCTAAAAGTAAACCTAGATGAACAAGCAACAAGTAATGATCAGATGGTATTCAAATTAATTTTTTCATTAAGTCCCCGTGGTGCAATTGTGTCCAATTGGTATATCCAGTTTGCTTCCAACCATAAGAGGTTCCTTTCACGATCTCCACCTCTTATGGATGGAGGAATATGATCAATTATGATATGTCTCAGAGAGGATACCGGATGGCCTGTTTCCAGAAAGTGGCGAGCAACTGGTTGATCAGAAACACCATGACTCAAGGCTAACTTAATCGCTGAACGAAGTAATGCCATCTGTTCTCTAATGGTATGGATGGTTTTGCCAACGTAATAATAGCCCATGTGGACACAATTGCACCACGGGGACATAATCTGCTCATCCTTCTCTCCAAATGCTCTACATCTGCCTCCCCTCTCTTACAAGCCCTCCACTGGCTTTTCTTCCCCTTCAGAACCCAAATCAAGGTTCTCACACTCGCTTACAAAGCCCTCAAACACTCCTCTCCAATTTACATCTCTGACCTCCATTTCCCTTCACTCTCCTGTCCGCCCTGTTCATTCAACAAATGCACGCTGCCTCTCATGCCAACTGATTACTTCCTCCTACTCTGGCCTCCAAGATTTTTGCCTGTGCTGCTCCCCACCTTAGGAATGCTCTCCCTCTCCCCATCAGACTCTCCACCTCTCTACAATCATTCAAATGGGCTCTCAAGACCCACTACTTCATCAAGGCTTTCCAGCTCTCATCCTAACTTTCTGCTACATGCTCCCTCCTCCCTGTCTTCCCCATCTGTATCATGCCTGTCTGTCTGCCCCTCTCCTTGAGAATGTAAGCTCTTGCGAGCAGGGTCCTCTACCCTCTTGTGCTTCTCCTTACTTTATTTTCATCTACTTCTTACTCACCACTAGGACACCTAACACTTGGTTGCTTATGCTCTTTTGCTTATTTGGGTGTTATGTCCACCAATGCATCAATGTATATTATCCATGTCATTGTCCTGCATTGTATTGTATTGTATTGTACTGTAAGTCACTTTTTTGGTTATGTACCTTGTAAGGCGCTGCAGAACACTAGTAGCTCCATATATAAATAAATGATTATATATATATATGCCAGAATACCAGCAATAATATTCCCACTCCATCGAGAACATATTCCGTCAGGAAACCTACTTTTAAACGAAATCATTATAGAGATGAACAATCCCCAAGATACAGAACAACCCACACAAGGAATAGGTACGCAGCCCTACAGAGACTGGAATCTACTGGCGACTTAGATCAACATAATTTTTTATCCCCAGGTCCAGATACACCAAACGACATAAGGAAGCAACCAGTCAGGGAAACAGCAACTATAGCATCGCCCCTCAAAAGAAGACAGCGAGAAGAAGAGGAAAACGGGGCGGGAGGAAGAAACCAAAAGAGAAGATATCTCCTATGAATCTCCAACAACAAGGCATCTTCAACTTATCACAACACCAATTAACAGAATCAGAGATCAGTTTACTAAGCAAAGGGTTAAATTATGCACCAACATCCAATATGAACAAATTTGACGTATATATAGACTTGAATAAATTTGTGAGGAACCTGACACTAAAAAGACACTTTGTAAGAAAGGAATCAGCTCCTATCAAAAACTTTATGGAGTTAACTTCAAAATCAGGATTGAAATGTAAATCCACCTACTATCCTTTAGAGTCTAAAGGCAGTCACATAGAAGTTTTCTATGAAAAAGTAAAGAAAGACCTATGTGAGGGAGGGAAAGTAGAAGAAAAACTACAAAAACAGAATTTGAAAAATGAAGAGAAACATGCCCTGAAGGAATTGCAAAGAATAAAGATGTGATAAAAAAACAAGCTGATAAAGGGGGGGGTTTGGTCATCATGGATCGAGAAGCTTATCTCAAAGAATCTGAAAGATTACTGAATGACATGAACTCATATAGACCATTAAAGGGAGACCCTGTAGAAGAATATTTAGATGACATGAGGGCACTTTTGTTATGTGGTCTCCGTAATGGAATTATAAACAAGGATGAATTTCAGTTTCTCATGCAAACCAACCCCACGACTCCTATATTTTACTTTTTGCCTAAAATCCTTAAATCGATGACATCACCTCCAGGGCGCCCTAATGTAGCTGGTATAGACT
This sequence comes from Taudactylus pleione, assembly GCA_031769625.1. Classification (NCBI taxonomy): domain Eukaryota; kingdom Metazoa; phylum Chordata; class Amphibia; order Anura; family Myobatrachidae; genus Taudactylus; species Taudactylus pleione. The sequence goes on along the minus strand of JAUIMM010001311.1, from coordinate 9,687,501 downwards.
CGCTCACCTCCCATCTTTCCGAATATGTTGATGTTTTTTTACAAAAATACGTTATTATACTGGACTCATATTTGAAAGACACCACGAAAGTTTTGCAATGTTTAAAGGGGATTAAATGGCAACCAACATAATCCTGGGTCACAATAGACGTACAGGCTTTGTATACTTGCATTGAGCATGACAAAGGGATAAATGCATGTAGGAAAGTCCTAGAAAAGGACGAATCCATTAGTCCCCTTCATCGAGAGTTTTTATGTGACTTGATGTCTTTTATTCTTACTCACAATTATTTTAAATTTTTGGATGTTTTTTACCAACAGATATGTGGCACGGCTATGGGCACTATTTTTGCCCCTAGCTTTGCGAACATTTTTATGGGGCATTGGGAAGACAATCACATATACAAGAACAACCCATTTCATAAAAATATTGTATTATACAAGAGATATATTGACGACATTTTAATCATCTGGGAAGGTTCTGAGGAACTTTTTAATAAATTTTTAACATATATTGCAACCAATGATTTTAATTTGAAGTTCACGTCCCATTTTAGTAATATATTGGTGGAATTTTTAGATCTGGTTTTATCATATGCTAATGATGAGATCATTACGAATAACTATATTAAAATGGTTGACTAATAGTTATTTACATTTTAAAAGTTGACATCTTAAAAGATGGAAAACTAACATCCATCAGTTCTATAGAATCAAGCGCAATTGTACGAGAGAACAAGACTGTGATGAACAAATTCAAGTCTACACGGAGAGATTTCTAAGCAAAGGTTACCCCATTGAATTGTTATCACAGGCAGCAGAGAAAAAGAAAGACTTGCCAAGGGATGACTTGCTGAATTATAGAAACAAAGATCGGGGAAAGAAAAAAGACTGTGTGCCTTTTGTGACCACCTACAATGGACACGAGAACAAAATTAGAAGCTCTTTACAGAAACACTGGCATATCTTGCTCACGGACCCAGTCCTGAAAGAGATCCTCTCCTCAAGGCCTGATATAATCTACAAGAAAAATAAGAACCTAAAGGACATTCTAGCACCTAGTATGATTAAAAGTAGGACATCTCAAACCAACGAAATCCTCCCCAAGTGTTTAGGTTGCTATAAGTGTGGACATTGTAATGTCTGTAAATATAACCACCCACGAAGAAAAGTATTTCACAACTTTGATTGTTCAAAGGAATTTAAAATCAAGAACTATATGAACTGCAATACTATCTCCACCATTTACCTTTTGGAGTGTAAATGTGGTTTGAAATACATGGGAAAAACTAAGAGACCGTTAAAATTGCGAATTCAAAAACATGTTCGAAATATCAGGAACAAGTTTGATGGACATGCGGTGTCCAAACATTTTTCTGTCTATCATGATTCCAACCCCGAGGACTTAACTTTTAAAGCAATAGAGCATGTTAAATTAGGAGAGAGAGGGGGTGATCTAGGGAACAAATTATCAAGAAGAGAAATGTTCTGGATCTTCGAGTTAAATACCATGGCTCCACAAGGATTTAATGAGAGTTACGAGATTGCTCCATTCTTGTAAGAGACAAGGCGGTAGCTGTGTATGTTAATTAGAACCTACAACCAAAACATTGTGTATATGCCCAATCTCGTCCGATCTTGGAAGCTAAGCATATATGGGCTTGGCCAGTACTGTGATGGGAGACCTCCTGGGAATACCAGGTGTTGTAGTGTTCATACATACTTACAACAGGGCGTAAGATAGCCACTGGGTCTCTGAATGGTTTTAACTCTCTACCTTGGTTCCGTGGTTACTCATGAATTTTATCCACCCCCTCCTCCGTCTTTAAATAATTAATTTATTCATAAATTATCTAGTTTTAAAATTATTTTCTAAACTTTTTAGTAAGACCTTTGCTTGTCTTTTACTACTATTTTTTAATCAGCCAGTGCTTTCTTATGTTCTTTTTTTTTCTTCATTAATATTATTCTTAACCAGTTAGTGATTTGTACCATGTCGTCAATTTTATTACATTCCAAATTACACAATTATTTTTCTATTACTCCATCTTCCTTTTTGCCATTTAGAACTCGATGCTGTATTTTTAAAACCTGCTGCTAGATTTGAGGCTTATTGTTTTACAATGCCACTTGCACTTTATGCTTATCCAATTGGTGTATCCATTAACATTAACAGTTTGGGCTAAGTTACCCTTTCTCAAAATGGCGCTTTTAAGTGTCTAAAAATTACTGAGTTTTTTTGCTTCCGCAGACCCACGGCAGTGCCTATTTCTGGAAGCGCGAGAACTGAGTGAGGTCTCGATGATGTCGTCCATGGGTGGGTACTTGCAGAGATGACGAGCATTGGAATCTGCGCGGGGGTCACGTGGACTGGACGGGAGTTGATCACACGCGATACCATTCACGGACATTGATGTATGGATGCCGCGTGGAGCCAGAAGTGAGGGCAGAAGTTACAGCAGTCGCCGATCCTACTGCCTAAGACCCGGAAGCGGGCGGATGTTGAAACTGAGGGCGGAAACTTGGAGTCTTTTGGGCGGAAGTACCGCTAAGTTTCACGCTAAGTTCTACTGAATATTAGAAAGATCTGGACATTACTGGAATCCCATTTACGTTATAAATAATTTAACTCATTCATAGGAGTGGTTTGGAAGTTTCCTCTGCTAAATCACTCCGTCAGACCGGATATGAGGTCACTAATTGTAATGAGGCTGAGTAATTAGTTCTGTTTAAGCTTGGTATAAATATGGACTCATGCCTGCTAGCTAACATTCCTTGAAAAAGTCCCATTGGATGAAACGCGTTTTGGGAAGCTGTACTCTTGTCTTTGAGTTACTAAGATAAGCACCTTTGAACTCATTTCTGCTTTTAGAACCTTACTCTCAGTTATTTTGTTTTTTATTTATATTATTGGGCTTGTGCAATACTTACCATTTTCCAATTAGCACTTTGTTCCAATACTGTGGTGTTAAAAATTCTTCATCTGCTTTTTAACTCAGTCATTTAATACTATTAATATCTTTGCTCCTTCAATTTTTTTTTTTTTTAGATATTAGCTTGACATTTAAAGTCATATGTAATATGTGCATTTTTATTTCATGTATTCATGTCAGTGTGTCCTTTTGAACTTTTGATTAAAAATCTTTTTTATATATTTATTGCACTGTGCACTTTCTAAGTAACGCCTGTCGCTGTATCAGTCACTTCTCCCACATTTTCGTTTGGGATTTGCCCTAATCCCTCTTATTGGTATTCAGCTGACACCTTTAGGTAGTGCGTCTTGTTACATATATATACCTTTCACTATATTCGTTTATTACAGTTTAAATTATTTCTAGCACTGTATTCACTGTTGTTGGCTGGCACCATAGGCATCACATTTGTTATATATATATATATATATATATATATATATATATATATATATACACATCATGTGTGTGCCATGTAGTAGTTGGGATTATATTGTTTTTATTCTATAATTACACTGTATAAGTTTAACATATTACATTTTATTCTCATTTTAAATAAAACTTGTATAAACACTACTACAATTGGCAATACTACACTATCCTAAAAAATATAAGATCAGGTAAAAAGTTAACTTGTTTATGGATTACAATAAAAACAATATTAAAAGTAATAGAAAGAGGCAAGTGTTTTATGTTTGGTATTATGATTATTAGAGATATGCCCCAGACCATTTCTGCTGGTTTCGTTTCTAATTTTAAGTCCGTTTTTGCAAAATCACTGTGACTGGTCTTGTTTTGTTTTTTAAAAAAGTTGCCAAAAAAGCTAAAATCACAAAGTTTTTGCCTGTTCTATAGTATTATTAACCTCAATAACTTTAATTTCCACTCATTTCCAGCCTATTTTAACCACCGCACAATTTTTGTTTTAAATATTCAATTTTGCGACTAGGTGAGAGCTGTCATAGTTGCTTCCCCTTGAGAAGGATTTTCAGTCAGTAGTTTTTTTTAAATAGTAGTCTTCTTGGCCCCCTTCTGTGATGTAGATACATCCCCAGCTGCAGCAGGCCTAGCGCCGAAGGATTCCTCTAAGGAATCCTGAATAGGGAAGGAGTCATCTAGCCTTAACATATTGGATGCAGCGCTACCTCTGATTATTACTGTGGATATTGAGGATGGTGTTGTTGACGGTAGAGATTGCAGGTGCTGGGATCTAGTTGAACTTGAGAGAAGAGAGCTAGCTGATGCTGGACTGCTTATTATTTTTTAGCACTTGTTTCTGATGTCAAAAAATGTTCACGAGTTAGCTGCAAATTACTTAACAGGGAGGAGGTTCCTAGATGGTTAACATCCCTACCTCTACTTATTGTGGTTTTACAAATACTATATGGCTTGACAGTTGTTGTCAGGATTTGGTTAACTAAAATTCCACACAAAAGAGGTGCATTTGTCGTATGCCCAGGCATGACAATGGCCTTCCTTATATCATGGCCAAGAGCTGCTTTCTGCTGGTGTCTGTCTTACACAAACAAAATCCTCATCCTCAACATACACATTAGCGCTGGTGTCAGCTACACAAATTTCCCCCTCATCCTCTTGCGCTTCCTCGCTTCCTCGGTGACATCCTCAATTTCTATGTCATCTGCTATATTTGTGCTGCTCATCCCCACATTTGCAGAGGGAGCAGAAATGGAAGGTGGGTACAAAAGTATCAGAAAGGTCACACACTCATGGACATGCTTAGGCTCTGCTCAGGGATTTGTGACCTTTCTGTTTTTGAATGCACAGTATGTTCTACTGCCTTAGTGGTTTTTCATGTGTTTTACACCTCTTCTACACTTAGTGATATGGTCTTCCATCATCGTGAAAGGAAGATGCCGCACTGACACTGGGAGAACCACCACTCATAAGTAAAGGCCAAGGCCTCATTATTGTGTGGTGAATGGCATTTTGGCAATTTTATTTTTTTCTGCACCTCACATCCCTTTTATTAGAGGTGTTTTTTTCTTTAGCACTGTATATTTTTTGTATTTTAGATACCATGATTTAAACCCTCTATGCCCTTGATTATCAGCTTTAGTATATGACATTGAAGGACTAGCGTCAACATAATTACAGGTGGCAGGAGCTGCAGCAACAGTATTTGGTTGCTCTTCTCTAAATGGAACATTATCCATTTTTTCAATTTGCAAATCACTGCTTTGTTTATATATGCACGTGAACAAAGCACACCAAACAATACAATTATTTTTGTTTATTTTTTTGGATGATGCAGCTCTATTCCTGCGTGGACTGGAGTCACAGGGCTTATATATGCACATGAACAAATTGCATCAAACAGTACAAACAATATAATTATTTAATTAGATTTTTTAATGTCGCAGACACAGGTCTACTCGACTCATAGAGTGAAGTGGAGTCACAGGGCTTATATATGCATATGAATGTTTTACTGATGGACACAGCACTGCCAATATAGCATAGTACAGCAGCATTCACCCCCTGTACACAAAGTAGCATAGCTACTTGTGACTACAGTATAGGTACAGTGTTAAAAAAGAGATAATATGTAAAAACTAGGGATGTGCAGGCTCGGATAGGCTCGAGTTTGCACGTGGAGTTCGGATTTTTCCCTCCAAAAAAACGGAACTCAGAACGAGGCAAAACGTCATCTTACATGGACGAACATCATCATTCCTGGTCTTTTGTCCAGGAATGATGATGTTCGTCCATGTAAGATGACGTTTTGCCTCGTTCTGAGTTCCGTTTTTTTGGAGGGAAAAATCCGAACTCCACGTGCAAACTCGAACCTATCCGAGCCTGCACATCCCTAGTAAAAACCCAGTGCTAGTGAGGCAGAGGGATCAAACACTAATTCAGCAGTCAAGATAAGGTAATTGCCAACCTTATGAAAACAAATTAGACAAAAACTGCATTCTAATGTCTATGCTGGGACACCAGTCTATCACACATGTATAAAAAATCACAAATTTATTGCATAGGACTAAGTAAGTTGCACTACATCAATCATTAGAAAATAATACATATAGAACAATACATAGATATAAATTAGAGTTGATCAGACTCTCATTTAAAACCATATACATTCACAGACATTAATAAGATGATACAACCAAAGATGATAATGAGTATAAACAATCTAGTGTTAACTTGTAAATAGTATAAGATTGGACTAGAAAGTAACAATAATCCTGGAGATCCTTAAGAATTCAGGTCTAGGTAAGTGTTTATTTTTATAAATTGAAAAACAGGAGTAATACCTTTGACCTGAAGTGTACAGCATGCACATAACAGTGAGAATGTTTATAGACTGAAAATAAGTAATGTACAATGCAAGGTATATGTCAAAGAAACTTCATTGGCATCTCTTATGCATGTGTACCTTTAACAGCTGCCCAGATACTGCAAAAAAGGGGCTGCTTATAACAGATAAACTTCCAACATAATGTACCAGCTGGACTTTAATTAGTAGCTCCTAGAGTAAGGTAGCCGGGTCTCTGTATCTCTGTCGTTGACAGAATAATAACGTGTGCAGCACTGTAATCAATTGTGGTTACTCACATGGTAGTTCACAGATATTTAGCCATTTCAAGACCAGATGGCATAGATGGCAATCAAATAGATCAGCGTCCTTAGAGCTCCGTGATATGTGTTAGCCCTCTGCTTCAAAGCGGTTTGTGCCACGATAGACAGTCAGCTTTGATCAGAGGCCCAGGTGCTGCAGAAAGGCAACTGCTTGTGGCAGATGAGTATCCAGCGTGGTGTGCCCGCTAAAAGCTGTGAACCTCATTGTGAGTGATTATGACCGCTTACAGTGTTGTCCCCGTTACGGTCCGACACCCGGCTATTGTACCCTGGAGCAGATACTCTATTAATATGCGTGCCAGTCATAACCTTACGGTTAGGTATATCTCAGTAATAACAAATAGCAGAAATAATTCTTCTTACACCAGTTTTATATTCATGTTAGATCCCAACATTTAACATAGAAAAGGAAGGAAAAGGGACCTTGTACTATTTGTGAAATAAAGATTAAAAAATGACTGTGTGCTCTTGTAGCAAACTAGTGAGTAGCAAATAGATTGATTTTTTTTTAATTCTATATAGTATCTCTTATCATACATTTAGAACAATATAAATGCATTGAGATTGTATCTGTTAAAATAATAAATTTTAATCATGCAGTAAACAAACTCTAAAAGAAACAAACACACTGAAGAAAAATTAAAGCCGTGCTTAACTTGGTTACTGTCTCACTAATGAACAGAATCCCAATTATGTCAATATCAACAATAAAGAACAATACTCTGATAACAGTCCAAATATTATCAGTCCATATACATGCATACAGCAGTTCAAGGTAGATACAGTAAGTACTCTATGCATTTCATCCTTTTCTGGACTACCTCAGGGGTAATGCAGCAAAAAGAGAGGTTCTCTATTGTAGTTGTTTATTTACTATCTAACAGTTCAGAAATTTTGGCGCCATCCAGTCGCATACATGTGTACTCGAATTGCATCACCAGAATGTCCAGTCACAATGTAAAGCATCACCTGTTCCTGGAGATTTTACTGAGCACCTGGAAATTACATCAGTGTTTCAGGAAGAGGTAGAATGCTCCTGGAATGCAGACACAACCAGGCTGTAGGTGAATACCACCAGACTGGAAGTTGAAGCCAAGGATAGTGGAGACAAATTGTGCTCAAATCTGCTCTATTCACTGAGTGTCTAATCCGCAGGCAATAGGGAGCGCAGATAGGAATTGAGGATGAATTCATAATATTTAATATAGCATTAAAATAACTATAAATAAATAAATAATAATGAGCATGGAGTAATAGGCAATATCCAACAATTAATAAATGATGATACCATTCACATAAATAACAATGTCTCAAAATCCTGATTTATGAAAATACAATTGAGAATGGAAAAAAAATAATTAATATTAACAATAGATAGAAGATAGAATCCTATAGACACATCGGAGACCTCAGCCACCTACTAGCCATTTATGGGCACACAGCTGGCTTTCATTCACCGCAGTGAGCGGGACATTTTTGCCAGTGGAGGTCTTTCCCTCAGCCTGTCTCTCCAGGATACTACAGAGACCGCAAACAGTCGGCTTTTACTCACTGCAGTGAACGGGATACCTTGCCAGCAGGAATCTTTTCCCGTAGTCTGTCTCTCCAGGACACTTCGGAGATTGAGACACTTGCTAGCTATTTACGGGCAATAGCCTGCCTCCACACTGCTCGAGAGTGGCAATCCAGACACTGCCCTCTGCTCATATCGTCATGTGATTGAGAAAATGAAAATATATATATATATACAACTACTAACCAGATAAGTGACTATTCCTAACAATTCTGGGGAATATTTGGGTATTGAATACTTTGTTCCCATTATCAGCTACTGCTAATTTGCAACATATTAACAGGATACAACTTAAGGAATCAGTTGTTATTAATTGACTATTTTTCAACAAACTCAATTTGCTTTTTAAACCACTTGCAATTGCATTTTTATTTTTTCATTTTTTATAGTGATTGATCATTTATTGCCATAACATTTGTTTCTTTCTAAATTACATGTTCACCATCATATCTATTTTTATTATTAATTATTTTTTTTCCATTCTCAATTGTATTTACATGCATCTGGATTTTGAGACTTTGTTATCTATGTGAATTGTATTATCATTTATTAATTGTTGGATATTGCCTATTACTCCATGCTCATTATTATTTTTTTCATTTATTTATAGTTTTTTTAATGCTATATTAAATATTATTAATTCATCCTCAATTCCTATCTGCACTCCCTATTTCATATCTATCTTTCCTTCTAGGGGTAGCCATCCCCTTGGTGAGCTGTATTTAGTTATTGATTCACCACAGCGCCCTTTATCTTTGTGTATATAATCAACCTTCATTTTGTTGGTTATATAAAAATATAAATTAAAGTCATTACATAATATCCCCTAATCATTCATTCATCTAAAATAAAAATGTATATACCAATTGTGGTGATAAAAAAGATAAGTAACAATAGTATGTTATAGATTGCACATCTAACAATACTTACAATATCCCAGTCCTGTAATAACAGGGAAAGGGGATATGGAGACCTAGAACTCAAACAAAAAAATGTGGAGTTGGTAGATGTATCCACAATAAGAAGAAATATATATCTCTTAGCCCTAAGCTGTGGGTGATACATGTTGTGGAAGTGCTACTATGAGAGTACTTACTAATAGAATTTGCAAGGAATTGCACTCTCATCTGCCCATGTGGTTGACAGTGCTGCTTGCAAACAGGGCCATTGGGTAAATCTGTATTGCTTGCAACAGACCCAGATCAACAATAGTGGTCAAACAGCAGATGCCATTATTTTTTATTCAATACCATTAGATATTGGTGGGAGGCCTGCTCATGCCACATTCCCTATGACCAGGTACATGGAGCAAAGCAGCCACCACCTCCTTCATACTATTATTGGTATCTATATTTATTCTGATTCTCCATTTTCTTTAATAATACCAGATCTATCTGATTTTGCTGAATTGTATCACATAACATTGCTGTATTAAACATATAAGTATAATAGATCTCTAAGTTCTGATAATTGAGTTTAGATTATACATTGCATAATACCCTGAAATTGTGTGATCATTGGATTTCCAAGTACAGTACAGTATATCTACAGTATACATCTGATTTAGCAAGCTTTATGTATTTCAGGTAGTATTTTCAGTTGTGGGGTCTGATTTATGCATTGAATCCTTTCCTGTCCTTTTGTATGTCAATTTAGGACAAATGTAATTGTATTTTTATTTTCACTTCTCTATTATAATCATGATTTTTTCTTGTGTCAGCAAAATTTGACTTGGGATTATACTGTATCTCTTGTAAATATTTATCTGAACATAATTTGCCAAGGCTACCATATGTATATTGGTTGTATTTAGCCACTTGGCCAATATTTCTATCCAACATTTTGCTATTTGGGTTCATGCCTGATGCCTTATAATATATTACCTGTCTGATTAATAAATTTAAAGGTATTTTAAAAACAATGTCTGTCTATTTGTGTAATGTTTTAATGGCATAATCAAATGTTAAGTTTTATACTAGGTAGAAAAGTGTGCTCCAACAGCAAGAATACTTACTTTCTTTCCTTGCAATTTCAATATTCTAGTCCTCCAATATTAACAAAAGGAAATGGAGATGCAGCTAGTGCAGAGGTTCCCAAAAGCAGTCCTCAAGACTCCTCAACAGTTCAGGTTTTTGAGATATTCATGGTATAGCACAGGTGGGTACTAATTAAGCCACCTGTGCTCATCCATGGATATCTCTAAAACCTGAACTGTTGGGGAGTCTTGAGGACCGTGTTTGGGAACCTCTAACCTACCGGAAAAAAAAAACTTTGAGATAAGTGTACAATCTAACAGCAGAACATTTCATTAAATCGTAAATTACAAATATAGTAAAATATACTAAATATAATATAAATAGTTAATATTGAACTACTAGTGCCTAATAAGTTAAGTGGGTCTTTCATAGTTAAAAAAATAAGTTGTAACATCATATATAATGGATAAAATTATCCATTGAGGTTTAGGATGGAAACTAATTCGCTAGAAGGGTGCGATCTCATAGCTCTCATTAAACCAAATGTTGAAAGTGTATTGAGTTTATAAATCCAATATATTTCTTTTTAAATGTCATATGGTCTATAGATTAGTTATAGTAGAGAGGGGGGATAGTACCCACGCTTGCCCGCAGATAATTGGTGACGTGACAGGTTTGGAGTTCTGAAATATACTCAAACACTGAGGTTGTGTACAAGGTATGTTTAATGCAATTATTGCTGTAGCCTTATTACAGATATTTAAAAGTTACTAGTGTATGTGCAAACAGATACTCTTAGACAAAACAACATATAGACATTAAACATACACACAGATATGCAATAGGATCAAAGTAAATGAAAAAGGAGGGGGTGGGGAAGAGGAAAAAGAGGGAGGGGGGGTTTGGAAAACAAAAATGCTTTGCCAAAGCGTTTGCGTGCTACTTATGTATAATGTTTTGTATAGTGATGGATGGTCACCCACAGCTGAAAGTTAAATAGTTGTTAAAGTTTCAACTCTAGGTGGTTCTGTATGTGATCCACTGTTGTTTAAACAAAAGAAATTGTGATGTGATGATTACTGAGGTGGTGATGTGTTCCTAGATCCTAAACATGTGTGGATTCAAAACACTTGTGCATTCTATTACATAGATAACCGATGTGGTATTACAGTTTGTAAGCGGTTTCATTTGGAATTCCCTGGTATTATAATTCAAAAGGAAGGATACATTACAGTGGCCACATTTGTAAGACTCCACACATTTAGCCATACTACTAGATGTTCCCACTTTACTTTCTTTCAGCATACTAGGTCTAAAGTATTTTTCAAGTTTCTGGCCTTCCTGAAAATAATCTCAGGTTTCTTTAGGAGTATCTCCTCCAAAAGAGGGTCCATTTTGAGAATGTTCCAATGCTTATTAGAGATTGTCTCTCAAATGTCATGATCTGTACTGGAAATTCCTCAGGTGAGGACAGGGGGTTAGGGTGGCTAGGGAACAACTAAGAGAGTGACAAAGACTAAGGACCTCATTCAGACCTGCTCACAAGTGCCTGAGCGCTCGCAAGCCGGTCGATGTTTTCGCTGTGCGCACGCACAGTGGCCACTCTGCATGTGCACAAGCCATGGAGCGAGAGAAAAATTCTCTCACTCTGGGGCTCACTACAAAAGGGGTGGATGTTGATGGTGATCGACAGCTCGCCCCATTTTGTAGGCCTGGTGGGGGGTGGTTTCACAAATGAAGACGTTCCCCTGCAAACACTTGCCGTTTGTGGGCGGCCCCACTGCCTATTAGAGCCGAAAGCTCTCTGGGGCTTGCGGCAGATGAGACCCTACCTCAATGGTCTCATCGCAAGCCCTGATGGTCTCGACCATCGCAACCATCAACCTGGTCACTCGCTAAGGCTGTGAGTGGTAACCCACAGCCTAGCGAGTGGCCAGGAGGCCGCAACATTTTTGACATGAGGCCACCCTCATTCAGAGCGAGCGCTCGGATTTTGTGAGCAGCTCTGAATGAGGTCCTAAGTCTTCCTATTGCTGCCAAACCCAGGTTTGGCTAGACCTGCCCAGAAGCGCGGAGCCTAACTCACTTGGTGGTCTTCACCAGTGACCTCTTCAGTTGGGATTTGGATTTTGCTGCACCAAGTGAGCAGGTCACGGCCTTCTGGACAGGTACCTGGGAGTGGCAGGAAGCCTGGAAACTATATTAGACAGAGTTGCCACTGGGAACCCTAGAAGTGTATTAACACTAGGAAACACTAGAATATAGATGTTAACTGGAGATGATCCAGATGCAGACTTGCTCTGAGAAACACAGGAATGTACTGAGAATTGTTAGAGATCCAAGAAGCACTAACAATCAATATGTACATTGAACCATGATATATTAGGCAAGAGTCTGAGAGCTTGATACAAGAAACATAAGGAATCAGCATGGAAGCTGATCAGCACACTAGTAATTAGTATTAGAGCAAACACATGTAACACAGGGATTCAGCCTGAGAACTAGACTAGTAATCAGTATGAAAGCTGACACATGCTACACAGAGAGTCCGCTTGAGAGCTGAACAGCACACTAATAAAAAACAAAGGAGCTGTTACATGAAAAACTGGAGTTCAGTGAGAGAGCTGAAGTGACATGCTGAGAATCAGAATGGGAGCTGATACAAGTAACACTGGAGGACAGCGTGTGGGCTGAAACAACACACTGAAGATTTTACATGGAAAAACATTGGAGAGTATCACAGTCACAGGAACAGTGATGTTTAACAGCATTTTCCAGTTCTTGGAGTCAGACTAAATACCCCTGGGTAGCTGGTAATTGGATTAGAGGATCAGCTGAGTAACTGCAGGACTACAATTGTGAGACACTAGTTAGGTGATATGGACCAACATGGCTGTGCCCATTCCCGGTATCCTGGGAACCAGGATGCATGCTCAGAAACCCTAGCAGACCCCGGGGAGAATACTCAGTCAGCACTCACCTCCACTCCCAGTGACTAAACACGTAAGCCCAAGGACAATGGTACAGATGTGAGTAGCGGACAATCCCAGGCCACATCCTGACATCAAGATTTTGACATTTATTTATAGATTCATTAATATTTTTTTCTGGGTAGTTTAATTCTGTAAATCTGTCTGCATACAAGTATATTTGTTTACACAGCAAATCTATTGTATACTGCAGTTCCTTTTGTTCTATAGAACTATGAGTATGGAAAATTATTTCCATCTCCTGAAATGAAATTCTGGGTAATAGCAGACTTCCCAATACTTGAAATAATTAAATCCAGAAATTCAATATGGTAACTACTTATATGATAAGTGAATTTAAGGTTATAATCATTCTGATTGATATTGCCAATTAACTCATTTAAACTTGTTTTTATCCCAAATTAAAATGTCATCTATATATCATTTGTAGACAAAAAAAACCCCAAACATTCATTCTTGGCATAAGTAATATTATTGTAAATATGCATCTCCTCCCATTTGCTAAAGGCAAGTTTGTGTACCTATGCACACAGTTTGTCCCCATGGGTGTTCAACTGGTCTGTATTGTATATAAAAATTGTCCAGATATGTAAAATAATTTTTACATTAATATAAAATATAGAAGATCACAAAATCAGTGAATGAGTCACTGAGAAAAGGACCTTTCTCCATCACATCCCAAAAGGATTGTACTCCCTTTTCATGTTCAATAGACATATATAATGTGATGTATATTGTAGAACATACAAAAAGATTTATTCCACTCCATCAACCATTGAGTTTAAGAACACTTGTTGGGGTAAATTTACTAAAGGTTAATTTTAATCAATTTAAAATCGATGAAAATCAATCAACATCAATGTTGTGTTTCAGAGGCTGAATCACACATTTACTAATACTTTAAAAAAGCAATAAAAAAATTGTCTGTTAGAAAATGTGTGATTTAACCCAGAAACACAACATTTATGTTCAATTTTGATGGCTTTTAAATTGAATAAAATTGACCTGTAGTAAATAAACCCCAAATCTACATATTCTGAGCAGTGGGCTGTCAATGAATCAATGCACACTGCAATGGATTTACTGGGTGGTTGGTCTAATTTCTTATGTGTTTTAGGAAAAAGTTAAAATATCAGAATAACTGAGTTGTTAGTAAGCAAATACAGGTTGAGTCTCCCATATCCAATTATTCTGAAATACAGAATATTTTTTGCATGACTGAGAAAGTGAAACCTTTGCTTTCTGATGGTTGAATGTACACAAACTTTGTTTATAGAACCAAACTATTAAAAGTATAGTATAAAAGAATCTTCAAGCTGTGTGTATAAGGTGTAGATGAAACCTAATTAATTTCATGTATGTACACAAACTTTTTTTGATGCACAAAGTTATTAAACATATTGTATAAAATTACCTTCCGGCTCTGTGAATAAGGTGTATATAATACATAAATGCAACCTGTGTTTAGATTTCGGTCCCATTCCCAAGGTATCTCATTATGGTATGTAATTATTCCAAAATTCGGAATATTAAGATATCCAAAATACACCTGGTCCCAAGCATTTTGGATATGGGAGGCTCAACCTGTACTGAAACTTATCCTTATTAATTATGTCACTATGTAGGACTTTGTAATAAAGTAGTTATTAGCTTATCTGCAAATAAGTCTGTAGGGTCTCTCAAGTTGCTTTTTTCAAAGACTTTTCATCACTCACTAATCTGAGAGCTTCTTTTTCATGATTCTTCCTACCTTGAATAACAAGCCCTTACCTTTGTCTGCTGGTTTAGACACCAAATCTACATTGTTTTGCAGAGTTTTAGGGCATGATTATCAGAATTTGTGAGATTACTTTTTCTCATGTAGGCATCCTCCTTGTCTATAAGATCTTTATTAATCATATCATACATTTTTTTAATTTGACTGCTCTTTGACTCAATTGGGTTTTAGACTAGATTTCTATAGAGTAAGAATTGTTACCTTTTTCTTGGCAAAATGTCTTAAGTGTTGGTGTCCTGAAAAACGTATTCAAGTCTAAAAACATTTGTTCCAAATTTATTATTAGGTTTCTGTGTGGTAGCATAAGAAATACCCTTACTTAGAAGTGTAACCTCAGATTTTGACAGGGAATGGGAAAACAGATTGCAGATCCCCTGTGTAGCATGAAATACTATCTTATGTACCTTCTTTTCAGATTTTTTTTTTCTCCTTTAGGGAGAAAATAGGAGTAGCTTCCCGACTAATATGAAAATACACAGAAGTAGAGGAAAGCAAGGGAATTGGGAGTGTGACCAAGATTGGGGGCACCAGGAATGCTGGGAACAGATTACCCTGCACATCTCCCATGTGATTTGATGATAGGCATGGCAACTGCTGCTACTGCAAGAAGAGGCAGCCACCCAAATTCCAGGTCTAGCAAGTAAAGTGGTGGTAAGAGAAAGGGAGACACATTCAGCCTGGCCAGCTGCTGTTTGGATCAGAGAAAATGTTAGCACTGCAACAAAGCAATTTTGAATTACCTGCTTAAATGTGATGTCACTGAACTGGGTGCAGCTATGCTAATTTCCTAACAGTCACCCCAGGCAATGCACAGAACCAAATAAATGCTTTAATGGGAGTGCTTCCAGGGCTGCTATTGTCACAGTCTACTCTTCACAGTCACAAACCACCACCCTTACCTCCAATATGACTCACATTTTTTAAATTCTTCTCCTGCTGACAGAAATAATTCTTAAAGTGAGGAGACATTGGCTATATTTGTACATAGGTCAATCTCTCTACACCTGGCGCAAGTTGCTACTTGTTATGAAATTCCCTTTCAATAACATGGGGCATAATTTACCACATTAAAAAAATTGTAACTTTCTCAAAAACCTTAACCCCAAAAAGGCATGAAACTGAAACAAGATCTATCTAACAAAACAAAATCCTAGTCTTAAATTGTTCTCTAACCTGATGTATACCTTCCTCAACCTGGCAACTTTTGTCCATCAGGAGGTGGAGAAAAACTGTGAAATTTTATACTTTAGATTATTCCAAATTTCTTATTTTTTTGCCCTGAAATTCGGCAATGTTACAATCAAGTAATGTTTCTATGTGGACCTGCTATGTACACACAACGTTTGATGTGTAGCTCCTCAAATTCAATGCCCCCTCTCACACAATTTTAATGGTGGAATGCTGTTTATTCAATTCTGCCTTAATATAAATTCTTTGGTATAGTATGTCTCAAATTATTGATTGTTACTGTAGAACATGTCATTCTCGTTAAAAGATAATAAACAGCATAGCTTGTAATGTTCCAGAATCTGTTTATGATCTCAACTCTGAGATGGTACAAGTTTACAAAATGGGTGTGTTCCAATATCCAAAATAATTGCAACTTATTTTCAAGGTACAAGCCTAAAGAACAAGTGTGTCCTGATTGTGCTTGCCAGCTACCCATATCAAGGAGCTGCTATGCCTAGGATTAGCAAAAACATGGATCCAGGAACTAGTATTGTTCCTGTAGCTGCCAACTATCTTGAACTGGTGCTCTGCAGTTGTTATTCCTTAACCCAGAGGTTCCCAAATGTGGTCCTCAAGGCACCCCAACAGTTCAGGTTTTACAGATATCCATGGATGAGCACAGGTGGTTAAATCAAATTGACTGAGGTGCTAATGAAGTCACATGTGGTCAAATATGGAGATCCTTAAAACCTGGACAGTTAGGGTGCCTTGAGGACAGAGTTTGGGAATCTCTGTGCTTAGCCTTTAATATCAAGTGTTCCCATCACCTTTTCAATTTCATGACATGTTTATATTGCAAACCCATCAATGTACAGTTCTGAGTAATATGTTAACATTTTGTTATGAAAACTTAAAAATAATGATATGTGGTTCAGTTTAGTACCTGGTGAGTAAATATTTCAGAGGTTACTGGGAGACATAGGCTTACAGCATTCCAAATCACATGTATTTCTAATAACTAAGGAGAATCAAGGTTCATAATTATTTCATATTCAATGACAACATATATATTTTGTTTCACTGTTAAGCTTTTATTAATTAAAGTCTTAATTGTTTTAATTGTTCAATATTTTTATGTCTATTTTTGTTACAAAATCATTTGTTTGAAGTCCAAGTTTGTAACTTTGTCCTACTGTTTTGTGTTTGTGTTGGTACCTGTTGAACCTCCTCCTCTTGCATCTCTTTCATTTTAGGAATGAAGGCAAGAGATTATAATTCAAATACTAAAATTGCAGGACTAATTTATAACCAAACATGTAATCACTTTCCATTTTCTAGTTTTCAAATTCTCTGATTACACTGGGTGATTGCCAGATAGTATATTATGTTTTTCATAGAGATCATTTCTCATATGCCTCTTTGTTTAGCCAAAGCACCTCCTAATGGATTTGAATGAAATCTTTTCAGCTGACTAAATCTTTCAAAATGTTGTACAAGAGCAATTCTAGCTTGGATTCCATCCCTGCCAATCTGAACTGCTTGATTATTTTTACAAGAGCTTTTATCTGCAAGTGGATTGTATTGGCAATTGAAATGTTAGAGGATTTAATTGGTGTCCTCTGCTAAATGCTACAAAACAATCAAAATAAGTTAAAGCATTATCTATGCATAGGTCTTTGTGCTAGTTTTAGAAAATCAAATTTAAAAATACTCCTATAAAAACCAGTTACATGTGTTGGAAAAATAGACAGGTATGAAATAATTTCTTTATAAGTGATCTATTTGTATGGCATAAACAGTTTTTATGTATCTAATACTAAAATAAGCTCTATGGAGAATTTCTGTTCCAGTTTCTTTTTTTTAATTTAATTCTGATAAGCCTAAATGTGCATGCATGTTATACATTCCTAATTTTCATATTTGCCTTTGACAATCGTTCTCCTTCTAAATGTTAAATATTTAGAATACTAACTCTTGTTTTACAGTAGATGTAAATTTCAGATGTGTATTTTCATATTATGGGGGATATTCTGTTAGCCACGATAATAAGTATGCAACGGTATAAACTTACTGCTCTGTTAACAATAACAATAATATGTGAATCCACCTCTAGCGCTCCTCTGAACCCAAATTCACATCAAACCATGTGGTAGATAAATTAAACTAATGATCACCATGAATGAGTCCACTTGATAGTAAGTAAATGTACACCAGGTCCAATAGGAACTTCTTATACACAGATGATTGATGACATCTAAAAAGATTCCTCCGTTTGTGTGTAACACCAATAGGGGGAATAAAAGAGAAGACAAAAAATAGTGCAGATCAAACTTGGACATATAGGTTTTAATGACAAGTTTGCACTTACAACATGCAGGTTTAAACAGGCATTTGTTTAAAAACATCAATGGTGGTAGGCTGACAGCACTCCCAATGACTCCATCCTTCACCTTCTAGATGACAAATGAGGGAAGGCAATAGCCCAGCTCCGGATACTCGGATATGCCACACAGGAAGGGGTACTCCAGGAAGCGCTCCACCACTTAGCCCACGCTTAACGCGTTTCAGAACATCAGTCCTTCTGATGAAGGACTGATGTTCCGAAACGCGTTAAGCGTGGGCTAAGTGGTGGAGCGCTTCCTGGAGTACCCCTTCCTGTGTGGCATATCCGAGTATCCGGAGCTGGGCTATTGCCTTCCCTCATTTGTCATCTAGAAGGTGAAGGATGGAGTCATTGGGAGTGCTGTCAGCCTACCACCATTGATGTTTTTAAACAAATGCCTGTTTAAACCTGCATGTTGTAAGTGCAAACTTGTCATTAAAACCTATATGTCCAAGTTTGATCTGCACTATTTTTTGTCTTCTCTTTTATTCCCCCTATTGGTGTTACACACAAACGGAGGAATCTTTTTAGATGTCATCAATCATCTGTGTATAAGAAGTTCCTATTGGACCTGGTGTACATTTACTTACTATCAAGTGGACTCATTCATGGTGATCATTAGTTTAATTTATCTACCACATGGTTTGATGTGAATTTGGGTTCAGAGGAGCGCTAGAGGTGGATTCACATATTATTGTTATTTTATATGTTTTTGGAGTTGTGTGGGTGTTTACTCCTTTTGTGTCTTCATCACCTGCTGCACCTCAGTATTTATTGCGCACTGTGTATCTAAATTGTTTTTTTCTTGCTCTGTTAACAAGAAAATGTTACTTATTGCATATACGCGCACTCCCATTTATTGGGCAATCCAATTGCAATACTAGTGAAGATTCTTCCATGCAATAATTCTTGCAGAGCTGACAGGTGTTAATTATGGGTGAAAATGGGGTAATCAGCCTGTACTCCCCCCCAAAAAAAGGTAAATTAATATATTGGATAACACTATTTAAGTGTATTATTGGCCATAATCAAAGGGTTTGGGGTTCTTAAACTGACATATGGATGTTATATGCTGTTTTCTCAAAGAGTGAAAAAATGATTAAATCAATATTTTTGGCCAAAGAAAATGCTGCAGTTAAATTAGGGGTACAATAAAATTGGTTTAAGTATTTTTTTGTGTCATTATAGGACATTTTTTACAAAATGTAAAAATACACCTGTCACTTGCTTCTACAATGTTTAAAACACCTGTCCCATCCATAAAGCACCCCCATATACCAGTCCTACTACGTTAAACCAACTTTCCAAAACTTTTTACTTATTTACCCCAAAATTACATGTCATTATTGGCCAAATTAAGGCCCTGATTCAGAGGCGCGCGGTATTTGAGCATGCTCGCTCTATATCAGGGTGGGCCAGGTTTTTTCTTCACTGGCCTCCGGGCCGCACAGCTTTAGGGGGCGGCCTGGCGATGGTCGCGATTATCACGACCATCAAGCCTGTGACAAGACGCTTGTGGTAGGGTCTCGTCCTTCATAAGCCCCAGTGAACTTCGTCCTCTAATAGAGCAGGAAGTTCACTACTGATATCACTGGCGATGTCAGTAGGGCCGCCCACAAATGGCAGGCGTTCCTTCAGGAATGCCTCCGTTTGTCCAGCCACCCCCCCTGCATGCCTACAAAATCTGGTGAGCTGTCAATCACAATCGATAGCTGCCCCATCTTGTAGTGAGTCCCGCAGCACCTTGCGTGCACACTGCCCGGCCATTGACCCACTTGCGAGCACTATACACTCGCGAGCGGGTCTGAATCAGGCTCTAAGCTTATTAAAAAAATATATGTTTTCAATAAGGGGGATGTCCAAGAGGTTCTAAACCAAGACCCAACATTTTGACCCAAAAATAGGGGTGTTTCACAACTTATCACATGCTCAGGAGTCCCGAATACAAAATAGTGATAATTCCTTCACAGGTTTTCACATATGCGATAACAACAGCTAATAGGATTGCTTAATAACCATTTTTGGTGAAACATTTTCACAAATGAATACTTTTCACTGAAAAGCGGCTTATCATGGCTAATAGGATTTGGCCCTATATTATATGTGTGACTATTAATTGCAGAGGAATATTTGAAATTGAATAAGTGATGTTATGACAACATAAACCTCTTTTTATAGAGTACCACTGTTATCTTGCACCTTACTATGTTTTTAGTGGGTGATACCCACTATAGAAAGAAGAATTGTCAATGTACAGGATAGATGGGCTACTGCTTGTCATTTTTATTAAACAAAAAATATAGTATTAGTATGTTAATCATCAATTATTTAATAACTATTATTTATTGCTCATGTACTGTACTTGAAAAACATTTTGAGTATACACAGTGTTAAGAGTGCAGCTTGTACAAAGGTGTTAGTAATTTATGTGGGGCTGGATGGGTACCAGTTGACACCATGGCTCCATGGCTAAGCTACAGTATATTGTTGTGAGCAGTGGAATGTAAGAAGGCCCATACATCATCAATCACTAAAGAACAATTCATAGATTCTATAATTTATTTCACCAATGTAAAGATATCCCTAATACATCAATCTGCGCCCATATATTAAAGATATTTTTCAGTGATTTGCAGAACATTTTCAGGAAAGACAGATCTGCCAATCTTGAAAGGCTCATCATTTAACTAGTAATGTTCTGCAAATCAACCATCAAGCCTCCTTGCTGGTGGTCAAGTTAAGCAACCAGCATATCAGCTGAGATCCAGGGACCATGCGATCTCCCGAGAACGCAGAGATCCTGGAAGTCTCTTGATGGACCAGTTAGTGGAGCTGCATCCCAGTCAAAGTTTATCAGGTATACGCACTGACATGATAGAGGTGCAGAGGACAAAGGATGGAGAACACATCGAAGACTACTAAACCGCTCACCAGGAGGTAAGTACAACAGGATACTGTAAGTGTGCACCTGGGGGTATAGGATGCCGCCACACCAGACACAGCTCACACACCCCACAACAACTGGACTGAGTAAAAAGAACTATCCTAAGACATTTCATTGCAACATTTATCTATCATTTGGATAGGCAATTGTTCCCCAAAGTGACAAAACTCTTTATATAAAGCGGGACTTTTTAACACCCCTATTAGTGCACACCCATCATTTGAGTAGGACCACTGTGACACCTAGGTTACACTCAGTAACTTAATAAAATACATTTTGTTTAACCATTTGATCATATCCCTACTTGTGTAACATTATTTGAGCGTGGACCTCCCCTGTTATATTAATTTATACATTCTGCAAATTGGCTGATTGTTACCATCCACTAGCAATCTACAACTCCGATTAGTCTGTGAAATTCAATATGTCAGAAAACCTCACTTACCGATTCTGATCACTTTTTGGTTAAAATTGGTGATTGGTGTACTTCATACAGTACATTGGCAATCCCCCCCTCAATCATTTGTAAAACAGGGAATTGCCCCAATCCATCGCAGATGTATGGGACTTTTTTTGTGAAACAGTAGCTTCCTGATGATCAATACAGTCACACCCTTCTAATGTGTTGAAAACATTAACTTTTATGCAACCTTGTTGGGTCCCTGCTGTCAAACTGTCCGGAGATGCACACACTAAATCAGGTTTTGCCTACGCTATGCATGTAGCCTGCAAGGGGGCCTCAAAAACTGGATTTAATGTAGTGTGGCCGAAAATTTGTATTGCCGATCCTGCACTGTCTTCCAGTTACAATATTTTGCTAGCCTGATTTGGATTTAAAATACTTTTATTTACTCTCTTTTTTTTTTTTTTTTAGGGAAATATTTTATTTGACCTTAATTAGTACTTTAATTTTGTATTTGTGTTTGGTTTTAATTTAGTCATTTAGAAATACAATATTTTGTGTTCCTTTTAAAAACTGTTTAATATGAAATTTTTCAACATTGGTATTGGGGTCTACTTTATCTAGTTTTTATTTTTATTATTCATTGGATTTCAGTAACTTTCCTTCATGTTGAGGCTATTAATGTATGCATTAAATGTGTCCACATCTAATTTAAGATGTAGTTTAATTTTTAAAGTTTTATTTTATTGGTTTTATTATATAAATGTTTGTGTTATTTTGTCAGCCCATTGTGTCTCAATGTTTATATTTCAAATTATTTCTTTATTTCTCTGGAAATGCATCACTTTATTTTTCCATATAATATTTGTTAATACATTTCAGGGAGTTGTTGCTGTATTTATTTTGCTATACAGTGAATGTAATTGGTCACTTGATTTCCTCAGAGTGTGTTTTTCTCTGAGCTGTTTTCCCATGAAAACCCAGTAATCACTATATGCAGACAAGGAGGCTTCTCAATTTAATGTCCCATTGGTCTGCTAGAACACACAGGGCTAAATGAAATATCCTGCACTATGCAGACATTGGCATGTTCCTGGCAATGTTTTATATTGGTAATCATTTTAAATTTATGGATTATTTTATTACCTTTATTTATACTTTAAACAGTTTTTTTTATATCTGACACTAGACAATATATTCAACACGTTACCATGTAAATAAAGTGTGTTCATATAATGTTTAGATATATATTTGAACAGTGAGATTTGTATACTGCACAAACCCTTATAGCAATGTATTATATGTAACACCCTCTAAGGGATGGTATATGTAAATACACCCCTCTCAGTGTTAGAGCTTGCTTCTTGTTGTAGATATTACATGCCTGAGAACCAGATCAGTTTTCAGGTAAAGGAGGGGCTGGAGAGATAGACACGCAGGGGTGGGAAGACTGGGTGTGTAGTTGGCAGAGCAGAGGGAGGAGGGGGAGAGAACAAAGGGGGTTGGGAAGAAGAATTTGGGAGAGAGCAGACATCTTTGGGAAGCTTCAGAGCTGGAAGCAGAAATGTAGCCCTTGTGCTCCCCTGGCAGGGGGAGATTGGCGGGGCCATGGTGACTTCCACGATGCCCATCTAACGCCAAATGAGAAATAGGTATGGAGTGAGACCACTGCGATAAAGTCTGTGAGAGACCACAGAGAAAGAGCTGGAAGGTTGCAGTGTGAGCCGCTCAGTGAAGTGTTCAGCACACATGAGAGGGGTAAGAGACACAAGTATATGTGTTGAAGAGATGGGGGAGAGGAATTCCCCAGGAGCTTTTACGGTTAAGGTACCAGAGGAGTCCCTTATGCATAAAAGCCCCCCAGCAGCCATTAAAGGGGGGGTCACTGTGGTAGCAGTGTGGCTGTAGGAGCCATTCCTGTAGGATAGGGATGGACGGCAGCTGAGAGTCTGATAGCTGCAATAGAAAAGTCTGTATGTTGCTGTCCCATGTGATAGAGAAGGGGAGCAGAGAGAGGCAGACTGGGTATGAGACACTCTGTATATTGTCTTAGAAGAGACAAAGGAGAGGCAGAGTGCAAAAGAAGTTATGTGAGATGTGTGTGAAGCTGTGGGACTACAGGAACCAGCCAGCAAAGGGCTAGGTGGACCTGCACGTATGAAGTGGAGAACTACAGGCACCAGCCAGCAAAGGGCTAGGTGGACCTGCACGTATGAAGTGGAGAACTACAGGCACCAGCCAGCGAAGGGCTAGGTGGACCTGCACATATGAAGTGGAGAACTACAGGCACCAGCCAGCAAAGGGCCAGGTGGACCTGTGTGGGTAAAATGCAAAGCATTCATTGTGACTGTGCTTAAAGACTGTGCTGGTGAAGAAGAGTGTGATGTAATGTAACCATATCCATAAGATTGTCATACACCATCTGACATGCCAAATATATGAGCTGGAGGGAGAGGAGAAGCTGCTATAACCATATTCTTGTCCTATAAAGTCTTGTGCAGGAGGAGAGAAATAAAGTGGTTTATTTTTATAAGAGAAGGTCTGGCACCCAAGTTATTCAATAGAACTGTTGCTGCATGTGTCTATCTATACCTGTATCTATATGTGTGACTGTTATAAAGCCTGCATGGTCAGGGACCCCCTTCTCAGATATTGCCCACACCCTGGAGAGCTAGCCTGAGGCAATAGGAGTTGTGTCACTCCAAATGCACCTATGTACCACACTGCACACTGAAGGGGGGTTACATATAGATTTCTAAATTTACATTGGGGTCTAAACCATAAGACCTGACAAGGAAAATGCTTTTTGTATTTTCCAGACAGGATATGGTCTCCTAAAAGCCACAACAGTTATGTATATATGGCACATCCACATATACACATTGATGTATCAAAATATGTTTACAGAAAATGCTACTAAATTGATAGTCATAGCTTAAGTTAATGTTTTCGACTTACATTTAATTAAGTAGTATAAAGTAAGCCAATTATATTAAATGTAATTTTATAGCAAAACAGAACTATTTCCCAAGAGAAATAAAATGTGCAAGTTCATTTATTTCCCATGTAACTAATAAGTACTCAGCAACATAACATAATAGGTGGGTAAGCAGATACAGTTTCAGAAGATGTGAAACAGAATAATACACAAATATAATGTTAATATAATGTTTATGACTGGATGTTTGTATGAAATATTTAAAATTTGTAATTTTGGATCACACAAGTGTGGACATTTCATTTGTTGATTCGGATTCAAAACTTTGTCGTGCTCCCCATTTCCTTGAAAAAGATTGCCGGGAGTTGAAACATGTTGGAGGGTAGTTTGTTTTGAAAGATTGGTCCATCAACATATATTTGAGTACAGAGGTTTTCAATTGTTGCTAAATGCTTTGTCTAACACCTGAAGTTGCACAAACCTGGTCCTTCTGCAGCTGGTCCCTCCATGCTGCTCTCTTGTGCTCCACCTGTGTTGCCAGTGCCATTCCCCTCTTCCTATAGGGAAGGACAGCTCTTCCAT
Organism: Taudactylus pleione; assembly: GCA_031769625.1. Lineage (NCBI taxonomy): Eukaryota > Metazoa > Chordata > Amphibia > Anura > Myobatrachidae > Taudactylus > Taudactylus pleione. The sequence goes on along the minus strand of JAUIMM010001311.1, from coordinate 9,662,191 downwards.
GGCTTTATATTTGCGGTTGTGTGACTGCTTCCCTATATAGACCTCACTATTGTGGCACAAAGATGTTATTGGTGCACTACTTTGCTTTAGCTATATAATATCTGATTCAAAACTTTGCTCCAGTGCGTGACCCAGTTTTTTTATGGACTATTCTCTATTATATCCTGTGGCTTATCCTAATCAGCCCTGTGTTCTGACTTTGACTTGACCTTGTGGGGATGCCAGTTGAAAACCAGTGGTGCATTACACTATGTGCATCTGTCTCTGGTAGGTCAATTACTAGATACAGTAATAGTTTTAGAATTCAAAATCCACCAGCAGTTTTGTGCTTCTATGCAGTGATTTTCCTGTACACAACCATTAATTTAGAATTAGGTAAGAGGCTGACCTTACCTGAGTTTTGGGATTATAGTGAAAATATATATTGTGGCGAAGAGGGTTCTTTGTCATGTTCTGCTATAAAGAACATGACTCCTTCCCTGGAACAAACCTGCGGAATATTTTTAAAACACTTCTGCATCACATGGGTCTGAATGGTGTGTGTCTGTGTGAGGAAAAAAGGTTGTGAGATTCAGGGTGAAAGTGCTCTTGATGCTGAATTAGTCAGCCAGGTGATAGAGAGCTGCTAATTTTTAGGAGCCACATGCTGAACATAAATGTGCTGATATAATATTTATATCAGTAAAAAGCCATCTGACAAGAACAACTGCTATCAAGAGTGTTTCTTTGTAAGGACAATCTTAAGAGATATAGCCAGGTGCATAAATATTGGGACATTGACAGATTTTCCATATTTTGGCCTCTATTCACCACCACAATGGCTTTGAAATGAAACAAACAAGATGTGCTTTAACTGCAGACTTTCAGATTTAATTTGAGGGTAATTACATCCAAATCGGGTGTAGAAATTACAATGGTTTCTATATGTGCCTCCCACTTTTTAAGGGGCCAAAAGTAATGGGACTGTCAGCTCAAAAGCTATTCCATGGACAGTTGTGGGCTATTCCCTCATTATTTCATTATCAATTAAGCAGGTAAAAGGTCTGGAGTTGATTCTAGGTGTGACATTTGCATTTGGAATCAGTTGCTGTCGACTCTCAATATGGGATCCAAGGAGCTGTCACTATCAGTGAAGCAAGCCATCATTAGGCTGAAAAATCAAAACAAACCCATCAGAGAGATAGCAAAAGCATTAGGTGTGGCCAAATCAACTGTTTGGAACATGCTTTAAAAGAAAGAACACATCGGAGAGCTCAGCAACACCAACAGACCTTGAAGACCGTGGAAAATAACTGTGATGGATGACAGAAGAATTATTTCCCTGGTGAAGAAAAACCCCTTCACAACAGTTGGCCAAATCAAGAACACTCTCCAGGAGGTAGATGTATATGTCTCAACATCAACAATCAAGAGAAGACTTCACAAGAGTGAATATAGAGGGTTTACCATAAGATGTAAACCATTGGTGAGCCTCAAAAATAGGAAGACCAGATTACAGTTTGCCAAACATCTAAAAAAGCCATTACAGTTCTGGAACAATATCCTATGGACAGATGAGACAAAGATCAACTTGTACCAGAGTGATGGGAAGAGAAGAGTATGGAGAAGGAAAGGAACTGCTTATGATCCAAAACATACCACCTCATCAGTGAAGCATGGTGGTGGTAGTGTCATGGTGTGTTCATGTATGGCTGCCAATGGAACTGGTTCCCTCATATTTATTGATGATGTGACTGCTGACAAAAGCAGCAGAATGAATTCTGAAGTGTTTCGGGCAATATTATATGCTCATATTCAGTCAAATGCTTCAGAACTCATTGGACGTTGCTTCCTAGCACTTTAAATTTAGACTTTCCTTGTTTCATATAAGTTCTATAGACTCCACACGTACCATATTATAAAGCCCAGGGAACACCTTTGGGCTAAAACAATGTGCACAGAGTTTTAATCAATGCAAAAAAAGCTGATCTGAGCCAGAGGGAAGAGCAGCAACCGATACACATGCCAGAACTAGAGTAAATTACAGCCTCAATACACTTCATCCATCTGCTATTACCAGGACTTCATCAGTCCTGGTAATAACAGATGGACAAAATGTGTTGAGGCTGTAATTTACTCTGGGACCTGTGTGGTTTGCTGCTCTTCCCTCTGGCTCAGATCAGCTTTTTTTGCACTGATTAAAACTCTGTGAACATTCTTTTATGAGCGAATAACATATATTGTTTTTCATTTTTTTTAAGCATACTGCACTATATATATATTGTGTTTATAATTATTGGCAAATAGTAGGGTTGGCTCTTCCTGGTAATAAGCAATATGGGCAAGTGCCAGCACAGTAAACATGTAAACTTCCATAAAGGTGCAGCATTCCATGCTCTTAAGTGCGTAACAACAGCGGCATAATGTAGCAGTGACATTTCAGTGCCTCTTTATTCAGGCACTGTTATAAGGCTTAAGAATAACATACAACACTCACTTTTAAATAGCAATACACTGTACACCTTGTTGACACCCATCCCAGAGGTGGGATCACACACCCTAACTGGTGGCAGATATTTTAATATTTATTAAAAAAAAATTAAACATGATTTTGAAAAACAAAATGTTAATACAAAAACTTAGTTTTACTCTTTATGATTTGGATATTTTACTATGGTACAATAAGTTGAGTTTGAAGGTTATTGAATAGCCTGAAAAAAAATTTGATATATGTAAAAAATACCTTTAACAAATGTAATTCACATCCTACAATCTCTTCATAGAGATGCTCCATAACAACCATACTGTAAATGTCTAAGTACAAAGTGTAGAAATGAGAGGTCATTCCTATGTCCCTGTCCCATTTATGGTCGTTTTGAACTACAATTTTTGATTCTTTCCTTAAAAAGGTGCAAGCGATGCACATACTGGGTATCTTATGCAACAGGATTAAGAGCTCCTAGTGGATGTGGATAGCTCAGGTTTGATTTTTTTTTATCCTGTTAGAGGCAGGTACAAAAAGCTTCAGACAATATAAAGAGACAGTTTGTCTGTCAAGTAAAGCTGATTTTTGATAGACACTGTATAGAGGGGTTGGGTACAGAATCCTGATGGTCATAATGCTGACAGGTTTTCAGAAGTATTTTAACCCAAATGTTAACCCTTACCCTAACTCAACCCTCCTGCAGCTCAACTAAACCCTCCTGCAGCCTTACCCTAACCCACCCCCAAGTGTCTTACCCTAAACCTAGCCGTAATACTTATCAACTGAATTTGTCGGAATTGTGAAGGTCGGGATGTCGCTGTCTGTATTGTGACATCCTGACCATCTGGATCCTGACAACATACCAAATAGAGTACTGTATTAGAAAACAAACACTATCACAGTGGCCAGCAGGAGACCAGTGGGTGTGCTGTCTGTGGATTACTGGAACCACATGGACTTATCTGTAACTGGCAGAGGAGGGATTTGAATGTTAACTTTTTTTTAATAATGTAGCAAATGTGTTAACTGGCTAAGCTGCAGATCTTATGGAGAGAATCAAAAAAGCAAAGTTCAAGTAGGAGCTGTAGGTCTGATTATTAGTTGGGAGTACAGCAAAAAGAGCAAGTTCCAGTGCATCTTGGCAAAGTCATTTTCCACTGCAGGTGGCGCAGATATAAAATGTGCAGAGGGATTTAGATGTGAGAGGGGTGTGTCCAAACTCAAATCTGAATTGCAGCAGCAAAATAAAGTTGTCCAGCATTTGTGGGCTGCATGCAAAAGCAGCCAATATTTACCCTGCATGCAAAAAATAATATATAAATGTATTTTTCCCCTTGTATTGTAGCTCACATGAATTACAGTAATTGCAAGAGATCCATATTTTGTGACTAAACCCTGTGGGGCGGCTGATAAACCATTGCACAGAAGTCCATTTAGTGGAAGGGTCTTGATATTTTTAGCCCTGTACATGTTCCATATACAAGAGAGTTATTCAGAATCTTAAACATCTCAATCATATGTCTCCTTGTGGCTGAATGGGCATAAATTAATGGTAACATAGGTTAATAAAGTGTAATGAGGGCTTGTTGGACATGTAGGCACTGCTGTTGGTTATTCTGTGTTGAGTTTTCAGAGATCGATATTATTTGAGACTGATCTCTTGCAACCAGTAAATGGATTGGCGCACATGCAAACTGACTTATTCTTATTGTAATTAGCATAATGCTATGATTCAAACAAATAGTGTCCTACTGAGAACTGCAGTAGAACCACACAGGCCAGCATGTCTTGCCAAAGTTTGCTATTAGAACCTGCTGAAACAGTTGCAGGACATGCTGGCATGTGCAGTTCCACAGCAGCGTATATAAGCAATTACAAGGTGGCACTCAATTTTTAAATATTTTAAAACGAATATCCTGTTTTTCCCAACATTTCAGATGTCACTCTACCTGTCTTCAGGGACAATGTGAACTACATAAATACAAGTATATATACCCTAAACATTTTGTAATTGCCAGCTGATGGCACTTGCTTGCAAGCACCGCTGTCCTCTCAGTAGATGTGCACCAGGATCTGTGTGTCGCATACTCTGTGATGTCATCCAGCATCCCCTGCAGGGGAAGCCAATCAGTAACATATACTGCTGGCTAGCAACCAGATAATGAGCAGTACATAGCAGTGATTCCTAACACAGGAATATACATACAATTGTATATATAAACAATATATTATGTATACAATATAAGACAAAAGACATGAATATACTGTATATGAGTATATACACTTTTATTTCTCTTGTTCACATTGTCCCTGAAGATGAGTGGAGTTACACCTGAAACATTGGAATAAACAGGATACTCGTTTCATATATTTAAAAAGCTGAGTGCTGCCTTTTAATTGCATATATATATATATATATATATATATATATATATATATATATATATGGGATGCTTGGACCCCAGAAGGAGGGCACCGGAGCAGAGTATACCCATATGCATAAAGATCAGAAAATTACATATAAAAACGAAGGTTTGGGAATTTGTTTTATAAATTTAAAAACTTCATGAAAATTGTTTTATTTATGTTTTTGTGGGACATCAATTCATTATATTGGGATTGCTGCAAAGTTATATTTACTGAACATTTCACTTGGTTTCTAATCTTTTTCAGTAGGCTATTCACCGCAGTCCATGCCATTGAGGGAGAGCCTCAGGGCTATTTAGTGCAGGGAATGTAGTCTCTGCAAGGGGGCACTTGAGATTATAGTTTTTTTTTCACTATGACAGGTAGATAGATTGATAATGATTTTATGCTACTAGTTCTCCCTGTTCATTGGTCTCATTGAAAACCTGTCCATAATGTCAGATGCTGTGGTTGATTGATAGTTTATTAAAATTGTTCATTTAGTTAATATTGTTTGGGGGGTGCGTGTACCCTATTAATTTTATTTATGATATAAAATGAATTTCAGGTACATTTGTGCTTGCACTGCTGTCGGTTTGCAGAAAACCTCTGTGGACTGATAGGAAGCAAAGGGTAAACCTTTTGCTAATAGCATGGTATTCTCCTTCATCAGTTTGACAGAAAAGTTAAATATACATTTGATATTGTCTTTCTGCTGAAGTGATTGCATGTTGATGTACAGTAGCACACAGTCACATAGTTCACATTGGATTACTATAGGTACCTATAAATTTATGCTTTTGATATTTTTCATGTATTCATCTACTTTCTAACAATAACAACTAGAAAACTGGTCACTGCCATATGCCATCTTTAGAAATTGCAGAGATGCCACCCTTACTTATTTCATAAATACATTTTTGTCTGTTCTCATATAAGTGTGGATTTATATAAATGTAACTGTTGCCATTATTATTATTATTATTATTATTATTATTATTATTATTATTATTATTATTATTATTATTACATTTTATTTATAGGGCACCACAATTGTTATGCAGCTCTGTACAGAGGGCAAAACAATAAGACAACATAGGATAAAACAGTACAGTAAAAACAGCATTACAAATCTTGACCCAGCCACAGATGCAATGTGTTTAATTGAAATGTACAGCATCAGCTGAAACCTGTAACTGTTATCATGGTAGCAAATGATAGGTCTAGTTCATCTGAAAAAAAATAAAATAAAAACATATGATAGGAGTTGATGGGCAGAAAGCCCAAGGAGGATGTGTGGCAGGTGTGCAAGAGAAGTAGGTAATTAGAACAGGAGGGAGGAGGGCCCTGCTCATGGAGCTTATAGTCTAAAGGGAAGAGTGAGACAAATGGAAGACATAAAGAGTGAACCAGTGTAAGGGGAGCTAAGTGTAGAAAATGGGCTTGAATGAATTGGAGAGTGCAAAGGGGTAAGGTAGACTACATGGCGAAATGGTTAAGTGGTGGATGGATATGCTTTTATGAACAGTTGGGTTTTCAGTGGCTGCTTGAAGCAGTGCAGGCTGGGGGATAGTCTGATGGAATGAGGTAAATAGTTCCAATGGTGGGGGGCAACTTGGGTTAAATCTTGAATGTTGGAGTGAGATGTGGTTACTAGTGGGGAGGAAAGGTAGCTGTCATTGGCCGACTGAGGAGGGCCAATCTTTACCAATGTATCCACTGTCATCTTACTCATGATGCGTACACATTGCTGCAATATAGTCGAGGTAAAACATGTCCGTGAATGAGTACATGCACATATTTGCACCCGTGAACATAGACATCACATTGGAAGATGGCGGGTATGAATATATACTGCCTGGCTCAGCTAGTCACTAGTACCATTTGTACGCATTGCAGTTAAGGTGACAGTGGACATATCTGTACATACAATGCAAACTTTGTTATACTAGATATAAGTAATCATTTACCTGCTAGATAGTATACTGCATTCAGTTATTCTGATTTTCTTTACACAACATACAGGCTACTCATACTTGCCATTAGATTTTATGATTGTAAAGTTATGTGCTGAATATGTAACCAGAGCATTGAGTATAAAACAACAATCAGAATTTGTTAATTACACTTTACAGAGAGCCTGTTTTCTATGTCCATAGCATCTGTCATGGTTAGGCAGCAGGTTGTTATCTCATCTTGAACACTAAGTACAGCTCAGTGAGTATGATAATAATGCAATATGGATTCTCATAACCCTGTATATCTGAGGTATCACAAAGGAGGATGATCAAAACTACAAATACTGTAACCAGTGCTTGAAAATAGGAACCAGAGGTTACTCTATTTGTTAAGTATTTAGAGGGAATAATTTGCCACAAACTATAGAACTTATTAACAATTAATTAACATAATTACATAAATGTTTGCATTACATAATTGAGGGCTTTTGTAATAATTTTGGTTCCATACCCTGGGAATTCTAAACAGATTTGAAAGTAAAGTAACAAAAAAGTATGAACATGTGTTAGTCACCAAAATAAACTACTTGTATATTGTTTCTGTAACAGTTGGGTTACATGCACATCAAGCTACACAAGTAGAGCAATTTCCATATATATATAATAAACAAATTTGATGGATGAACTTCTAATGCAACTTCTTTATGTTTTCACAGTTTAATAGTTTTCTGAATTAACTACTTTTGTAATGTGTTAGATATGTTGTGTTCAATGTCACAAGTTTTAGATTATTTAAAATTATCAGCATGTTTTAGTCAAAGAAGTTTTATTCTATAGGTCACTGGTTCCCAAACAGGGTGCCAAGTCCCCCAGGGCTGTTGCTGGGCACTTGCATGGGTTGGTGTGTACAAGACCAAATCAGATATTTTATGGTCCATGTGAGAGGCAAAACTAGAGCTGGTGGCTGCCAATCATAAAATATGTGGACAAACAGAAGTGCCACCCTGTCTGCCACAACATATCTGACCCATTTACTTAATTTGATTATGATTATATAATTTCTCACTAACAAAGTTTTGGCCTAGGGGTGTCATGAGAAAAGTACTGGTATTCTAGGGTGCCGTGAGTCAAGGAAGTCTATTCAGAGTTTTAAACTTCAAATGTTATTGCTCACTAGAAAACAATTATACATTGCTTACAGCCTCAAGCAACCATCAATCGGCACTTAAATTGGAGGTTATCTGTAATGTTTTATAGAACATTTCCTTAGTAGCATGATCATTAACACTTTACCTCACTACTTTGTGTGATTGTAAATACAGAATAGTTCATATATTTTACAGTACTGCATGAGTGGAAACCACTGTACCAAACTTGATTTATATTGCAGTTGCCTATACAGTATGTATTTAAGATTACATACAGCCTTTTCAAGGTTTTAATCTGGCAATACGTTTTCTATCACTTGTTTTCTGGACACTGCAAAATCATTTTAAGTCATACTACTGAGTAACTATCCATTGCAGAGAGGATAATATTCTCCATCTCAATGTTTTACATGTATGCTAAAGTTATCCACTATTTACAAATAATCCACTACTATCCACTATTATTACCAAATAACAAACTTCCAGCAGCAGAGGGTCACATGAATATGGCAATAGGTAGACCACAAGCAATAACAATTAAACTTCACCTGTCCAGATGGTTTCTGGGTAACAAACCCTGGATTTGTGTAGTAGAAAGTAGATATGCAGCCAGATTTTTGCAATTGTAAAACAGAAAGTTAGATACAGTCCAGAGAGCAAAAGAGGTTAGTCAAGAGCCCAAACTATGTCCAGCAAGAATAGTGTTAAAACTAATGGCAGGATCAAGGCATTCCAAATAGGAAACAGGCATTGACAATAATGGGATAGACAATAAGCAGGTTTATAACTTAATATACCAAGTCTGGAAACAGGTATTTACAATAAGGGTACAGGCAATATGCAGGTCTAGTAACAATCCTAGTTTGACAACATGCATTCACTGATAGCACTGCAAGCAAGGTACAGTATAGGATAGGGACCAAGGTGTCTGCAAGAAGGCTAATCATCTAACACATATTGTTAGATGAAGCTTCCTTAACTAGTTTGAAGATCGAGGAATTTTTATGCCAGTCTGAGCAGTCCCTATACCACAAGTTCCTGACCCTTTGGCTCTTGCATTTCACTTGCTAGAAGAATCAGCACTTCTGTGCAGGCACCTGATCTCCATTTTGGGGGCATTACACCAGGGGCATTTTAAGAGAGGAGAGGGCCCATGTGAAGACATAGTGTAGGACTGCTCCTCTCTGTCAGCGCAGTACAGTAGATTGTGGATTGGTGCAGGAATCTAATGCACATGCATGGGTCTCAAGAAAACTGGCACCAACATTTTATTTCTAGAGACATATTCCCTGTGCTATGTGCAAGTTACCGGGAAAATGGCTACCACCGGTTTCCCTGTGACTTTTGCTACTCTGTAGCACCAGCCCAGCATTGCAGAGCAGCACTCTGCTGACTGCGGAGAGGCAAGTATAACTTTATATGGGTGCAGGGTGGGCAATGTGCACAATGTGGGCCCCCCTAGACTCAGGGGCCCATGTGCACTGCACACCCATTATATATAGATATGCCATTGCAGTATTAGAGATGCAACATTTTGATCAACTGGTGATAGAGGAACATGCATCTTGACCTACGATGAATCTAGAAGAAAGTTCCAGAGTGGCCCTTTAAAGTGTCCAAAAGAGGTGGCAATGGTCCAATTCAAAACACCTCCAAATTTCTAAATTTATTTCTGGAAATTATCAACCTGTTCTAGAATATGGATAAAAAAGGAAAGTTAATCATGTGAAGGAGCATATAAAGAAACCAGCATAAATTCCTGATTTTAAATAGTTTACATTGTATCAGTAATCATCCTGCCTCATTATTATCACAACAATAAGCAATAGGGTAATACATTCTGCAGAACTAGATCTAGAGAGAGTTTCCTGAACAAATACATCTGCCCTCTCGGAAGGATCTCAGTGACTGTGAGCAATTCTCAAGTACATGCAGGACCATTCCATTGATTAAGATATTTATGATATCACCAGTTGATTACATCAGCAAACTCTATAGATCATAGCAAATGGCTCTATACCAAACGGGGACACTGGCGAAGGATGTAGACCCTGGATCTTAATTGAGTGAGGTACAAAGGTAGCTTTAGGGGTTAGGGAAAGGAAAGGAAATAAAAAAACAAAATATGAGACACAAAACTTCACAGATAATTGTAGGGAAATCAAAACTTCTAAATAACTAACACAACCACACTGAACAGTTTGGTTTAGAGAGACCGGCCAAGGATTCTTTCAACTGTAGTGACCAAAATACCTCATCAGGGGTCAATCCTGGCACCTTCCACCTCATTGAGTACAAACCTCATGGCTATCAAACACTCCCCCTAGGCCACAGGGTTTGAATTTTGGGAAGCATAATGCCTGTAACATACAATAGCTAGGTAAGCTGAGGACTCAGTTTCCCTGTCTAGTGCATAACAGGCACCCATTATATATCTTGCGATGTTTATGTGCTCAATTAATGTGGGTTTTGTTTCTACTCATGCAGAACTGTGCTTGCAAGTTATTTTATCCTTTATGCTGGATGCAGTTTTCAATATCCTTTTTTATTATTTTACTTTTTAGTCACCTGCCCAGTTAAATTATTCATTCTCCATGCTCACTAATATTTATAGATTAATTAAATAATGGTGAAATTAAGAACAAACAGAGTTAATTGGGCAGCACAGATGGTGTAATGGTTAGCATTACTGCCTCACAGCACTGAGGTCAAGGGTTCGATTTCCACTCCAGTTCTAAATGTGCGGAGTTTGTATATTCTCCCTGTGCTTGCGTGGGTTTCCTCCGGGTACTCCGGTTTCCTCCCACACTCCAAAAATATGCTGGTAGGTTAATTGGCAATGTGATAGGGAATATAGATTGTAAGCTCCACTGGGGCAGGGACTGATGTGAATGGCCAAATATTCTCTGTAAAGCGCTGCAGAATGTGTGCTACATAAATTTCTGGTAATAATAAGAATAAGTGATGGAACAAGCATATTTGCAAAAGTCCAGGCAGTACAATCTTGAAAATTTGTTTTTGATTTGACATTCCATAAGTAGCCATTCTGTTTTTTGTATTTGTAAAATAGTAAATGTGGTCAGCATAAGATTGAGAATACTAGTAACAAATTGTGCCAATGATATGTGGCAAATTTCACAGCCAAATATCAAATTAAGTTTTTTTTTTTTTTGAACAATGTTTACATTTTTTCTTATTCATACAGATTCAATTAAACCTACAGCTATATTATATTACCTGAAGCACACTGGACACACACACAAAAATGCTGTATTTTTAGTTTTTTGAACACATGAGTTTTATAGCAAAACAAAAATATTCTGCTGTATTATTTGAAAAATTAGAGGAATAGAATATAGAAACACAAATGTGAAATAACTCTTCAAAACATCTGTAAAATATGATAATACATTGTGTAGACCAAACAAATAGGAAAAATAAATTAAGCATGCGGATCAGCTAAGTTCAACATTTAATACTTTAGAAAGTAACAGTATTAACCAGGCAGAGTTAAAGAAAGCCTTAATCTTTTCTTAACAAGAAAAAGAATGTTGTAATTTTCTGCTATTGTGAGAGTCTCTAATCCATAGCAGTGGCAAAAAAATGTAAAACTGTGTGGTGCTTTCAATTGCAAAACAGGTTTTTCTGAATAAAAAGAAAATCCATTTTCCTCTTTAATAGCTAAGGTTGGAGTATCTATATATAAAAGCAAATGCTTCTTAATTTACAAAGAAATTGTATGTGTTAATTTGCTTCCACTTTTCAGATATTTTTAGTTTGTTACTCTAAAAAGAGTTTAGTTATTTTAAATATAATTAAACTTGAATGGAGGAACCATGCATGGCTGCCCACGATTATGTCTAGATAAAACAGAATTTCCTGCAGCTCAGTGTTGGAAGTCCTATCCCAAACACACTTAATATAAAGATGAGTTTGTTGATGACCAAATTAGCCACACTAATCTGGGGTGATCATTACTAGACATACATGGAGTTATGTTCCATTAGTGTTCAGTGGAGAGCACAATGGTGATTTAAATGGTAGAATGCCACCAACTGTGATGAATAGATTAAAATACTATTACAAATTATTCGACCACAGCTTGCATTATAGTAACAAGTGTTAACTGGTCATAGGGCAGTTGTTTCTCAAAATAATGTTAGAAATACTGTACAAATGGAGAACCTAATTTCCCGTATGTGGTAAGAGGTATCACGCTATCCTGCCACTGATTGTTTCTTTAATTCTCAAAATACTGTTAACATTTCTTTTATTCTGAAGATAAACAGCAAATCTTGTAAAGTAGAAGGTAATAACTTTAGGTTAATTCTTCTGACAACTATCAATTGCCACTGGATATTTTGTGTACTTTATGTTTAATCAGCATAGGTTGAGGGGGTATAAACCGGATCTGAGGGAGTGTATAAGAGTATTGCGCATTGTGTTTAAGTTAAGTTGTCATGTTTCGTTTTTGACATGTTGCTTGGTTAACCACATGGGATTTTTACAGGTAGTTTGTATATGGCCATGTACTCTGTCATGAAGCATGAGTTCTGAACTGTTGAAGGGTACATGATGTCACAAATGACTATAAAGATTTAAATAGAGAAAGGTGGCATTCATTATAATAGATCCACCTTTTGATGAATGATTCCTGAGTTCTATTGTTCTACCAGGTAATCCTCAGACATAATGAGACTCACGTAAGGATAATTGGTAAATAAGGGGTAGATTCTTCAGGCCCTTTCTGTGATATACAATACCATGGCACATATTAATAATTTACTTGAATAAGAGTTTATATTAACATTGTGGTTATTGAGATGTGAAAAAATATACTGTGTAACATCTTCTTGGGTGTGGAGTTTTTGTCGCCAGCAAGTTGGAAGGTATTATAGGATTCTACAGTGGTAAAAAATCCATGCATTGGAGTTTTAAGCTTCTGTTGGAACCTTTGAATCTGCCTCTGTTTGGGGCATACCAGAGAGAGAGATTTGATTTGTTAGAATACTGGGGAGTGGAGGGCTGTCTCCGCTCAGGTAATCTGTGTAAGAAAGAACTGAACTAGAGGACTGGTGATTAAGCTGGCTATATTTTAAGTATCATTTAGTGTGATATATTTCATTGAATTGCTACCTTTAAAACATAATAATGATACAGTAGTAACTTGCCTGTTTTCTTACCTGTGCAGTCCATTTACTGTAACAAAACACTGGGTTTGCTGGTGAGCTGTACTGAACTCTAATGTTCATGTACTACTCTGATGGTTTGAGATCTGCGCAAGTTCTGAAGCCACATATTGAATGTGTGGAGCTCATCCTGCGATGTTGCTGCAGTCTGGTTAACAAGCTGCAAGCATCTGGGGTAGAGCCAGGGACTGTTTACCAAAATGGAGACATGTTGCCTCTATTTTTGGGAGTGCCGAGGACAGGGACTGTCTTCCAAAGCAGATTTACTAGCATTGGTAGCAGAGATAAGGTGGCCCACTCAGATGGCTGATGCTGGGACTATTGGTCATGATGTAGATCTGATGCTGCATCTAAGGATGCATCCCTAGGTGTATTTTTACACTAGATGACACCTGTGGCATTAACATAATTTTGTACAGCTGCTGTGTACAAAGATGCAGCAGCTGAGCAATTAGTGTCTGTCTCTCAATCAGGCCCCAAATCTCTCCCTTTTAATTAGAGAGAGGCAAAATGTTGCTCAGTCGTGTGTGTGTGTTGGTCTGTGTGTATGTATGTGTGTGTGTGTGTATGTGTGTATGTATGTATGTATATATATATATATATATATATATATATATATATTACAGAAAAATTCTAGTTCAGAGGGTACTCACCATCTCATTAGGTAAACTTTTTATTTGTTACATACCACCAGTGTCAAAATATTCAGGCTATGTCCGACATTTCAATCCCATGTGGGACCTTTGTCAACGTAAATAGAACGCCATAGAATGCTCAAGCCATCAGAAAAAAGGTGCTACACACACAACAGATTATCACAGTTTAAACAGCATGAGCACTACTTACCAGGTGAGAGCCATGTAATTAATGCCTTGTACACACATCATGCTGGAACACAAACACGTAGTTGGTACCTGCCCCATGTGACCTTTACAACATGTGACTGTCCTCCTTGCTGTTTTGTTGCCTGATAGAGAGGCCTGGTTGTATTCCTCCTAGGTGGGTTTGTCCAATGGGGCTTGTGTTCCAGCATGATGCGTGCACTAGGCATTAATTACATGGCTCTCCCCTGGTAAGTAGAGCTCATGCTATTTGAACTCTTATATTCTGTTGTGTGTAGCACCATTTCTGATGGCTTGAGCATTCTGTGGTGTTCTATTTACCTTGACAAAGGTCCCACATGGTAACGAAACATTGGACATAGCCTGAATATTATTTTGACACTGGTGGTATGTAACAAATAAAAATAACTGTTTACCTTCTGAGAACCATGGTGAGTGCCCTCTGAATTATTGGAATTTTTTTTATAAGGTGAACCTCATTTTTTGTGAAGGTTACATTGAGGTTGCACCCCAAATGGCAAGTATACACTCCCATCATCCAGAACTGGGTGCATGGTTCAATAAATATAGGGAAACTTCTCTGTGTCCACAGAAAAATACCAGCACTACAAATATGCTAAATAATTCATTCAGTATTAAAGTTCTGAGCAGCATGAAAAGGAACAGTTATATGTAGAAAAAGTGCTGGTTTACATAATAAAACTTCAGTGTATACTCAACAGGATCCATTGGAATATTCATGAAGTAAAGTTAAACAGCGAGGTTCCATCATGATAAAGGCAGCTGCAGTGTTGGTATGTATCGTCACCGCCGTGGAACAATCATGCTGTAATCCTAAGGAGTCAGAGTGTCATAGCCCTATGGGGCTATGCATATTTGGTGTGCTGTTTTTTCTGTGGACATGTAAGTATTAAAATATATATATCTGGACGAATTTAAAAAACAAGTACAACTGCTTATCTGCAATGTTTCAGTGCTTTTATTTAGCACTTTTTTCAAGCCAAGTAACAAGATGAAATTACACCTACCCTCTTTATAAAGACACAGACCCACATGAACGCTAGACGCCACTGCCCGCTTCCGATGCTCAACAGCAGTCACAGGGGGAGTGATGTCAGGCTACCCGTAACCATTGTAACCAACATAGATACAATTACACATTTAATAATTAGGTGATACACATTGTAACATCATAATAATAACATTCTGATATAGTGCGCTAAGAAGAACATCTTTAATAATTAGGCTACAATATACAGTAAGTAAACCACATCGCTACATGTAAACACATAATAAGGCATCGACTAAATCTTTATGGCCTATTATTAGATCTGATAAAGATTTTAAATCTTTACAAGATACTGAATTAATGACTTTTTATCGCAGAGGAAAGAACCTCAAAAATTACTTGGTACGTAGTTAGATCTCCCAGTTAGGAAAAATCCGCAAGACATCATTTTTGGGTACCCCCAAATTAGGTTGTGTTAAGTGCACCAACATGTAGATTCTTACAACCAGGTCCGGTATTTTATCATGCATATACTGGAGAGAAATATGATCATGCACAAGCAAATTTATTGTCTATGCAATTACGTGCCTGTGTTCCAAGGTTTACATTGGTATAACCGAATGTACCCTCAGAAAACGTATGGCCCAGCACCGCCCTGTGATCCGGGCAGCCATTGCCACTGGTTTGAGTGAGCAACCAGTGGCAAGGCATTTTGCTGTGGCGAGTGTGATAGAAGCACTGGAAAAGTTTGGTATGGCTACTATGTGTGTCCTATATTCCTGTCCTATGTGTTTAAAACCCCCAGGAGAAGTCTGTTTGGAAAACAGACTAGAATTGTCGGCTTTGGTGAAAAGCCAGAATGGGTCCAGGGGTGTGCGTGTAGGGAGAGGGAAGGCTCCATCCACAGGCCACTCTGGGTGTTGGGCCTTTGAGCCTGGTAGCAGACTCATTAGGGCTTGCACCTGGAAATGGCTGTGATAAGCTAGGTTTAGTTGTGGCTGAGTGTCTCCCACCTGGGAGAGCAGGCCCGCAGGCTAGCTTGCTCTGAGACACTGTTTGATACAACATGTAAGTACTGTGGACGTGAACATATTTAGTCTCCTGATAGTGAGGGAATCTACTGTCTAGTTAGAGCCCAGATGGGCTAGAATTTTGTTTTTGTTTTATTTATGTGCCCTGTACAATAAAAACTGTCTCCAACCAGCTTGTAGAAGAATCCCAGAATTGTGTCCTGTTTCTCTGGCTGCTGTGTGTGAAGGAGGGAGCCCAGCTACCCAGTAGACAGACCCCTATCCCAACGGTGTCATATGTGGTAGAAAATGCGGGCAAGCACACTTAAGTTGCAGCAAGGAAAAACGTGTCCGTTAAAATTTAACGGGACATGCACGAAATTGTGGAATCCATGAAGGTGGCATCAGCAGATGCTTAGAGAAGCCAATTTCAGCTTCCAACCTGCACCTAAAGATAACATGGAGGACATCGTTTTGGCCTTGCTCCAAGCTATGGCAGCTCAGCCGGAGATGACCAGAGCTCAGCAGGAATATACCAATGTGCAACTGTTGACCTTGGAGACAGCCCAGAGGCAACAACAAGTCACTATCGAGGAAACACACCAGGCATTAAGATGTAGTGCAACACTTTTTAGCCCGGTCTGGAGATGCATCCACTGACCCTCCAATCCACACTCGCTCTATATGCGCCAGTCATTTTTTACAGAAGATGACTCCAAGTGGTGATGTGGAGGCATATCTCATGGCATTTGAGAGAACCGCAGAAAAGGAGAGTTGGCCCAAGGAACAGTGGGCAAGTCTTGTGGCACCCTTCCTGTCTGGAGAACCACAAAAGGCCTACTATGATTTCATGATGCAAGGGACTATGAAAAGTTAAAATGGCAGATCCTAACCCACTTGGAGGTCACCTCAGATGCATGATCTTGTCCATCTAACCACAAAATGGCTACAGCCTGAGATGCTGAGAGGACCACAGATCGTCGAAAGAGTTGTAATGGACTGATAAATGCGATTGCTACCTGCATATATGCGCAAGTGGGTGAGCCATGCAGACCCCCTGTCCACAGACCACCCTAAGTCCACAGACCAGTTAGTTGAACTGGTGGAGGGGTATGTGGCAGCTGAGGAGCTGTTGAGTCTGCCCCATCGAGCCCCAATGGCGCATCGGCGAAATGCCATTGACACGGGTAAGACTGTTCCAGGGGAGAAGGGTGCTGGGCGATGGAATGTACTTAAGACTGAGGGTGTACAACCTGGAGATAGGCCAGCCAGGCCAGGAAGTTTTCTGCCCCATAAAAGACGATGTTAATATGATTGTGTTTCCGATGTGGTGGTTTCAGCCATATTGCAGCTAATTGTTCACTTAACTCTGAATCTATGCAATGTGATACTGCTCATGTCACCCGCTGGGGGTCTTTCTTGCACAGCCAGCCTGTACTGCTGACCCGCAGGCTGAGACAGATAAGCACATGTGTGTACTCACTGTAGAAGGCAATCAAGTAGAGGCTCTGTTAGATTCTGGACGCCTGGTTACACTTATGATAGATGAACTGGTGAACCCTTTGAAACATAAGGGGAAAACTGTTGGTGTGACCTGCATACATGGGGGTACTCTGTATTATATTACTGCAGAAGTGAACATCGAGACAGCCTCTGTGGGTTTGGTACATGGCTTAATGTATGATGCAATAATGGGGAGAGACTTTGCTCCAAACTGGAAGTTGTGGGAAAGCCAATTTTGCACAGAGGTAAATCACCCTGACCCATTTGAGAAGGTTACTGGCGTAGTAGCAGAGGAAGTTTCTTCAGAGTCAGAAATGTTCCCTTTTTCTAGTATGATTGGTGCAGTAGAGAATACGGAGCATGATGGTGGCTCGCCAAGTAATGTGCCTCCCACTGAGGTGGAAAGGGTTGTTGAGCCAGTTGACCATCTGCCTGATTTAGAGGTCAGAAGAGAGGTCTTTGCCGTGGAGCAGTTAAATGACCCTACTCTGGTAAAAGCCAGGGAAAATGTCAAAGTGATCGATGGTAAACCCATCGACCCTGATAGTCCTTTGTCATATCCTCACATGGAAGTATGTCAGAATTTTTTGTATCAGGTGACTAAGAAAGGGGAAGATGTTGTGGAACAATTAATAGTACCCAAAGCATGCAGAAAAACAGTGTTAGATCTGGCTCATGGTCATATAACAGCAGGCCACCTGGGGGTAGAGAAAACCACTGATCGAATTTTGCAGAGGTTTTTCTGGCCCGAGGTCCATAAAGAGGTATCTGACTTTTGTGCATCCTGCCCTGATTGTCAGTATCATGCTCCAAGACCACATTTTAAAAGTCCCCTACCCATTATTGAGGTGCTGTTTGAAAGAATAGCTATGGATTTGGTTGGACCCTTAATGAAGTCTGCCCGGGGCCATCAATATATTCTGGTGATAATGGATTACGCTACCTGGTACCCGAAAGCGATACCATTGCGCAATACGTCAACCGCCCATTGGTGGAGAGTTAGTTCATGTCTTTAGTAGGTTGGGAATACCTAAAGAAATACTAACTGACCAGGGTACCCCATTTATGTCGAAAGTCATGAAAGAGTTATGCCGCCTGTTCAAAATTGAACAGTTAAGAACTTCAGTCTATCACCCCCAAACCAATGCGTTGGTGGAGAGGTTTAACAAGACGTTAAAACATATGTTAAGAAAAGTAGTCAACAAGGATGGTAGAGATTGGGTTTACTTGATGCCTTATTTCTTGTTAGCCATAAGAGAGGTTCCTCAATCCTCCACCAGGTTTTCACCTTTCAATTTGTTATATGGGAGACACCCAATAGGGTTACTGGACATTGCCAAAGAGACATGGAAGAGGCAGTCCAGTCCATATAAAACAGTTATTGAGCATGTTTCTCAAATGCAAGAATGAATTGCTGCTGTGGTGCCGATAGTGAGAGAACACTTGGAACAGGCCCAACAGGCACAGCAGAGGGTATTTAACCACATTGCTCGGTTATGCACCTTTGCACCTGGGGACAGAGTGTTGGTGTTGGTTCCCACAGTGGAAAATACATTTTTGGCTAAATGGCAAGGACCCTTTGAAATCTTAGAAAAAGTGGGGCAGGTCAATTATAAAGTTTACCAGCTGGGGAAAAGAAAGCCAGAACAGATATACCATGTAAATCTTATAAAACCCTGGAAGGATAGAACAACACTGTCAGCCATCCGAGCTCCTCCAGTAAACCCAGGGCCCTTGGTTCCCGAAGTGACAGTGGCAAAAACCCTGTCAGTAATTCAACAGCAGGAAGTTAAGGAATTTCTGATCAGAAATAGGTGCTGTTTTCAGACATACCAGGAAAAACCATGGTCATTATACATGACATGGCTGTGGTTGGTGGAGCGGCGTCCCGTGTCCTGCCAGGTGCACAACTTACCCAGTGTAGCGCTCACCTCCTGGTGAGCAATAGAATTGTTTTCTGTTCTTAGGGTCCTAGCAAAGTGTTGCAGCATTACCTGCACGGACAGTGGTGCTTTTTCTGCTCCTGTAAAAACAAAGTTCAGAGACTCCTGAAGGGAGTAATCAATCAATCCAACCAACAGACCTCTGGGTTTGAATGTCGGAAGGAACGCTATGGACTGGTGAGTATATCAACACCCAGTCTCCTCGCTCCGGCGAGTTGAGCGACCGGATCCCGGAGCATGAAAACCAAGGACGCGCAATCTCGCGAGAGCGCGGGACTTTGGAAGAACGTGACAGACCGGTGAGTACAGCAACCTAGAGACTTAGCAGACAGAGGGATGCCTGCTATGACCCTAAGAACAGAAGACAATCCTATCGCTCATTCCCTAACCCGACGAGAGTGTGCATTTCTGCAATGACTTCTGGAAATTTAACAGTGTGTCAAAGTTTGATGCCTACCCAATGCCTAGGGTGGTTGAACTAATTGAAAGGCTAGGGACAGCCAGATATTTAACCACTCTTGACTTAACCAAATGGTATTGGCAAGTGCTGTTAACTGAGAATACCAAAAGAAAAGACAGCTTTTTCTACACTGGAGGGGTTATTTCAATACAAGATGTTGCCTTTTGGGGCACCTGCTACCTTTCAAAGAATGATGGATAGGATTCTAAGGCCCCATAAACAGTATGCTGCTACTTATCTGGATGATGTGGTCATTCATAGTACTGATTGGCAGTCTCACTTGCCCAGAGTACAAGCAGTGCTGGACTTCATCTAAAAGGCTGGTTTGACAGCCAACCCACAAAAGTGTTGTCTAGGGATGGAAGAAGCAAAGTATCTTGAATACACCATTGGAAGAGGTTTGATAAAGCCACAGCTTAATAAGATTGAGGCAATACAAAACTGGCCAGGACCCCTGTATAAGAAGCAAGTGAGAGCCTTCTTAGGGATTACTGGGTATTATAGGAGGTTTATAACCAATTTTGCCACCATTGCAGTCCTGATGACTGACCTTACCAAAGGAAAACAGAAAGTCATGGTGGAATGGAGTCCTGAAGTAGAGAAGGCTTTTCAGGAGTTGAAAATAGCATTGTGTTCCCAACCAGTTCTGATGACTCCTGATTTTGACAGGGAGTTTGTTGTGCAAACGGATGCATCAGAAGTAGGTATAGGAGCAGTCCTGTCCCAGTGCAAGGAAGGTGAGAGAAGGAAGCATTGGCCATAAAATGGACATTGGAAACTCTCAGGTACTATTTGGTGGGAAGGAAATTCAGGCTGATCACTGACCATGCCCCATTGAAATGGATGTTAGAGAACAAGGAGACCAATGGGAGAATAACCAGGTGGTTCTTGGCATTACAAAACTTTACATTTTTGGTAGAACACAGGCCAGGAAGCCAGCTGGCCAAAGCAGATGCTTTGTCAAGCATTCATTATTTGGGGGCTGCAGTTTTTCTGCCCCACAGGTCGAAACAAAGGGGGTGGATATGTGATAGAAGTACTGGAAAAGTTTGTTATAGCTATTATGTGTGTCCTAGATTCCTGTCCTGTGTGATTTAGAAAGCCCAGGAGAAGTCTATTTGGAAAACAGACTAGCATTGCCGGCTTTAGTGAAAAGCCAGATGGGTCCAGGGGTGTAGATGTGAGGAGAGGGAGGGCTCCATCCACAGGCCACTCTGGGTGTTGGGCCTTTCAGCCTGGTAGCAGGCTTATTAGGGCTTGCACCTGGAAATGGCTGTGATAAGCTAGGTTTAGTTGTGGCTGAGTGTCTCACACCTGGGAGAGCAAGCCTGCAGGCTAGCTTGCTCTGAGACACTGTTTGATACAACCTGTAAGTACTGTGGGCGTGAACTTATTTAGTCTCCTGATAGTGAGGGAATCTACTGTCTAGTTAGAGCTCAGACGAGCTAGGATTTTTTGTGTGTTTTGTTTTATTTATGTGCCCTGTACAATAAAGAATGGCTCTGACCAGCTTGAAGAGAACCCCAGAGTTATGTCCTGTTTCTCTGGCTACTGTGTGTGAAGGAGGGAGCCCATCTACCCAGGAGATGGACCTTTATCCCATCTGTTTCATACAAGACACAAATTCGCAGCACTTGGGTATAGGATCATAGATCACATCCCCCCCATCATTAGAGGTGGGAATCGATCCCGCAAATTGTTGCAGTGCGAGACCCGATGGATAATTATATTGGATACATTGTCCCCGTGAGGTTTCAATGAAACGGTGGGGTTCCAAAGTTTTATCTAATGTATATATATACAACAATACTAGGAACATGCAATGTGTATATTTATGTCTTTACTGACCCTATTTCTTTGTCGATTAATTCATATTATACTGTGTAGCATATAGTTATGAGTGTGATGTTTTCTATTACAGCACAGTGTTTGACTGTACACCTTTTTTCACAGAATTAGAGTTGTTATGTCAGGCTGATGCCTTATTATGTATTTACATGTAGCGATGTGGTTTACTTACTGTGTTTTGTAGCCTAATTACTTAAGATGTTCTTCTTTGTGCACTATATTAGAATGTTATTATTATGATGTTACAATGTGTATCATCCAATTTTTAAATGTGTAATTGTATCTATGTTGGTTACTATGATAACGGGTAGCCTGAAGTCACTCCCCCTGCAACTGCTGTTGAGCAACGGAAGCGGGCAGCGACATCTAGCGTGCATGTGCGTCTGTGTCTTTATAAGGAGGGTAAGTGTTATTTTATCTTGTTACTTGGCTTGAAAAAAGTGCTAAATAAAAGCACTGAAACATTGCAGATAAGCAGTTGTACTTGTTTTTTAAATTCATCCAGAGTGCCGCCTGATGGAATATATGTGCAGTTGACTTCTATCTATAGGTTCACTGTGGAGAGCACCCAGCAGAGGACATGATTTTTTCCTATGAGTGTTGGATTGTGGACATATATATAATTTGCTACAAACAAATATACAATTAGGACCGTGGTGTATCTCTGCACTACCCAAGTTTGGGTGTCTACTAATGTGGTGGAAGCTGCTTAGTTATGGAGTTATCCAACTTCCTCTGTGACATGCAGACAGATATGAGAACTTAAGCACTCTCCTCATGTCAAATATTTGTGATTGTTTGGTTAAAACTAATTGTGCTCTTCAGTTGACATTGTCAATTTCACCTTGCATCATACTTGATATGTTTTAAAGTAGTGAATTAATGCAGAGTGATCAATTAATGTATTGCATATAAATGTATATTTTTAAATAGTAAATGAATGCAGAATGTATTCAATAGTAGGTGCTTTTGTCCAATAAAGTTGTGTATCTAGTATGTGTATACACAGCTATATAAGTAGCAATTAAACATACACTTACAATGATTAAAATATTTTTTAACAGTAAAACCAAATGACAAGAAAATAATATTCTAATGTTCTTTATTGAAACTAGAATACAGTATGCAGATGATTTCCAATAAACAAAGTATAATCAACTAAATTAAAGAGCATGCAGGGTTAACATCTTAATATTCACACAATTTAAAAATACACAGCCTAGTAATTTCAATACATCTGTAAACAAGTTACAGAATGATCCAAAGGTTTTCAACCCAGACAAATCTACCTTTATGCTAAACAATAGTTGCTGTGTCTATGTATTACAGACACTGCTATCTATTTATAGAATGACTCACAGTGGTAAATTTACTAAAGTGAGAGTTTTTAGAAGTGAGTTTTAGAAGAGATTTTGCCCATTGTAACCAATCAGATTCTACTTAACATTTAACTAGCACCTTCTAGAAGATAATGGCTAGAATCTGATTGGTTGCTATGGGCAACATCTCTACTAAAATTCACTTCTAAAAACTCTCACTTTAGTAAATTTACCCCACAATGTCTTTGCAATGTTCTATTATGTATGTTTATTTAATCCACCCCTGAAATGTTATTCCCCATTGTGACTCTTCACAATACCCTTTACCATTACCAAGAAAAGCCAGATGGGCAATAATCTGGTACACCCGCTTCTTGACACTAGCCGTGACCAAATGTATAGACCAAATGGCATCAACACATCTTCAACATTCAACCAATCACAAGTGCAGGAAAAAGGGACTCAGACAGGTATACAGCATAAGGAGTGACTCCTGAACATCAAGTATTCATAAGGTTGTCAAGCCAGTCAAAAATGCATTGAATTGAAGGTACCATTTCATCTAATCTATCCTCCATCCCAGAAGTAACTGGACAAGAATGTGCCCAAAGTCTGAATACATGGGTATGTATCATACTCTGGGTCTCATTCAGACCTGCTCGCGAGCGCAGGATGCTCGCAAGTGGGTCGATGTTACCCCAATGCGCATGATGGAGGGAGCTCCTTCGTGCGCATGCGTGAGACCCGGACAGCGACAGCCAAGCTGTCGCTCCGGGTCTCGCACCAAAGGGGGCGTGCTGTCGATGGTGACTGACAGCACGCCACCTTTGGAGGGCGTGCTGGGGGCGTTGCTGCCAGATGGAGGCGTTCCCATGGGAACACCAACCGTCTGGGTCCGGCCCCACTGACATCACTAGTGATATCAGTGGGAGTGATTTTGGCTCTGATAGAGCCAAAATCACTCCTGGGCTTGCAGCCACGAGACCCTACCGCAGGGTCTCGTCGCAAGCCCGATGGTCTCAATGGTCTTGACCATCACGACCATCATCATGGACGCTCACATAAGCTGTGGGTGGTAACCCACAGCTATGCGAGCATCCAAAAGGCCACTCCACATTTAAATAGGATGGCCCTGATTCAGAGCGAGCGCTCTGGTCAGAGTGTCCGGCTCTGAATCAGGGCCTCTGCCATGAAGCACTCAGCAAGTACTATGCAGCACAGAGCTTCCACACCTCCAGTAACACCCATAGCCACAATGAGACAGCCCAGGCCCAGGGAAAGGGGGTGTGGCCTAACTGTGGGATGAATGGCCACGCCCCTTTAGGGAAAACTTTTTGAAGCACCACACACTGGGGAGGGGGTTGCTGGGATGCTAACAGGTAGGAGGTGGGAGCGTCGGTGGAGGCGGACCTGCACCATCCCTCCAACAAGCCTGGGCCCAGGTAATTAGTACGGACTCCCCTGCCCTCGGAACCCTTCCATTAAACCCATAGAGACTTCCACCCTTCTGCCAATCAGTGCTGCTTGAGGAGCTAAAAACACTACCACCTGAGAGGGGAAAGCATTGCAGGTTATAAGATGACATCAAATTAGATGCAAAATATTAATCTAATCTATAACACTTCATTTAATGTACTATAAAGCTTTATGCAATGTTAATGTCACGGCTTGGCGTGGGCTTGGACTCAGAGTGGAGTCGGATGCGGAATGGAGGCTAGTTTGCTGGAACTGAAAGGCAGCCGTCTTAATGGAGTATGACTCATGAGGTGACTGGTTACAAGGAGGGCAGTTCAGCTGAAGGGACGCGGACTGTACTCAGCGAATGGGGTCAGTCAGTCCGCAGCTGGTAGTGGGTACAGGTGGCAAGCTGGTACGCAGGGCTGGAGTGGTAGGTGGTTACACTAAGACACTCTGGAACTGCAGCACGTATGGAGCAAGGAATCACAGGAACTAGCTCACAGCATACGCTGTGAAAGACATTGCACTGGCAACTAGAGGACCTCTTGACAGCCCTTTAGTACCCTCAGGTAGTGCAGGATTGGTTGTTAGCATTCCCTGGACAGCTGTGACCTGATTGGCTCCAACCAGACACCTGACCAGAATCCAAGATGGGCGTGCCCAGCAGTCTCCAGCACAGAAGTGCTGTCAGTCACACCTGCTCACACCTCTCTCCAGATGGGCCCCCTCAGTATGTGGAGACCCCCTGTGCCCAGCGCCGCTCTCCAGGACCCAGCTCCACTGCCGGAGGGACTGCGCCAGAGTGCCCGGCAAGGTAAGAGCCACGACCATGGCAGCCTGACAGCCTGGATCGTGACAGTTAATAGACATGATCATCTTAACAGTACAATTAGTTAAATAAACAAAAATGATAGAACTACTGTAGGTGAGCACTTGAATTCTCCTATCCATTTACAAGTAACCAACAATTCTATTTATTTATTTATTAATAGTTTCTTATATACCGCAATGTATTCCATTGCGCTTTACAATTGGAAAGATTAATAGAACAAAACTGGGTAATAACAGACAGATCTATAACTAGGAAAGCCCTGCTCGCAAGCTTAAAATCTATAGGGAAATGTGCATTGATACACAAGGATAGGTGCTATATATTGCAATTTTGGTCCAGCCAGAATGCAGAGTTTCTTGGTGGGCTGCATGAACCATTCACACAGGAATGTTGGCTGAATGTCAGGAGGATGTGTAAGAAAGACAATGGCCCTGATTCAGAGCCGGACGCTCTGACCAGAGCGCTCGCTCTGATTCAGGGCCCACCTCCATAAATATGGAGAGTCCTCCTGGACGCTCGTATAGCTGTGGGTCACCACCCACAGCATATACGAGCGTGCAGGGTGATGGTCGCGATGGTCTTGACCATCGCAACCATTGCCACTGCGAGCAGAAGCCTGCGGTTGAGTTTCTCAACCGCAAGGCCTGGAGTGATTTTGGCTCTATCAGAGCCAAAATCACTCCCACTGACATCACTAGTGATGTCAGTGGGGCCGGCTTCTGACGGTAGGCGTTCCCTTGGGAATGCCTCCATCTGGGAGGCACGCCCCCGGCACGCCCACCAAAGGGGGCGTGCTGTCAATCAACATCGACAGCACGCCCCCTTTGATCAGACACTCCAAGCGAAGCTCCCCCCATCGTACGCATGCGCAGTGCAGACCATTGACCCACTTGCGAGCGGGCAGCAGCTCGCGAGTAGGTCTGAATCAGGCACAATGTGTAAGGTTATGTGAGGACTGTGAAAGGGGGTGTAATCAGAGACAATTATATGAAAATGTGTCATGGCTAGTGTCTCAGATTTACCTATTTCAGGCAGAATCAACAGCAGGCGATCTTAGCAAGGACCATGGAGGTGATATATAGCTCTTTCTCATAGACACTTGGGTAGCAGTGAGAAATATGTTCAGTGATAAATGGTTGCCATAGATAACTATGAAGGGGCCAGGAGGAGCCTGGATAGTCAGACTGGAGTAACTTGTAGAGAAAGTCAGGAACTGGTAGGAGCAGCTGAGTAAAGTAACTGCTGTAAGCGACGGTAGTGTTAATGGTCAGGCTAACCGGAGTGGACCAGTAGAAGAACTTTGCAGGACCAGACTGGAATGAGCTGTAGAGCTTGCAGAACTGGACTGGGGTGGGTAGAAGAACTTTGCAGGACTGGTAGGAGAACTTGCAGAACCAGACTGGGAATGGTAGGAGAACTTGCAGAACAGGACTGGAACTGGTAGTAGAACTTGCAGAACCAGACTGGGAATGGTAGGATAACTTGCAGAAGCGGACTGGGACTGCAGGAGCCTGGAACAGAAATTGCACACTGGGAGACAGTACCAGCATGACCTGATACACCACAGAAGTAAATAGTTGATCAGGCAATGAGTGTTTGCACTCATGTCTCTTTTATCCCCTTGCTGGCTCAGGATTGGTGGAGGCTCAGAACTGGGGAATGCTGACTGGGTGAGCTGGGTCAGCTGACACAGTCCAACATGGCAGCCTCCATGGATGGAGTTGCAGAATTGCTACAGCAAGGACATGGCGGGGACCCCCTCATCATGACAGCCAGCCACACAGAGTACTTTGGAGACCAGACCCACCATGCTCCCCAGCACAGATCGCAGAGGAGATGTAAAGACACAGACCGCCGGCAGTGCCGGAGCTGTGATCTGACAAAATGATGGGAAAGATGACTGCCCAAGTAAACTTTCAATTAAAGTGATGGGTCAATCTCTTTATAATTTGGTAGTGGAATATTGATTGTAGCAGTTTGTGGCTGTTTACATGATAAAATATCCACATCATGCTAATTCCTCTCTCCATTTTAGCATTTACTTGTGTTTGTTCTTGTGTCCATTCCATTGGTGATAGGCACAGGGCAAGGTTTTAGCTACCAACAAATACTTGGGTACCAGCAGGCACAGTACTAGCTCATGCTCTGCGGTAGTTACAGTATGGGTTTTGTGCACTGCACTTGTTCCTGGATCTGGGCAGTTAATATGTTCAATTTTGGTAAAGCCTTCAAAACTAGTCTACATTTCCTTTTTTAGCTGACAGGAATGTAACTCAGTGTGGACTTTACTTAATTTATATGATCCATTTTATTATTTCACATGCTGTGCTGTCCCCTGTGGGACATTATAAGGCACTTTGAATACAAAGAGTTAATCAAGCCACACAAACAAATATCTCTGTCAATTGATAATAAATAACATTTAAACTAAGTATATAATAACATTTAATTTAGCTTCAGATATAAATGGTTCCAGTGAATCCCGGAGCCTCTGTCGCCAATTGTGGAGCTGGATTCTCAAGAAAATGGTCACTGGTCACTGTCTGCAGATCAGTCTCAGGTGAGGCAGATTAGAACTTCCTTTGTCCTAAACTCTTATACCATACGGCTATTGTGCTCCAGACACAACTTACTAATATAGGTATATGGGTCTAAGCATATTTCCAATGAAACTATTGGTTAATTACTGATAAGAAAACCTAAAACAATCTAGCACATGCTTAGATACTAAGACAATGCCTTAAGGATATAGTATTTGTCTAGTTTACATATTCCTTGTACCATCTAATACCTGACACACACATAAAGGCACTGAAATAACATATCATGCATTCAAAGATGCTGTTTTTTATCTTACTGAATCTTTTCTCAGCTACTTTAACTTTCCAGTCAGCTTAAACCAGCCTGATCAGTCTCTTCAGCCTTCTCTCATCAACAAAGCATTCTTGCCTATATAAGTACCACTCACTGGATGTTTTGCACACCATTCTTTATAAATTCTAGAGACTGTTGAAAATTGCAGGAAATCAACATTTTCTGAGATACTCAAATCATTCCTTCTGGCACCAACATTTTTTCCAATGTCAAAGTTCCCTAAATCACATTTCTTGCCCATTCTAGTATTTGATCTAAACAACAACTGTGCCTCTTTACCATGTCTCCAAGCTTGAATGAATGGAGTTGCTCTCACATGATTTACTGATCAAATATTTGCATAGGTGAGTTGATGAACATTTGATTTATGTGCATTTGTGTGTGTGTGTATATATATTATAATTACAATGGCAAAACAAACTTTTGCAGCCATTTACTGTAGGTGCCTCTGTCCAAGTGGCATTTCATGCTTATTGTCATTAGGGAAACCAAGTGCTTCACAAGTACTGGACATGCATTGTGGCATAATAAACATGCACCTCATGTGACATACTGTATACATTTTAGAAGTTATAAATGTTTCAAGGTATGAATAAATAATGATTAATAACCTATAAGCAAGAGCCTCTGGATCTTTTTGTTTATATGAGCCCTTAGTTGGTGTACAGAGAATACTGTGTAAGTGTGTAAAACTTCAAATATACAATAAGTATACATTATTAAAAATGATTTTAATGTATGAACTTGGCTTTGGCAGGACGCGCAGCACAACTGCATATAATATCAGACTGTGATTGCTTTTGAGCGCAGCTGTTGGCACCCATTAATCTGCACCTGCTTTTTTAGTGAAAAGCCATAAGTTATGCAGAACATATATACACCCTGATGGGCACTGTTCCTAATTACACTACTCCTGTGACTTAATATGTAGATTGTGAAGATAAATATAATCAGTCGAGTTCATAATGGAGTACTTTGTAATTTAGTCCAATGTCTGTATTTGAAAAAGCTAAATAATTGTAACTGTATTTTACAATTCATATATTTGAGACACACTACTTGCTAAATACTATTAGCATCTGTAAAATAAAGTTTGATATTTCTTTGAAGCAGACACCATACATTTTCTCAGACTTGATTACAGTAAAATTGTCAACATTGTCACCATGGAGACATTTCATCATTATTTACATGCTGCAAGTTAATCTAGACATGCTTAGCACATTGACATGGCTGATATGTTGAACATTTTCACATTCTGTTGTCCACATGAATGTGGGCATGGTCACTGTAGACAAAATATACTGAATATTCAGCCAAAGACATAGGACCTGATTCAGAGCCGAACGCTCTGACAAGAGTGCTCGCTCTGAATCAGGGCCCTCCTTCATGAAAATGGAGCTGCCTCTTGGACGCTCGCATAGCTGTGGGTGACCACCCACAGCTATAGCGAGCGTCCATGATGATGGTCGCGATGGTCAAGACCGTCGCGACCATCGGGCTTGCGACGGAGACCCTGCTGTAGGGTCTCACTGCCGCAAGCCCTGGAGTGATTTTGGCTCTATCAGAGCCAAAATCACTCCCACTGACATCACTAGTGATGTCAGTGGGGCCGGCTTCAGATGGTTGGTGTTCCCATTGGAACGCCTCCGTCTGGCAGCCACGCCCCCGGCACACCCACCAAAGGTGGCGTGCTGTCAATCAACAGCATGCCCCCTTTGGTGCGAGGCCCGGAGCGATGGCTATCCCGTCGCTAGCCGGGTCTCGCACATGCGCACCTTCAACCCACTTGTGAGCGTCCTGCACTGGCGAGCAGGTCTGAATGACCCCCATAGATTCCATATATTCAGGACACTCTGAACTGAAATTTGTTTTGCACAATTCAAAACAAAAGTAAAACATTTTGCAGAGAATGTTCACATTTTTATATCCTAATCCACAATAGCTGGAGGAGTCACTGAAAGACAAATTACTGGAACTATTGCAATACTAGTGGAACAGTCACCAATTAAATTTTATTATAGAATGAACTGCCCAAAAGACAACTGTTTGTACACTATCACTAATACTGCAACTCTGTGTGTATATACAAAATAAAAGCATGAGGATTTTGTTCATATTTTGATAAAAAATGTAAGCTTCCAGTGCAACGTCAAGGGACTGCAATCTCTGCAAGTCCTTACACTAGTATATGAGCTTCACACACCATTAAATGCACTCAACAGATACAGATTGTAACATCCAGACAAAGCCTGGATTATGAACCACACCCATCTATGCTTATGAAACCTTGATTAAAAGCAGTCATGACCATCCTTGGCTAAATTGTGAGATGAAAAGCAAAAAGCAAAAAATAATTATGCCATCCCTCTGTTTTATCCATATTATTCATGGTACCACCTCTTTTGTAGTAACTGCTGTATGTCTGCCATCTCCTCTTGGATGTCCCACCACTATCTTAAATGCAGCCTCTAAAACTGAACTCATTCTATCCCTCCTCCAAGTCTCCCTATCTTTCCACCCTCTATCTCACTATTAACAACTATTCTATTTCCTCTGTTCTCTAAATCCAATGTATTGATGTCATCCTCATCTCTGACCTCTTTTTTAAACCACATCTAGTCCCTCTACAATAATTTCCATCTCTGCAATATTTCCTGGATCCACACTGGGAGTCATTAAATACCTTATTCATGCTTTTATCATTTCTTGCCTTAATTACTGTCATTTATTGTAATATGCTACTAATTGTCTTAATTCCCTATCTCCTGACTTGCCTAGTTTTATTCTGACACCTTTATCCTTTTATGACTCTCCATCTCTGCTGCCCCTCTCCGCCAATAACTCCAATTACTCCCTAACTATTTCATACTTAAATTCTCTTGCTCACCTTCAGAGCTCTCACCACTCCTTCCATCCATACATCTCCAGCCTCATTCCAACCTACATCCCCTCCAGCTCTTCACTCCAATGATTGCTGTCTCATCTACTCCCTGATCACCTGATCCAACGCCATAACTGCAGGATTTATCCCATGCTACACTTATCCTCTGTAATAACACTGCATGCTCCATCTGATATTTATCTACTCTTCCTACCTTTAAATGTGTCCTCAAAATGAATCTATTTAGCCAAGGATACTACACTTCATCTTAGCTCTCTGGCCCTTACAATACACAACTATGTTCTCTACTTCCCTTATTTAGGCTACCAATAGACTCTTTAATATGCAGGCCCATCTCTCCCTCTTATTCATTGTTTAATTTACATATTTAATTATGTATATCTGTAATTTGTGCTGTTTTATGTCACAATTATATAGACTCTTGTACTTTGTATGGCAAATCTGGAACCAGACTCTCTGGGGATTCAGTTGTTGCTTGGGAGGTGATAATGAGCACCCAGTTTTTCAATTCAATTGTTCTGGGCGATCCTCTTCATACCTTTCTAGACAGGGTTTAGTTTTGTAAAATGGCTAACCCCATTTAAAGTCCTGGTTAGAGCACCCTAACCACAGCTTTGTTGCACATTTGCACCCTCCTGAAGGTGCAAGCAGAAATGCTGACCCTGCTGCTATCGCTCTCAGATGAAGCAACAATTGAATTGCTCCATTGGGCACCTTAAAAAAAAAAAATAGCCGCTGATTGAACAATTAAATTGCCCCTCTGAACTCATTTTTTTAAATTTGACCCTGTAGCTCATTCAGGATTCAATAACTCCATGCTAATCTCCATGCTGATTTTACATACTCTGATTCAGAATTTGTTTGGTTGGGTGTACTGATGCTCTAACTACAGTACCTCTGATTTTGATTTATTGTTACAACATTTTTATTGCAAGTTTAAAATGTTTAAAATGTATTTTTACATTTTGAAACTTTGTAGGAGAAAGACATTAAAATGATCAGCATAGTTAATTTTCCAAAACAGATGCTCAAACATATTGTGGGGGAGAAGTTGAGAATGTGCTTAATAGTGTTTCTATTTAATTGAAGAGAGATTGACAAATTTTGGAATAAAGTGGTATAATACATTAGGATTTATTTAATGTTACTTTTCAATTACAACTCATCAAGAACCCATAAAGACTTTTTTGCTGTACTTGAAAAGTGGACTAGGGATATTTTGGCAAAATCCTTATATCTATTATTTGAAGTTGTAGTCACCGTTGTTTAAAAAAATGTTCTTTGGTTTTGTGATTCTCCTGCTCTTCCTCACATGGAAACTCTGAAGAATGTATAATTAGATACTTTGGGCCAAATGTAATAGGGTGAGTGTTTAGAAAATGTGAGAGTTTTCTCACTTTTTAAACTCGGCCAATGTAATAGAGTCTGAGAACATACAAAATCGCTTGTATTTCAGACTCAAAAACTCATGATTTAAACTCTCATCCATATGTTTTCCCAATTTGAAAATACAACTCGAACAATGTAATAGTGTGAGAATTTACTGCTAAACTCTCACATTTTCTAAACTCACAGCCTATTACATTTGGCCCATTTGTGTTTACAGATGGGAGTAACACATTTTAGAAATAATAGTGGTAGTGTCTGTGCAGGTATCTATACAAGAATCCCCAAGGCTGTTGGTATTAATATAAAAATAAAAATATATTATTAAACATACATATGGACTGCAGTCCACCCCATTAAAACATATTAATAAGCATTGAAAACTGTTACTAAGTCTCCTATCTTACAGAATACAATGTAGCTACTGCATAAGGAAAGTCCCAATTAATGTAGAGCATAAGCTGATGATAGATAACAGCCGTACATTCATTGCACAGTATCTATATGAATAGAAAGGAGTTTAAGGCCCAAACTCAACCCTGGATAATAAATAGTCACCAATAGTAGAAACTGTAGTATATATCCTGTGGGCAGTTCTCCAATAGTCAAGCTCCTTAATTTTTGTGTGTGTGGCCATGCAACACAAAACCTTTGCTTAAATATTGTATAGTTACCAATTGTAGAGACTGTGGAATGTATCCCAGTGATCGGGCTGCTGAATGTTCGCTTGTGCTCACACCAGGTCTCCTGTGTGGCCTGCAAAACATAGCAAAATCCAGCTTGTTTAATGCTCCAGTGTCTTCCTTCGGGTCCCGCCACACCAGCAAGTTGTTTGAGAAACACATTTTGCCTGAAACTTTGCTATATATAGAATCTCTTGTAATCGAGGCTCAAACTATTTTTTTGAAAATATTTGAAAATACTGAATGGTATTTAATTATGCAACTGAGAGAGGTTTTGTGGTATAGAAATATTTCAATACAATAGAAATTGGAATCACCCCTTCCCTTCAGTTTATTTTTTTATCCTTTGTGCTCTCCACTCCTTTTTCTTCCACTCTTCCCTCCTCCTCTGTTCCTTACTTTGTCAAGTCAGACCCTTATGCTCTCTCCATTACATTAGAAAATCTGGATTTAGTATTATGGCACAAGTAGCTTCAGTGTACTATTTGATGTTACATTTTTAAGCTTCTGTTTTGAATTTTGATTTACTTTTTACTGTCTTGCTTTGATCTTGACATGTTCTATGTGCTTCTTCCTATATTTGTTGTCTGTTTGTTGATTTGTTCTTGCATACAGTAAAACTGTCATGTTAATACTACTTATCCTCTAATCCTAAACTTAATTCAATTGTAGAATTATATTGCAGAAAAAAGGGGGGAAGCTGATGTACTCTAAGCACTAAGAATAATAAATATCCAAAATATATAATAAACTATCAATTAACATGGTGTTATATAGAGGTTCTTAGTACATGTTTTTACCAAAGAAGTTTGCGCACCTACCACTTCACGGTGACCTTATCAGGTGGGTCCCTAACATCCCTAATATTGACACATTGTATAAATTTATCTAGGATTTACCTGTAATAGTGCCCACATTACATGTGTGAATTGCAATACAAGGACCAATACTAATTAAAATTACCTGGGGCAGGTAGGAGGCATGCTAGCCATCAATAGTAGAATGTCAGAATGATTTATGTACTAATTTATGTACTTATTTATGTACTTTATAAGGCACTGTGGAACACTTGTGGTACCATATAAATAAAGGATATTAAGAATGATATGGTAACAGGTAGAAAGCAACCAAAAAGCAAGTGAGCTTCTTACCTGTTAATATAGATTTAGAGTAACCACCCATAGATTTATATGG
This sequence comes from Taudactylus pleione, assembly GCA_031769625.1. NCBI lineage: Eukaryota > Metazoa > Chordata > Amphibia > Anura > Myobatrachidae > Taudactylus > Taudactylus pleione. Next base: position 9,627,760 of record JAUIMM010001311.1, on the reverse strand, counting down.
TGAGCGGTAGATTTGAAGCCAGACTGTAACAGCTTTCGTAGCAGTAGGTTGGATACAGTCCAGATAGCCCAGGAAGTATCTAGCAAGTTCAGAGTTAACACAATAGCAATGTTAATACAGGTCAAGCAACCAGTATCAACAAAAAAAGGGCACAGGTAATAAGCAATAACAATCAACATCTGGAAACAGGTATTCAGCAAAGGCAGTACAGGCTAGGTACAAAGGCATCTGCAGGAAGACTAATCACCTAACACAAGCACTATTGGTAGTGCTTTCAGTCAAACTGGGCTTCTCTCCTGTTGTCCTACTAGCACTAAAATCCAGGTCCCCCACTCTTCATAACAGCTATTTGAGGCCACTGCATGAGCCTGGTCTCCCACCCAGGCCACAAATTTCCTGGTCTTCCTGGCCCTATCTTCATCTGGAGACATCTGGGCTTTACCACTAAGACAATGCTTCATCTGTTTTCTTTTTGTGGCCATCTGCTGCCTCTTGCAGAGGCTCCAACTGCATTGTGTCCAGCTGTGTCTGTAGCATGGGCTGTTTAGATTATTGTAAGTGCCCCAATGGCATCTGTCCCATCTATCAGTGAAGTTACTGACATGTCTACTTGTGACCTGTATCTTCTCCTAGCCATTATCCAGCTCATTCAGCTGCTTCTTAAGAGCCTGATGCTGAGCCTGTGAAGACCTGAAATCACTGCCTTTCACAAGCTGTATAGAGGCTGTGTACAGGGCCTTTCCAGGCTTCTATCCCACATTCACATGGGAACCTGCAAAGACTTGTCACTAAACCTGGATATATCTGATTGAGTAATTCCTGGAATTATGCACCCTAACTTTATTGATAATAGTAGTCAACCTTCTCTACACTACAAAGGTCCCTCAGGTGATGAATTGAATTACAGAACCACATAAAATACATTGAAAAATCAAGATTCACATAATACACACTTCAGCTCCTCTGTGTGTCACTCCAGCCCCCTCCCTTGCCATTCCAGCCCACATTCATGTGCTATTGCAGCCCCCCATGCCACTGCAGTGGCATCTTGTGTCACTATAGACACACCCCTGGAGTTAACTCAACAGCCCCACTCTGCCACCATAAGCATGAAAGCAGGCATCATCCCCCCAGCCCTCAGGCTGCCTCCCCACTGGTTCTCAGACAGTAGTGCCCATTGTGCTGTGCCCCCTGTAGTTGTGCCCCTTATGCAATGCCCCCTATAGTTATGCCTATTATTATTATTTTTATTATTATTATTATTACCAGTTATTTATATAGTGCACACATATTCCACAGTGCTTTACAGAGAATATTTGGCCATTCACATCAGTCCCTGCCCCAAAGGAGCTTACACTCTATATTACCTATCACATGCACACACTAGGGTTAATTTGTGTTGGGAGCCAATTAAACTACCAGATATTTTTGGAGTGTGGGAGGAAACCGGATTACCTGGAAGAAACCCACGCAAGCACAGGGAGACTATACAAACTCCGCACAGGTAGAGGCATGGTGGGAATGAAACCCATGACCTCAGTGCTGTGAGGCAGTAATGCTAATAATTACTCTGCCTGTGCTGCCCCATTATGCAATGCCCCCAGTAGCTGTTCCCCTTCTGCAATGCTCTATGTAGTCATGCCCCCTAAAGTAGTGCCGCCAGTACTAGCTCCCCCTCCCCGCCAACACCCCTGTGAAGAATCTTACCTGTCTTCATGCTGGCACAGCACCACGCTATCAGGGCTTCCGAGACCTACCATCGCTGCTGCTGCTGCTGTCACTTCCGCTGCCTGCTGGACTGAACTGGATCTAGCAGTCACGCAGGCTCCTTACATTGTGCACTGCATCACTGGAAACACTGGCCTCTGAAGTGATCAGATGCTTCTTTGCATTTCACAGGCCAGTGTTCACAGGTGCAGAGAGGGTCTGCCGAGATGTGAACAGCATAGGATAAAAAAAGAACTACCGGTTGACCACCCCTGCTCTATAGTATTAATTCATATAACAAGAGATCTGTATGTTATTTATGGAAGTATATCATATTTTTTATTTATATAATGGGGCACCATAAATTGTTTACCTACTATGGGAAATCTTATTTAACAAGTGGGCCAACACTTATAGGGTTGGTACTCTTTAAGTTTTTCTGTCTCCATGTCATTTATTAATTTTTACCATTAACAGTGACCTAAACTGTTTATGTGGATTCCAACTGCTACACTTTGCCAACTGTTTTATTTTTCAGCTTTCAAACATAAAAGGATAATAAAACTTGAGGCTGAAAACCAGTGGTTATGGGTTTCAAACACCTAATATAGAAACACCATAGTGAATATCTCTTAAAGCATCCATTACTGATTATAGCAATATAGAGTTTAGATTCTTACTTGATCATTAGAGAAATATAGCATAAAACATGACTATGTTCTGTGTGGAAATAAAAGGTTGAGTTTTGTCTTGAAATGTCATTGTTTGTCTCAATGTTAAACTTAATTGACATTACATTCATTTGTAAGCAACCCTATTTCTAAAAGCCAATTAACTGTGTACTTTTTTTTCTATAGAATAGTGCATTTTCTGATTAAAGGTAAAATGACATTCACAAGAATAAAAGCATTAACTGCTGGAAAGAAGACAAAATATAATCCAGGCATAATATACATTTGTGTTTATATATGTTTATATATAAACTGTGCAATGGCCTGCACTCCTTTACTGTGAACAAACAGCCATGTCCGTTGCCCTCCTCTCGTGTGCACCACCCTCGATGGGCACACCAATGTAATATAACAGGATGAGGCAGCACTCAGATGACTTTCACTAAACTTCTTTAGACCCAGTCATGATATCACTTTTAAGGCAGGAGAGGAGCAGTGCACAACCATATGAAAGATGCTGTTGCCTGGCTAATAGAACCAGAACCCGCCCACTCAGAGCTAGGGAGAGAAGATACCAGGCTGTCCACTAAGCTGGAGAGCTAGCAGCCTAGAAACTATGCTGGACACTGTTGTCCACACACAGTGCCATTTGGCTACACACTACAGGTGACTGTATATTTTTATACATATTCTACATCCCAGCACTTAACTTGAAATGGTGAGTAATGCATCATAGTCAAGTCTTCAAATGCTTTAAACCAGTGATGGGGAACCTCCTTCCTGGGGGACCATATAAGGCCCTTGGAATAATTTGGTCCGGCCCTCTGAGCTTTTTTCTCCTAGCCTCATCTGGCTAGCAGGGTGCCTAGAATGAGACATTGCAGCCAGAATATATGCAGCAGTGCTGCCTGGGACATCATTAGGGTGCTTCAGATGGTCACACCACTGCCCTTACAGCTCCCCAGAGCATCCTCAGGATGCTCTGGGCATTGCTGTAATCACCGGCGATTGTGGGCCTGCCACCATCTGATGTCACGCGGAGGGGGCGTGGCCTGCAATGTCTCTCACATAATGTTCTATATATCAAAATGGCCCTTAGCAGAAAAAAGGTTCCCCACCCCTGTTTTAAACCCTTAGCCAAAGACCTATTTTGACTTGGCTGAATACATGCATTGTCCCATGAAATGGACACACAATTCATCAGTACGAATTGTGTGATACCACTATTCTTAAGCTTTAATACATTATAAGCCTAACACTGTATGAAGCTAGTGGGAATTCAATCCTAAATAATTTGTTAGAATGTGAAGTCAACTAAAGCTTAATTTTATACACTTTTCTTTGACTGTGCTAAAACCTTGAGTTTGAAGGACAAGTGAGACTCCTCTCGGCATATAGTATAAAAATGCTGACCAATCCACTACACATTGCAGGATATTCAAAGTAAAAAAATATATATAGTTACTCTACCTGTACTTTATTGTTACTGCATTTACTGTTGAATGGGGTAATGATAAAGTAATTTTGCCAGTGCCTAATGGTGTGCTCAAAATCTTTCTCTTAACAGTCACTGCACACTCAAACTCAGAAGAGCCACAGATGGGAAAGGGCACAAGAGGTTCCCTATAGCCTCTGTCTTCGCAAAGTACAGGGATGCTGAAGGTTGTCTTTTTAATTTTGACATAAATAAATTCATGAGCAACATAATTTACCTAATTTAAAAACATATAGTCCCCTCTTTAAAATTATTTGCTTTGTTGTATATTGACACCAGACAAATAACATTCTACACTCCAAAAAAACAGATATTGGGGTTTAGAATGCATAATATCCCTAATTCTGGGTAAAAAAACAAAACAGAGAAGCCCTCTTTATGCTGCTGGTTCTGTTTTATTTCTGAATTGTATGTCTTGTTGGAATACTATATTATTCCTACACATTTTATTCATTGGAATTATGATGGTGCAATCTAGCACAAAAAAGCAGTCTCTTATTTGATAAAAAATATACTGTAGATGTTTGCTATTTTAAAAAGGTAGACTGATATGAAAAAGAAGAACCATACATTATATCTTAGTGGATGCTGAAAAAAAAAATAACAACACATGTTTGCATATCAATTTAAATATGCCCAATTACTGTTACTATAGGTTATGGTAAATGTATGATATTTTTTTCTTGGGGGGGGGGGGAATATTCTGAAAAAATATGTTTATAATTTGTCTGGGTAATATATAAGTAAGTGACTGAAAAGGATTTTGGCGTGTAAACTTCTCCAACTCCACAGTCTGCTTCCCGACTGTAAGTAGTGGGGTTAGGGGGAGGGTTAGGTTTAGGCACTAGGGGGGAGGTCAGGTTTAGGGTGCATGGAGGGTTAGGGGTAATGTTAGCATGCTTATTGACAGCTGTCTATGTACTAACCCTGTTGGGATGCCGGCATCAGGATTTTGATCTCCGTGATCCTGAGCACCGGCATCCTGTATCCTACCCAATGTACTGTGGGCTAATTGATTGTTTGGGGCTATTCAATTATCCCCACTTAATGGTGATTTCTTTTCAGGTCTCATGACTATGCTGTTAACAGGTGAAGAGACCCAGTTAGTGCATAGGTCCATGAACTTATAATAAATTGTGTTTTAACAACATTCAATGCTCCTTTTTAACAAGATTTAACCTTCTATAACTTTAAGGGGCTAATTGAAGTCCCCCCCCCAAGAGAGAGTTGATAAATATGACTAACTACCCAAGGTTGCTTACTCTGTCAATAAATATATATATGTATATATATATATATATATATATATATATATACATACAATAGTATAGTCCACCTGGTGAAGAAGTAACTAACATAATTTTAAACGTGTCATTGCATTGTTGTATTATTACTGTCACCTTCTTAATGAAAACGTTTGTGATTTATATTCCATTTTTAAAACCATCAGTAAAAATATATTCCAGTATAGTTTGTACAAAGTGTATTCAGGAGGATATCAATTTACCATGTATTAAAGCTTTTTACAAAAAAATCTTTAGATCAAATGATAAAAATAACTTTATATTGGTATGTTTTAAGTAGCATCTGCTAAATGCTAAGAATTTTTAAATCACATTACTCAATTAATGTGAAATTTAAAAAGAGGACTTTATATAGATCACAGTAACTTATTATAAATTGATGTATTGGTCATGCCAGCATTGCTAATTTTATTAATCAAAGACCAATACGAAAATGTGTTTTGTTAAATACAGAGCCAAAATAATTAACATTTTTTTTAAGACTAATAAAGTAATTTCTTGGTTGGCTAGACTATTGTGTAAACCAGTGTGTCCCAAACTTCACCATTATAGTGCAGGTTTTAAGGATATCCATGCTTGAGTCCAAATTGACTGAGGTACTAATTAAGTCACCTGTGCTTAAGAATGCATATCCTTAAAACAGTGGAGGGGACCCTTTTTTCTGCTGAGGGCCATTTTGATATATATAACATTATTTGCGGACCCGGTGCAGGCCATGCCCCCTCCATGTGATGTCACACAGAGGCAAGGTCACAATCGCGAGTGATTACAGCTATGCCTGGAGCATCCGGAGTATGCTCCAGGGAGCTGTAAGGGCAGTGGTGTGACTGTCTGAAGTGTCCCAAGGATGCTCCAGGTGGCACTACTGCATAGATTCTGGCTGAAGGGGGCCATTCTAGGTACCCTGCTAGCCAGATGAGGCTAGCAGAAAAAAGCTCTGAGGGCCAGACCAAATGATTCCGCAGGCCTTATATGGTCCCCGGGCCTGAGGTTCCCCATCCCTGTCTTAAAACGTGGACTATAATAGCTGAGTTTGGGAACGTCCTGGTGTAATTTATAATACTGTTACACCACTAAAAAAGACAATATTATTCTATTTTATATACAAATGTTCTATCAACTCAGCATGCACCACTGAGGGGTGCCGGGGCCTTAGGTTTCCTGGAGAGGATGGACCCCTTTATTGGAGGGTCTACATTTCCCCATGAATCCCTGGCCTGACTGGTGCAGGAAGCTAAATGCTTCAGTTGGGGGTACCAAAATAAGTGTGTCCCCTGTCTGTGGCATTACATCTTGGCTAGAAAAAGCCCAGTGCCGGTTGTGTAAAATATGGGGGATCCTTAAGTATTTTTCCCCTTATTTTCACAACCAGGATTGACTCAAAAGTGTCTGGTGCTAGTTGTCTTTTGGGGGAACCCCGGACATTTTTTTTAACACTTTATTTACTTTTACACACACAGAAGCACTGCACAGATCAAACTTATCTGAGCAGGCTTATGCAAACACTGCAAGGTGGTCAAAATGACTTAAAATGACTGGAAAGTAATGTAATTGAGGTTAATAATACTGTAGGAATAAAAACAGGCCCAAACTATGTGATTTTTTTTTTCATAAATGTATTTATTGAAGTTATTAGACAGATTGTAATACACATATAAATGTACCATAAAGATAAGTCATAATAATATAATACGTATGTATCATTTCTACATTATAGAAAAAATAACTTCACCACAGTTTTCTCTTTTTACCATTCAATACTGAGAGAAAAAAGATACAAAAGAATGTTGCTATTATAATTGCAACCGTAATTAAATGATAAGGTAAAATAAAATAAAATAAAAAGCGGGTATTGGGGTAAAAAAAAAAAAAAAACATCAAAGAAGGGATATAATGGGAAGGGGAGGTGGTATGAGCTGTGCACTTCTGGCTCCGACTCCACCACAATCTGTCTTCCCTTTTCACTTTTTAAGTATCATATATTGGAGGATCTAGTGAAAGCATTCTAGTTTCATACCATTGTGTTGATTTGAAACATTGTTGTATTTGTCTCTTAATGTCAGGGTTTAATGTATCAATAAAACTTTCCCAAATTAAGAAGAATTGTTCTGTTTTTTTTTTACTTTGTCTTGGGAGGAGTCAACCCAGTCCATTTTGAAAATAAAATATAATTTTTCTTTAAACATATTTAATGAAGGAGGGGTAGGACCAATCCATTGTTGCAGGATGCATTTTTTAGCTACAGCCGAAATGATTAATTACAATTTTCTACACCCTTTAGAGATTCTAGTAATTCCAGAAATGTATCCCAATACTGCCCATTCTGGTGTCGATGGCAAATAGTTAATTAAATCTGTGATTACATATTGCTTCACTTCTATCCAGAATTTTTTAATAACTCTGCAATCCCACAAACAAAGATATAAAGATGCTTCTAATTGGGCAAATTTTGGGCATGCAGAAGAGGTTGTGATACCAATGAGATGACAACGTGTAGGAGAAAGGTATCCTCTATAAAATAGTCTATAAAACATTTCTCTGTAAGTTGTAGCTGTCAATGTGCGTATGGAGAATTGTAAAGTCCGTAAAATATTAGCTTCCATAAGACTTGGAAAGCAGGTCTGCCACCTAGTGATACCCGTGGAGAATGTTCCCGTAAAGTAAGGACCTCTTAATAGGCTATAAAAAAAATATTGTTTTAAACGGATCACCATTAGACAAAAAGGCAGCATCTAATTTATTATCCCAATCCAAGGGAGACAAAAAGATAGAATTTTACTAGTGTAGTGGTGTGCTTGTAAAAAGGCCAAATTGTTAGATTGAAGGAAATCGTATTGTGCATGTGCTTGTTCAAATGTTAAGGGACGCTTAAGCGAAAGATTAGTGAATTTCCTAACTGTGCAAAGTCCTAATGAATCCCATCTTCTGAAGGGTTGTGTAACTGACACATTCTGAAAATTATTGTTTCCCAGCAGAGGGAGATGTAAGGAGTAAGAAACATGGAGTTTACATTTATTACGTATTGAATGCCATGTTGACCAAGTTGACATCAGGAGTGGATTATCGAGTAAGGATAATGGGATATCATGTTTGGGCAAATGTAAAAAATATACCAGATCCAAGCCGGATAGAAACTGTCTCTCTAGATCATAGTGAGCAAAATGGTTTCTATGTAAAACCCAGTCTTGTATGTATCTACAAATTGCAGCTTGGTTGTAAAGAGAAATATGAGGAAAATTAATTCCACCCTCTTCCCTAGTGCATTGGAGAATTTTCAAACTGAGCTTTGGTTTTTTATTATGCCATATGAATTTCCGAAATTCGGCATCTATCTTTTACTGTCATTTAGAGTAAGAAGTAAAGGGAGGACTTGCAGAGGGTACAGTAATTTCGGAAAAATTATCTTTTTAATTAAATCGGCTCTTCCTAAGTATGAAAGTTGAAAATGTTGTAAGCTTTCCATTTCCGTAAATATTTTATTCATTATTGAAGTAATATTCAGAGAGTACAAATTATGAATATTTTTGGGTAGTTGTATACCCAAATAAGGTATATAAGATGATGCCCATCTCAAGCCACCCAAATTATCCCTAGGTTTAAAGGGTTTATTACCCAAAGCTAATGCCGTAGATTTAGTGAAATTAATTGTAAATCCAGAAATATTGCCGAATTATTCCAATTTATTAAATAAGGGGGTCAGACTGATTTCTGGGTTTGATATAAAAAACCATAAGTTTTAATTCATAGTCTCCAATAAAAGCACCCCGTAGCAGGGACCAATCTTGAAGAGCACGAATCAATGGGTCAAGGGCTAAATTAAATAAGAGAGGCGAGAGTGGACAGCCTTGTCTTGTACCTCTAAACATATATTAATTTATTTAAAAAAATATAGAAACAAAACACAACAATAAATTAGATAACAAAACAAAAACATGGGTGTCGGCACACATTTCTAGTCTTTAGACATAAAAACAAATTGTCTGAACCCATCAAAATTAATGGTGATATATAAAAAGCAGGCAATGCTGTAATAAATTGAGAGAAAATCCCTTATACAGATGTGTCCTCCTCAGGCGCACATCCACTAGGTGATTGAATGATAATGACATCATTATCATTCAATCACTAATTAATCATGCACAAATCATGCACAAAAATGTTGGAAACAACCAGCGATGCGAGCTCCCGCTGGTCATTTCCAACATCAATCATCGCCTGAACATGCCGGTCAATCTGCCGATAACGACAGATTGACCACGTTCAGGGACGAGGGAGGGTGCCTGCACTGAATGACATATTGTTCAATGTAGGCACTACAGTGAATCAGGTATGACTATACAATTACAAAGTCATAATCATACTGTCTTTCCGAGTCGGGTAGTGGATGCACATCTTTACATATTTTCTCTGAGCAAGGCATTCAGGTGTCGTAGTGACAGCATGTAAATACACATGTTGGTGTGATAAGACATAAGTGAATCTACACTATGCAATACACAGCTTAACTGCTGGGTGGAAAATGCTCCATTGTTGAACTTACAGTACTGAATACAATACTGTGGCAGTTGATGGAGATCCATGACAGGTGGGCAAATCAAATACTCTACTACAGTGTAAACAGTTGCAACAGGGTTTTTTTATTTTGCATGTTCACACTTTTTAACAATATTACACGAGCTGTTCCCATCTACTACTGTACAGTATACTCTAGAGAGATGACTTTGCCACTAATCGCTACAGACATTGTTGCTGGCAGCTTGCTCTACATGATGCTAATTTGAACACATACTGTATTCATAGAACTGTGGTGGTTTGAAGAGACCAACTAAGAATAGTTTGCTAAATGTGGACACGCTTTTTTCATCATGTCCACTGTAGTGTGTTAGAATACCCAATTGTATGACTTTGTTCATTAACCGCATATACTATCCAAAAGTTGCTCATTGCAATAAACAAATATACAGTAGCATGCAGTGCTATTGCAATAGAATACAATAATGATTACAAAATCAAAGTACAGAACACTATTGAAAATTATTCTTTGCAAATTATTCTGAGTTTGTCTTCACACCACCGCAGTTCTGTGTTTAAAGTATTTTTAACGATCTGTAGTGATTAGCAGCAAAGCCATCTCTGTGGCATTGTATAGAAAAGGATGGAGGTCAGCATGATTTCAACTCCTTTTGTTGGAAGCTAAGAGTGCATGTAGTATTTTAATACTGGGGTGTATTGCACCTGGTACTGTTTGTGGCTTTATCTGTTTATTTACATGTAAGTGTGTGTTGTGTGCACATGTGTGGTCGACTTGGGCAGAAACAGTATGATAGTGAAAAAGAATAAAAACATCGTCTTAATTGCCAAATGTTTCAAGTGCAGAGCAATGCATAAATAAAATTCAGAAATATATACTGTAAATATTATTGATTACAAAATCACAATGCTCAAGGCCTCTGACCTTAACGGGAATTGAACCACAGGTGACGACTATGTTAAGCATTCACATTAACCACTACCCACAGAGCTCAGAGCCAGAACATAAGGTGATTCACACCTAACTTGCTGTGCATTGTCTGTAGTACTTAGCAGCTTATCAAGCATAGAAACACAACACAATAAGTGCCCTTTCATTGAAATGGCAATTTCACACCATCGCTGTTCCGTGGTATGTGTACCGATTAGTGTCATGTTGAGCAGGCTTCTAGCAGTTTCTGTAGTGACTAGTGGTGCAAGTAATGTTGCAGTGGATGTGCGGCAGCAGTTGACAATTTTTTTACCAACAGCTCTTTGCATAGTTTTAGATTTCGGTCTGTTGGAAAAAAACTTAAAAGGTAGGACTTAAACCTAGGATCCAGGAGGGTCGGCAAAATATATTTTTCAGCTTTCAATAGATTGACAACTCTTGAATCCTGGTGAAGTGAATCAAGGGCTTGATCCACCAGTCCAACATACCTTGAGCAGTCGCTCTGTTTCAGTTCCTCCTTCAGTTTCTCCAGCTGTTTTTGCAAAAGTCTGATGAGGGGAATGATCTGACTCAAGCTGGCAGTGTCTGAAATATCTTCATGTGTGGCAAGTTCAAAGGGTTTGAGAACCTTGCACAACATGGAAATAATTCTCCACTGTGCTCGAGTAAGGTGCATTCCCCCTCCACAGCCTATGTCATTGGCCATTGTATAGCCCTTGACGGCCTTTTGCTGTTCCTCAATCTGCTGAAGTATATAGAGGGTAGAATTTCACTGAGTCACTACCTCTTGCTTCAGCTGATGGCAGGGCAAATTTAACAGTACCTGCTGGTCATGCAAACTTTGACAAGCATTTGATGAATGTCTAAAATGTCCATATATTTTGCGGGTCATCAAGAGCATCTCCTGCATGCCCCTGTAATTTTAAAAAAAATGTTGCACCACCAAATTAATTGTGTGAGAAAAACATGGGACGTGTTGGAATTCACCCACATGTAATGCTCTCAGAATATTGATGGCATTGTCCAAAATCACAGATCCCAAGGAGAGTCCAAGTGTGGTAAACCATTTAGCAATGATTTCCCTGAGTTTTTCTAAGAGGTTCTCAGCGGTATGCCTCTTAGTGAAACCAGTTATACAAAGAGTAGCCTGCCTCTGTATCAGCCGTCATTTGGTAGATGTTGCTGGTAATACACCTGCCCAGTGAGCTGTCACAGTCATGTAATCCTTAGTTTGCCCTGTCCCACTTGTCCACATATCAGTGGTCAAGTGGACAGTGGGTACAACCCCATTTCTGAGGACATTAATAAGGTTTTTTTTTTAATGTCCTTGTACAGACTCGGAATTGCTGTTCTAGTAAAGTGGACTCTAGAAGGGATCTGGTAGCAAGGACACAGGACCTCAATTAACTGTTGAAAACCCACTGCAGTAATGGTGGGTACTGGACACATATCTAATACCAGTATAGATGTTATGGCGTCAGTAATCAGCTGTGCAACTGGGTGATTGCTGTCATACTTGTTTGCCCTTGCAAATGATTGTTTGACAGTTAATTGTTTTTTTGAGGATATAATACAAGTAGTCTTCCTCCTGGTCCCCTTCTGGGATGAAGATCCACTCACAGCAACAGCAGCAGCAACAGGCATAGTCATCAAGGATCCTTCTGAGGAATCACAGATAGGAGAGGAGTCAATCATGCTTTGAATAACAACATTGGATGCAGCAGGACAACTCCAGATGATGAATGAGGATCTTGATGATGCAGGTGTTGGTGATGGAGATCAAAGGCACTTGGATGCCACAGAGAGGGAGCAGGAAGGTGACACTGGACTTGTTAGATTTTGAGTTTAGGAACTTGGCGACATACACTTTGATATTTGCTGAATGCCCTTCCCCACATTTACAGAGGGCACACAAATGTTGGAACTTGGAGGTTCCTCCAGTACACAAGTATTTAGGTCTGGGTCACACATGGCAACCATGGACACACTTCCACTCTCCTCAGGGATTTGTGATTTTGATTTCACAGGGCACACAGTTTTTTTTTCCAGAGCTGTCTTACTCTTCTTAACAACTTAAATTTTTTTAATGGTACAACCACCACTACTACTACAAGCAGAAGAGCTATCAGAACCAGCAGTCAACATAAATAAGGCCTTATCCTTTCCACTTCGTGTAGTGCATGGCATATTGACAATTTTTTGTTTATCTAAAGGCAACTTGCCTTTCAATTTTTTTTCTATAATACAAGGACAAGGAAGTTGACGGCTTTGCATTATCATAATGACTGCTGGTGACTGCTACAACATGTGGCTCTTGGCTTTGTTCTCCTGTCATGTGACAGCCCTCCATATTTTCTGCGGTCTTGAAGCAGTGTCACAAGCACCAATAGTGTAGCCAAGGTGCATGTACAAAATTCACATACGTGCAGCCGTGCACACACAGACAAATATTAGACAAAAAAATACACTATTTGTTTTTTTATTTTGTGTCCAGAACTTGGGCCCAGAGCACAGATTGATGATGACTGGAATCAGTCAGCACTAGTTTGCATTGCTGTATCTTGTGCGGTTAAGCCTAACACGCACACAGAAAAAAAAGTGTGTATATATATATATATATATATATATATATAAAATATTTTTTTTCAGGTCTAGAACTTGGGCCCAGATGGACACAGCAGACAGTACAGTACCAGCCCAATTGGAGACAGCTCAGTACCAGCCCAGATGGACACTGCAGACAGCACGGCACCAGCCAAGGTGGACACAGCAGACATCACAGCAGTGACATAACCAAATGGAGCACCAGCCCAGGACACAGCAGACAGCACAGCACCGGAACAGTACCTCCCAGCCCTACACTACCCACCCTCCCTGTTCAGTTTCCACAGCCGGAGAGAAATGGCGGCCGCCGTGTGGTCCCTTATATATAGAGACAAAAGCTCGTGAACCACGAGATTTCGTTTCTATGGTTTTGCCATGGTCTGAGATCTGGGGCCAGCGGGGGAACCGAACGCATGTTCAGTTCTCATCCCGGATCTCAAAATTCAAGTGGGTTCGGATCTCTGAAATTCGAACCCACTCATCTCTAGTAAACATCATTCTGTATATACAGAAATTAGAAAAATGGTTATTTACAGACTAAAATATAATCTAGCACTGAAGTAATTATTGATCTAATCTTTAAATAGTAAATATTTAGTGAGACCATAAACACATAAGGCATCAATAATACAGTAATGAATTTACATTGGTTTCATACAAAGAGGTACAGTTGTACCAAGAAAATATCCTATACACAGTATGTGAGTATACAACAAAAATGCTCAAGAATTTGTAGTTCAAATCACAAATAAATGAGAAACTTGATGCACATGGATCATCAAAATTTCCACAAGATATTTAACAGAAATACAATTCTGTCTACTCCCTATTAATATATTACAGTGATATATCATGAAAGTTGCATAATAATATTTTTTTAAGTCTCATAAAGTATAATATCATAGTATCCATGGTCACAATCAAAGACTAAATGCAAAGGTCTGTAGATTGTGAGAAAGTTCCCTATGGACAGTAAGACAATATAACTGTGTATGAGTGTAATTGGGTAATACAACACTGAGATGTCTCTGTTTCTTCTACTGTGTGCTTTCATGCATAGATAGGAAGGAAAATGAGAGAACTCCAAAATACAGTGTTAATAGAAAGTTAGAAAGAATGGTGGTATCTGCTATCTGTCTAGAAAATTAGGTAGGCCCTGATATCATAAGACATTGCAGGGATATTAATGCTCACCAGATCAGAAATGGTACACTGGAATAATTATACCCCTTTTACACCAAACAAATAACCCGGGTTATTGCCAGGTCGATCCGGGTTGATGCTCTGTGTGAACGGCTCCCAACAAAAAAAACCCGGGTCGATTTACCGGGCAATCTTACTCGGGTTGAGAGCAGGGTTGAAAACGGGTTGTTCCCGGGTTATGAGGCAGTGTAAACTCGTGCTACCCTGCTTATTTGACCCGGCTAGCTCCGAAAGATGCTGATTGGAGCTTCTGGGGCATTGGCAGATGATGTAATTTGTCAGTGCCCTGCAGAGAGAGACGCACATGAAGCCATCGCTTGCCTGCCTAACCTCCTGCACCACAGCAGCCTAATCAGCAGCCACAAAAGCAGGCAGACACACAGCCTGCCACAGCCAGAACTGCAGCCTGCACCACCAGGGCCAGATTAACAATGGGGCGGATGGAGCTCCAGCTCCAGGTCTCCACAAAAAAATAGGCCCATCATCAGCATGATGATGACCAGCTGCGTAGCTGGTCACAGAGGGCCTGATTCAGAGCCGGATGCTATTAGCGGATGCTCATTCTAAAAGAGGTGCCGGATATTTAAATTGAGCGCTCGCTCTTTGCGGTGTGTTGACACCTCTATGTCTGAGCGAGCGTCCGAAAAATGCACTCACTATTTTGTAAAGACGCCCCTTTGCCATTCGCATCACACGTCATCTCCGATATTTATTAATCAGGAACATCGAAAGGCATCTGAACTGCTTGCAGTGCTTGTGGTAGGATTTTCTTTCCCTTAATATTGCGAGCAGTTCAGGCTAAAGGACAACCAAGTGACGTGGTCGATGACGCTCCTTTACTAATTATGCACTCCCATTAAGCCCTTTTGACCGTTAGGCACGCCTGCGTTCGGATCTTCACTCCCCCGTTTTCAAGCACCTTCCCCTGTTACCAGCCACAAACGGTACATTCTGTCAATCAAACTAGCAGCCCCTTGCTGTTTTACGAACGCACGATTTCCGACCGCAATGACTGTTTTGTGCATGCGCATTATGACTAGGGGTGTGCACCGGCCACTTTTCGTGTTTTGTGTTTTGGTTTTGGATCTGGATCTTTCTTCGTGTTTTGGATCTGGATTGGTTTTGCCAAAACCACCCTTCCGTGTTTTGGGTTCTGGGTTTTGTGTTTTGGATCTGTATTTTTTTTAAAAAAAGCATAAAAACAGCTAAAATCACAGAATTTGTAGGTTTTTCTGCTCCTATGCTATTATTAACCTCAATAACCTTAATTTCCACTCATTTCCAGTCTATTCTGAACACCTCACACCTCACAATAGTGTTTTTATGTCCAAAACGTTGCACCGAGGTAGCTGGATGACTATGCTAAGCGACACGAGTGGGCGGCACAAACACGTGACCCATCTAGGCGTGAAACTGCAGTGGCAGACAGGATGGCAGTTTGAAAAACTAGGCCCCAAACTGTACATAATGCAAAGAAAAAAAAGAGGTGCAAGATGGAATTGTCCTTGGGCCCTCCCACCCACCCTTATGTTGTATAAACAGGACATGCACACTTTAACAAACCAATCATTTCAGCGCCAGGGTCTGCCACACAACTGTGGCTGAAATGATTGGTTCGTTTGGGCCCCCACAAAACAAGCTGGCAATTAATGTGTCCCTGCACAAACTGGCTCTATGGAGGCAAGATGTCATCCTCATCCTCCTCATCCACCGATTCCTCACCCTCTTCAGTGTGTACATCCTCATCCTCACAAAGTATTAACTCGTCCCCACTTGAATCCACCACCACAGGTCCCTCTGTACCTTCTGGAGGCTGGTCTCCCTGGAAGAGCTGATAATTCATTTTGATGAACATCATCTTCTCCACATTCTGTGGAAGCAACCTCCTACGCCTTTCGCTGACAAGGTTCCCGGCTGCACTAAACACTCTTTCGGAGTACACACTGGAGGGGGGGCAACTCAGGTAAAATAGAGCCAGTTTGTACAGGGGCTTCCAAATTGCCTCTTTTTCCTGCCAGTACAGGTATGGACTGTCTGCCATGCCTACTTGGATGCTGTCACCGATGTAATCCTCCACCATTCTGTCAATGGTGACAGTATCATATGCAGTGACAGTAGACATGTCAGAAATTGTTGCCAGGTCCTTCAGTCCGGACCAGATGTCCAAACTTGGTCCTGCCTGCCCTGCATCACCGCCAGCGGGTTGCTTAGGATACCTAAGTTTTTTCCTGGCAGCCCCAGTTGCAGGAGAAAATGAAGAAGGAGCCGTTGACGTGTCACGTTCCGCTTCAGCTGACAGTGTGTTCACCAGCAGGTCTTTGCACCTCTGCATTCTTGTGTCGGCCGGAAAGAGAGACACCACATAGGCTTTAAACCTAGGATCGAGCACGGTGGCCAAAACGTAGTGGTCTGATTTCAACAGATTGACCACCCTGGAATCCTGGCAAAGCGAATGAAGGGCTTCATCCACAAGTCCCACATGCCGAGCGGAATCGCTCCGTCTTAGCTCCTCCTTCACTTTCTCCAGCTGCTTCTGCAAAAGCCTGTTGAGGGGAATGACCTGACTCAAGCTGGCAGTGTCTGAACTGACTTCACGTGTGGCAAGTTCGAAGGGCTGGAGAACCTTGCACAACACGGAAATCATTCTCCACTGCGCTTGAGTCAGGTGCATACCCCCTCCTTTGCCTATGTCATAGGTGGATGTATAGGCTTGTATGGCCTTTTGCTGCTCCTCCATCCTCTGAAGCATATAGAGGGTTGAGTTCCACCGCGTCACAACCTCTTGCTTCAGGTGATGGCGGGGCAGGTTCAAGAGTGTTTGCTGGCGCTCCAGTCTTCGGCACGCAGTCGCTGAATGGCGAAAGTGGCCAGAAATTTTTCGGGCCACCCAAAGCGTCTCCTGCACGCCCCTGTCGCTTTTCAGAAAATTCTGCACCACCAAGTTTATTGTGTGAGCAAAACATGGGACGTGCTGGAATTTGCCCAGATGTAATGCCCGCACAATATTGGTGGCGTTGTCAGATATCACAAATCCCCAGGAGAGTCTAAGTGGGGTAAGCCACTGGGCGATGATTTCCCTCAGTTTCTCTAAGAGGTTGTCGGCGGTGTGCCTCTTACTGAAACCGGTGATACACAGCGTAGCCTGCCTTGTAACGAGCTGGCATTTCTGAGATGCTGCTACTGGTGACGCTGCTGCTGTTGCTGCGTAAGGTGATACATCTACCCAGTGGGCTGTCACAGTCATATAGTCCTTAGTCTGCCCTGTTCCACTTGTCCACATGTCCGTGGTTAAGTGGACATTGTGTACAATGGCATTTTTCAGGACACTGAGGACACTTTTTCTGACGTTTCTGTACAGTCTCGGTATCACCTGCCTAGTGAAGTGGAATCTAGACGGGATTTGGAACCGGGGACACACTACCTCCATCAATTGTCTAAATCCCACTGCACTAATGGCGGATACCGGACGCACGTCTAACACCAACATAGCAGTCAAGGCCTCAGTTATACGTTTTGCTTCAGGATGACTGCTGTCGTACTTCATCCTCCTCACTAAGGACTGTTGGAGGGTCAATTGTTTAGTAAAAGTAGTGGTGTTCCTACTTCCTCTCTGGGATGATGAACGACTCCCAGCAGCAGCAACAGCAGCAGCGGCAGCAGTAGGCGTAGCAATGCAGGATCCTCCAGAGGAATCCCGGATAGGAGAGTCAGTCATGCCAGTGACATGGCCTGCAGGACTACTTCCGATCCTGACTAAGGAGGAAATTGACGAGGAGGGAGTTGACGGTGTGGTTTGCAGGCGCTTGGATACAACAGGACAACGGGATTTAGGTGTCCCTGGACTGCTTACGGTCTTAGCCAAAGTTTCTGAACTTGACAGTAACTTTTTATGAACGCGCTGCAGGTGCCATATAAGGGAGGATGTTCCTAGGTGGTTGACGTCCCTACCCCTACTTATTTCACCTTTACATATGGTACATATGGCAAGACAGTTGTTGTCCGGATTTGGATAGAAATATTGCCAGACCAAAGAGGTGGAATGTTTGGTCTTCTGCCCAGGCATGACCGTGATGGGCTTTTTCATCCCACGGACAACAACTGTCTCCCCCGGAGCCTGATTTAAACAAACCACATCACCATCAGAATCCTCCTCGCCAACTTCCTCCTCAGCGCCAGCTACACCAGTATCCTCATCCTGTTGTACTTCAACAGTGACATCTTCAATTTGCATATCAGCAAGTGGACTGTGGGTGCTCCTTTCAGCACTTGCAGGGGGCGTGCAAATGGTGGAAAGAGCCACCTCTTCCCGTCCAGTGCTGGGAAGGTCAGGCATCGCAACCACCACCACACTTGGACTCTCCTTGGGGATTTGTGATATCTTCTTAGAAAGCACAGTTCTTCGCTGTGCTTTTGCCAGCTTAACTCTTTTGATTTTTTTAGTGGGAGGAGGGCTTCCATCGTCATGTGAAGCTGAACCACTAGTCATGAACATACTAGGGATCGACCTTAGCCGTTCCTTGCCACTCCGTGTCGTAAATGGCATATTGGCAAGTTTACGTTTCTCTTCAGCTGATTTAAATGTCTTTTTCAAGGTCATTTTCCTGAACTTTGCCATTTGGGATTGTATGTGCCCTCTACTATGACATTGGGCATCGGCCTTGGCAGACGACGTTGATGGCATGTTATCGTCTATGTCATGACTAGTGGCAGCAGCTTCAGCACTAGGAGCAAGTGGTTCTTGATCTTTCTCTATTTTATTTTTATCGGAGAAAGTTTGGTCCTCCATTTATGTTATATCGATTTGATATATACGTGCGGCTAAACACAGAAAATAATTTTTTTTTTGGTTTGGACTGGAGTGTACTTTGTGGGTTACAGCACCCTTTAACAGTCAAGCCAGCCGGCCCTTTACTTATGACACAGGCGCACGCTTGGCACTACTTTGTTGATGCACGTGCGGCTACTGCGCACACAATTCACAAACACAGAAAATAATTTTTTTTTGGTTTGGACTGGAGTGTACTTTCGGGGGTTACAGCACCCTTAACGGTCAAGCCAGCCGGCCCTTTACTTATGACACAGGCGCACGCTTGGCACTACTTTGTTGATGCACGTGCGGCTACTGCACACACAATTCACAAACACAGAAAATAATTTTTTTTTGGTTTGGACTGGAGTGTACTTTCGGGGGTTACAGCACCCTTTAACGGTCAAGCCAGCCGGCCCTTTACTTATGACACAGGCGCACGCTTGGCACTACTTTGTTGATGCACGTGCGGCTACTGCACACACAATTCACAAACACAGAAAATAATTTTTTTTTGGTTTGGACTGGAGTGTACTTTCGGGGGTTACAGCACCCTTAACGGTCAAGCCAGCCGGCCCTTTACTTATGACACAGGCGCACGCTTGGCACTACTTTGTTGATGCACGTGCGGCTACTGCGCACACAATTCACAAACACAGAAAATATTTTTTTTTTTGGTTTGGACTGGAGTGTACTTTGGGGGTTACAGCACCCTTTAACGGTCAAGCCAGCCGGCCCTTTACTTATGACACAGGCGCACGCTTGGCACTACTTTGTTGATGCACATGCGGCTACTGCGCACACAATTCACAAACACAGAAAATGTTTTTTTTTTTGGTTTGGACTGGAGTGTACTTTTGGGGGTTACAGCACCCTTAACGGTCAAGCCAGCCGGCCCTTTACTTATGACACAGGCGCACGCTTGGCACTACTTTGTTGATGCACGTGCGGCTACTGCGTACACAATTCACAAACACAGAAAATAATTTTTTTTTTGGTTTGGACTGGAGTGTACTTTCGGGGGTTACAGCACCCTGAACGGTCAAGCCAGCCGGCCCTTTACTTATGACACAGGCGCACGCTTGGCACTACTTTGTTGATGCACGTGCGGCTACTGCGCACACAATTCACAAACACAGAAAATAATTTTTTTGGGGGTTTGGACTGGAGTGTACTTTCGGGGGTTACAGCACCCTTAACGGTCAAGCCAGCCGGCCCTTTACTTATGACACAGGCGCACGCTTGGCACTACTTTGTTGATGCACGTGCGGCTACTGCGCACACAATTCACAAACACAGAAAATAATTTTTTTTTTGGTTTGGACTGGAGTGTACTTTCGGGGGTTACAGCACCCTTAACGGTCAAGCCAGCCGGCCCTTTACTTATGACACAGGCGCACGCTTGGCACTACTTTGTTGATGCACGTGCGGCTACTGCGCACACAATTCACAAACACAGAAAATATATTATTTTTTTAGCACTTGGGGGGAGCACCCCTGATGGACAGAGCACCCCCTGGACAACACTGCAGCACTCCTTTAGGACTGGGACACTGCACAGGACTTTGGAGTGGACACAGCCCCTATGGAGAACTGACTGCACAACACAGTCCAGCCAGCCCCTATGGACTTTGAAGTAGTGGACACAGCCCCTATTAACAACAGCAGCACAGCACAACACAGCCAGCCCCTATGGACTTTGAAGTAGTGGACAACAGCAGCACTACACTACACTACACTACACAGCCCTAACTCCCACCCTCCCTCTTCACTGTCCACAGCCGAGTGAGAAAATGGCGCCGACGTGGGTACCTTATATAGGATCCAAAACCCGCGAGACTCGGAAGGCGGGATGATGACGTTTTGCCTCGATTTCAGATCCGAGTCAGGCGGGAAAAGTCGAGCCTGATTCGGATCGGACTCAGATCGGGGGGGCTCGGGGGGGTTCGGATTTCAGAAATCCGAACCCGCTCACCCCTAATTATGACCCATACGCATGTGCAGTTGTGCGAACATCGCTCAGAGCAAACGAGCGGCTGCTTACGAGTGGCTCTGAATCAGGCCCAGAGTCAGCAATAAATTATAAGTATTAAAATAGTTTTTCTCGTTCTCACACAAAATGATGCATTTTTTCAATTTTTATGTACAAGTTATTTAGGGAGACAATGGAGCTGATAGTGTATGGGGTGTACACCCACGTGGCTCTGGACACACCTACACAGCACTGGTTACAGCTGCTCCCTTTCTCAGTATAGGCCCTTGAACATTTTCAGCCCCAGGCCCATGTGGCCCTTAATCCGGCCCTGTGCACCACAGCCTGACCAGCAGCCACAAATGCAGACTGATACACAGCTGCCACAGCCAGAACAGCAACCTGTAGCAATTCTGTAAGCAGTCCCCACCCCTCTCTTTTGTTGCCTTTTGTGACCATCTCTTTCAGACCTTAAAACAGACCATTTTTAATGACTTCTATAGAGAAAAGCAGGGATTACCCGGGTTCAGTGTAAATGGGGCAAACCCGGGAATAACCTGGGTCAAGTTGCAGTGTAAACGGGGTCTGAAGCTGAGTTCGACCCGGGATTGACCAGTGTTCAAATTCCAGGGTCGGACTCGGGATTTTGGTGTAAAAGGGGTATTAGAGAGTTGTACCTCTATGAAATGTAGGGCTACTGCTTCAATGCCTCCTTTGCCAATTACGGAATTCCTGTAGTGAGGAAACCCGGAAGAGAGGACACTCATTTTGCCATGTTGGCATGATCCCCTGTCAGTCCTATTTTGAATATATGCCAGTGGGCCTGATTATTTTATTTAATATAGTTAGTCTCTACATTATATCTTGTCTTGGATATATTTGCAGATTGAATTTATGAATGATTAGTTTAGTTTTTTTTTTTACAAATTCACTAAAGGTGTTGAGGCAGTAGAAGGCAGCAAATAACTTAAAAATCATGATGGAGCTGCCTAATTTATTTTTAAAAGTGGCATTAATCATAAAATAATCATATTTTAGTTTCATTATTAGAATGGACATAAGACATACAATGATGCTGCTGCTGCTGTTGTTCCTACACATTTATACACCATAAACCAACACTCTATACATTTGTTTCATAACATTGCACTTTCTAAGATTTAATGTAGCTTAACACTTTAATATCTCTTATGTATACCTCTAGTATTCCCATTAGACATATATCCTTGATAATTGCCTTTTGAATGTCTTCATACAATTAAATTGCCATGCCATACAATATATTCATGTTTATGGAGCAGACTTGGAAGTGAAAAGAATCCTTGTTAATATAATGGCAAATATCGGTTTCTGAAAATATTATATTAGATAAACATTTATTTTTAGATTTCACATTAGGATGATTAGTCATTTTATTCTGCACAGACGGCTGTATGTAATAATCATTTTCACAGAGACTTAATCTCCATAATCCGTTTACTAGTCAGATTTGTTTTTATCTTTAGTAAATTCTACCCAATTTTTTTTTTTTATATTTTTGTATCATTTCTGAAACCAATGTGAATCTGAATATTTAAAATACAAATACTAAATGAGAAAGTCCTGTAATTATTAGATGGGGAGAGACACACACATGTAAGGAGAAACAAAAAGAACCAACAACAATTTGGAAGTATTGGAGGTGGGGTTTGTAAATAAAACATAATTAAACCTAAAGAGATGAAAGCAATTTTGAGGAAAAACATATTAGAGAGACTACAAAATAATAAATAAGACATTTTTTCCACTATCAAACTGAGAAACATTAAATGAGAGACATATAATAAAAGAAAGGGTGAAAAAAAATCAGATAGCATGAACAAGCGACATATTGTAAAGGAAATGCATAGAGAGACTAAAATAGAGAAAGAAAAACAGAGATATACTAAAACTAACAGTACTTTCATTATAAAAAACAGAAAGGTAATGTTATTAAATGACATTGCAAATGCTGAGGAAAATTAACAGTCTTTCTCTTGGAGGAATTCCACTCCATAAATTTAATTTAAAAGTTGGTGCAGTAGTTAATGTACTAAAAATTATTGGCCCTAGCCAAGTCTTGTGTAATGTCACTAGATAGGGTGTCAAAGTTGATTGGCTGTGAAGTACTTACAGGATCTTTAAAAGTGTATATGGTTTGTCTATTGAATTCTACTTTACAATAATCCAAAAAAAAATTTGTTATCAGACATTCCTTTGCAATAATCATAATAAAAAGCCTAGGTCAAACATTAGACTCTGTTGGCATATAATTACCATCCTTAGTATTAAGTGGGAAACAGTCGGGAAGCCTATGGACGGAATGCCGACCGCCGGCTACACGACTATACAATCCCAGCAAGGGTTAAATGACAGGCATTGATATCCCGACGCCTGTAATTTTCCTTACAATGGGAGACAGACGCCCAGCTTACCGATCAAAGGTAAGCTGGGTGACGGCCATGGACAGCCATGGGGGGAGAGTGTTAGGTTTAGGGTTACCGGGGGGGACTTAGGGTAAGGCACCCCCCCAGGAGGTTAGGTTTAGGCTAGGGGAAGGGAGGTGTAGGATTAGGCACCCCCCAGGGGACTTAGGTTTAGGCGGCCAGGAAGGGGGTGTTAGGTTTAGGTTGAGGGTGGATTAGGGTTAGGCACTTGGGGGGTGGTTAGGGTTAGGCACCCCTAAGAGAGGGTTAGGGGGTAAAATTAGATTAGGAAATACTTACCTAGGACGATCAGGATTTTCATCCTTGTTGGGCTGCCGCTGTCGGGATTTGAACCTGAGGCCGGCGGTAAATCATAATGAATGCTATTAAGTCATGGACAACTTTGTTGCCTTTTCCCAAACATACATTTTACCAACTGATAAATAGGGTATAGCAAAGCAAGAAGAATGCATAGTTTCTAAAAATGTGATATAAAAAGAAGTCTTTACTCAGTAAGTCAACATCTCCAAACAATGGTGACTATAAGTAAAGAATCCAAAATGCTAGTCATTGGATATTCCTTAACAACTTTTCACTGTTTCCATAAATGTAGTCTATATTCTGATTAGATTTAATTGACCTGGGAATAAAATTAACAAACTGCATTGATAGTGCTTTTGTAGCATAAGCCACTCTCTACATGTTAGTACAAGATGAGAAGTTCTTATACCCAGTGATGTCAATCAGCAGAAGGGGGAAGTAAGAGAGCTGTGTTTTGTTTCCTATTACTATTGGGGCACTAATACAGGGAGCATTACTATTGTAGGCCTTACTACAGATTGCATTACTACTGCTGGAATTTCTACAGGGGACATCACTATTGGGGGCACTATCAGAGGGGGCATTACTATTGGGGGCACTGCATAAAGGGCCTCACTACTGGGGGCACTGCATAAGGTGCACCACTACTGATTGTACTGTATAAGAGGAACTGCATAAGAGGCACCACTGCTGTGGGCATTGTATAAGAGGCACTACTACTCTGGGAATTGTGTATAAGGGGCACTACTATGGGCATTGTGTAAATGGGGCACTGCTGTGTGTCAAAACATGAATAATGGACACAACTATGTGGTGTAATGTGAATTGGGCTCTATGTGCAGTGTAATGTGGATAAGATTACGCAACTGGCAATATTTCATGTGGGTGCATATGTGTTTTTTATCCTGTGGGTGTATACAGTATTGTGTGTTTTTTGTGTGTGCCTGTGTTTTTTATTTCATGTGGAGCCCATGGGTCCCATTTCACAATGAGACATAATCTCACTAAGGGGGTTAACAGTTTATCACTGTTTGTCAATGTACTGCTTATGAGTGATTCGGTGCCCATTGTCCCCACATGTTTGTTGCCCAGGGGTCCCCACAGACCTTAATGCGGCCCTGATACTGTAAGCATAATGTCATGACAATCCCATTGGAAAAATGAGTGAAAGTCTTGAAATTATGTTTAATACATAGAGTGTTGTGCACATGAGAATGTATGTTCTGGGTGTAAGGCATGAAGTTTGGAGGTTGTACGGCTATTCATGATGTACACTAATTTAATTGGAAGAACATAATCCAATATTTTATAAAAAAAATTTTGTGATAAGTATGTATTTGCTGTACTAAAATTTACAGCGCATTTCGTCTTCAGGGTCCACAGAATCTACCTTGGTGTATGTAGTAGAATGATCCATTCACCAAATGGCTTTTGCTTTTTTGCTCCCAGCATGCATCGGTCCTCCTCCCTATATACCCAGCCAAAGACATTCAGTTTTTTTATTTGGTGCACGGCAAGTATCCAGATGTATCCATTACTTATAACAGAAGGACTGTCTAGGCAGTCCCAGGCTTTATTTTATGATTTACTTAGTTTTTTGAACTACCGAGTTTAGCAGTACCAGGCGCCGGTAAAGATGCAGTTACTGTAACTCCTACCTACGCTGGAGCCAAAAACACCAGTGCCACTATATGCCCTGAGGTACTTGGTGGGCCTCAGCATAGCTAAGCTAGTACCTGTGCCAAGGTACGGACTGCAGGTCTGGCACAGAGATTACAGGTAAGTGTGCTGAAGTCCTAGCATTCAATGTAGGAGACGCATCGGTGTAGCTGCGGATGAAGGCCTCATGTGACATATCCTCACTAAGGTGCTGGGGATGGGTAGTAGATGCACTAGTAAGCATCTCTTCCTATGAGGCCAGCATACCCATACCTTCAAAATTGCTGCTTATGAGAAAGAATGCGCTTCCCTGGCCGCTCCTCCCCCAAACCAGACGAAACATCTGGGGCAGAGTTTAGCATCTGATGTGCTATATTGGACCACCTCGTGGTGAGATGCACATATATCCTTGGATATTTACCAAGATAATGGGAGTCATGAAGGCTCATCTCAGATGACAAAGAGTCGGGATACTGCCATCTTTGGATGACCTCCTGATATTAGCACATCTCAGGAGATGTTATAAAATCATCTCCAGATGACCATTGTCTGCCAACAAGAGCATGGCTGGATAATAAATTGGAAAAGTCCTCTCTATCTCCAACCCAGCAGATGGTGCACTTGGGGGTGCTGCTGGACTCTCTGGGACAGAGGATTCTTCTACCAGAAGACAAAATTGTGGCACTACATTCTCGGGTGCACAGTCTTCTCTGCAAGCAAAGAGTGTTGGCACACTTTGCAATGCAGGTGCTGGGCTCCATGGTGTCCACAATCGATATGGTGGCATATGCCCTGTTCCACTCCAGATCTCTGCAAAATTGGATTCTGGCACATTGGGGTGGACAGTATCATAAGATAAAATCCCAGATGATTTGCATCTTGCCAGAGGTTAGGCTCTCCCTCACCTGGTGGCTGGGGACAACTCATTTAAACAAGGGTCGTCCGTTATGGGTTCTGGATAGGGTAGTTCTCACCACAGATGCAAGTCTGCGAGGATGGGGAGCAGTGGCAGGTCACCACACCTTCCATGGAAGGTGGTAATGCAGGAAAGTCACCTACCAATAAATATATTGGAGCTTCGTGGGTTGCACAAAGCCCTCATACTGGTGCAGGACTTACAGGGAAGGCCTGTCCAGGTTCAGTCCGACAATGTGATATCTGTGGCCTAAATCTTTAATCAAGGAGGCACACAAAGTCTGGCAGCCATGAGGGAAGTGGCAGAAATTCTGTGGTGGGCAATCTCAGCAATATTCATCCCTGGTGTTCTCAACTGGAAAGCAGACTTCCTAAATCACCAGGACTTACACACCGGAGAATGGGCTCTTCATCCAGAGGTCTTTCAGATACTGGTGGACAAGTGGGGATTAACATACGTGGACCTCATGGCATCATGTCACAATCACAAAGTACCCAGGTACAGGTCCAGAATGATGGACCCCTCAGCCACCTTCGTGGATACTCTGGCAGTGAGATGGGATATCAGGTTGGCATACCTGTTTTCTCCAATCTCCCTCCTCTCAAGGGTCATCAGAAAGTTCAAGCAGGAAGGTGGCAGGATAATACTAATAGCTCCTGCCTAGCCCAGGAGGCATTGATTCTCTGACCTGACTTGTCTATCCATAGACAGTCCACTTCCACTGCCTCTATGACCAGATCTACTAGTGCAGGGTCCCTGACTATATCAGTATTTACCTCGGCTGGCTTTGACTGCATAGTTGTTGAGTCTGCCATCCTGAAGGCCAAGGGTTTTTTGGTGTCTGAGGGCAAGGAAGCCTTCTTCCGCCCGCATCTATCAAAGAATTTGGCATTCAATTTTTCTTTGGTGTGCTCACAGAAAATATGACCCTAAGATTTTCAAGGTTGCAAGAATACTTGCTTTTCTTCTGGCAGGATTAGACTTAGGTCTTCGCCTGACTACCTTGAGAGTTCAGATTTCTGCTTTATCAGCTTTGTTTCAATACAAAATTGCCCCTCAGCCGGGTGTTAGAACATTCTTGCAGGGGGCTCTCCAGGTACAACCTCCATTTGTCCCTCCTGTGGCTTTGTGGGATTTGACTTTGGTTCTCAGGGCATTGCAGTCGGCTTGTAGAGTTTTGGACTTGGCAGTCCTGTCATGTCACTCTCCATATTTGATTTTACATCAAGATAGAGCTGTCCTCCGTACTAAGGTGGGTTACCTACCAAAGGTGGTTTCCCGTTTCCATATGAATGAGGAGATTGTATTTCTGGCCTTTCAGTCTTCAGACCTGTCTACAAGGAAAGCTTCTTTGGATGTGGTTCAAGACCTTTGTATTTATGTGGATCGTACCAGCTCCATCAGGAAATCAGATTTGCTCTTTGTGTTAAATGGATTTCACAAAATAGGCTGTCCAGCAAATAGACTTTGGCTTGCTAGCTGCGTATGACTATTTCTCAGTTCTATACACAGGCTAATCTCCCTGTCCTAAACAAGGTGACAGCACATTCTACTCGTTCTGTGGGACCATCAAGGGTGGTTAGACATGGTACCTTGGCTGAACAGCTATGCAATGCAGCCACTTGGTCTTCCGTCAATACATTTATCAAATTCTATGCATTTGGTACTTTTGCCTCCCAGGATGCTTCTTTTGGGCAGAGGATTCTCCTCTCTGTGCAGTTATGGTATAACATACCTTAGATAACTCCTTTTCTTCGAGGTCCATAGGGTCCACAGAGCACGCTCCCTGATGCACCTGGCCTCAGTTGGGATCTGTTCTTTGGCTTTTTTCGTATCACTAATTCCCTCTTCATATGTGTAGTTTGTGTTGTGTGGGATGTACTTCCTTCTCCACTTTCCATCTCTTGATGTTATGCTTGTTAACAAATTGAATGCCTGTGGCTGGGGGCAGGGTATAGGGAGGATGACCAACGCATGCTGTGAGCAACAAAGCTAGAGTGGTTTGATTAAATGGCTTGTTCCACTACATACCCCAAGGTAGATTCTGTAGACCCTATGGATCTCCAAAGAAAAGGAGTAATCTAAGGTATGTTATACCGTAATGCTGAATATCCTCATATCAAATAATGCATTTACAATTCTGTCTGTGATGGGGAGAAGATAACTTTGGGAAGGAACTGTGCACAGTAAATCCAAAACTGATGTGTGTCCTATACATGGATAGGTCAATTCTATACACCTTAACTGGCATTTAAGATTCAATGACAGCAACCATTCTCTCTTCCTCTTCTAGTTTATGTCCTAGGATTGTAACATTTATATGTTCAGTCATGTTATGTGAAGAAAAATCCATTTTCTATCTTTGTCAAACTAAATGATTTTGGAAAGGGAAGAAAGCTGATTGCTGGAAGTTATTACTGCCACATTGAATTTGCTTTGTATTCTTTCAAAGTCAGAAATGTTTAATTGAACTGGGAGTTTCTTGTACTTAAAAGTTCAGGTGAATCTATTATTGCTAATCCAAGGCTGTGAGTGGTCTCCACTTAAAGATTACTTTGACTTTCTGTGATGTGGTGTCTGTTCCTAAAATAAAAGCTTTCAATATGTTAAAAATTTAGAAAAAAGTAACATGGGAATTTAATTTCTAGCAGAAACTCACACTAAATTAACCTATCTACATAAATCAATTTGTATTTTGCTTACATGAAATTCAGTACATCTGCTGTATGTATCCTTTTATCACTTTAGATTGTATATAGGGGGTCATTCAGACCCACTCGTGAGCGGCAGTATGCTCGCAAGTGGGTCAATGGTCCCCACTGCGCATACACACGACGAAGGGAGCTCCGTCGTGCGCATGCGCGAGACCCGGCGAGCTAAGGACTTTCCATCGCTCCGGGTCTTGCACCAAAGTGGGAATGCTGTCGATGTTGATTGACAGCATGCCCCCTTTGGTGGGCGTGTCGGGGGCGTGCCTGCCAGACAGAGGCGTTCCCATGGGAACACCTACCGTCTGAAGCCGGCCCCACTGACATCACTAGTGATTTTGGCTCTGATAGAGCCAAAATCACTCCTGGCCGGGAAACCCGACCACAGGGTTTCCTTTGCAAGTCCGATGGTCGTGATGGTCAAGACCATCGCGACCATCTTTTTGCACGCTCGTATATGCTGTGGGTGGTGACCCACAGCTATACGAGCGTCCAGGAGGACGCTCCATATTAATGGAGGAGGGCCCTGATTCAGACCGAGCGCTCTGGTCAGAGCGTCCGGCTCTGAATCAGGGCCATAGTCCCCATTCTGGTTCCAATATGTAGGGTTTTAGGTTACCATACAGTCATTTGCAAAGCATTTCTGAATAACTACTCCTTATCTTTCCACTATCTCTGTAGATTGGTGCTAATGAAATGAGTAACCCAAAAACACCTTTATTAAGTAACAGCTACATTACAGTTACTGACAGTTGTTCTGAACCAGTATCAGTAATGACATTAGCTAATAGTTCCAATATCTACTCAGTAAGTCCATCATAGGACCTGCCATGCTCCATTATTATATAACTACTAGATTTTGCCCATGATGTTACCCACAATAAAATAGTTTCTGCTATTTTTATTTGAGGTGTTCTAGTTGTATTGCTTTGCATAGAGGTTTATGTGACTAGCAGTGCTATACATAGTGGTGGCAGCAGTTCCTTCTCCCACCACTCGCACCAATGCATTTTTTTGCCTTGTGCACAGACTGCTATGTAGCCTATCCTATTCAAGTGAATGTAGACACCTCCCCCCACCCCTTACTAATGAAGGTGTAGGATTACTTTAGGTAAATGGATCAAGTGTTAGTATAACTTGAAAAGGACTACAATTGGACCATAAAAAAATTTATTACAGCTGCTCTAGGATTATATATCACAATCAGGAAATAATGCTGGATTTCCTAAACGGAAGGATGCACTCACTGTTTTTTTAAATCAACTTTTAAAGTTTATTCATCTTTAGACATCTCGGTGAAGCGAATAAAATTCTGTGTTCATGGTCAACGTTCGGTACAATCATGTACCTTTCTCAAGACCTCAATTCAACAAAGTCTTATATGATAGACACTGGAAACCGGATATAACAATATCTGTGAAACATGAAAAAAACATACAATAACCTGTCTATCAGGCTCCTATACATCAAATGTGACTGAATTATTATCAATCACTAATGGCCACAGCCATACCATTAACCACCAATGTGTGAGCAAAATATAAATGAGTGCACTCACAGCATGCAACATAACACCACATGTTATAACATGAAAAATAACTGCATACCTGTGCTCCACTGAACCCACGGCATAGACAATCGGGGATAATCTAAATATTAAATACATATATATAATTTATTATTAAGGCTCACAACTATCAATGGAGATAAGACTCCTGCTATAGCATTACTGTCCAAACCGCCGCTAATGGAGACCCAATCACAGCAGTGATAACAAAATGCACACATAAATACCTCCACATGAGCTCGCAGAGTGTGGCCAGACTAAAGAAATTCATAGGAAGACAAAAAAAACTGTAAATATAATCACCGCGAATATATCAGTGGCACAGTAGAAAACAGGGCCTATAGCCACGTGCATTATACACGCAAGCTTACCTGAAATAGCATGCCTGAAAGCAAACAAAACACGTGGCATGCCGAGGCTCCCATTAACCCCTGCCATGCTGGGAAAGCAGTGCTCAATCACGGCTAAAACCCGCCAGACCGGAAATGCATGGTCTTAATGAGATCCGCTTCCGCGTGTCACAGAGACACGCAAGCACAAGGTGGTATCCAGGCAACACACCCTGGCTATTCACAATAATATGCAAACAAAGGGTATCCAGGCAACGCGCTCACGCTATATAACAGACCACAAATCTGGAATGTGTGTCAGCAGTGTACCTAAGCCTGCACAATGAGACAAAGATATGATGTGTCAATGACGTTATAGGAACCTGATATGACTAACATCAAGGTTTCTAATAATGCAAAAATTACAACTAACATGACAATCAAGTTTAGTACATTAAGTGTACAATACACCAATTTTAACATATAATGATAAATACCATCAATACATTAAATAGTGAAACCCTGTGTGGCTAAGTATATCAGAAAACTGCCTATTTGTACATATAATAAAATAAAATACCAACCAAAATCCTAAATCTTACTGTATAAATAACTAAAAAATTTATTATGAGAAAACTGATACTGTAATATTGTAGAAAAAAGTATGATTTTCCTTCCTATAAAGACTCACAAGAACACACTCAAAGGATTGTGTTCATTTAAACCTCTTGGTATAACTGGATCAAGTTTATGGATCCAAAAGCTCTCTCGTCTTTTTAAACTTAAGAGCCTATCACAAGAAAAAAATTACCTAGCACTAAATAAGCAGGGGGATCAGACAAAAAAGCTGCAGATAAATAAGGTGATTGTCAACCTTACAACACAAATAAATAAAGAAAAACTGTGCTACTTAGGTCTGTGCTGGGACACTAGAAATGCAAATGTAGTCAAAAATCTAATTAAATACAAATTTAATAAGCTGTAAATCAGCACAGAATAACACATATATACAGAATTAAGAGTTGATCAGACTCTCATGATTAAAAAAACCACAAGCATAGCATAAAAAAACATATAGTAGTAGTGGCAAACGGAATGGTACAGTTCCAATTGAAAAATCTAAATTGCACACTGGTAGATAATTGGAAAATAGCCCTGTAAAAGTAGAATTGGATACAGTTAATTCATGAGAACAATTGTTCATGAAAAGGATAAATTGGGAAGTAGTGACAATAGTCGGACAGTCACATATGTGAATAAGTCGAAGACAGCCGACTTATTCACATATGTGACTGTCTGACTATTGTCACTACTTCCCAATTTATCCTTTTCATGAACAATTGTTCTCATGAATTAACTGTATCCAATTCTACTTTTACAGGGCTATTTTCCAATTATCTACCAGTGTGCAATTTAGATTTTTCAATTGAAACTGTATCATTCCGTTTGCCACTACTACTATATGTTTTTTTGCTATGCTAGTGTTTTTTTTAATCATGAGAGTCTGATCAACTCTTAATTCTGTATATATGTAAACCAAAGATATAGGATGTACAACTGCTCATGAATGCATTAACTCTAAAGCTCAGCTGAATAACTTCTCCCTGATGTTGACTTAGTCTGTGGTACAGGGAATGTATACTGTAGTGACTGTGGTAGTCATCAAAGAAAGTTCATGTTCAACCTAAAGAGAGGGAACAGTATAACATGTCAGGTAGAAAGTCACACAGGTGACCAGTCTCATGCATAGTATTGTTGTTTCAATTAGATATAATTAAGGACACTATTTAAAATATTTAAAATAATTAAGTTTATGATTTAACACACACCTGTATATTGTATGTTGCACTTACACAGGTATGTTGCACTTATGGATTTTGACATTGGATATTTTAATAATAGATATAGATATATATATATATTTATGTTTTTAAAAAATTGGATACAATTAATCTACAAGTAGTTTACACTTGAGAAAGATCATTACCTGTTTTTTATGTATCTTTTATGTATTTATTCATGCATGTTGTGTTTAATTTTATGCAGATGATTCAGGAGGTTTATGAGTGTTGTAACTACACTGGTGTCAGTACACTTTGGTTTTTTCACATTTAAGCTTTCACCACCGATATATAATTATGTACACAAGTTTTATTATTATGACAACTATGTATCACATTTTTTATCCATAGCAGTAGCGGCGCAGCCCGGCCTGACTGCACACGCATCCGTTACCATGGAGACACTGACACTAGGGAACTCTTGCTCCCCCGGGTCCATCTCGAATGACGTGACATCTGGTGAGATGTAATTTCCGGGAGTGGAGGCGCGGCATGTGCTGGGCATCGGGGAACCGTGGGAGGACAGGTAAGTCTTGATTAGTGATGGTATTTATTTTGCACTGTTTGTTCTTCACTGTTGTATTTCCTGATGAAGGGGTGAACGACCCCAAAACATTGACTTGAAATATACACATTTTTTTCACAAGTCTTGGAGTGCCACCTGTTTATTCTTGATGGATATGACAAGGGGATTTGTTTTCCCTGGAGAAAGGCACCCAAGCCAGTTGGTGTCAGCTGCCAGCAGAGTGCCAGTTTTTTGAAAATTTTATATATATATATATATATATATATATATATATATATATATATACACACACACACAAATATATTTTACATACACACAATGTACATACATGGTCATGTTATACTATTGTCCAGTGGATTGCAGGGCAACTATGTGGACATTGTGTGTGTGTATAACTGTATATGTATGTGTGTGTGTATATATATATATATATATATATATATATATATATTAGTGAGGTGCATAAATATTGGGACATTGACAGAATTTTCATATTTTGGGCTTTATTCACCACCACAATGGCTTTGAAATGAAACAAACAAGATGTGCCTTAACTGCAGACTTTCAGATTTAATTTGAGGGTAATTACATCCAAATCAGGTGAACGGTGTAGGAATTACAACGGTTTCTATATGTGCCTCCCACTTTTTATACATACACACACATACACACACACACACACACACACACACACACACACACATAGAAACACTAATTTACACACACACACACACACACACACACACAGAGATGCTGACATAGGTACCATGCATTCCACTGGTGAATAGCATAACATGCCCAGGTATGTATGTATATATATATATATATATATATATATGTGTGTGTATATGTATATATATATATATATATATATATATATATATATACAGACACAATGTACATACCTGGCCATGTAATACTATTGACCAGTGGTGTGCAGGGTATATATGTCAGCATCTCTGTGTGTGTGTGTGTATGTATATATATATATATATATATATATATACTGTTACAGGATCATGGTAGCAGGTCCCTCTCCTGGGGTAGATGGACACCACCTTATACACAGCAGACAGGAAACAGCACACCAGTTGTGGAATTTTTGTGCAAGCCAGACGGTGCCAGTTTTTATTGTGCAATTTCAACAATCAAATAAACAAAACATAAAATAAACCCTAGCCCGGCTTGGCACTAACTAGACAGTAAGTTCCCTATCTAACAGAACACTAAACAAAATCCCCATCCACAGTGCATTCTGTTTTACAGCCAATAGTGTCCCAGAGCAAGCTAACATGCGGCCTGCTCTCCCAGGTATGAGACACTCAGCTATGAAAAAACCCAGTGTATCTGAGCCACTTTCAGGTGCAAGCCCTAATGAGCCTGCTACCAGGCTAAAAGGCCCAACACATGGAGTGGCCTGTGGATGGAGCCCTCCCTCTCCTCACATCCACACCCCCAGGACCCACTCTGGCTTTCCACAGAAGCTGACATTTATAGTCTGCTTATTTTACAGTCTTCTCCTGTGGTTTTTAAAAGACATAAGACAGGAATCTGGGACATATATAGCAGCCATTCCACACTTCTCCAGTGCTTCTATCACAATACATATACACACACACAAAGTACATACCTGGGCATGTTATACTATGACCAGTGGAATGCAGAGCACTTATGTGGGCATTGTGTGTGTGTTTATACACACACACTCACAGTGTCCACATAGGTGCTTGCCATTCCGCTTGTCAACAGTACAACAGAATCAAGTTGAGACTTTTGCTGTGTACACACTGTATGATTAACTTTCAGAATGTAATGATAACTATACTACTGTTGTTGTTGTTGTTGTTAAAATCTGACAGTTTCAGGCACCTCCAAACCACTAAACAATGGTCATTAGCAATCAAATTCCATTGCCCATGCAAGCAGGCATAACTGGTCGATATTGACCAGTTAAGCCTGTTTACAATATGGACCCAAGATTGTTGATTTTTGTGTAGTTTTGTTTGTGGGGAGGTTATTGCATGTGTTGGATGAACATCCATCACATGCAGGACCAACACAAAATGATAATCTGATCGTTGTCATCGCTCCGTGTCTGAGCATTAACCTTACCTTTGATTACAGTATCAACCCCTGGCCAAAGCAGTAACAGCTGCAACCTGGTTGGTTCTTATACATTTCAGTAGTAGAAACCAAGGATATTTTTTGCAAATACAATGGTTAACACAACCACGGTAACTGCAAGTCCTATGGTTCTACATAACCTTGAATATTTTGTAATCTGACTTAAAATTTTCCAAAAAATATCTATAATTAATAAATATAGTAGCACTGCAATTATTAAAACATATGTTACACATTTTTACATTAAACTTATCACTCTAAAAATAAAAACAGAGACAAATAAGGGTGAAATTAACACCTTTATTTTGTACAAAAAGTAACATCGAAATAAAATTTATTATAGTTAAAACACTTTTCATTTTAAGCAACAAATCTGTGCATAATCTTTAATTATCTTTTTTCAAGCTTTTCTCTTGATGATAAAGGAAATTGCCTGTAAAAAATAGATTTCAATTATTTTTTAATTTTTTTAAGGTAACAACAAAGATTTGACAAAGTAGTTAGTGTACAACTAAGCATATAAGCAAAATGTGTATGTGGACAAATTATCCCTAACTGTACAACTCCAATAACAATATAAGGTCCTGAGATTGGTAGGAACATAATTGATAAAGCTATTCACAGGCAGTTAAGGTATTAAGATCCATGCTGTTTTGCAAATGCACCAAGAGGTATATGACACCTTCTGCTGCCTTAACAAAACAAGCACTGCATTACAAGTTGCATAGTTGACTTCAACATTGCAACCAATCATGAATTATTTAGAAAGGAATTTGTATGATATACCACCAGATATAAGCACGGCGAATGTCAAACAGATGCCGAGAGGAATAACAGTGAAAATGCTGACAAGGTAAGTCTATAAGGTATTCCTTAACTCCCCCCCCTATACCTCCCTTAGTGGAGCCGAATGCCTACTTTCCCCCACTCATATTGCCTAATTTAAACTTCTCCCAGGGGTGCCTAAACCTGACCTACACCTCTCCACAGCCTAAACCTTCCCCTAGCCAAACCTTTCCCGGGGTGGTGCCTGCCTTTTAAGGCACACATTCACAAAAAGACATGGAAATGACAGCACGGTTACAACATTCCAATCGTGCTGTAGTTTCCATGTCTGTGATGTGCCTACACTGAATGTTCAGTGTAGTCACATCAATAATTTCCCTACCATGCTCAATCTGATATTATCGTGAGGTTTATATATGAGGGAAAGGGGTACTAGGAAGCCCTAAGCACAGGTACCAAAATGCTGTATGAACAGAAAAATGAGACAGATAAAACTCCAATATAATTCAATAACTGGATTATATCCCAGGTAGTAATTACACTGAGGAGGTGCACCCATGAGAGTGAAATATAATACAGGAAAAGAAAAGAAAAGTACCCTCTTTGGCTAGGGCACAGTATGTCTAAGTAATCTAAAACTTAACTTTTAATAAGTATATAATTGTAAAAAGGACTAACAGGACTAGACAACAAATAACAATGATAAAGCTGAATATCTATGAGAGGGTATCAATGACCATCTTGTCTCTCAAAATCTGGAACATAAAGCGTAATAGCCTATAAATACCATGAAAAGAGTATGTGAGATCTCTGCTATTGAAGCAGAGAGATATAATAAATACAATAGGTGAACATATAAGAAGCAATATATAACAAATAAACAGAAAAGTTCTGAAGTAAAAACTGAACCTAATATCCGCCATATCAATTCATGAAAATTAAAAATAAGGGTGCCATATAAGTACAGTGATTATCAGGGCACTATATAAATATCTGCAATAATGTACTAGGTATCGGTGTACATATGTAGGTCACCACATATCATCACAACACATATCATCATGGGAAAAAATGAGTGACTCGGTAATGAAATGCAATCAAAATATATTCAAAAACAGTCTGGTATTTCTCACTATATGAGTGGTTAAACCAGTGTTAGTGACAGGGTGATGTGTGAGTAGTAATAATACAATCAAGATACCACTCACTTAAGGTAAGGGGCTAGGTGGCTTCTGTATCCCATTTGCACAGGTATTGAATGGGATATGAGTGGACCCACCACATATAACATGAGGGTATGAAAATAGAAAAGATGGTATGTATATACTGTCACCCATATGTGTCCACCTAGAGCCAGATGATATAAATGTGGCTTGAACTAGTGGACCACTGGAAAGGTGAGAGAATATCCAGAGAGGGACAGTGAGTACACGTCAAATAACACTACCATCCTTATAAAATGAAAATTATAGCCAGCTGATAGGAATAACAAATGGCACAAAGCACCATGAAAGTGAAATGAAAGAACAGGACAGCGCCAGGCTCTGCAATGAACACACCTCACCCCACTGATATCATATGACAGTGCAGTGGGAACATTACATGAAGTGGTGTAGTCCGGATGTCCGTTGAGTTGGACAGGGGAGATACCTGTATGTGTGCTGTGGCGGAAAGTTCAGACCACGGGAGTCCCCACGTGCACTGCGGGGGCTCCCTGCTACCAGACAGCAGACACACGTTTCACCTACGGCTTCGTCAGTGAGCTCCGTGATGTCATGGAGGGCTGGCCTCTATTTTCTGTACACACCCGCCAATCAGATGCAGGGCTGGGGAACAGGATGTTTTCTATTGGCTAGCAACCTGGTAGTCGCGTCTCCATGGGAACTAGCCTCCATACAAGCATAGCCTATACAGGACTGAGAAGCAAGACGTTTCCTATTGGCTAATGTCCTGATAGTCGCGTCTCCATGGAAACTAGTCTCCGTTTATGGGATTTAAAAGAAGCTAGACAAATGAATCCAGATTATTAAATAGCAAATAAGAAAGTGTCCAGAATATTGAATGAGAAATAAATAAATACCCTACATGAGGGAAATATACAAACAAATTTATAAATAAGGTAAAAAGCGTAATTGTGCAGCGTATAGATAAATTAGATGTTAAATTCATGTGTAAAAAGAAAGAGAAAGACAGAGTATATCTGTCAATATTAAGTGAAGTGTGAATAATAAAGGTGTTTAATTAAACGCTATATAGTATATAATTATAGATTAGTAAATATTATTATTATTATTATCCTTTATTTATATGGCGCCACAAGGGTTCCGCAGTGCCTTACATAGTACATAAACATAGTGCACAAACATAGTACATAGACATAGTACATAGACAGTTGAGCAGAACAAGAAAACAGTGTCATACAGTTTAAGACAATGCAATACATGTACATGGTATATAAACACTGCTGCAACAGAAGCAGGATGGCAAAAGTCACGGGTTAGGTGCTTTTGAGTATAGAGCAGATAATATAAGCAAAGAAAGGATAAGCACAAGAGGAAAGAGGGCCCTGCTCGTGAGAGCTTACATTCTAGAGGGGATGGGCAAACAGACAGGGGTGACACAGATGGGGTAGACAGTGAGCATGGGACAGAGGGTTAGGATGACAGATGGGTGGATTCCTATTTTACAGTATGTGTGGAAGTCATTTGAATTAAGATTTATGCCACTGACATTCTACTTTAAGAGGCAGTTTTTGTAGGTGTCTGTGGAAAGCCATGGCTGTTATATCAGTTTACGTGAAGTCTGACGGGTAGCTGAAGCCACTTCATGAAGGGTTATTTAGAGAGTTTGGTTAACGTATAAACCAGCAGTCTCAGGTAAATGTAGAAATTGGTAAAAGTAGTTGTTGTAAAGAGATGTTCAGATGTAAAATAATAAGTTGTGATCAAGTGTGAATTCTATAAGGCACATTTATTGATTTGGAGGGTGATGGGAGACATGTGAGGTTTGCAGGATATTTATTCCATAGTATATCCGCTGTCCGTGTGTGGGGCCTGGATTTGGTGATATGTCACCAGATAATAAAAGCAGAAGAATGGAGAAGTAGATATAGTTGTAGGTGTGTAAAAAATTTATATAGTGACACAATAAGGCTGTAATAGTCAATTTTTGATGAAAAGAAATCTCATTAGTTTTTAGAGGAGGTGAGTGACTCAATAGGGCGGCAGTGTGCCCAGAGAGGGGAGATGCAGGGAAAGTTAGGGATGTTATATACTTAGAGAAAATACAAAGGATGGAGTTGAAAAAAAGAAATGTGTAGTACATGGTGAGTTTTAGGTTTGTTTTTTTTTAGACAAATTTTAAAGTAATGGTATCTTAATCTGAAATTACCTTAGATGTTGGTCAATGTTTGTTCAACTGTTTGATTAACTGTTATGTAATCACACTTTGTGCATTTAACACTTGGTGTTTTTAACCCCTGCTGCAAACAGCCCCAGCTGCCCCTAGACTGAATATAAGGAGTGGTAACCCTTGATTAAGATAGGCTACAACTGACTCAATTGGCTTGCTGATCAAAGGAGATAACTAGCTCTGAGTTGGAGCAAAAACCAGGCCAGATATATACCATA
Source organism: Taudactylus pleione (assembly GCA_031769625.1). Classification (NCBI taxonomy): domain Eukaryota; kingdom Metazoa; phylum Chordata; class Amphibia; order Anura; family Myobatrachidae; genus Taudactylus; species Taudactylus pleione. The sequence goes on along the minus strand of JAUIMM010001311.1, from coordinate 9,587,686 downwards.
AACTATGCTTCACTGACCAATACAGACTATACAGGAAGAGAATACAAACTAAAGGAAAATTACTGGGGTGAGAAGATGAAGAAATATATAAAGTGTAGAGTGTGAATGTAAGTGAGAGTAGATTCAAATAGGAAAAAATGTATAAATAAATAAATAAATTATCAATAAGCTCAATATCACATGATAAACAAGTAAATAGTATAAATTGTGTAATAAATATATTAAAATAAATTAAAATAAAATAACAAGAAGTAAACATGGACAAATAGAAGACAATGGAATAGGGGAATGAAGATTTTTTAAGTTAAAGAAAAGCCGTATAATTAATATATTCATTTAGACCAGAAGGTTGCATGGTCTGTAGTTTAAATGTCCATTCACTCTCCTTCTGTAGTAGGACCTTGGTCAGATCGCCTCCCCTAATACCTAATCTCACGTGTTCTAAACCAAAGGCTTTAAGGTTGGTAGGGGAGCCTCCATGATGCTTCATGAAGTGGCTGGCCAAAGAGGTCAGTTTTTTCATTTTCTTTGAATCAATCATAGCATTTCTTATGTTGCCAATGTGTTCAAGAAGTCTATTTTTGAAAGGTCTCGTAGTCATGCCTACATATCTTTTATGACACGGGCATTCCAGACAATAGACCACTCCAATAGCATTACAGTTGAAGAATTGTTTTATTTCCAATGTATTATCATATCTATCCTTGATACAATCTACCTTTGCCATATATGGACAGGCTTTACATTTCCCACATGGGAATGTCCCTCTGATCTTACTAATTTTTCAAGGATTTGGATTAAAATGGCTGTTGGTCAGGGTATCTCTGAGATTAGAAGCTCTACGCCAGCTAAAGGCCACCCGGTGGTCCTGTTGTTTTTTAAGATCTGAGTCCAATAGTAGAATATGCCAGTGTGTATTGACTATATCCTGTAGTTGTTTCCACTCATGGCAGAAATTCCCAACGAAACGAATTTTGTTGGTGTCTGTCTTATCCTTCTTGCCGGAAAAGATGAGATTATCTCTTTCCATCTTGCTCACTTGAAATTGGGCCTTTTTGATTGAGCGTTTACTATAACCTCTGTCCTTTAGCCTTTGGCATAGTTCCACACTTTACTCCAGGTATGTATCCTTTCTGGAACAATTTCTCCGCAATCTTAGGAATTCTCCTTTGGGTATGTTCCTTATTGTTGGAGGAAAATGCGAGCTATTTTGATGTAGGACACTGTTGGTAGCTGTGTCCTTTCTGTAGAGTTCTGTCATAACGGTACCTTCTTCTCCCATGATAATGTTAAGATCAACAAACTATTATTGAAAGAAAAAAAGGAAAATTTTTGAGAGACAAACGGGATTTTTCCACAGGAACAGTATTTAAGTGGAATAATGTAAGGAGAGACCAAGGGAGACAATCTAAAACCGGTCCTCCGGTAGCGAAGATAATCTATCTTCATCATCCAACTCCCAGTTAACTTTTTTAGAAGAAAGTACTATAACAACCAGAGGAACAAACCGGAATATAAAAAGAGGACGCAGAGGAGTAAGAAAAAGAGAGGTCAATCCAAGATCATGGCTATCCCCCCAACCCCAGCGGCAATCCTCAAGAACACAACAGAAGAGGTTTTAACACGCAGGGATGATCTGAAAATTATCAACCTATCAGAAAAAGCTCTCTCTGATGTTGAGATACATTTACTTAGCAAGGGACTCTCGTTCTCCCCTGTAACATCATTCAACAGATTTAACTGGGAAAAAGACCTACGACTATTTTGCATGAAGTTACTTCTGAAAAAATTCTTCAGTAATAAGAAAAATGAGGACAATATCATAACCTCTGATACATTGACTCCCATAACTTACTCAGAAGAAGAATTAGAGGCAATTGAGGCCTTGGAAGATCTCTTAATAGATAATGAGGAAGCCCCATGCACTACTCCTATAATGAGAAGACACTTATGCAAAAAGAAATCTTCCTTCTGCCCACAGGAGACCATATGTCCAGAGGTCAAAATATTCATGGACCTTGTATCAAAAGACATGGACCAACTATATTCTAGTAGAAAAGTGAATTTTCCCTCCAATAACAACTTGACTCAACAAGAAAGAAAAGCCTTGAGACAGCTCAAGGAATGGAATGAGGTTGTTATCAAACCCTCTGATAAAGGGGGCAACATCGTCATCTGGCCTGTTGGTATTTACTTAGAAGAAGTCTATAGACAACTTAACGATACCACATGCTATAAACAACTTCTATTAACCCTATTGATAATTATCTCTATCTATACAATAGACTCGTTAATACGGCTTCTGATAAAGGTATCATTACTAATGATGAAAAGGCATTCCTACAGGTGGAGAACCCTAAAACACCTATTTTTTATCTCTTGCTAAAGATCCACAAAGATATCGCCAAACCACCTGGTAGACCCATAGTTTCAGGGATTTCGAGTTTACTCGAACTAGCCAGTATCTTTCTTGATAAACATCTGAGACACCATGTGATTAGCCTTCCATCGTATCTTCAAGACACATCGGACCTACTAAGAAAGCTAAATGATGTCCAGTTGGATGGCAGTTACTTCTTAGTCACCCTAGATGTAGAATCACTTTATACCAGCATCCAACACCAACTTGAGATAGCACCGGTAAAGTATTTTCTTAACATGGAAGGTCTTAATCCATTCCATAAATTTCTGTTGGAACTTCTGGAATTTGTTCTCACTAGAAATTATTTCACCTTTAATAATAATTTTTTTCTCCAGATACGCGGGACAGCGATGGGCGCGGCTTGCGCACCCACATATGCAAATTTGTTTTTGGGATGGTGGGAGGCAGAGTACGTCTTCAATGAAGACATGGAAATTTTTACATGCCATATAACTACTTGGCAAAGATATATTGACGATATCTTTATGATTTGGCAAGGATCAGAATTAAAATTAAATCAATTCATAGACAGACTTAATCTGAACAATTTAAACTTGAAACTCACAAGTAACATCAGTAATGAGATGGTTAATTTCTTGGATCTTAACATTATCATGGGAGAAGAAGGTACCATTATGAGAGAACTATACAGAAAGGACACAGCTACCAACAGTGTCCTACATCAAAATAGCTCACATTTTCCTCCAACAATTAGGAACATACCCAAAGGAGAATTCCTAAGATTGCGGAGAAATTGTTCCAGAAAGGATACATACCTGGAGTAAAGTGTGGAACTATGCCAAAGGCTAAAGGACAGAGGTTATAGTAAACGCTCAATCAAAAAGGCCCAATTTCAAGTGAGCAAGATGGAAAGAGATAATCTCATCTTTTCATGCAAGAAGGATAAGACAGACACCAATAAAATTCATTTCATTGGGAATTTCTGCCAGGAGTGGAAACAACTACAGGATATAGTCAATACACACTGGCATATTCTACTATTGGACTCAGATCTTAAAATACCACAGGACCACCGGGCGGCCTTTAGCTGGCGTAGAGCTTCTAATCTCAGAGATACCCTGACCAACAGCCATTTTAATCCAAATCCTAGAAAAATTTGTAAAATCAGAGGGACATTCCCATGTGGGAAATGTAAAGCCTGTCCATATATGGCAAAGGTAGATTGTATCAAGGATAGATATGATAATACATTGGAAATAAAACAATTCTTCAACTGTAATTCTATTGGAGTGGTCTATTGTCTGGAATGCCCGTGTCATAAAAGATATGTAGGCATGACTACGAGACCTTTCAAAAATAGACTTCTTGAACACATTGGCAAAATAAGAAATGCTATGATTGATTCACAGAAAATGAAAAAACTGACCTCTTTGGCCAGCCCCTTCATGTAGCATCATGGAGGCTCCCCTACCAACCTTAAAGCCTTTGGTTTAGAACACGTGAGATTAGGTATTAGGGGAGGCGATCTGACCAAGGTCCTACTACAGAAGGAGAGTGAATGGACATTTAAACTACAGACCATGCAACCTTCTGGTCTAAATGAATATATTAATTATACGGCTTTTCATTAACTTAAAAGATCTTCATTCCCCTATTCCATTGTCTTCTATTTGTCCATGTTTACTTCTTGTTATTTTATTTTCATTTATTTTAATATATTTATTACACGATTTATACTATTTACTTGTTTATCATGTGATATTGAGCTTATTGATAATTTAATTATTTATTTATGCATTTTTTCGTATTTGAATCTACTCTCACTTACATTCACACTCTACACTTTATATATTTCTTCATCTTCTCACCCCAGTAATTTTCCTTTAGTTTGTATTTACTAATCTATAATTATATACTATATAGTGTTTAATTAAAAACCTTTATTATTCACACTTCACTTAATATTGACAGATATACTCTGTCTTTCTCTTCCTTTTTACACATGAATTTAACATCTAATTTATCTATACGCTGCACAATTACGCTTTTTACCTTATTTATAAATTTGTTTGTATATTTCCCTCATGTAGGGTATTTATTTATTTCTCATTCAATATTCTGGACACTTTCTTATTTCCTATTTAATAATCTGGATTCATTTATCTAGCTTCTTTTAAATCCCATAAACGGAGACTAGTTTCCATGGAGATACGACTATCAGGACATTAGCCAATAGGAAACGTCTTGCTTCTCAGTCCTGTATAGGCTATGCTTGTATGGAGACTAGTTCCCATGGAGATGCGACTACCAGGTTGCTAGCCAATAGAAAACATCCTGTTCCCCAGCCCTGCATCTGATTGGCGGGTGTGTACAGAAAATAGAGGCCAGCCCTCCATGACATCACGGAGCTCACTGACGAAGCCGTAGGTGAAACGTGTGTCTGCTGTCTGGTAGCAGGGAGCCCCCGCAGTGCACGTGGGGACTCCCGTGATCAGAACTTTCCACCACCGCACACATACAGGTATCTCCCCTGTCCAACTCAACGGACATCCGGACTACACCACTTCATGTAATGTTCCCACTGCACTGTCATATGATATCAGTGGGGTGAGGTGTGTTCATTGCAGAGCCTGGCGCTGTCCTGTTCTTTCATTTCACTTTCATGGTGCTTTGTGCCATTTGTTATTCCTATCAGCTGGCTATAATTTTCATGTTATAAGGATGGTAGTGTTATTTGACGTGTACTCACTGTCCCTCTCTGGATATTCTCTCACCTTTCCAGTGGTCCACTAGTTCAAGCCACATTTATATAATCTGGCTCTAGGTGGACACATACGGGTGACAGTATATACATACCATCTTTTCTATTTTAATACCCTTATGGTATATGTGGTGGGTCCGCTCATATCCCATTCAATACCTGTGTAAAGGGGATACAGTAGCCACCTAGCCCCTTACCTCAAGTGAGTGGTATCTTGACTGTATTATTACTAATCACATATCACCCTGTCACTAACACTGGTTTAACCACTCATATAGCTAAGGGTCATTATAGTTATCACTTTAGCATAGGCACTGCTTACAGGTGATACCTGCTTATCATGCCTATGTATTGCTTATACACATGAGACCCGGCTATTGTTTTTTCTTTTTCATTTCTAGTGAGTAATACCAGACTGTTTTTTGTATATATTTTGATTGCATTTCTTTACCGAGCCACTCATTTTTTCCCATGATGATATGTGTTGTGATGATATGTGGTGACCTACATATGTACACCGATATCTAGTACATTAGTGCGGATATTTATATAGTGTCCTGATAATCACTGTACTTATATGGCACCCTTATTTTTAATTTTCATTAATTGATACGGTGGATATTAGGTTCAGTTTTTACTTCAGAACTTTTCATTTTATTTGTTATATATTGCTTCTTATATGTTCACCTATTGTATTTATTATATCTCTCTGCTTCAATAGCAGAGATCTCACATACTCTTTTCATGGTATTTATAGGCTATTACGCTTTATGTACCAGATTTTGAGAGACAAGATGGTCATTGATACCCTCTCATAGATATTCAGCTTTATCATTGTTATTTGTTGTCTAGTCCTGTTAGTCCTTTTTACAATTATATACTTATTAAAAGTTAAGTTTTAGATTACTTAGACAGATACTGTGCCCCTGCCAAAGAGAGTACTTTTCTTTTCTTTTCCTGTATTATCTTGAGGTTGTATGGCATGTTTGGGCAATGATTGATGTTGGATGAGACCAGTGGGAGCTCGCAAGGCTGGCTGCATCCAACATAAATGTTCACTATTTGTGCCAAGTTACTGAGTACTTGCACGAATATGATATTGTTATTGTGCAATTGCTCAGTATTAATGCTAAGTGGATGAGTGCCATAAATGCCCCCGGGGGTTCCTAAACTTCCCCCCCAGGCTACATGTAATAATTACACATTAGCTTATGAATTTTATTGTGGGGTACAGGATGAACATAGGCATCGGTATATCGTCACCTATGTTATATCCCTTCTGGGATTACGCCTTTAGGTAAGCTGGCGGTCAGTATATCGTCCACCAGCTTCATGACTACTTTATATTTTTTTATCTTTAGTTGTATGAAAATTGAGTACATTTGTGTAAATGGGGTGAAGTGGAAACTTACCTTACCAGCAAACATATGCATGTTTAAGTGTGAAGTTGAGGCTCTCATAACTTTGTCCTCAGAAGTCCAAACAGTGCATGTTTTTTAGGTCTCTTGACAAAATCACACATTAAATATATCCTGCACACTATGTACAATGTGTACATTAATGGCATGGACTCATGACTACATCTGTGTACTGTCTTAGAGACCATAGAAAACATGACCTGTGTGGAGTCGTGTGGGCAAAAACTAGAGTGAAAATATAAAAATGTAATAATCATAGTGATACCTAAACAATAAACCTTAACAATTTTAAAATTGATCCAGTGTATTGTTTATCAATCACTAGCATAGTCAATATTTGTATATTATACAAAAACATTACAATGGGCATTTGTGCATGTTAACTCACCAAGATTAGGGCTGCTCCAGTAAACTCATTTAAATTCTTTCATTCTTCTTTCTAACTTGATAATTAAAGCATGATTTGTCCTAAAAAGTCTCCAAACACAAAAACAACATAAACAAAATGTGATTTCAATTCTTTCACATAAATAATATACATATACATTACAAACACATACATTGTCATAATAAAAAGAAGTGGGCTCAGAATGCTCACTTAAGGCCCATGATTGTGTGTAGCCAAAAAAAGGGAACTTTCATAATCTACCCACTATAATACATATAAGTGTATGTATTACCTAATGCCCTCACTCCTTTTTGTGTACCTAGATTGTTTGGGAGAAATTTATACATGTTGATGTAAAACATTTTAGAAAAAATAAAATAAAGGAACAATATCACCATTTAAAACGTGTCCCTCGATGATTCTTCATGGGGTCTCTTCCTCTGTATATTCCACTATTCATGGTAACTGTGACCTTCATCGTATCTTCATGGTTGACGCACCTCTGGATCTTCCTCTCTTCTTCTGCTTGGTGTTGGTGGTTGTTTTGAAGAATTTGGAGGTGGTGATACTAGTGGGTAGATGTATCCTCCAGCATTCTGTAACAATTGTTGGGAATCCAGGGAAAACCATTGATGTTGAGCTGCTTGGGCATAGGGTCCTTGAAGTGGAGATGTCTGCTGTTTTGCCATGAAGAGCCATATCAAACAAAAAAGAACACAAAAACAGTAATGCAGATACTGAGATAAGGATATGCACTAGTAGATATCACCTTCTCCTACTCAACATTAAATCATAAAAGAAAACTAATGCTACATAAACATGTGGCAAGATATTGAAAAAAACATAAATTCTATATTAGAAACCTCAATGGTGTCATATATAAAAACAAATTGGTATTATTGAAATAAAACAACACACACTAGATAACCTCAAAGAAGAAGTAACAGAATAGTCTGGAAAAAAAGTATGCTGCTGACAACTCTGGCGCATCCCACCTGATGCTGAGGTCGTCTATGTGAAGACTACAGGGCCACCTGCATGCAATGATCCTTGGAAACAACAGAGTGAGTGGTACATTGCTCAGAATTGCATTCCTACCCCTGAGCATCTTACTAATGTATAGGACGCCTGAGGGAAGACCAATCTTCTGAGTTAGTATTCAATCAGAGAAATAGAATAGTGATAGACTCATAAATAAATCTTTAAATATATGTATATTATACTGAAAATCAAAAAGGTAAATTGAAAGAAGAAAACTCAGAGGTAGAAATATAACAATAGTAAGGGAAAAGAACCAATATTTCTAGTTATACCACAGCCCACTTGGTCTATTTGTCATAGATGAGAAGTGTGACATAGAAAGACAGACATCTGATGAGAGAAGTACTAACCTGAGGTTGTATCTAATCAAAAGAGGGATAGAACAGTAAGGACTAAGGTATATACATTTACATTAACTATACACACAGAATTATAATCAACTGAAACAGATATGACACATATGTGCCAGCCGGTAAAAAAAAAACTTGTTATCAGAATAATCTAAATTATAGATGTTATATTTCGATGAATCTAAACGTACTTCAAAAATATGTACACATAATAGTATATACACATTTGTATTAAATCTCATGTGTGAGGTTTTTAAGGTAAAAATGAAGTATTTTATAAAGGCATGTGTGCTGCCTCATGTTTTCCTATATATTGAATCTGCATATAGTCAATCACAAATATAAAACAAAAGAAATGCACCTATTTAGTCACATGTTAGACAAGTATAATCATTCATGGTGTGCCTATTGTCTCATAAATAGATCTACATTCATCTTCCATTGGTATATGGTCATATGTCACAGAATAGATTTATACATTAATTAAGATGGTGGAGAAATATATATGGTAATGCACTATGTGCATATTTATTACACTTCAAACTGCATCCTCCATTGAATATACTGGCATGGGTCACAATTTAAGTATAAATTATGTATCCTCAGATATAAAGATGTAGTCCTAAATTGTTGATGTATGTGTTTAGACTGCAAAGTCAATTACACTCATGCAATCATATAATAGAAAAAACATGTGTAGGAATACACTGTGCATACACTAAATGTGAGAAAATCACCCACCATCAAATGGACAACATAGGTGTTGAATCAGTTCTCTGGCCTAAAGAGATGTATGTGAAGGAGGTGTTAAGGCAGTTGCAAGACACTTCTTGCTATACATTACTCATGTTTAATTCAATAGAGAAATTCCATTCCCAATACAACAAAAGTACCAAAAAATAATTACAATTTTTACAGGTCAGACATCCTAAAGTTCTGACCTTTTATGCACTCCCCAAGGTTCATAAGGATACCAAGAATCCACCAGGGAGACCGATAGTCTCCGGTATCAGAGGCTTACCAGAACAAAGCAATAAATTTGTTGAATTACACCTGAGAGACCACGTACTTACTCTCCCCTCATATCTGAAGGACATGAGGGATGTACTTCAAAAGATACTTGATGTTAGATTGGAGGAACATCACCTGCTAATTTCCATTGACGTGGAACCATTGTACACCTCCATTATACATCAATATGGGTTGAAGGCAGTGAGATATTTTTTAGAGATGAAAAGTACTAGTGATTTCAACAACTTTTTGATTGATTTCTTACACTTTATTCTTCATAAAACCTTTTTCACCTTCCAGGACAAGTTTTATTGGCAAATTAGGGGCATAGCCATGGGTTCCACCTGTGCCCCCACTTATGCTAATTTGTTTTTTGGTTGGTGGGAGAAGGAAGTGGTCTTCTTCAAACCATATGAGATATATACCCAACATGTTGTATAATGGCTACGCTACATCAATGATGTTTTGTCATCTGGGGTAGCAAACATGAATTTCTGGAGTTTATTGGTATTTTAAATAACAACCAATTGATCCTGAGGTTGACATTGTAGATGAGTAATGTTAGCATATCCTTTCTGGACCTTAAAATCAGCAAAGAAGTGACTGGCGATATTACCACCAATCTTTATAGGAAGATGATGGCAACAAACAGTTAGTTACATGAAACAAGCTGTCATTTTCCACCGACAAAATCCAACCTTCCCAAGGGTGAATTTTTGCATCTTAGACGCAACTGTTCAAACGAGGTGGACTTTAAGGAACAATGTAATGACCTCACCTCCAGACTTAGAGTCAGGGGCTACAGCCACCGTTCCATAAAAAGCAAGATTTGAAGTATGAAAAAATGTAGAGATACCCTTGTATTTCCAAAACCCAAAACATGGATGGGTTCCGCTTTGTTGGGGACTTTTGTAGAGAGTAGCAGGAACTGAGAAAGATCATACAAAGACATTGGCCAGTCCTCCTTTTAGATCCTGATTTGAAGACACTTCTCAAAGATGAGGTCTCCATGAGCTGGAGAAGAGCCAAGAACTTAGGAGATTTTCTTACACACAGTCATTAAAAACATTGTCCCAAAAAGGTATCCAAGGTTAAGGGGACATTCCCATGTGGAAGTTGCAGACGTGCAGCTTTATCATCAAGGTCGATAATGTACAGGATAAATATGGCAAAACTTTTCCTATTCAGGATTTTTTCAACTCTAATACTTCTGTAGTTGTGTATTGCTTAAATGTGAATGCAATTACAAATACATAGGAATGATGACACGAGCCCAGAAGTCCCGAATATTTGAACACACAAGCAACATCAGGAATGTGCTATCGGACACAAAGAAAATGAAGAAAATCTTGTCTGTAGCAAGGCATTTCTTGCTAAAACATAAGAGCAATCCAAGACTACTTAAAGTTTACTGTCTAGATAGAGTAAAGATAGGTATTAGGGGAGAAGATTTGAGTATGGCCCTACTCGGGAAAGAAACTGAATAGATATTCAGACTGGCACTTTAGTAACCAGGGGACTAAATGAGAACAATAGTTATGGTCCTTTTGTAGAAAATGTCCTTGATATTTATGTATCAACATGACCATACTTTATTGTAGCAGTCATGGTCGCCCAATAGTCATGCTTCTAGAGAAGTGGCTTACCCCAGTAATATCTTTATCCATTCCCTTGCTTTCTGCTTGTGATTTTTATGTATTTTATGTATTTAGTATTATATTCCTTATATACCTTATATTTTAATATAGAGATATATATGTATATATTTCTTTGCACTACTGTTTGTATTTTATATACACTGTATGTGGCTTTTTCACATATCGCTTATTAGTTATTTTTAATTATTACACATTAGCACTCACCATATTATACCATTATTTTTACATTTAAATTTAATCACCAGAGACTAACTGATTTAGTATACATCACAGTTATATTTAATTGATTGTCACCCCTATTTAATATCAAATTTTCTTTATATTTACATATTTATTACAATCACTTCACTAGTTACAAGAGATCATCACCTCATTCACTTTCACTTCACATTGATTTTAATTTTTACTGTCAGCATTATCTAATGTTTACCATATTATACCATTATTTTTACATTTAAATTGATTCACCAGAGACTAACTGATTTAGTATACTAATGTTTACACTATTTTTAGCATATTTACATCTTACATTTCAACACCCTCTCTTCACTTCTTTTACTTATATTTCATTTTAGAATGGCTTTATTTTTCACATTGACACATACTGTATCTTACTTAGGACTACCATATCAATAAGGCATGATGTATTAATAATTTTTTTATATGTATATTTTATATACACTTTTAATAAGTATCTCCATGATGTATGGGATCTAATAAATTTACATTATATATGTTTATTTCTGGGCTAGACTTTTGCCTTCCATTTAGTGATTAAATAACATCCAGTACTACTTCCTTGCAGACTGGCTGATGGGCTTCAGCTTCACATTACTTCTATTATAGCGCTGTGATTAGGAGCAGATACAGCAACTAGAAATGTTTGGTTTTCACTCCTCTCCTCTGACCCACACGGGATCATTTTAACCCATTCCACTATGGGGTGAATAAATGTGTGCCTTATAAATGTGATATCCGATTCACTAAACCTCTTTAGGTTGTCTAATATTTTTTTTCTCCTGCCTGACATGATTATGGCAGGACTGTGCACACCCCCCTCTTTGATTGGCTGTGGTATTGTAAGGACATATATTTGCCATCTGCCCTGTCATTTTGGATATGATGTCTGATGATTGGTTTACCAGGAGTGGCTAAGAGAAGGAAATGGCTGGACTTTTGTGTATTAAATGTGTATGTTCGTGTATCACATGGAGTGGGCTGACATAACACTTTAGTCCATCTCTTCATTTGATGTCTAAACATTTACATTGGCAGAATGCCTGCAGGGTGCCTAATAGGCTTATTTCCCTGCAAGGCGTGGTGATAGGAGGATTACACACACCTCCCTTTTGATTGATAATAACAGAGTATGGACTCTGATTGGCTCACTGCCCTGTCACTATAGACACAGTGTCCATTTAATGGCTCACTTCCATACATAAACCGGAGCATTGGAGAACTTGCCTCTGCAGCTTTTTCCTCCATGGACAAGCCCTTGGGTGAAACACACATCGCCAGGACGGGTGCCGTGGCTGCGCAGCACGAGACACTCCAGCAACAAGTTGGTATCCATTTTTTTCCCTGATTCAACACCTATGTTGTCCATATGATGGTGTGTGACTTTCTCACATTTAGTATTTGCACGGCGCATTCCTACGCATGTTTTTTCTATTATATGATTGCATGTGTGTAATTGACTTTGCAGTCTAAACACATGCATCTACAATTTAGGACTACATCTCCATATATGAGGTTACATAATTTATAATTAAATTGTGACCTATGCCAGTATATTAATTGGAGGATGCAGTTTGAAGTGTAATAAATATGCATTACCATATATATTTTTTCACTATCTTAATGAATGTATAAATCTATTCTGTGACCTATGACCATATACCAATGGAAGATGAATGTAGATCTATTTATAAGACAATAGGCACACCATGAATGATTATACTTGTCTAACATGTGACTAAATAGGTGCATTTATTTTGTTTTATTTTGGAGGTAGTTAGCTACATATTTGTGATTGACTATATGCAGACTCAATATATAGGAAAACATGAGGCAGCACACACACCTTTATAAAATACTTTATTTTAACCATAAACCCATCACACATGAGATTTAATACAAATGTGTATATACTATTATATGTACATATTTTTGAAGTACGTTTAGATTCATCGAAATATAACATCTATAATTTAGATTATTCTGATAACAAGTTTTTTTTTTACCGGCTGGCACATATGTGTCACATGTGTTTCAGTTGATTAGAATTCTGTGTGTATAGTTAATGTACATGTATATACCTTAGTCCTTACTGTTCTATCCCTCTTTTGATTAGATACAACCTCAGGTTAGTACTTCTCTCATCAGATGTCTGTCTTTCTATGTCACACTTCTCATCTATGACAAATAGACCAAGTGGGCTGTGGTATAACTAGAAATATTGGTTCTTTTCCCTTACTATTGTTATATTTCTACCTCTGAGTTTTTTTTCTTTCATTTTTACTTTTTGATTTTCAGTATATTATACATATATTTAAAGATTTATTTATGAGTCTATCACTATTCTATTTCTCGGATTGAATACTAACTCAGAAGATTGGTCTTCCCTCAGGCATCCTATACATTAGTAAGATGCTCAGGGGTAGGAATGCAATTCTGAGCAATGTACCACTCACTCTGTTGTTTCCAAGGATCATTGCATTCAGGCGGCCCTGTAGTCTTCACATAGACGACCTCAAGGTCAGGTGGGACGCAGCAGAGTTGTCAGCAGCATACTTATTTTCCTGACTATTCTGTTACTTCTTCTTTGAGGTTATCTAGTGTGTGTTGTTTTATTTCAATAATACCAATTTGTTTTTATATATGACACCATTGAGGTTTCTAATATAGAATTTATGTTTTTTTCAATATCTTGCCACATGTTTATGTAGCATTATTTTACTTTAATGATTAAATGTTGACTAGCAGAAGGTGATTATATCTCCTAGTGCATACCTTTATCTCAGCATCTGCGTTACTGTTTTTGTGCTCTTCTTTTTTTGTTTGATATGTGTTTTCACACAATTTATCTCTGTCTCTTTTGTTTCTTCTTTTAAAAACCTCAGATATTTGTCAATACCAAAACATTTTTATTTGAAGGCTATTTAATAAAGTTTATGTTTTAATTAGTTTATGTATTTCCAAGAGTGCTCACATCACAGAGTTTTTCTTTCTTTGTTTGTTCTCACTACTTATGCCTCTAGTGAGCACCACCACTACATTAGTGCATTAGTGAATAGGAACAGTGGTCTTAACTATATAGATCCTATCCTTATTGGTCTGTGTGATGATATCCTCTTTCTTTTTTTCCTGTTACTTCACTAACTTGCCATGAAGAGTGTCATCTGGTTAAAGATCTGTTGGAGTGATGTGGCTATGAGAGTGTTGCTGGTGGCGATCTGAGTTTGACTCTATGCTACACATTTGGAGTTCTCCACGAGTTTGTTGAGAGTGACGGTCATGATCTTCAGCTGTTTGGCAAAGGTTTTCATGGTCTCCCTTGTTTGCTTGTCTCCTAGTCTTCTCTGCCTCTGTTCTTCTTGTACTACTTCTAGTACTCTTCCAATGGATCTGTCCATTTGCTACAGTCTTCTGTTGACTGTGTCTCTGAAGCTGTTCTGATGATCATCCATTTCCTGGGCGATGTCGTCAATCCTCTGGACCTGTACTGCTGGGAGTCCTGTTTGAAGTCGTCTGACAACTTGAAATTGTTCCACTTGAAAAGAAACAAAATATATTTTTTAAGAATAATAACAAAATTTACGTATAAAGATCATATGACAAACATTTATCAATGTGTGCATCTTTATTGTACAAATTCTGGCTGTCTGGATGTAGCTGCGCAAATTGCAGACAGCAGCATCCAAAAGGCCAAAATCACAACACCTACAGAAAGTAAAGATTACTATTTTACCTCGATGTACACTAGCCCTCCCTGTTGTCTCAACCTAAT
This sequence comes from Taudactylus pleione, assembly GCA_031769625.1. Lineage (NCBI taxonomy): Eukaryota > Metazoa > Chordata > Amphibia > Anura > Myobatrachidae > Taudactylus > Taudactylus pleione. The sequence continues at coordinate 9,572,667 of JAUIMM010001311.1, read as the reverse complement.
CCCTCATATCTTGTTCATATGCTAAACCTCCCCCTCCCTGCACCGTGAACCTAAGACCCCCTCCACAGTGACTAACCTTAAGGCTGCCCCTAATACCTAACCCTGCTAGACTATGCAAAGCAAACATATCAATCCAATACTTCTTTTTTACGATGCAGAAGGTCTGGATACTGGTGCTTGGATCCTCTTTTTATGGGATTTCTGCACCAGTATTCAGACCATCAGCATAATGTTCGCTGCAATACTGACAACATCCCGTCATACACATGCAGAATCTAAACTTTGCCCAAGTTTGAGCTTGTAAAATATTGAAACATTTGGGATCAAATATTAAAAAGAAAACAACTTACCAACAGGAGTTGGTCTTCTCGTTGTGTCTTCTGCCATGTCCACTTGTTCATCATCATCTTCTTCATCATCTTCTTCGTCATCTTCTCCTCACAGGAGCCAGGCCTGAAGAAAGGTCCAATTGTCGATTCTCCTCCAGTGCTGGAAGTAGGTCCTTCTTGCGTAATATAAGATGTTAAAAAAAAACAACACATCCTTCTTGGTAATCAAGTATTTACTCAACATGTTTTATTAACAAACCTCTCAGCCTTCTGTAAAACAATTATAGATGTGTTATTGTTAAATATATATATATATATATATATATATATATATATCCTTGCTGTTAGCTGATTTCCGGTGTGCCTATGCCCAATCTTCCTTGGCTCTTGGTCTTCCAGGTTCCACAACCATTGCTGGTGTATCCTCAACTCGATCCTGAGTCCTGCTGTCTGTTTAATAAATAATATTACATTCTTAACATTTGAATCGTTACATAACATTCCAAATTGTATAAACTTATAACTTGCACTAGCATTTCTTCTTCTATAGGTTATCCATATCACTTCACCTGCATTAGAGATCTGGATAAATGATGACGACACACATGCAACACAACGCTAGGGATGAGAGGATGTTTTTTAGTAGAATGAGGTGTTCCAGTATATAGGATGGCCAGTAATGTAAATGCTCTGTCTGTAGGTTAAACAATATTATATATTACCATCCAATCTTGGCCCTGGATAATCCAAACTGATGCTGGAATTGGCTCATCTTCATGACGAATTGAAGGCTGGATCATGGCAGTTTTCTTCTTTCTTTGCATCGACTCTTTGCTTTTCTTCTTCTTTGGTCTTTTCGTGTTGAATCGAAAAAAAATAAAAAAACATTTAATTTTTTTAAAAAAAAACTTGGAAAAACATTTCATTAAATAAAATAAAGACTTAAGATAATTTTACCAGTACCTTTCATTGGGACCCTTCCCGATGTCGAAATTGAATCCCTCTGTCTGCCGGATGATGTCCTTTCTTCAGCATGGGCTTCCATCATTCTCCTCTTTGTTGGTGGCACTGAAGATATTGTGTCTAAAAATACAATAAAATTTTTTTACATATATTTTTGAAAGATTTGATTCAAGACTTTAAAAATTCAGACAATTTCTTACCCTCTAGGACATGTGTTGCTTGATCGCGGCTGTCAAGTAATCCTGGTACACCGACCACCATAATTGGATTCATGTGATCCCGTATCTTCTCCTCCCATGGAAGCCAACGAATGGTCAAAGGTGGTCCTCCTCCAGTTCCTTTGGTGATCTTTAACTTTCTTCATCTTTTCCTTGGCTTGTCTCTTGCAGTCGGTGTACCTCTTGTTGCACACGTCGGCATCTCAATGTCTTCCAGAGGATGCGGTGACCTTTGATGCAACCTCATCCCAGATGTTCCTCTTCTCCCTGGCCGATGTATTTTGAGCACGATGACCTAAGACCTTGTCATAATGCTTGTAGGCCCCATCGATGAGCGTGTTGTTCTCAATGAAGTGGATCTTCCTTGCCTTCTTGGATGACTTTCCACTTGCTGCAGTTGGCCCATCTTATAAAGAAGGTATATCTTCTGTCCTGCTGTGCTGTAAATAAAATACATTTTTAATTACAAGCATAAATAAAGAAACAATAATTACAAACAATTATATAGCATAAAAAACAGCCAACTTCTCACTACAATACAAGTGTTTATGTGGTGTATAGAGAAAATTGATAAACTAAAATCATCAAGAATTATGATTAAATATAATTCTAGGGCAGTCTGAAATTTAAATGGGTTAGGTTGTATTTACAGTTGCTGTTGTCCCTATTTGTCTCACATTTTTTAAATTTGTTCAACTATTCATCTTTAATTTATTTTACATTGCTTTATTAACAGTGCAACATTCAGTCCCACTCTATACTCAGATAAAGAAGTGTTAGCAAAAGATTAAGGAGGGAAATAGACTCAGAGTATAGGGTGGCACTGCATATTATGCTTCTAATAATTTCACTGTATATTTAATTTAAAAATAAATATTGCACTACTTTCAAAAAATAAGAAAATATGGGGACTACAGTGAGGCAAAAGAAACGCTGACACTTAAAAGGGGAAATATACAAATGTCAGACTACACTTTGGTCCATAACAAGGACAACAGTGGCTATTGCATGCAGTGAGTTGATGCAGGCCAAGAGTACCCTATAGGAGTGTGTTAAACATAACTAGGGATTACTCACAGGCATCATTAATATTTGTTTTCTATTAAGAGCCACTGTTGTCCCTATTTGAAAAAACCAAGCGTAATCAGTATTTATTTACATCTGTATTTAATATCTCAAAAGCCCTGACTCATTCCCACTGTAAAAAGTATCACATTTTAGTTAGTCATTGTAGTCATTATGTTTGTACTCTTTTTTTGGAAATTAGAGCAACTAATCGTCTTTTTTGTTTTGCATGAACTGATATGGTAGCAGCGTAACATGTTGTGCCAGCCTATACTCTGATAAATAAGAGGTATTAAAAGAGAGCCTATATCAATAATTAATCTTTTGCTACCGCTTATTTAACAGAGTATAGGCTGCCATAACATATTACACCGCTACCATATCACTGCATGCAAAAATAAAGATGATTACTTAATCTAATTTACAAAAATATAAGCCAAAATTTAGGGACTACAGGGAGTAAGGCCTGTATTCAATTAGAGGCGAAAAGTTCTGACTTTTAACCTGTTGGACCTTTCGCCTCCTTTGCATGTTTTTCAGGTGGCAAAGTATAGTGCGCTTGCCCAATAATCCCCATTTTCAATTGTAAAGGATGCAAAAACGGGACTCTGCAAAACTGGAAGCGGCTAAAAATAAGATAATTTTCTGGAAAACATCCTATCACCCCCCTAAAGATGTCCAGACATGGGGGATCACTATGGGTACAACCATTTTTTCCTTAAAGGAAGTTGGATTTTTAAATAGACGTGCCACGTGCATAAATGCAGCTTTGAGAAGGTGATAAAGAATAGCATTTAGCCTTTTTAAAATATAAATAAATACATATGCCCATTAAATTTGGAGCACATGTAAATGGTTGCAAGCATAATTTAAGTCCCTAAAATGATAATTTACAATTCTTTAACAATGCACCTGCCGCTACTATCCGCAATGAGAAAAACATCTGCTGCATATATGGGATCCCCTCTGCATAGAATTTAGGTATTTTAAAAGTGTCTTCCCTATTTTCTTTTTATTTTACCCAAACATTTAAAATATTTTTTTGGGGTGTCCAAATTTTTTTTTAAACTTTTTTTTTACACACATTGTTTTTAGGGGCCATTACCAGGGGTGCAGACTATTTTTGTCTGGTCATTTTGCATCACAGTTTTTAAAAGTGAGTTTTAGAAGTGGTGTTGCCCATAGCAAACAAGCAGGTTCTACTTATCATTTAACTATCACCTTCTACAAGATAATAACTAGAAGCTGATTGGTTGCTATGGGCAACAACAGTTTTAATACTCACTTCTAAAAACTCTGACTTTAGTAAATTTACCCCCTATTATCTATATGCTTTTGTGTGTGTGGTATTGTGATTTAATTACTATACCTGGGTGGGACGATCTTCACGCTCCTGTCCTGTGGTTGTCCCCACTACACTCCTCTCCCTCTGTCTTGACCCCTCTTCCTGTGATGCATGCCACTCATCACTGGTGTCCGGGGACCCAGCAGAAGAGCGGGGCAAATGGGGTGAATGTGGTCTCTTCTCCATCAGCATTTCTTCAATACAAACCTATAACATAATAAAAAGAAATTTAATATATAAAATATTGACAATATACTTATGGAATATACATAAAAAAAAACATTAAATGCACAGAGTAAAACAAATAAATTACTTAGTTTAAAGAGTAGATGCTGTGGATTGCTGGTCACACTGGATGCTGCTGCTGCCGCCTCTCTTGCTGACGTTGGTCACCAAAAGGTGCCCTTGACAGCAAGCCAAATTGATCAGTGACACTGCACTCTTTCCACTCTGCAGGCTGATCAAAATGGTGGATGACTAACAGCCAATCACAGCCTTATATACCCAGGTGAAAAAAGGCGCCAAAGTGCTTAAAATTTTCCACCCCCGGCGTAATGTTCTCCTCCAGATTTGCTTCATTGGCCCCTTTACTCGTGTGTGGGAGTTTTGCCTCTTTCAAATTGAATAACGCGGAAACGGACCCAGCAAAAAATTATCGTAACACATGATGACGGCAAAAACGGCATTTCGCTGTCATCGGTGAAAACGCAGCGTCAAATTGAATAAGGGCCTAATTAGGATATGTGAGGCAGGATTATGTGAAAAAAAATTAATGCAAATAGTCAACATTAGAGGGACTATGGTGCTGTACAATGTGAAAATGGAAAAGGAACTATATATATTGTGGGGAGAGAGGGGTTGTCTCTCACCTGAATTGACAACATTCTGGTGGGATCCCTCCAAGGTAAAGGAAAACAAGACCGTCACATTCTCCACCTACAATAGAACTTTGGAATTCTGGTTTTCTGGGCTGCACAGCTCAAAGTGGAGATATGAAACTCCTTCATTTCCAGGTCACCGAAGTCCACCAGGAAGTCTGCATTACAGGAAGGGTTTAAAACTCCAAGACACCTTTTGCTAATTGCTCTGATGCTGAGTAGCAGCCAGGAAGAAGGGACACAGGACCTCATTCAGACCCGGTTGCAAGCGCTGAGCGCTCACAACCGGGACTATGTTAAGGCCCTGTGCACACCCAGCGGCCTCACTGCATGTGCGCAAGCCCCAGAGCTTACTACAAAAGGGGCGGCTGTCGATGTTGATTGACAGCTTGGCCCATTTTGTAGATGGGGCAGGGGGGGTAGCTCCACAAACAGAGGCGTTCCCAAGTGAACGCCTTCCTTTTTGTGGGCGGCCACACTGACATTAGCAGTGATGTCAGTGGGGAGCTTCCTGCTCGACCAGAGCAGGAAGCTACCTGGGGCTTGCGGTTGGCGAGACCAAACCTTAGGGTATCGTTGCAAGCCCCAATGGTTGCCATGGTCTTGACCATCGTGACCATCAAACTGGTTGGTCGCTAAGCTGTAGGTGGTAACCCACAGCTTAGATAAGCGACCAGGAGGCCACACTAAAAAAGAGAAGCGGCCACCCTCATTCAGAGAGAACGATCGCTTCTTGTGACCGCCTCTGAATGAGGGCACAGTGTTGTAGTGCCAGGATCCAAGGGCTATGATGGGAGAGCATGCCCAAATTGTGGCTGCAAGCCACTGCTGACTGATTAGCATAAGGAGTGCTGATACTTTTATGTATGTTTGTTTATTTTAAGTTATGTGTCTGTATGTGTGCAGGCCTAAACTCACGTATACTAAGGTGCAATGTTTGCTGCTATTAAAAATTCACTGGTTTACCAAAAATACCTGACTGTCTGTAAACCTCATTTCAAAACCTCATGTAAATATAAAATATATATATATATATATATATATTAAAATGTCCTGACTGATTTATCAATGCCCAGCTGAAACTCCTGGAATTAGAAACATGAAAAATTGGGAGTATATTTCTTCCATTAAATTAATAAATGTTTCCACCCCCTATGCAATGTCCTGCCTGAATATGAACTGTGCTACAGCAATGATGAGGCAGACACCAACTGTCATTTCAAGTGCTGCCAGACATCACTGGCAGTTGCTGTGGCTATGAAATGTGTTACTACAGAGGTGAGAGAGGAACATGTGTTACAACATGGTGAGATAAGAGGTATGTCAAATATGTTACTCTGGAGTGAAGCAAGGGAATGTGTTACAACATGAGCGAGGGAGGCAAATGTGTTACTACAGGGGTGAGCAGGGGTAATGTGTTACTACACAGGTGATGGAGGGCAATGAGTTACTCTAGAGGTGAGGGAGGGGAATAAGGGCCTAATTCAGACACGCTCGCAAGCGGGTTGATGTTGCCCAAGTGCACAAGCGCACGACGGAGGCTGCTCCATCATGCGCATGCATGAGACCCGAATAACGATGGCCAAGCCATTGTTATGGTTCTCGCACCAAAGGTGGCATGCTGTCGATGGTGAATGACAGCACACCCCCTTTGGTGGGCGTGCCGGGGTCGTGGCTGCCCAGATGGAGGCATTCCCATGGGAACGCCTACCTTCTGGGGCCAGCCCCACTGACATCACTAGTGATGTCAGTGGGAGTGCTTTTGGCTCTGATAGAGCCAAAAGCACTCCAGGGCTTGCGGCATTGAGACCCTCGCGCAAGGGTCTCATCGCAAGCCCGATGGTCATGATGGTCTTGACCATCGCGACCATCATTTTGGCCGCTCGCTAAAGCTGTGGGTGGTCACCCACAGCTATGCGAGCGGCCAGGAGGCTGCTCCAAAAAGGAGGAGGGATGGCCCTGATTCAGAGCGGGCACTCTGTCAGAGCGTCTGGCTCTGAATCAGGCCCTAAGTTACTACAGGTGTGGGGGTAGGATTGTATTTCTACACAGGTGAGGGAGGGTACTGTCAAATGTGTTAAAATATGGGCAATAGTGGAAAATGTGTTACTACAGAGGTGGGGGAGTGGAACACAGGTATGGGAAGACAGGTATGCTATTACTATAGCAGTAATGCATTAATATAGAGGTGAAAGATTAATGTGTTATTGGAGTGGTGAGATGGAAATGTGTGTGTGTTTATATATATATATATATATATATTAGTGGTGAGCGGGTTCAGATTTCTGAAATCCGAACCCCCCCGAGCCCCCCCCGATCCGAGTCCGATCCGAATCAGGCTCGACTTTTCCCGCCTGACTCGGATCTGAAATCGAGGCAAAACGTCATCATCCCGCCTTCCGAGTCTCGCGGGTTTTGGATCCTATATAAGGTACCCACGTCGGCGCCATTTTCTCACTCAGCTGTGGACAGTGAAGAGGGAGGGTGGGAGTTAGGGCTGTGTAGTGTAGTGTAGTGTAGTGCTGCTGTTGTCCACTACTTCAAAGTCCATAGGGGCTGGCTGTGTTGTGCTGTGCTGCTGTTGTTAATAGGGGCTGTGTCCACTACTTCAAAGTCCATAGGGGCTGGCTGGACTGTGTTGTGCAGTCAGTTCTCCATAGGGGCTGTGTCCACTCCAAAGTCCTGTGCAGTGTCCCAGTCCTAAAGGAGTGCTGCAGTGTTGTCCAGGGGGTGCTCTGTCCATCAGGGGTGCTCCCCCCAAGTGCTAAAAAAATAATATATTTTCTGTGTTTGTGAATTGTGTGCGCAGTAGCCGCACGTGCATCAACAAAGTAGTGCCAAGCGTGCGCCTGTGTCATAAGTAAAGGGCCGGCTGGCTTGACCGTTAAGGGTGCTGTAACCCCCGAAAGTACACTCCAGTCCAAACCAAAAAAAAAATTATTTTCTGTGTTTGTGAATTGTGTGCGCAGTAGCCGCACGTGCATCAACAAAGTAGTGCCAAGCGTGCGCCTGTGTCATAAGTAAAGGGCCGGCTGGCTTGACCGTTAAGGGTGCTGTAACCCCCGAAAGTACACTCCAGTCCAAACCAAAAAAAAAATTATTTTCTGTGTTTGTGAATTGTGTGCGCAGTAGCCGCACGTGCATCAACAAAGTAGTGCCAAGCGTGCGCCTGTGTCATAAGTAAAGGGCCGGCTGGCTTGACCGTTAAGGGTGCTGTAACCCCCGAAAGTACACTCCAGTCCAAACCAAAAAAAAAATTATTTTCTGTGTTTGTGAATTGTGTGCGCAGTAGCCGCACGTGCATCAACAAAGTAGTGCCAAGCGTGCGCCTGTGTCATAAGTAAAGGGCCGGCTGGCTTGACCGTTAAGGGTGCTGTAACCCCCGAAAGTACACTCCAGTCCAAACCAAAAAAAAAATTATTTTCTGTGTTTGTGAATTGTGTGCGCAGTAGCCGCACGTGCATCAACAAAGTAGTGCCAAGCGTGCGCCTGTGTCATAAGTAAAGGGCCGGCTGGCTTGACCGTTGAGGGTGCTGTAACCCCCGAAAGTACACTCCAGTCCAAACCAAAAAAAAAAATTATTTTCTGTGTTTGTGAATTGTGTGCGCAGTAGCCGCACGTGCATCAACAAAGTAGTGCCAAGCGTGCGCCTGTGTCATAAGTAAAGGGCCGGCTGGCTTGACCGTTAAGGGTGCTGTAACCCCCGAAAGTACACTCCAGTCCAAACCAAAAAAAAAAATATTTTCTGTGTTTGTGAATTGTGTGCGCAGTAGCCGCACGTGCATCAACAAAGTAGTGCCAAGCGTGCGCCTGTGTCATAAGTAAAGGGCCGGCTGGCTTGACCGTTAAGGGTGCTGTAACCCCCGAAAGTACACTCCAGTCCAAACCAAAAAAAAAAATATTTTCTGTGTTTGTGAATTGTGTGCGCAGTAGCCGCACGTGCATCAACAAAGTAGTGCCATGCGTGCGCCTGTGTCATAAGTAAAGGGCCGGCTGGCTTGACCGTTAAGGGTGCGGTAACCCCCGAAAGTACACTCCAGTCCAAACCAAAAAAAAAATTATTTTCTGTGTTTGTGAATTGTGTGTGCAGTAGCCGCACGTGCATCAACAAAGTAGTGCCAAGCGTGCGCCTGTGTCATAAGTAAAGGGCCGGCTGGCTTGACCGTTAAGGGTGCTGTAACCCCCGAAAGTACACTCCAGTCCAAACCAAAAAAAAAATTATTTTCTGTGTTTGTGAATTGTGTGCGCAGTAGCCGCACGTGCATCAACAAAGTAGTGCCAAGCGTGCGCCTGTGTCATAAGTAAAGGGCCGGCTGGCTTGACCGTTAAGGGTGCTGTAACCCCCGAAAGCACACTCCAGTCCAAACCAAAAAAAAAATTATTTTCTGTGTTTGTGAATTGTGTGCGCAGTAGCCGCACGTGCATCAACAAAGTAGTGCCAAGCGTGCGCCTGTGTCATAAGTAAAGGGCCGGCTGGCTTGACCGTTAAGGGTGCTGTAACCCCCGAAAGTACACTCCAGTCCAAACCAAAAAAAAAATTATTTTCTGTGTTTGTGAATTGTGTGCGCAGTAGCCGCACGTGCATCAACAAAGTAGTGCCAAGCGTGCACCTGTGTCATAAGTAAAGGGCCGGCTGGCTTGACCGTTAAGGGTGCTGTAACCCCCGAAAGTACACTCCAGTCCAAACCAAAAAAAAAATTATTTTCTGTGTTTGTGAATTGTGTGCACTGTGGCTGCACGTGCATCAACAAAGGAGCAGCGCCAAGCGTGCGCCTGTGTCCCATAAGTAAAGAGCCGGCTGGCTCATTTCTTAAAGGGTGGTGTAACCCACAAAGTGCACTACTCTCCAGCAAAAATAAAATAATATTTTCTGTGTTTGTGTGCGCTTTAGCCGCACGTATATATATCAATATAACATAAATGGAGGACCAAACTTTCTCCGATAAAAATAAAATAGGGAAAGATCAAGAACCACTTCCTCCTAGTGCTGTTGCTGCTGCTGGGAGTTGTTCATCATCCCAGAGAGGAAGTAGGAACATCACTACTTTTACTAAACAATTGACCCTCCAACAGTCCCTAGCGATGTGGATGAAGTACGACAGCAGTCATCCTGAAGCAAAATGTATAACTGAGGCCTTGACTGCTATGTTGGTGTTAGACGTGCGTCCGGTATCCGACATTAGTGCAGTGGGATTTAGACAATTGATGGAGGTAGTGTGTCCTCGGTTCCAAATCCCGTCTAGATTCCACCTGCATCCTCAAAGCAGCAGCGACAAGCGTGCGTCTGTCTGTTAAAGGGTGGTGACACCCTCAAAGTGTGCTACACAAACAATTAAAATATTGTTCTTTTTTTTTCTGTCTTTGTGAATTGTGTGGGCTGTAGCCGCACCTGCATCCTTAAAGCAGCAGCGACAAGCGTGCGTCTGTCTGTTAAAGGGTGGTGACACCCTCAAAGTGTGCTACACAAACAATTAAAATATTGTTCTTTTTTTTTCTGTCTTTGTGAATTGTGTGGGCTGTAGCCACACCTGCATCCTTAAAGCAGCAGCGACAAGCGTGCGTCTGTCTGTTAAAGGGTGGTGACACCCTCAAAGTGTGCTACACAAACAATTAAAATATTGTTCATTTTTTTTTGGTCTTTGTGAAATGTGTGGGCTGTAGCCGCACCTGCATCCTTAAAGCAGCAGCGACAAGCGTGCGTCTGTCTGTTAAAGGGTGGTGACACCCTCAAAGTGTGCTACACAAACAATTAAAATATTGTTCTTTTTTTTTTGGTCTTTGTGAAATGTGTGGGCTGTAGCCGCACCTGCATCCTTAAAGCAGCAGCGACAAGTGTGCGTCTGTCTGTTAAAGGGTGGTGTAACTCTCAAAGTGCTCCAAAAAATAAAAAACTATTTTTTTAATGTGTTTGTGACTTGTGTGCGATGTAGCCGCACCTGCATCCTTAAAGCAGCAGCGACAAGCGTGCGTCTGTCTGTTAAAGGGTGGTGACACCCTCAAAGTGTGCTACACAAACAATAAAAATATTCTTATTTTTTCTGTCTATGTGAATTGTGTGGGCTGTAGCCGCACCTGCATCCTTAAAGCAGCAGCTACAAGCGTGCGTCTGTCTGTTAAAGGGTGGTGACACCCTCAAAGTGTTCTACACAAACAATTAAAATATTGTTCTTTTTTTTTCGGTCTTTGTGAAATGTGTGGGCTGTAGCCGCACCTGCATCCTTAAAGCAGCAGCGACAAGCGTGCGTCTGTCGGTTGAAGGGTGGTGTAACTCTCAAAGTGTTCCAAAAAATAAAAAACTATTTTTTTAATGTGTTTGTGACTTGTGTGCGATGTAGCCACACTTGCATCCTCAAAGCAGCAGCGACAAGCGTGCGTCTGTCTGTTAAAGGGTGGTGACACCCTCAAAGTGTGCTACACAAACAATTAAAATATTGTTCTTTTTTTTTCTGTCTATGTGAATTGTGTGGGCTGTAGCCGCACCTGCATCCTTAAAGCAGCAGCGACAAGCGTGCGTCTGTCTGTTAAAGGGTGGTGACACCTCAAAGTGTTCTACACAAACAATTAAAATATTCTTGTTCTTTTTTCTGTCTTTGTGAATTGTGTGGGCTGTAGCCGCACTTGCATCCTCAAAGCAGCAGCGACAAGCGTGCGTCTGTCTGTTAAAGGGTGGTGTAACCCTCAAAGTGTGCTCCACAAACAATAAAAATATTCTTTTTTTTTTCTGTCTTTGTGAATTGTGTGGGCTGTAGCCGCACTTGAATCCTCAAAGCAGCAGCGACAAGCGTGCGTCTGTCTGTTAAAGGATTACATCGGTGACAGCATCCAAGTAGGCATGTCAGACAGTCCGTACCTGTACTGGCAGGAAAAAGAAGCAATTTGGAGGTCCCTGTACAAACTGGCTCTATTTTACCTGAGTTGCCCCCCCTCCAGTGTGTACTCCGAAAGAGTGTTTAGTGCAGCCGGGAACCTTGTCAGCGAAAGGCGTAGGAGGTTGCTTCCACAAAATGTGGAGAAGATGATGTTCATAAAATGAATTATCAACTCTTCCAGGGAGACCAGCCTCCAGAACGTACAGAGGGACCTGTGGTTCCAGCAGGGACGAATTAATACTCTGTGAGGATGAGGATGTACACACTGAAGAGGGTGAGGAATCGGTGGATGAGGAGGATGAGGATGACATCTTGCCTCCGTAGAGCCAGTTTGTGCAGGGACACATTAATTGCCAGCTTGTTTTGTGGGGGCCCAAACGAACCAATCATTTCAGCCACAGTTGTGTGGCAGACCCTGGCGCTGAAATGATTGATTTGTTAAAGTGTGCATGTCCTGTTTATACAACATAAGGGTGGGTGGGAGGGCCCAAGGACAATTCCATCTTGCACTTCTTTTTTTTCTTTGCATTATGTACAGTTTGGGGCCTAGTTTTTCTAACTGCCATCCTGTCTGCCACTGCAGTGTCACTCCTAGATGGGTCATGTGTTTGTGCCGCCCACTCGTGTCGCTTAGCATAGTCATCCAGCTACCTCGGTGCAACCTTTTGGACATGAAAACACTATTGTGAGGTGTGAGGTGTTCAGAATAGACTGGAAATGAGTGGAAATTAAGGTTATTGAGGTTAATAATAGCATAGGAGCAGAGAAACCAACAAATTCTGTGATTTTAGCTGTTTTTATGCTTTTTTTAAAAAAAAATACAGATCCAAAACACAAAACCCAGAACCCAAAACACGGAAGGGTGGTTTTGGCAAAACCAATCCAGATCCAAAACACGAAGAAAGATCCAGATCCAAAACCAAAACACAAAACACGAAAAGTGGCCGGTGCACACCCCTAATATATATACACACATATACCATCCAAAAGAACACAGCACTCCACGGACTCCATACATATGTCACATAGCAGTGTCTTTATTGTCTATGTTTCAGGGCACACTCACATACAATACATAAGACACTTACCCACTATTAGTACCCACCAAGACTTCCATCATCCTCCCACACGAGGACTATGGTTACTGGTCTAAAAATATAGAAATGGGTTGGTACAGAGAACCCCGGGCAGAGATAATAGGTCTGCCCGGGGGACTCACCAGGCTCTTGTGTACCTTTGGTACAGTATAGAGTAGTGGCTTAACTGGAAATACTGTTGTCAAATATGTTTTAGTTAATTGTGAAATAGCATTAAAGTAACAAGCACTGCATCAAGTTCTTTTTTAAAGGTCATGGTCGGATCCACTGACAAACATTTGTAAGTTCTAGAATCAGACAGCTGTCATATGATCTCAGCCTTATAGGTGTCAAGGTCCTGAACCAGAATGGAGTCTCCTTTATAAGCAGCTCTGATAATTATGTCCTGTCTAGAACTAAGCTCTTTTAGGGCTGTAATTTCCCCAGGTGACAAATTGGAAAAATGCTTTATTAAAGTCTAAAGAAAAAGTTATTGCCATACCTCGTAGTAGCACTCTTAGTGGCAAACCGGTTCTACCATGGAAAAAATTCCATGGCCTACCAGATATAATACAGCTAGTTTTTAAAGCTCGTCGAGCTGTTAAAAAGTATTGGCCATTGATCACGAGTGATATTGAATTGCCCTCTCTTCATGATAAATGCATTATCACATGTTATTCTAGAGGTAGGAATATTTGTGATTATTTAGTTCATATGAATGTAACACAGTTTGGCAAAACATCTGGTAGGAATTATTTCCTTGGTCCCCTTAAAAAAGGTTGCTTTAAATGTGCGGGCTGTGTAACATGTGGGTATATGCTGGTAGCACCTTCAAACACCCTTATTCCTATAAAACCTTTAAAATTAACCACCATTTGAGTTGTTCTAGCAAATTTGTAATATATGCTCTTGTCTGCCCTTGCGGAAAGTTTTATATTGGCAAAACCGACTGTCAGTTCAAAGAGAGAATGGCAATGCACAGGTCATCGATCTGTGCCACCGTCCAAAGCAGGGCATTCGCTCACCGCCATGAGACACATGATCATTGATCATGTTCCTCCTCTAGTAAGGGGTGGCAATTGTTCTAGGATTTTGCTGCAAAAAGAGTCTAGATGGATATTTTTACTGGATACTTTATGCGGTCTCAACGAAACAATGGGGTTACATATATATATATATATATATATATATATATGTGTATATATATATATATATATATAAATACATAATTACTCAGTGCTGTCACAATCCATCAGGATCCATATAGCAAAAAATTGCCGCTATAATGCTTCCTCCTTCACCTTTTACCAAGTTTAAGCAGGAGGCACTACTGATGAGATGTATGAACATATCATCGGCCGGAGAGGGGGAGCATTAATGCTTTCCTCCGGCGCTACCCACTAGAGACCACAACTCATCAGCCTAGTGCAGGTGCACTGTGTGTCAGTCCCGGCTGGCTCCACTGAGCATGCGCGGGATCATGCAAGTAGCGCGAGATCCCCCGCATGCAGTCTGAAGCCAGCAGCCACCGCAGCATAGGTCTTTTGTTTATGGAATATTATATATATATATATATATATATATATATATATATATTAAAAATATTACCCAGTGCCTTCACAATCCATCAGAATCCATACAGCAAAAAATGGGGTAGGTGTGTGTGTGTTTATGTGTGTGTATATATATATATATATATATATATATAAAACACAAACACAATGTCCGGCACTCCACTGGTATATATAAAAAGCAACTGTCCCGGTGCTCATCTGAGATAGCCCAATATCATATATGTAAAAGCAATGGATGTCACTCGGATGAAAAACATATAGTCAAGCTGAGGTAGATCAAAGTTTCAGGGCGCAAACCCCTTTATCAAGAAGTCTTGATAAAGGGGTTTGCTCCCTGAAACATTGATCTACTGCAGCTTGACTATATGTTTTTCATCCGAGTGACATCCATTGCTTTTACATATATATATATATATATATATTGATGATATTAAAATAAACCTCTATATACAACTGCCTGTACCTTCTAAAATCCTTCCTATAAACCTCTAAGGATGATGCTAATTTGTGTATGCAGTCATACAGTAAATAAAGACTGAGACCTGGAATCTGTGGTTCCAAAGCACAAGTGTTATTCAAGTAAAAGTTCAGACAGTTACACGCAATTGATCCAGACACAATTTAGGCGCAAAAGAAAATTATACGGACCCAAGTACAGTATACATACGCAGTGCTTCTGGACCCGAAGATAGGCATCAGCAAGAGACCCTCGTCATACAGCATTCAGCATGAAGACTAAGAACCCAGCGTTTGAGCATACATATTTATACCCCCCAGAATTAACAGGACAATAGAGAAGTTTGTTGCTAAAATGTCATTGGTTCCCAGGGGAGAAGCATCTGTTACAGGGCATTTAACAGGCTGGTTCCAATAGAATAGAACCCTGCCTCTAACAGCTGGGGATCTTTCCCTTCCCACCCCCTGCAACATCCTAACAGTTGTTCATGAAATATACATTTTGTTGCTTGTAGTCTCTGCGATCCATAACTCGAGAATGCATGATGCGATCTCCCCACTGATAACACCAGAATGCTGTAAAAAGAGTATGCATCAGTACAAAACCAAACATGACTTGTTTAGCATGTATAATACCTTAGTTATCAAATATCTTTATTTCTCAGCATTTAAACTAACTGAACCAACTTAAATCATACACTTTAAAGCTTATTAAACCTTATGTGTGAATATGTAATGTGTGAGTATTCGGGGTTTGATATAAAGACGTATTAATGTGTGTATGAGAAAGGGTGCACTTAACTCTCACTAAGTGAACATCTTAACAGTGTGACATGCTGAGCCAGATAGTTCCACATGCCCACTCTGCCAGCAGTCCCCCCCACCTGTCCCAGGCTTCAAAAGAAAAACTCTTTATTCTCCCAGTCTCTTGAGTGATATGCAAATAGCCCAGCTACAAGAGACAGACCTAAGATGATTCTCTAGTCTTTGAAATCATGTCATTGCAGGAAGCCTGCTAATGTAGGTATGTATTCGAGGCAGACCACCTGTAGTGAGGGCAGACACTGTCCAGGAAGCTTATCTACACAAGTTAGTTGTCACGTAGTCATTTGCTTTATTCAGCTAATGCAATTAATTTTGGCATACTGTAAAATCATTTCTGAAATATATCCTTTATACCATGAAATTGGTTTCTGGTGAATCGCCGTAACTTGCTAATAGTATTATTGCCACATGCACTAAAGTGTGAGTTTATCTAAAATGGCGCTTAGGTGGCCATCTTGCAAAATGGCGTCTTGCGGCCAGTCGCAAGATGGTGTCGCTGCGATTGAATTTTAAACTGATCTTGTCTCAGCCAATAATCTAGTTTCGACAGTCCACCCTTTGATAGCGAACAACATGCTGTCACAATCTGATCTTAAAATTTAATTTAGGCTTATATTTAAATATTATTTAGTGTTATTATGGGATGGCACAAGGTGGTTCTTAATCCATCAATTTTGTGTCTCTGAGTGGGGACATAAAACTACTATTATATGCACACAGCGGATCTTGGAAGATCATGTGAAAGGTGTGGGGATGCACCAGTCTTATAAAAGCAGTCTTGAAGGGGAATTTCGACTTTACATTATCTGAGGTGTTTTATAAATAACATTTCAATAATACATTAAATGATGGTATTTCCTAGCTCAGGGCTGTAATGCAGTTCCTTATTTACCTCGGTATTCATACTGGCCACTATCATATTTTCATTCTTTCGTTTTACTCTATTTTTTTAATTTTCCACACTTCAACACAATAGGAACACACCGGATGCATATGCCAATTATTATGATGACAATCAGTATTAGGATCAAGAATTTGCCTATGCTGGCGATCACTTCCTGAACCCATTCCCTAGACCTGAGAACCATTTCCTTGGGTTCAGCCATGACACCCATCCTTCTATCTTTTCCCCTATTTCAGCCACTGATGCATTTTGGTTCTTGCGAAATTCCCACTTTAGCTGCAGAATTTCATCCAGCTTCCGGTCTATCACCTCCTTAGGGTTGCTGGTATCATTGGTGACATAGGTGCAACATTTTACTCCAAATTGGGTGGCTAACATTACGCAATACCCTCCAGTAACAGCAGTTAAGTAATGGAACACTAGCCTGTGTTGCACCAGTTCTTTCTTGTACGCTTGCAATTTTCTCCCTGTATACCTGAATGTGTCATTATACATCTCGGTGATATTATCTATTAATTTAGCAAGTTCCTGGATATATCTAAAATTTTATGTACTCTGAGCAATTCTGGTGGGATCCAGTGCGACTAAAACTTAAAAGCCAGTTGTCTCACTAATTAACTGAGTGGCTTTATGCACATCACCAGGTATCATGTTTCTTTTGCCTCTGTGTTCATATTGCTTGTGAAGATATGGTAATGGTATGTTTTTATGTATACCCAGCATTTCAACATGCGTGAGGGTCATAACTTCTGGGACTACTCTTCCCAGGTAACACAAACCTTCGGAACTCGGGGAGAGCCATTTATATGCTTTTCTTCCACAGATGAAATATACATTATCAGGGAGAACATAAGGAATGGTATGCATCATTATCATTAAGCACATTTCCCTTGCAAACAATCCTATTTCTGGTTCTTCCTTCTGTACATGCAAGTTTCTGGCTGTATTATTTTAGCACAATAACCATTTGGCACCTCACCAATAATTTCTTTGGTGGAACTCAATGTATACCGATACCTAAAATGCATCCCACTAGATTTAATTGAGCGTAACAGATCATTGTTTATGAACTCATTATCAGCTCTTTGTGAGAAGGTCATCGTCTGATTATTCCCCATCACTTCCCAACTCCTGGGTTTATTGGAGTTGGTTATGTTTAAACACAAAAGTAATCTATCTACTTGGAATTGATAGAGTTTGAAATGAGGTGGTTTGGATGAGAGGAATTTTCCATCCAATGTTTTCCCTTTTTGTAATTCTAAAATTTCTGTGATATTCAGCGGAAATGGCACCAACCCAACGTTATGCTGTCCCTGTGGCACATGTGAACACACCCAGCAATCAGTTTGGTTTAACACTTTGCCTACCATGCTATGATAATCCTCTAGAGGATACCCACCCCAGTACGGATTATGTTTAGGTTGGCACTGTTGGATACAGTTCTCATCAACTAGGGACCCACAAAGCTGACAAATACAGGAATCTTCAGATGATAAACCTCCACACCTTCCCCGAGTATCCGGAATGACAGCTCTCTTAACAATAACAGTACTAAGATTGGTCAGACACTCCCCTGATTGGCATTGCACTCCTCTTGACTCCACTCCATCAGCACTGCCATCAGCTCCCATTTCCTCAATCGGGCCCCCATCACAGACACTGGATATCCCCGAACTGACCAGGATGGTGAACACTCTAAAAGAGAATATGAAAATGAACACAGCAGGCCTGTCCATTGTCACAACAAGATCTGCAAATTTCCCTCAGTTAAGGTATCTCACTACAACCTGTTCAATCCTCCCAGAACAAGCTCGCGATCGACAGGTCCATGCTATCAGCTTTGTCTCCGACTTGTTTCTCCATCGGTTGATTGACGTTTTTGCAGTGAGTGGAATGGACCCAGGTATCTCTCTTGGCCACCTTCAAAGATTTAGTACTCGTCAGCAGCACCTGGTATGGACCTTCCCACCGATCAGTCAAACAACCTGAATGCAAGAAATTTCTGTTCATTACATATTCTCCTGGTTCAACATCATGACAGTTAGTTTCAGGCATATCATTAGACAACAATTTCAGTTTCTGCTGCTGTTGCTTTAACTGCTTACTCATTGATATAAGATACTTCACAGTTACCTCGTTGTTACCCTTCAGGTCTTCCTGTGGACTTATAATCAAATGAGGTTGTCTACCGAACAATATTTCAAATGGGGACAGATTCAGAGGAGGTCTAGGAGTGGTCCTTATGGTATGTAGGACCAATGGTAACGCTTCTGGCCATCTTAGTCCAGTCTCTGTCATGATTTTACTTAGCTTATCCTCTCTACCTTGGCACTGGATTATGGTCGGTAGGGGGTGTGAAGTCGGCTATTAATACCCATCAGCTTACACATATTTTGAAAACCATCACCTGTGAAATGGGTACCCCTATCACTCTCGATGATTTTAGGGATACCGTACCTGCGTACGAATTCCTGAACTATTTTCTTGGCAGTAAATGCAGCAGTATTAGAGGCCGCTGGGTAGGCCTCAACCTAGTTAGAAAATACGTCAGTGCACACTAATACATACTTAAGGTTCCTGCAGGGTGGTAATTGGATGAAATCAATTTGTATCACCTGGAAAGGTCCATCAGTGGGTGGAATGTGGGACGGTTTGGTAGGGATCGCTTTCCCTATATTCTTTCTCAAGCAGGTCAGACAGGACATTGCTATCTTTTCTGCTTGTGAAGAAAAACCTGGTGGGCACCAGTATGCCCTCACCAACTTGCACATACCCTGTTTACCCAGATGAGTCAGGCCGTGTGCTGTCTCAGCCAGGCTGGGGTAATATGCCTTGGGGGCTACTGGTTTACCATGTCCGTCCCTCCAGAGCCCAGAGGACTCTTGCCCACATCCCTTGGACTTCCAAATGGATTTATCCTCAATTCAACACAAATTTTGCATCTCAATTAATTTCAGCATATCAATAGTTTGAAATTACATAATTGTTTCAGTTGGAAAAAACATTTTTAACCCTGCTGCCCATTTTGCAGCTTCATCAGCTCTGTTGTTGCCCAGTAACACCGGGTCATCCTCACATGTGTGGGCTTTGCATTTAATTACTGCCACTGCTTTGGGCAGTTGGATTGCTTCTAAAATATGTTTTATGTGTCAGGAATGTGCAACTGGTGTGCCTGCTGCTGTCATAAAATTTCTCAGATGCCATACAGCCCCAAAATCATGCACCACCCCGAACGTGTACCTTGAGTCAGTGTAAATGTTAGCAGATTTGCCTGCTTCCAGTTCACATGCTTTAGTCAGTGCTACTAACTCTGCCACCTGGGCTGAGTGAGGAGGACCGAGAGGTTTAGCTTCGATGATGACTGTGTCATTTACAACAGCATAAGCTGTACATAATTCATCTGTGTCTGTTTGTCTATGACAACTCCCATCCGTATAAAAAGTTACATCCACATTCTCTAAAGGTGTGTCTTGTATGTCAGGTCTTGCAGTTAAGGTCTGATTCAGATATGTCATACAATCATGCGTATCCTTATGTCTGCCGAACTCACCTCCCGCCAGCATCTCCTCTCCTTCCACCCTTTGTACATCATGTTGTACATATGGTAGGTATGTTGCTGGATTCAGCGTACTGCAACGTTTAACAGTAATATTTGCAGGAGCGATTAGAGCTAGTTCCCATTTGGTGAACCTAGCCGAGGAGACGTGTCTGGTTTGAGCTGAGTTCAACAGAGCAGATACAGCATGGGGAGTGTAGATAATCATATCATGGCCCAATACTACGTCCTCACTTTTACTCACCAATAGAGCGGTAGCTGCTACACTTCTCAAAAAGGGGAGTGATATTGCCACAGTGTCCAATTTGGCACTGTAGTATGCTACGGTCCTACTGGCATCACCATGTTTTTGTGTAAGGACACCTGCAGCACAACCATTGGCTTCCGTACAATACAAATCTAAAGGATTTTCATAATCGGGTATTCCCAATGCAGGAGCTTTTGTCAGACTATCCTTAAGATTAAGGAGAGCCTGCTCTGATTCCTCTGTGTGTATGACACAATTGGACTATGAGGAAGAGACTAATTCCTATAAAGGTAAGGACAAAATAGAAATACCTGGTATCCACATTCTACAGTATCCACACGTTCCCAAGAAGGTACAAATTTGCTATTGATTCTGCGGCAGTGTCATGTTTTGTATGGCCTGGATTCTTTCTGTTGTAAGGTGTCATAACCCCTGGGTTAGGCAGTGTCCCAAATATTTTACTCTGGATTAGCACGGCTGTAGTTTGTCCTTAGCCACCTAGTGTCCTGTGTGTGAGAGATGAAGTAACAAAAGTTTAGTATCATTCAAACATGACATAAACGAGTCAGAACATAGCAATAAATCGTCCACATATTGAATCAGAACAGATCCATTGGCAGGTTGAAAAGATTGTAAACAGTCGTGCATTGCCTGGGAGAAGATACTGGGGCTGTCTATGAAACCTTGGGGTAATCGTGTCCATGTGTATTGTAAACCTCTGTATGTAAATGCGAATAGATACTGACTGTCAGGATGGAGAGGCACAGAGAAGAAAGCAGAACAGAGGTCAATGACTGTGAAATGGGTTGCATTTGGTGGGATCTGCATCAAAATGACAGCTGGATTCGACACTACAGGGAATTGGCTCTCTACTACCTTATTAACACTTCTAAGGTCTTGTACCAGCCTATAACCCCTCCCACCACTCTTCTTCACCGGAAAGTTGGGACTGTTGGCTACACTAGCTGTACGAACTAAAATTCCCTGTTGCAGTAATCACTCAATTATTGGAAAAACCCCTAATTCTACCTCCTGTTTTAGTGGGTACTGGGGAATTTTTGGAGCTTGCCTACCCCTTTTTAAATTTACCATTATGGGGCTTACGTTTGCCATTAATCCAGTGTTCTGTCCATCTTTCATCCAAAGGGAATCTGGAATCTGGACAACATTTCATCTACCTGTGATGGAGTTTCATTTAAAACTGTAGAGTGATACATTATCCTTTGAGGAGTGTCTAACATATCTCGCACCTCGTATACCATTCTCTCTGGGATATCTAAAAATACACCATCAGGAGTGCAATATATAACACATCCCATTTTACATAACAAGTCTCTGCCCAGTAGGTTAGTAGGAGCTGCAGCTGCCAGGAGAAAAGAATGCCTGGTATGCAACGGCTCAATAGTAACCTCTGTGGACTTGATAAAGTATAATGTTCCACTTTACCTGTTACACCCATTGTTGGTACTGTCTCGTTGGTCACCTGCAAATTAATGGGAGATTTTATCACTGACCTGGTTGCCCCTGTGTCTACAAGAAAAGGATATTCAGTACCAGCTACATCAACCATCATGACCGGTTCTTCCCTAGTACTTCCCGTTAACCTGATTATCTGTAGACTACAGGTATGACCTGACCCCTAGCGTTGGCTACCATTCTCCAATAAAGCATTTATGGCTACAATTGGAGCTGGTACCTGCTGAACATTTGCTGGCCTTTGTGCATATCCCTTATGGGGATATCCAGGTCTTCCCTGATGTCGGGTCCCTACTCTATTTACTGTACAGTTTCTACTTAAGTGTCCTGGTTGTTTACAGTTAAAACATGTTCGTGTATCGGGTGAAGACATGGTGTTGTGAGGTTTGCGCAGAGGGTAAAGGTGGTGGATATGGGTAAGGATAGGGAGGGTAAGGGTATTGTGGGGGATAAGAAGTTGGTGGGTATCATGGGACCTGTGGTTGCATCAGGTTAGTGGGATATAGTTGTGTTTGTTATTGCGTGGGATTAGTGAGAGCACATACTTGTTCAGAAGTGAGTGTGTGTGCAAGTGCAACTGTGTCTGTTGGCTGTGATGTTACCGTCATTCCCTCCAGAGCTTGTATACTGACAGCCATTAGTTTTTCACTCTGGGTTTCTCTCTTATTGGAGATGTTTTTATCATGTTCAATGGCGGTTTCTATGAGGGTATCTATTGTGAGTCCCCACCAGCCAGGCTGTGAGGTCTGAAACTGAGTTTTTAAACTCTCTTTCAGACCATCCACAAGTACCATGACTATCATTCCCTGGTTGTGAGTGCTATCTTTAGTATCCTCTATCCCAGTGTACTAGGTGATAGCCTGCAGAGCCCAATCGCAATAATCTTCTGCAGTTTCACTCTCCTTCAGGTTAATGGTGAAAATTTTGTTCCAGTTAACTACTACTGGAAAATATATACCCAATTGAGTTACAATGCGGGAAATGTTACCTTGGTTTACTTGGTCTGTTAAGGGAACGTCACCATCCAATACACAATCCGTGATAAATTTTGTCACCTCGGTATTGCGTGGTAGACAGGCCCTAAACACCACACAACAATCTTTATTAGTGGGTTCATCTGAACTCCCCAAATTTCTAAAAAATCTTTTGACATTTGATTAATTCCTTTTTGGGATCGGAAAATCATTTATGATGGAATTTAGTTCTGCTCTTGTCCAAGGACAATGCATTACTACTTCCCTCATGGGCACTATACAGTTTGCATCTGCATTTCCGTTCGGAACAGTTATCGTCCGAATGGGATGCAGACCGGTAGCGCTGCTACCTTTGACCTGGCTACCTGGCTGAGGGCTTAATCTGCTGCTGCTACGTATGGTATTAACTTCCTCTACGGGTGCAGAGGGTGTTAACACTTCCCTTTCTGTTTCCGATGGAGATGGCGGCACCACCCGTGATTGTGGTGATGCAGCATCTATCATTTGCACAGCATGGGAAATGGCAGACATTACAAAAGGCTCATCATCCACATCATAAACATTTTCTTTATGGTTGCTTAAGAGAGGGTTCAAATTGCTTGTTACATTTTTATGGGTATCTTTGGTAACTGTACTTGCACCTCCATCCACATAAGGTGGGGGAGGTGAGCGTGAACTGCTGGCAATACTCTCCACAATGCTACCTTGCCGCACGGGTGTGCCATTTTGCAGCTCGCCAGTATTGCAATTCAGCGGTGCGGATGTATTTTCTGGCAATGTGCTCACAACGCTAGTTTGTGTCATTTGCACATTCTTAAGCCACGCATCCCCTTCATGCTGCCACAGTTTTAAACATTCAAAATATTTATCCTATTTCTCTCGGGAGAGCATCAGACCGATGTGATCCCAGACATTATCTAACACATTTTTATCAAAACTACCAATTCTGGGAAACGGTCTAACACTCTTCATCGTCATATTAAACCTTAAATCACAATACCTTACTGCATAAGTACTGTACTTAGTATGCATAATATGATGGGCCAATCCGATCGGCGCCTCCATTAGCAGCACATCATTGTCTAACATCTCCACTGTTTGCATGGCTCCCATTCTGAGACAACTCCTATGCTTTTCAATAAAGATTTAAACTGGTGAAAGACAATCAAGATACTTTCACTTAGCTGTGGGCTTTTTATGTCGGCTGCGTCCACACACCTGGATAAGATTTAGTAAGGCAACTTCCACACCTGGATAAGATTTGAAAAAGGCAACTTCCACACCTATGAGAGTTTATATGTTGGCTACTCTCATGCACCTCTCTACAACAAAGACAACATGTACACCTGCTACTGTGTATACAACAGTAAAGCTGCTTACTGAGCGGCTAGACTAACCCTTGCACCTAGCCATTAAGGATCATATGATACCCTTAACTGTCCAACAAATACTCACTGTTACACACATTATCATGCGCAGAAAAATACACGTTAACCCAGATATTGGTAATATGCTATTGTGCGACCTGCCACATAAAAAATATATTCGACTACCACACAACCGTATAATGACTTTTTAATTGCGTTCACAAAAGTGCATCTTTTCTGTACGCAAAACTGCGACTCAGCTGCATACTCAATACTGCGGCACCCATTTATACGCTAGGTTCTATCAACAAAGGAACACAAACTTTTTCCTTTCTTGTCCCTGGATTCTAGTCAGCTTCCTTTGCTCACACAGAAATGGATAGCGATTTTTCAAAACAAAGTGGTTGCAGGAAAACCCTGCATGTGGCCACTCCAACCTTTGCTGAGACATCGATAGCCGTATGTGCCGTGTGAGTAGGTATTGGACTTCACTCGATGAGCCCCTATCTGACGATATTAAAATTAACCTCTATATACCCCTGCCTGTACCTTCTAAAATCCTTCCTATAAACCTTTAAGGATGATGCTAATTTGTGAACACAGTCAACAGTAAATAAAGACTTAGGCCCTGATTCAGAGCCAGATGCTCTGACCAGAGCGCTCACTCTGAATCAGGGCCAACCTCCATTAATATGGAGCATCCTCCTGGATGCTCGTATAGCTGTGTGTCATCACCCACAGCATATACGAGCGTGCAAAATGATGGTCGTGATGGTCTTGACCATCGCGACCATCGGAACTGCGAGTAAAAGCCTGCGATTGATCAGAGCCAAAATCACTCCCACTGACATCACTAGTGATGTCAGTGGGGACGGCTTCAGATGGCAGGTGTTCCCTTGGGAACGCCTCCATCTGGCAGGCACGCCCACCAAATGGGGCGTGCTGTTAGTCACCATCGACAGCACGCCCCCTTTGATGAGACACTCCGAGTGAAGGAAAGTCCTTCGCTCGTCGGGTCTCGCACATGCGCACGACGGAGCTCCCTCCATCGTGAGCACGCGCAGTGGGGAACATCGACCCACTTGCGAGTGTACTGCCGCTCGCAAGTGGGTCTGAATGACCCCTTAGACCTGGAATCTGTGGTTCCAAAGCACAAGTGTTATTCAAATAAAAGTTCAGACAGTTACACGCAATTGATCCAGACACAATTTAGGCGCAAAAGAAAATTTTATGGACCCAAGTACAGTATACATACGCAATGCTTCCAGACCTGAAGATAGGCATCAGCAAGAGACCCCTCGTCATACAGCATTCAGCACAAAGACTAAGAACCCAGCATTTGAGCACACATATTTATACCCCCCAGAATAAACAGGACAATAGAGAAGTTGTTGCTGATGTCATTGGTTCCCAGGGTAGAAGCATCTGTTACAGGGCATTTAACAGGCTGGTTCCAATAGATTTTCCCTGCCTCTAACAGCTGGGGATCTTTCCCTTCCCACCCCCTGCAACATCAAACAGTTGTTCATGAAATATACATTTTATTGCTTGTAGGCTCTGCGATCCATAACTCGAGAATGCATGATCCGATCTCCCCTCCGATAACACCGGAATACTGTAAAAAGAGTTTGCATCAGTACAAAATCAAACATGACTTGTTTAGCATGTATAATACCTTAGTTATCAAATATCTTTATTTCTCAGCATTTAAACTAACTGAACCAACTTAAATCATACACTTTAAAGCTTATTAAACCTTATGTGTGAATATGTAATGTGTGAGTATTCGGGGTTTGATATAAAGACGTATTAATGTGTGTATGAGGAAGGGTGCACTTAACTCTCACTAAGTGAACATCTTAACAGTGTGATATGCTGAGCCAGATAGTTCCACATGCCCAATTTTGGCATACTGTAAAGTATTTTCTGAAATATATCCTTTATAATACGTAAAGTCATGAAATAGGCTTCTGGTGAATCGCCGTAACTTGCTAATAGTATTATCACCACATGTACTAAAGTGTGAGTTTATCTAAAATGGTGCTTAGGCAGACATTTCGCAAAATGGCGTCTTGCCACAAGACGCAAGATGGTATCGCTGTGATTGAATTTTAAACTGATCTTGTCTCTGCCAATAATCTAGTTTTGACAATATATATATATATATATATATATATGTGTAGCAAACGATGTGTAGTGCGGCACTCCTGGGAAAAAAAATCAGTCCAGCTTCAGCAGTGTATTCTAAGTTTTCAAAGTTTATACTTTGTCATCAGTATAAATAACAAAGTATAAACTTTGAAATGTTGGAATTATTTGCTAAAGCTTGACTGATTTTTATCCTGTGAGTGCCGCACCACACATTGGGGGAGATGTATGAAGCTCATAAGCTGTATCAGCACACGTTATGAGTGCTGATACCGCTTCTCCCTGATGTATGATCGGGGGTTGGGCGGTAAATGACAGGGGTGCTAAAATGGTGAAGCAGGAAGCATTATA
The DNA here is from genome assembly GCA_031769625.1 of Taudactylus pleione. Classification (NCBI taxonomy): domain Eukaryota; kingdom Metazoa; phylum Chordata; class Amphibia; order Anura; family Myobatrachidae; genus Taudactylus; species Taudactylus pleione. The sequence continues at coordinate 9,546,046 of JAUIMM010001311.1, read as the reverse complement.
GCGCTATAATACTTCTACCCCATTTTTTGCTATATGTATCCTGATGGATTGTGAAAGCACTGGATAATATTATATTTAAATATATATATATAATTCCATAAACAAAAAACCTATGCTGCGGCTGCTGCTGGCTCCAGACTGCATGCGGGGGATCTCACGATACTTGCAAGATCCCGTGCATGCGCAGTGGAGCTGGCCAGGACAGTCATACAGCGCACCAGCACTAGGCTTATGTGTTGCGGTCTCTAGCAAGTAGTGCGAAGGAAGGAGTTAATGCTCCCCCTCTCTGGCCGATGACATGTTCATACATCTCATTGGTAGTGCTTCCTGCTTCACCTCGGATGTGTTATAGCGGTACGTTAAGTGCTGCTATAATACATCTACCCAATTTTTTGCTATATGGATCTTGATGGATTGTGAAGGCACTGGGTAATATATGTAAGTATATATATATATATATATATATATATATATATGTGTATATATATGTGTATATGTATATATATATATATATATATATATATATAATTATTCCATAGACAAAAAAACCTTATGGTTTCACATGTCTCATTAAGGCTTCTTAGACATGATCTGATATTTCACAACACCTATTGAATTTCTGCCACTCAAACTTCAAAAAGCAATAAAATAACAATCGTTAAGGCTGACTCCTTAATGGACATGCTCCTTGCGTAATTCAGATATGGTATGCCATGACACCATGTGGTTAACTGTAGATTCAGCACTCTCAAAGAGTGAGATTGCCGTCACTCACAAAATGGTGGAGCTGCTAATTCACAGAATTGTGTGCTCATTGGAATACACAAATGCAGTCTATGTAGCTGAATTCTGAGCAGAACATATAGCTGTGCAGTTGGGATAAGAATATGGTGGATGGGGGGGAGAAGAGAGCGGTGTGGATGGGGCATGCCGAAAGGTGTGGAGAGGGGAAGATTAATCAGTACAGATGGGGGTGAGCCAAAGTGATGCATATTGGTGGAAAACAGTGGTGCACATGGGGGAAGACAGAGTGGCATGGTTTGTGGACCAGTAGCAGCAGTGCTGGTTCTGGAATTTATAAGGGAACTTTACAAATTTTTTACCTGTATTTCCAGAACCAGGACCAGTTCAGAGCCCAGTGCTGGTTGTGCTGAATACGGTGGACCCCTACGTCATTTCTTCGCCATATTTTGGCAACCAGGACTGGTCCTGATTTGCCTGGTGCTGGTTGTGCTTAATGCGGTGGACCCTTATGTCGTTTGTCCTCTGTGTTTTCACAACCAGGTGAAAAGCCCAGGGTGGTTGTGTTTGGAGGGGGGTTTGTCCCTTTTTTATTTTTATTTTACACAGATTCAAATTTTAACACAGATGCATAGATGGATCTCACTGATTCATCCATGTATCTGTGTCTTATTTTCTCAGATGCATGCCCAGCACCAGTGAGCACCTCTGCCACCCACTGATGCCCCTTAATTGATTTTCATCAGGAAGTAAAACAGATACAAGCGATCAACCCTTATATTATACCCCAACCTCAGCATGTGCAGCAGGATCCCGCTGGAACCCAAGCAGGCACACTGAGGTGACATCATTGTTTATTGACACAATGCTCATCAGTGTATACAATCACCATGACAACTGGTCACATATAAACAGCAGCACTGGAAAAATACATATACTGTACATAGCATAATTAAAGTAATGCAAATACAAGACATACATGATGAAATAGCTGCCAATATGGCAATATCAGATTTATCATAAAATATATCTCTCTGAATGTCAAACATATATATGTTGGCATAGGTAGGTGCCATAGAAATACCAATGGCACAACCTTTTGTGTGCTAAAAGTATTCACTATTAAAAACAAAAACATTCTTTGTGAGAAATAATTCTGATAACATCAGTAATTTATCAACATGTGTTACATCAAAAGTTCCATTACTCAACAGAAGCCTTTAAACCAATGCCAGTCCCTCCGAGTATGGCTTGTGACATCCGCTGTCACAAGCCATACATTATCTGGTAGTTTTTCCAGCTCTTTCAGCTTGTTAAGCAACATAGCAGTATCCAGAAGGAAGTGTGGATGTTCTTGAATCATGGGTTGTTTACAAAGTCCAAATAGATCACTGTTGGCTGTAACAAAGATCCACTGGCCAAAATTATGGGCCTCCCAAGGGGGGAGGTGAGGATTTTAGGAGGTGTGTATAGCAATGTTATAATAGGAAATTCCGGTAATATAATTTTATAAATCTGTTCATTAATAAGGGATGCATCTTTATCCAGACATAATATATCGTTATGTTCTTGAGTAAAAATAGCAGTGAGGTCACCTATGAGTTTGCAGTAAACTTCATGGTCCATCAACTGCCTGTTAATTTCTGGCTGATAATCACATAGATCATGTAGCACAATGGCTTCCCTTTTATCTGCATTGCAGATTATCAATTGGTCATTTTGTTTCAACATACTTAGAACTTTCCTTTCATGAATCGACAGGTTTGGATATGTAGGTTTCCAGTATTTAACCTTCTTAGAAATGTCCTGATAAAGGATCCTGAGAAAGGTCATAATCAATGACCTGTTGGATAAAGGATCAAATGCAGATTTTTTTAAATTTAAATAGGCTGGTATATTAGGCTGGTATTGCATCAGAAGCGCAATGTTTCCTTGTCTCCTTTTTGGAAACTTTCAATTTAAGTTCTTGGTGGAGCTGGTGTTTTTTGTTCTATATGATATATAAAGATCTGCTGTTAGTCTGGAGTGGATTAAGGGATGAACTTGAATCTATTTTTGAAAATCATTATGGTTCCAAATGTCCACCTCCAGAACTTACTTGTTTTTACTTTAAGATCTATTTTTTTTCCCTACAATGTCACAACTTATGAAGAGGAGAGAATTTCTTAAGAAGATACATCAAAGACTCATAAACCATAACCTCAGACATGGAAAATAAATGTCACTAAGGTAAACTGTGTTTACACAACACATGCTGGGCTGGAACATTGTTGCCATCAACATTGGACACATTGTGTACAGCCCACCCTGAGCACAAACATCATTTTTTATCTTTTATTCTATATATCAATCACTATCCTATTTCATGTATTTTATCAACTTTCTATTATTTTTTCATTCTTCTCATACATTTTTATAAATAAATATTTTTTAAGTATGTTTATATTACATCTATACTGTTTATACTGTAAACTGTATCAAGGAATAGTTTTATTGTAGTGCTTCTAGTGTGTGTATACTTATATATATTAATTTGACTGCAATAAAACCATCTGTTGAATTATATTAAAATGTTATTATTAGAACTACGGAAATCTTACTCACCATTTTGCCCAGAGGCATTACAAACATATGTCTAAAGAAATTACACATTCATACCCATACCCCCTCTTTCTTTTCCTATGTGCACCCTTCAAGACAACCCCATTTACTTTTGTATAACCCACTCCTAACCCCACTATTTACCTTCAGGATGCTGGCAGCCGGGATGACAGCACCAGTATTCTGACAGGTGTTGGGATTCCGGCGCTCAAAATGTTGGTTTCAGAATCCTAACGGTCGGTATTATGACCGCATCCCATTTCACAGTACTGCAATCAGGGTTATGAGTTGCTTTAGTTTTTTTTGCCATGCCATGCATGTGTCTTTAAAAGTTCTATAAAACTTCATAGTTTCACAGTTTAGGCACAGTGATGAACCATGTATGCAGTATATCTAGGAATCAAATGGTAGCCACTATTGTAACCCTTTTAATGCAGATTTTGCTATTGATTTTATTTGTGCGCTATGTCATAAAATGGAAACATTAAAATATTTACTTTTTTTCACAAAAAGTAACTTTTCATTTAAGGGTAAACTCTTCTAATAATTTCTTGCATCAGTGTTATCAAAACATTGTGCATTCACCCATAATTTTCACTTTATTTCACATCTGAAATGGAACCGAAAATATCTTTAATAGCATTACTGCTACTCATATGTTGTGTACAAAATATACTCTATGTACATTTGTCCTTTGAAGACCTTTCAAGGTAGTTATCTTGTGTTACAATTGTCTAGAACTTCCTGCTAAAACTAGAAATGTACAGTATTTTGAGATTAGAAATAATTCAGGCACCTCAGTAAAAATAAAACTCAGTTCAAGGTGAAACATACTCAACTCACATTTATTGAAACACCAACTAATTATGTTTTTAAAAACAGAAACATTCTCATATTTTCTCATTAACAATTTTTAATCTGAAAATATTTAATGAATGCATATCCAAAATGTAGGGAATTTGTTTTTAGAATTGAAGTAATTTTAGTAGGGCATTAATCAATTATCTGCGTGGTTTTCCATGCAGCTAATTGAACGCGCTGCAGGAACTCTGCATGCTAAGGCCAGTATCCTATTAGTAGAGAAAAATTTATGGACCCAAAAACTTTTTTTTTTTTTTTGCTGATTTACGGGTGTGTTTTGCCAATTTTTTTTTCGTGGTATCCGTTTAAACCCTGTTTTTGACGTCATGAAAACACATAGGAGCCCCAAAAAGTAACGGACCTTTTCACTGCTGCGATATCAGGAATATGGGCTTCTTATCAAGAATTTGGTTTCCCCTGCCTGAGGCAGGTGAATCAAATTCCCTGATAAGTGCTGGCATAGGGGCTAATTGGATAGTCATGGTAATTATATCGGGGTCAGTAACAAAGGGTGGATGTTTCCTCACAATCTCAGAGGCTGCAAGTAAAACAAATCTGTGTTAAAATGCAGACTCTGCATTTTACCACACTGGAAAACTCATAGATTCCAGCACATTGTGCATAATCTATGAGGTAGCGCGTGTTAACCCATGGTTTACTGAGCAGGGAAACCATCAATTAAATGTAATGTCTCTGTGTGTGAAACCAAGAGCTCTTCACCGTGCAGCAAACCCTGTGCTGACTTTAATTCCTCCTTCTTAGTATTTCTATGAAATTATATTTTTACTGATTATAATTTGATTTCTTATTATTTGATTATTTTCAAATTGTTAACATTATAGTGACATTACCTTCATTTAAAATGGGATTTATTTAGTATAATTAAACAATAATATATTGTGCTCTGCAATATAAAAATTGGGATCTTGAATATTGTGCAGAAGGGAGAACATGAGCTTTCAGAATGTTTTGGGGGAATTCACAGATTCTGTTAATAAGTGGGCCCCACTGCATGCAAAATAGGATATATGTTCAGGTATAGAGTTTTGGATCTACCACTATATGGTGCCCAATGCCACTTAAAATGTGTTATAACTCAGTTATTGAATGTGTTAATCTGTGACTTAAGCTTCAATAATGGTTTCTTAATAACATGGACACAGTGAGTGCATGCTTCTTTACTGTAAAACTGCAGGAAATCAAAGCACAGAATACAGATTCATAGACCAACTAATACACACACAAAAATAAGATTCATTTTAATCTTCCACTGGAATACATACACAGCAATGGGAACTTTATATACCACAGTATGTAACCTGGGAGTTGTAAACGCTTTTGCATGGCCTAAATTAGGATTTGCCCATAAATTATGAGTGTCATTTGGCTGTCATAATTATAGGTATATGCATTCAGTGAAATTAAAAATAACTATATTTAGGGAGAAATTTTGCACAAGACATGTTATCTGATAGAACAAGCTATTTTTTATCTTTATATTTTGCAATGTATTTGTAATTCACATTTGTGCAATTTTTTTGAAGATGTGTAACCTATTTTAATTTTTCTGTCATGCATTTGGCTTGATTGAGGTTGTTGTTGTTTATAAAGCACTGTTATAAACATATCTTGGTTAAAGGGTATGATGTTGAGTCATACATTTTTTGTGACAGCTGCGACTAATGGACTAACTATTGCTATTTGTACTAATTGTGTTCTGGTTTTTGTGTTTTGCCTATTGCTCTTGATTCTATACCCTCACAAATCAGTAAAGCTCTGTCTCCTGTGCAAATCAGTAAAGTTCTGTCTCCTGTGCACTTAACTAAAATCTGTAATCTCTCTTCCTCCTTCATCCACCAGGGGACACTGGAGTCTCAGTACAGTGGGGTATAAATGTGGGATAACTGGGAGCTGGCACTTTAATAAATTTGAATAGTAGTTTGCTCCTCCCTCTCTATACCCCCTACAGGTCAGTCTAAATTTTGTGCCAAGGGAGCTGGTCACATACAAGAGCTCTCTGGTAAAAAATCAATGGATCCTCGATCTGTATGAGGATCAGACAGGCAGCTCACTGCCCCTGCCTGTCTGCTTAGTTGAAGCTGCTAAGAGACCTCACCACTGCTGCTTGCAGAGCATGCTGGGGTCTTCAGCTACAGAGACCACTGTCTCTGGGGGGTAGCCAGACAAGCTGCATGTGGAGTTTGTCACGCTCCCCTATTAGAAAGCCTGCCACCGCCAGCATTTGGCAGCAGAAGGTTAGTGACTCCTGGCACTCTGAGTAGCAGGGTGACCAGGAGGAAATGACAGGTGGGCATTAAAAACACAAAGCAGTAAGAACGGAGCGAGTGGAGCCTAACACACAGTTCTGCTTCTGCCTCCCAGCAGCCCCAGCACTTCCAGAAGGAGGCTGGTGACCATTTTACAACCACAGGCAGCTGACACACACAGAGAAAAAATCTATCTGCCCAGATTGTGCCTGCACAGTGGGGATAGACTTGTGAAGATCAGGTTGGACTGTGTTTACACATTGATTACTGCTTATGTGATAATAGCACTGGTCTCAGAAGCAGAGCTGGTTGGGCAGGGTTGATAGCATAATCTCCCTCTATGCCCCTAGCTCTTATTCAAACAGTCTCTCTGTGTGTATGGTGTTTGTCTGTATCACTACCTTTTTTTTCTGTGTGCTGTGTACAGTGAAGTAGTAGAATGTCATCTAAGTGGTCTAAGTCTGCACAAAAAACTTTCTCCTGTAAGAATTGTGCAGAGAAGTTTACACAGGGACTAACATCCAGTTCCCTGTTGTGAGAAGTGTGTTTCAGAGACACAGACTGCAGCATTCATGGACTGATCAAATTACTTCAGTCATGTTTCAAATGTCTGCAGAGCTAGAAGCTTCTCGCAGGGATAGAGAGGTTGAAAGATCTCAAAGGTGTGCCTTCTCTGAACCAGACTGGGTGCAGTCTTTAGCCATGTCTGTAGAAGGGCTCACAAGGGTTATGTCAGCCCAGGTTCCTCCCATGGCATCGTCCTGTAGTGTCTCTACCAAGAGACTTATACCAAATGATCTGGAAGAGGATGACATGCTTGATACAGGGAAAGGGGTGGTACAGGACCCTATAGAGGAACAGGCACCAGAGGAGGTGGAGCCTGTATATCAGGGAGTAGAGGCGCTGATTGCAGCTATTTGCCAGGTGTTACATGTTGCGGACAGGGATCCTGTAGAGGTTAGGCCATCTATCTTTAAACAGAGGCAGGGGTAGAAAAAGCAAAAACTGGCAGCCTCCTTTCCAGTGTCTGTGGATTTGGACATAATCCTTACCTCAGCGTGGAAACACCCTGATAAAAGGTTTCAGATTTCAAGGAAGCTTTTATCATACTATCCCTTTCCATTTATGTGAAACACCTCCTTCAGTGGACCCTTCAGTGTCACGTCTGTCAAATAAGACAGTGCTCCCTGTTCCAGGGGCAGTGACTTTAAAGGAGCCTTCTGACAGAAAGTTAGAAACTACCTTAAAGTCAATGTACACTGTAGCAGGGGTGTCTCTTTGACCTGCATTAGTCAGCTGTTGGGTCAACAAGGTGGTGGAAGCATGGGCTCACTGAGGACCTTAAGACTTGGGCTTCGGTGGAGGATCTGGTTCCTCTAGCGGAACAGATTGCAGAATCTGCTGCTTTTCTTGGAAAGGCTTCTAAGGATATTTGTAGTCTTTCCTCTAGATCCTCTGCCTTGGCTGTCTCAGCCTGCAGAGCCCTGTGGCTGTGACAATGGCAGGCGGATGCGTTATCCAAGAGAGCTGTGGAAGCGCTTCCATTCACAGGAGAAGCTCTGTTTGGAACAGAACTGGATAAGTGGATATCTCAAGCCACAGGTGGTAAGTCCACTTATCTCCCATCTGCTGTTCCCCCCCAGGAAGCCCATTGCCGGACAGTCCTTTCGTATTCCTGGGAGATTCAAGGGCTGTGGCAGAGGTCCTCCCGCTTTCTCCCGTGGTCCCAGAGGCAGGGATAGAGCCACTGCATCCTCCTCCCAGCAGGATAAGGCTTCAGTTAAGCCATCAGCATGACACGCTCCCTTCTCTCCTGGGGGACCCCAGGGTGGGAGCTTGCCTTTGCAACTTCAAGGAAGTTTGGATCAAGTCTTGCCAGGACGCATGGGTCCAGGACATCATCATTCAGGGGTTGAAGCTGGATTTTTAGATCCAACCTCCTCGTTTTTACTTAACTGGTTTGCCGGCATCTGTGGACAATCGGGTTGTTATGCAGGAGGCAATACAAAAGATACTGTCTTCTCAAACAATAGTGCATGTCCCTGTCCACTAGCAGGGTCAAGTTTTTTTATGTCAGCTTTTTTGTGGTTCCCAAGCCAGATGGCTCGGTGAGACCCATTCTAAACTTGAAACATCTCAATCCTTATTTGCGGACTTTCAAGTTCAAGATGGAGTCCCTGCAATCCATCATTGTAGGGCTAGAGAGGGGCGAGTTTCTTGTATCTTTAGACATAAAGGATGCTTTTCTCCACATTACCATTTGGCTTCCTCATCAGGCATTCCTTTGGTTCACAGTGTGGGCCTCTCATTTTAAATTATGATGGCCCTCCTTTGGAAACAAGGGATTACTATTGTTCTTACTTAGATGACCTACTCCTCAAGGCTCCCTCAGTCTCTCAATTACTGCAGGACATCCACTGTTGCAACACGGATGGATCCTGAATTACCAAAAATCTAATCTGCAGCCTACACAGCGTCTGCCTTTCCTAGGGATGATTTTAGACACAGTGGAGCAGAAGGTATTTCTTCCACATGAAAAAGTCACCTCCATGCAACACATAGTGCGATTGATACTGCGTCATCGCAGGGTGTCAGTACACCTGTGTATTGGCCTTCTGGGAATGATGGTTGTGTCTTTTAAGTCCATCCAATATGGGAGTTTCCATGCCCATCCATTCCAAATGGAACTCCTCTCTTAATGGTCAGGGTCCCAATTATTCCTTCACCAGTGAGTTCAACTGTCACCATGGACATCTCTCCTTTGGTGCCTGTATTCCTCTCACCTATAGGCAGGCAAGATATTTGCATTGTGGGAATGGATTCTCACCACAGATGCCAGTATGAGAGGATGGGGGGCAGTGACTCAGGGAAGCCACTTTCAGGGCCACTGGACTCGGCTGGAGGCAGTACTGCCTATTAACATTCTGGAGCTAAGGGCCGTGTTCTATGCTCTTCAGGTGGCACATCCTCTATTGAAGGGCCAGGCCACCAGAGTGCAATCTGAAAATGCCACGGCTGTGGTATACATCAACAAACAGGGCGGTACCAAGAATCGGTCCGCCAAGAGGGAGGTAAGCCGCATTCTTCTCTGAGCAGAGGAATATGCGGTAGTGATATCAGCAATTTTCATACCAGGGGTAGAAGATTGGGAGGCCGATTACCTCAGTCGACAGGACATTCATCTGGGAGAGTGGATGCTCAATCCGCAGGTGTTCCAACAACTGAATCAGCATTGGGGTCTACCTCAGGTAGATCTTATGGCATTAAGACTGAACCATCAACTGCCACATTAATGTTCCAGGACAAGAGATCCACAGGCAGTGGTGGTGAATGCTCTAACAGCTCCATGGCTGTTTCAGTTTGTCTAGTAGTTTCCACCACTCCCACTCCTCCCTCATCTGCTGCAATCAAATGAGATGGGATTAAGGTTCTGTTGGTGGCTCCAGACTGGCCCAGATGATTGGTATTCCAATCTACATCTTCTACTGATAGACAACCCATGGCTCTTCTCCTGCAAGAAGATCTATTGCAACAGGGTCCATTTATTTATCAGGAATTAAAGTGGCTTCGCTTCACGGCGTGGCTGTTGAAAGGGCTATCTTAAGAAAGAAGGGTATCCCTTCCAGGGTGATTCCTACTATGTTAAGGGCTAGAAAGGAAGTTACCTCAAAGCACTATCATCACATATGGAAGGCATAGGTCGTTTGGTGTGAACGCAAGGGTGCGCCACCATCAGAATTCAACTTAGCCAGGCTGCTTCTTTTTTATAGGCTTGTTTATGAGCAGGTCTTTGTCTGGGATCTTTAAAAGTTCAAGTATCGGTTTTGTTGATTTTCTTTCAAAAGTGACTAGCATTATTACCAGATGTCCAGATTTTTCTACAAAGGGTTGTCAGATTACAACCTCCGCTTGTACCTCCTACGGCCCCATGGGATTTGGATTTGGACCTCTCTTTTCTCCAATCTTCCCTATTTGAACCTTTACAAACAGTGGAATTAAAATTTTTATCATGGAAAGTGGTTCTCCTGTTGGCGCTGAGCTAGGGGGCGCTTTCTTGTCATCCGCCTTACCTCATTTTTCATGAGGATAGGGCTGAGCTATGCACGCAGTTTTCCTTTTTGCCTAAGGTAGTGTCTGCATTTCACTTCAACCAACCGATCGTAGTTGTGGTTTTTGAAGAGGATTATTTGGCTTCCAGATCCCTAGATGTTGTCCGGGCTCTTCAGTTTTATGTTGACAGGACAGCATCCCTCCAGAAGTCAGATACGCTGTTTGATCGATATCATATGGCGCGGCCACGCTGGCTGGCTTCTAAGGCTACTATTTCTAGATTCATTCATCTGACAATCAGACATGCCTTTCTGGCTGCATCAAAGCAACCACCTACTTCAATCACAGCGCATTCTACGTGCTTGGTGGGTCCTTTGTGGGTGGCTGCCCTTGGGTTTTCACTGAGCCAGTTTTGTCGAGCGGACACTTGGTCAGGCCGGCATAGTTTTACAAAGTTTTATAGTTTTGACACTTTTGCAGCTTCTGCTTTACAGTATGGCCATGCTGTTTTGCAGGGTTCTCAGCACTCTCCCACCCAGGATGTGAGCTCTGGGAAGTCCCCACTGTACTGAGACTCCAGTGTCCTAGTGGATGAATCAGAAAACAGGATTTTGGTACTTACCATTAAATCCCTTTCTCTGATTCCACAGGGGATACTAGACGCCCACCCAGCACTGATCCACCTGCATTTGCTATTGTTCTGCCAGGTTTGGACAGTCAAGTCTTCAAGATCTGCTTGATTTGTTTGCATATTTGCTTGTTCTTTATGCATGTTCTAGTTCTCTTCTCCTCTGTTATTCTATTTCCAGCTCTCCTAGGGCACAGTTTATTTAGACTGACCTGTAGGGGGTATAGAGGGGGAGGAGCTAGCTACTATTCAAGTTTATTAAAGTGCCAGCTCCTGGTTATCCCACATCTAAACCTCACTGTACTGAGACTCCATTGTCCCATGTGTAATCGGAGAAAGGGATTTAACGGTAAGTACCAAAATTCTGTTTTCTCTATTGGTATCTTTCCATCACTGTTAAAGTATGCAGTGATCACTCCCATTTTGAAAAAATAAAATTCTGACCCTAACTCTCTCAAATTACTGTCCTATCTCCCTGCTTCCTTGCCCCTCCAAGCTACTGAAGAGACTTGCCTACACTAACCTCACACACTTTCTTTACACCCACAACTTGTTGGACCCACTTCAGTCAGGCTTTCGTTCCCAACACTCCACTGAGACAGCACTGACTAAGGTAGTAAATGATCTGGTCACTGCCAAGACTAAAGGCCATTATTTACTTCTATTTCTTTTAGATCTCTCTGCTGCCATTGACACTGTTGACCACTCTCTTCTCATACAAACACTACAATCCCTAGGTCTTCAAGACACAGCCCTTTCTTGATTCTCATCCTACCTATTTAATCACTCTTTCACTGTTCGCTTTTGTTTTACTACCTCCACTTCCCTACCATTATCTGTTGGAGTACCACAAGGCTTAGTCTTAAGTCCTCTGCTTTTCTCAATCTATACCACCTCTCTTGGCAAACTAATCAGCTTTTTTGGTTATCAGTATTATCTGTATGTGGACGATACTCAAATTGACCTATCCTCCCCTGATTTGTCACCATTTGTGCTGGTCCGTGTCACTCAATGTCTCCGTGCCATTCATCTTGGATGTCATCTCTCCACCTCAAACTTAATATATCCAAAACAGAATTCATTATATTTCCACCGGCCAATAGTAGTTACCAACCTGATGTCTCTATTACTGTTGACAACTTGATAATCAACCCCACCTTACAAGCTCGCTGCCTAGGTGTCATCCTAGACTCTGAACTTTCTTTTGTTCTCAACATTCAATCTGTCTCTAAATCCTGTTACATACATCTAAAAAAACATAGCCAAAATTCGACCATATCTTACACATGACACTGCAAAAACTCTAATACATGCACTCATTATTTCCCGCATTGACTATTGCAATAGTCTCCTGATTGGTCTTCCCAAAACAGGCTCTTCCCTCTATAATCCATTTTGAATGCAGCTGCGAGGCTGATCTTGCTCACTAAATGTTCAGTGTCTGCTAATCCATTCTGTCAGTCCCTCCATTGGCTGCTGGTCTTCTACCGTATTCAATTTAAAATACTTAATCTCACACATAAAGCTATTAACCAAATCACACCAAAATACATCTCTTCACTTATCTCAAAATATCTTCCAACCCAACATCTCCACTCTGCACAAGATCTGTGTCTCTCATCCCCACGCATTACTTGTTCCCATGCATGGTTACAGGACTTTTTTTTGGCTGCGCCCACCCTGTGGAATGCCCTTCCATGAACAATAAGACTTTCCACTAGTTTCCAAACATTCAAGCGCTCTCTGAAATCTCACCTCTTTAGACAAGTTTATCAAATTCCTGGACAGTCCATATAACCTTTTATAGCTTCCCTATCTAACTCCCTTCTTATAGTACACACCTTTCACATCTTCTCTTTCTTCAATTTAACATCCTCCTAACCCTATGCCAACATTCCAGTGTGATTGTATTATACAGCCCACCAAGAATATCTGCAGTCAGGTTGGACTAATTTCCAAAATGTAGCACCTATCCTTGTGTATCAACACATATTTCCCTATAGATTGTAAGCATGCGAGCAGGGCCCTCTTACCTTTATGTATGTATTTTACATATGTCTTGTATGTATTTATGCATGTATTTTACAACCCAGTAAATGTTAATGTTGATTAAAATTGTAAAGTGCAATGGAATTTGCTACACTATATAAGAAACTGTTAATAAATAAATAAATATTGCTAGTAATATATTGTTGCATAGTATGTATGTTTATATTAAGCTTACATCTTTTGTACACAAAATGTGTCTTTCCATGGGAGGTTGTTGAGTGCATGAGTGGTGCCTCATATATATATGAGATATAATTTTGTTTTTACTAGTGGAGGGTTGTAAGAATTTTTGAATGAAGTGCTTGTTTTTTATTGTGGCATTTACGTCTGATAGGATAAATGTTTCAGGAGGCCTGGTGATGGGTTTTAATATTTTAATAGAATGTACAATATCTGGTTTATGGGTTCTTTGTTAATTTTACTAGAATTGATGTTAGTTGTGGATATTGTCTGTATAGCTTTTTTGAGTATTTTGACTAGTTTGGCAATTTATGTGCTAGCTATTTAACTAATAAGATTTTTTGTTTGTGTGTAATCAAACATGACTATACTGGCTACTAAGTTTTTAGTTGTGCTTTTTTAGGACATTTAGGGCCAAATGTAATAGTGTGAAAGATTAGAAAATGTGAGCGTTAGCAGTAAACTCTCACATTGGTTGAGTTTTGTATTCAAAACAGGAAAACCTCTGGATGAGAGTTAAAATCATGACAGTTTTTTGAGTCTGAAAAACATGCGAGTTTGCATGTCTTCAGACTTATTGGCCGATTTTAAAATGCATGAGAGTTTACTGCTAAACTATCAAATTATCTAAACGTTCACCCTATAACTTTTGGGCATTAATGTTTATTCTTTATATATTAGTTATACTGTACATGCAACTGGCTCATTTTTTTATTTGAAATGTGGCATGTTATGTCACGCTTAAGACATTTTCAACCGTGCATGAAGTATAGCATAGTATAGTATAGTATGTTTTGGTGTATCTATGATTGTGGGTTTTTTTCGTTATGTGTTTCTGGGATTGTTTATCCACAGGACATCAAAGCATAATGTCTACCTTGCTCAATTTAAAAATAAATGCATAATTGCATATGGGCAGACAGGATGTCTCCACATACTGATTAAATATATATCAACCAATAATTATTTTTGCAAATTTGGGACAAAATATACCAGCCAAGCCTCATTTCTTATTCACACAAAGGGCACCTCAAAAAGCCCACTTATTGAAAAGCTATGGCCACTTTATGGTAAAACACCCCTCTCTGTAAGCCCCACTCCAGTCAATGTTCACAAATTTGGTCATTTGGAAATTGAGTATTGTTTATTTTAGCAAAAGAATGGAAAAGTATATTTAAATTAGTTTTTTTTCAATAATTGGTCTTTGGATGTAATGTTTACATGCAACTATTGAGGTTTTTCCCACTGCTTGCAGATGTAAGTGCACTTCTAGTATACAGACAGTGCAACAGGAAGTGTATTGGGGCAGCATGGTGGCACAATGATTAGCTTGCTGCTTCACAGCACTGAGGTCTTAGATTTGATTCCCACCAAGGCCCTAATTGGTTGGAGCTAATATATTCTCCCCATGCTTGCTTGAGTTTCCTCGTGCTCTTAGAATTCCTTCCACAATCCAAAAAACATATTGACAGGTAAATTGGTTTTTGACAAAAATTAACCATAATATATGTGTGCTTGTGTACATGTGGTAGGTAATATAGGTTGCAAGCTCCACTGGAGCAGGGGCTGATGTGAAAGTGTAAGTGTTCTCTCTAAAAGCACTGCAGAATATGTGTGCACTATATAAATAAATGTTAATAAATAAATAAATAAAGTAGTTGGACCATTTAGGTGAAGTTGAAATAAACCAATATATTTTTGGTGCTCATCAAGTAAATGAGGCCCAAGAACCATATGTGCATATTTGGTGGCTGTAGACATATGGCTTGTTTTGATAAACTAATAATATATTTTATCCACTTAGGGGATAATGGCAAATGATGCACCAGCTACTTGCTCAGTTGAGATGCATAAATATGTTCATATAAACTAATGTTAGATTAAATTATAGAATTATGGCATTGATATGCTTTTCCTTTGTGTTACATTATGTCTATATTAGGGTAAAAAGCAATAGTTTTCTAAAAATTAAATAAGGACTTATCTAAATATGGTTATGTGTAGTTAGTTGAGGACTTACTGTATGCAAATATGAATTTGAGTAATAATTATAAAGCCTCTGTTCAAATGAAAATGCAGAATGGAGAATGATCATAAATTATGCTCTCTGTGCATTTTGGTTTATTAGGCTAAACATTTGGAAACACTAAGGGCCTGGTCTCTTTAGGCTTACAGCTTTAGAAAACAGTAAAATTATTTATAATGGCTGTGACTAGTATGGCTCTAGAGACATATATTTAGGAATTATTTAGAGACATACAGTAGGTGGCATATGTAGGATGGCTAAAACCAAATTATGTAGTATTACTTAAATTTCTAAGTCATTAATAAAACTTGTACTATGCTCTTTAAATAACAATATATTTAATAAAATTGTACATTCCTATGTACTTTCTAATATTACTTAGAAATTTTACACAAAACCTTGCGCTGTACATTATTTTAGCACATCTGTCCATTTATTCCCAGTGCATAAATATATCATTAATTACTCTTAAGTGCTGAAGAAGTTCAATATCCTCTTCCTGAAATACATTAAAACATACTCAAAATGTTATAATAACTCTTCTAAGGAAAAATAGTAATATGTCCAATAGTTCAAAATCTTGGCAGACTGCTTGCAACAGCTTGCTGGAATCTGCTATTTACTTGATGTACAGCAGCTGTTGTTTGGCTTCTATAATATGTCTTTATTTTGGAATAGCTTTGGCCCTTGTAACAAAATAGTATTTGCTATGTCTGAACTGCTGCCAATGTCATGTTTTCCGGATTATTGATGCAGCTTAAAGTTGCATTTAGAACTCAAGGTGCATATACACTACACGAGTGTAGAACGACTGTACGATTACAACATCATGATAGATCGATCACTCATCATACTGTGCAGTGGATAATGTGCCCATATTGAATGATATGTTGTTCAGTGTGGGCACCCACCCTCATCCCTGGACATGCACAACCTCACGATCTCGTCAGGTTGGCCTGCATGTTCAGGCGATGACAGATGCCGACAACGACCAGCGGGAGCATGCATCGCTGGTCATTGCCGGCATAATTAGCGCACGATTAATGAATGATTGAATGATAATGATGTTGTTTTCGTTCAATCGTTCATTTTAATTGTGTAGTGGATATGCACCTTTAGGCTTTGGTGTCAAACATTATTTAATTATTCCTTATTATTTTCTTATATGACTTAATTGTAGTTGTATCAGTCAGTAACTGCATTTTATTTATTAATTGATGAATTGGATAGATGCAGCTAAACTGACAATTAACTATAAAATGTTATCTTAAGGCTTAAATTAATCATAATTCTTCTATGTGTAGCTTACAATGTACTGTATGATAGTGGTAAAGAAAGAAATTACATACATTTTATAATTAAAGGTGTAGCTGATTTATTAATCAATGTTTATATATTACAATGGAAATGTAAATTGGCAAGTAAACTAAAAAATATATAAATTTGAATTAGTTTGTAACCACTTCCATAATGAAGGTTTGGTACTCATTTATAAACAGGACCTTTTCCATGCCTTTAGTCAAGGTTGACTTTGCTGTAATCTACTTTTTATTTTTTTCCATTTACCCAAGAAACTTTGGTTTTTAAAACAAATATTTTTTGGTTTTGAAATACAGATTTTAGTCTTGCCTCCATTAACTAGGGAAAACTATACAAAATCAATGGCTTCTTTTATATTTTCAGAGTAATTAAAGACATTTTCCATAAATGTATTCATATTAGTCTCTCTAGTATATAGACAATTATAATAACTTTATAGATCCATTATCCTCAATTGATTAGTGCAACACTCAAAAATAGCTATATACAAAAAGGACTAGTTCTAGACCAGGTGGAACCCAGTGTGAAAAGTATCCTTGGCACTCCCTCCCCCACCCACACACACACACACCTCTTTTAATAAAAAAAAAAAAAACTAGTTTTTTGAGTACTTATAAAAAAGACACCCTACCTATATGGTGGTTTCTCTTCAAGGGGAAAACGCTGCAGAAATTGAGCATTCCTTGGCAGACAATGTCTTGAATCATTAATATACAATAGAGGTTAAACCAAACATTACAGAGTAACAAAAGATTTAGGAAAATCAACTTATGAACATTCCTGAAACAATTTGGAATTATTAAACTGTCTTTGCTATTTGGAACTATTTGTCCCCCCCCCCAGTTTTCCATCCTCACTACTCTGTGTCACTCAAGCCTCATGCCTCCCTGTGTCACTCCAGAATCAACCCCTTGGTGTCTCTCTGTACCCCTTAATTAACTTCTTTGTGTTCTGGCTGCCCATTGCCTCTTCTGAGCAGCTACTCTTCTGTTCATTTGCATAATGCATCATGATTAAAAACCACTTTAAGGAGCTGGGACCTTGATGTACAGGCCATCCACCCAATGCCACAGCCTGGAGGTGGAGGGGACCAAAGAGCAACACCACTATTAGAACTGCAGTTTCCCCTACATAAGGACTGGGGAGTGGTATGTGTGGCTGCATGGCAAGTCTGCTTCTAAAAATGGCCCTGGTGACAAATAATGGATATAACCCCTAATTGCATCCATCAACACTAAACTGGCAATAATAATCTATTGTTTTGCAAGCATAAACACACTATACCAAACATTCCCAGAGGAAGGCCTACAGGCTGATACGAGTAGGAGCTGCACACCCTGTGTTCTACATGAACCACATTACTCTCCACTACTGTCCCTCCATCTACTATCAGTCTCCTCATTAGGTGAGTTGAGCGCATGGCAGCGAGAGCCCACATCTCTCTGTCCTGGCCAGTGAGATCTCACGAGATCGCGAGTCAGAATGGGAGTTGCTCTCAGATGCTGCAGGGGACCTGCCAGCGCAAGTGGTTTAAGTGTTCACCAGAGCATGGCCTTGAAAATCGGAGTGGACAAAGACAGAAGAAGATGGACCAGGACCAAAAGAGACCACAGACTAGGTAAGGCCTCACCATAGATTTTTCTACCTGACTAATTGCTGAGACTTATTCTTCCACCATCAACTGTCTAGCACCAGACCTCTGGTACTAACACACGTAGGGGGTGTGGGACGCCCACCCCCTGGCCGGTTACCCAGACACTAGTGCACACAGTGCATGAAAGGGAGTTTTGATCCTCCCCATCAGCTTTCCCCCCCATACCTCTCTCTCCCTCCCTTCCCAACAGACCCCGTGTGGTCACATCCACTTATTTCTTACTGTGGTCATTTACTGCTCATTTAGTGTATCCTCAATAAAGATATAACACTATTTTTAGCATACCACTGTCTATTACTACTACTTATAAAAAAAGACTGCATTACCATAATTACCATCAATCAATCATTTATTTGAGGCGCAGTCCGCCAGACCTATATGTGGCAACACATATATGCCTACTTCCTATTCACTAAAGTGTATCTAGTTTTGGGGGAATCTAGTAACTAGGCCGCGCAGCCTCTTACATATTACAATATCCCTACTATAGGGAAGTGAGCGCCAGATACCTCTATATATATCATAACCATAAATCAGTCTGTTAAATATAATAAATTTGAATATAAACTTTATGAAAGAGCCATTAAATATAAACATAATGAAAGAGCAACACATACAAATATATAAAGCTTTTAATACTTTAAAGCGAGATGGACAACTAATTTTTCAACATAGCAATCCCTTGATTGAACAATGTTTTATAGAGGGAGCCAGTGATGTTGGCATTACTGAGAACAGACTTGTTAGGATCACTGACTTTAAACTTAGGGGGTCATTCAGACCCACTCATGAGCACAGGACGCTCGCAAGCGGGTCGATGTTGCCCCACTGCGCATGCGCACGACGGATGGAGCTCCGCCGTGCACATGCGCGAGATCCAGATAGTGACGGGCTCTCCGTCGCTCCGAGTCTCACACCAAAGGGGCATGCTGTCAATGTTGATTGACAGCACGCCCCCTTTGGTGGGCGTGCCGAGGGCGTGGCTGCCAGACAGAGACATTCCCATGGGAATGCCTACCATCTGATGCCGGCCCTACTGACATCACTAGTGATGTCAGTGGGAGTGATTTTGGCTCTGATAGAGCCAAAATCACTCCAGGGCTTGTGGCAGCGAGACCCTACCGCAGGGTCTCTGCCGCAAGCCCGATGGTCGCGATGGTCTTGACCATCGCGACCATCATCATGGACACTCACATAAGCTGTGGGTGGTAACCCACAGCTATGCGAGCGTCCATAAGGCCACTCCATTTTCATGTAGGAGGGCCCTAATTCAGAGCAAGCGCTCTGGTCAGAGCGTCCAGCTCTGAATCAGGCCCTTAGTCCTCTACCTGGAAAAGTGTAGTAGAAGTTATTGTGTTTTCAAGATCAAGTTGACAATTACAATCCAATATTTACCAATGTCTAGGAGCTGAGTTAAGCATCAAAATAGAGTCAGAACCATTATATTGATCTTCGGATTTGACAATAGGTGAGCAGACAGAACATATGAACATACACTGTGGGCCTGATTCAGCAGCATATGCAATAGCGATTATGTATGCAGTTGATTGTTTGTCATTGCATATGCATACAAGTGCCACACTGCACGCATGCAGCAATCTCATTGCAATTGCGGAGACACAGAGTAATCCGTCACAAAGTGAGTGACAGGATGTCAGCGTTTGGGGGTGGAGATGTCAGAGAAATGAAGGCATGTCTGTCTGTTTAAAGCCCGTTTCAGGAGCGTGCATAAAGTAGCCACTGTGATTGCATATGCAGCATGATAGCTCTCTGCGTGAGATGACTCTTGAAGTTTATGCAGCTGGTCACCTGATGTAAAGGCGAGTGACTGGCCGATGTGCATCGATGTATATGCAGATCTACGAGGTTCAATAAATAAGAGAAAGCAGCAAGTGGAGTGGGCATCTTTATTTTGGCTGAACTGTGGATGGCATTAGCATATTTTTGCAGCTGCGTTGTGTGCAATTTTGCAATTGCGATCCGTACTAAATGAGGGCCTGTGTGGTTAGCAGTAGTAAAGTCTTACCGAGATAAGAGGGAGACACCAGGTAACAATAAGTGATATTAGTAAATAGTACAGTGTGATAATAGAAAAGATTCTTAAAGATATAGATGCAATTCTGATAAGCATTTATATTGCTACATTGCTGCAATGAAGACTACATGAAACAAAATTAAAGCACATACTGTTCAGGAAACTGACAAACATAAATCACAAAGGCAAAAAGGGATGTAAGAACTATGCTTGTTTGTGCAGCATTTCTTGCATGAATCACTGTAAACACAGGCAAAAAGTGATGAACAGAATTAATATGCATATGATGTCATCCAATGTCGGCACATCAGAGAATCTTAACTTGGATGAGTAAGAATATTTCATGTACAGTAAAGCTGATCATACACCAGACCAACTTTTTTTCAAACTTCCAACTAGTTGCTTGGTTGGAATCCATATCCAATAATGCATGGGAGCAAATGACAGTCAGCAATTTGCTCCTAAACACTGGAAATTGAACGAAAGCTGTTGTTCAGACAAGTTGTTTAAATGAAATTATTTTAACCATCTTGCCTGAACAACCTTTTTTGTGTTTTCTGGTGTTTGGGAGCAAATGGCTGATTGTCATTTGCTCCCTTAGATGACTGGATTTTCATTCCAACCAACCTACTAGTTGGATTGTAGGAGGAAATTTGGTCTGGTGCATGGCCAGCTTAAGATGCTTCAATGTTCTGGTTTATTCCTGAAAAAAGTTTACAAATAATGTGAAACTTTGGATCTATTTTGGTGGCATAACATTTATTTGTGTTAAATTCCTGAGAGCCTCCTAAACCAGGTTTGTTTTGCTCTTAAAAATTCATGGCTTTATATTTTGTGTCAAAATTGGCTCTACTGCAAACTCTGCTACTATTATATTCTCCCATATATTTGATTATAGCAAAGTAGAAACTCATAGGCTTTTCACTCATCCCTGTTAATAGATCTTTTTTTGGCTGCCCAGTGGTGCATGGCCACAGTTTCCCAAAGGCGTAGGACCATAATCTCTACACTATTAACAAATGTACTTAAACACAACACAGCGAATTTAATAAGAGAAAAATGTTCATGGTTAGGTTTGGTGAAAGACTCCCTGGTACCATTATTGGAGATGTCAATTACTGTACTTGACAAATCTAAAACATCACAATTTGCACATCCATTGTAGTTTAGACAGAAACATGTCATGTCATGTATCATCAAAAGGGTAGTCTGGTGAGGCCTTATGGATCTGACCATGCTGGAATCATATCTAAGGGTGTGTGTTATGTATTGATAGTAATGCTTTTTTATCTTG
Source organism: Taudactylus pleione (assembly GCA_031769625.1). Taxonomy (NCBI): domain Eukaryota; kingdom Metazoa; phylum Chordata; class Amphibia; order Anura; family Myobatrachidae; genus Taudactylus; species Taudactylus pleione. The sequence continues at coordinate 9,524,340 of JAUIMM010001311.1, read as the reverse complement.
ATGAAAGGCCATAATGCTTTTAAATATTTGTTTAGATTTTAGATCTATTATTGTACCTTCTCATTATAGAATTTTTTTTTCATTATTTTTGTCTTTTAGCATAAATAAAGAGTTATGAGGGATTGAAACGACTTAACTCATTTTAGAATCAATCAGAGAGTTGCTATATTCTAGTGTTATAAATTTGTCAACCATTTTGCAGATGTCAACAGCTGCTTGTACAGGGTCAGAGGTGATTATTATGATTTTAAGATATTGAGACCTTGCTAAGCTTCTCATGAGGCTTACTGAATTAAAGTTGATTACTGATGAAACACCATTGTCATCTGTCTTTTTGATATGAGAGTTTGCATTCCAATTTGTTGTTTCTAGGTACAGACACAGAGGGCCTGTTCCAGATTTTTGCAAAGCCGATATTTACAGAGATTGAGTGATCGTTTGAGATACTGTGCATGTGCAGCGACTGCATTGTAATACGCTTGCACAAATGGACCACTTGCAAAGTGGGTTACAGGTAGTCGCCGTTTGCGGGTGTTAATTGGGAAGTGATTAGAAAAATGCAGTCATGTCTGACCATTTAAAGACAATTTCATGGGAGTGTATAAAGTAGCTAGTGTGATCTCCTTTCCAGCATGTGAGCTAGTTGCATGTCAGGAGTGCTGTAGTGTTTGTGGCTGGTCAGACTTGATTTGCATGCTGTGTGACTGCCCAATGTGCATTGATGTTATTAATGTTTACGCTTTTGTATATCATCATATGTGTATAGAATTAGGCAGCAGAAGGTGTCCCTATGCTTGGCCAGGCTTTGGAAGGCAGTAGCATATTTTGGCAACTGCAATCCATGATTGAATGCAGTTGCAATGTTATGTGATGAGATGTGTAATTGAATTTTATGTTAAACTTGGAAAAAGCAGAAATGAAACTCATGAAATGTTATAGCAAGCATACGGTGGAGAAACAATTAGCCATGCTGCAGTATTTCAGTGGTGGAAGCATTTCAAAGAGGGAAATACATGAGTGACTGACTAAGTGCATTCTGGGAGACCATCCACCACGGGCAACATTGCCAACGCTGCAGAGATGTTGCAAAATGACAGAAGGTTAAATTTTCATGAACTTTCAGCTTGACTTGGCATCTCATTCAAACACGTTCAGCATATGGTGACAAAGGAACTGAAAATGCATCTTGTGTGTGCCAGGTGGTTACCCAGAAATCTCATAGAATAACAGATGCAATGCTGAATTGAATTGTGCAAGAACACCAGTTGAATGTCAGAGAGGATACCAGATTTGTTGACATCGATTGTGATGTGACAAATTGTGGATTTGTCATTAAGATCCGGAATCCAACAACAGTCCAGTGTATGGAAACACACAAATTCGCTTCCACCAAAAAAAATTCTGTGTGATTCATTCAGTGTGTAAAGTCATGCTTCTTCTGTTGTTTGATGCACACAGTATGATCCTGCAGCACTGTGTTCCCAGTGGACATACAATTAGTGGTGATTACTATGCAAACGTACTGAAAACCCACTTGCGTGGAGCCATGAGGAAGAAAGGACCACCATTGCTAAAGAAACAGTGTTTTTTGCTCAAAGACCATGCCCAACCACATGTTTATGCTGTTGCATTGGCAGCACTGACTGAAATTAATGGGACAGCACTGGAACACTCTCCATATAGCCCAAACTTAGCACTGTTTGATTTCTGGGCATTCCCAAACCTGAAAAAAACAACTGCCTGGAAAAAGGATCTTAACAGATGATGAAGTGAAAAATGCCACAGCTGCAACTCTAAATGTGATGTCACAAAACAGCCTACTGCACGTCTTTAAATCGTTGTTGAAATGCTGCAAAAAAAATTATTGAATGTGAAGGATGCTACTTTGAAAAAGAAAAATGTTCAGATCCTGTGGAGTCAACTTATTCTGAATAAAAAAAATCAGTCTCATTACTTTTCAATCAGCCCTTGTATACATACAAAATGGACTTATTTCTCTTTTCATAATTCCCAGACTTAAAAATTGGCAGCTATTTATAAGTCAAACATTTGTAAAAGTTATACTGGTCACATGGGAAGAGCCAGTTAATTGATGGTACCTCAGATCTTTTGTAGACTGTGTTCTAGTGTACTATTGAAAATGTTCTCACTCTCTTTAAAAACAAACAAAAAAAATGTTCCTTATCAAGGAATTACTTGAGGATAGTATTCAATCCTAGAACTGTTTGTTTATCTATGCCATTTTAATGATGTTCTCTTTAGTGGTTTATGAGGTGAAAAAAATGATTCAAGATCTTGAAGCTCTGTAGTCTTGATTTTTAGGTAAATATATTTGACAATCCTGTGTCTTAGCCTGTACTATACACTTTTCAACTGCAGTAGTTTTAATGGGAAGTGTTTTTTTTTTTAAATCTCATACTACTGATATCTGCCTGTTCTTCATATATATGAATGTAAGAATATTCCATTCTTATTTTTGAAAGTTGAGAAAAATAGATTTTATTTTCCAGGCATCCAGATAAAAACTTTTAAAATTTAGATAGCTATTAATATCTATATGTTTACATATGCATTTGTTTTGCTTAGAGACCAGTTTGTAAACCTAGAATTACATTAGAAATTCAATCTTGTGGACATAAAATGTTAACCTGATTTTATATATAAATAGTTATTAAAACATAATCATAATCATCTTCATATTCAGTTGTTTGTCTACCTACTAGAATATTATAATGTAATTACATGTTTTATTAATAGTTTTCAAAGTATTGTCCATATTAATATATTTTTCTATATGCATATTTTATGCAAAACTGGTTACAAAGAGGTGTTACATATTACTGCTCTGCAAATTATAAGGAAAATATCCTTCTAAAATATATAATTAAGTATCCAAACATGTTAACTACAATTCAAAATAAATGTATAGTGCATCAATATAATTTCATGTTGCTAAAAATAATACACCATTTATAGTTTCTGTTTAGTAGGTGTAGACCACTTAAATCTACTTTTTATACAAAACTATTGGATAAACCTTTGAAAACTCCTTAACATTCGGTAAGGATGCAATTATTGGATATACTTTCAATGCAAATTTTCAAAGAAAATTCATGACAATGAAGACATTTATGAATTTTATATAAAACAGAAAACTGAGATTCTAGGAAAAGTGTACCTTTATATATTCATATTCATTTTCATATATTACTACTTCTGTTACCCCTTTCTCAATAGTTCTATTTATTTTATTTTAAGCTTGGTTCAGTGTTTTTTTTTTACAGTATGTATAGTAGCTAAAATCCTCATAGATTCATTAACATATTTTATGTAATCACTAACTGTTAGCCCACCGACTTTGCCCATTGATTTATTGACTAAATTTTAAGTTGTTTTATAAATTCCTTAACAATTCTTATTTTGAGAAATATCATCTTATCAAGATAGGATAGAAAGTAGATCTTGGTTTAAGTCATATTTATTAAATATAAGTATTATTATTATTATTATTATTATTATTATTATTGTTGTTATTTTATACTATTAGTTGTTTGGGTTATCCCTCTTTATTTGTGTCTAAAAAGAAAATATAAAAAAACATCTTTTTGTTTGGGGCAAAAGACAACCCTTTATTTTGTAATCTCCATCTACACTTAATTTTTGTTTAAAAAAATTAAATATTACATAAATCAAGAATAATGGTTTAAAGAAGCATCCTTATATTAAAATATGACATCTGTGGAACCTTACTTTGTAGTTGAGTGAAAGGGAACACATTTACGCTAATTGTCTGTGGGGATTACTAGATTGGAAAAAAATTATTTTCACCTCTTCCCCTCATTATTCAATTAGTCTTTTGTTCATGCCAGTGTCTAATTTTTTTAAATTCATTAATCTAATAATTATCTTTCTAATTCTCAAATCTTTACAAACATTACATTACTTTCAGTTTTCATTCTTTATACATTATTACAGTACCTAGTTCTTTACATTACTCAAGTTTTCTTTGCTGTTTCTTAATTTTCAACTAACTATGATAAGTTCTGTTGAATTTATTTCAGATCATTTTACTTTTCTCAGATACATCAACTTCATTAGCATAAATAAAGTGTCCAAAATTGTATCCCATTCTGAAAAAATTGTGTATTTCTTCCCAAAAGTAGGATTTTTATGTTTTAAACCTCTCTAAGTAATACCAGTCTGGCTATATGCTCCAAACATGTGATTGCTTATAAAAAACAAATTTAATATAGTTTCTCATTAAAACAGCTGATGCATGAATGTATGCCATTTTGTAACATATTTATCTTGTGTGCTTTGCACAGTGCATACTATAGTACTTGCACATGTGATACAGAAATGTACACATTTCAAATGGCATGTACACTTACAACTAACATGCTGTATACTGCCACTAAGACAAAGTTCAGTGGTGGTGTGTCTTTACAGCTCTGGACTATGCAGAGATGGATTTAAACACCTAGTGTAGAGTATTTGTATGTACACAATGTTTATAATTAGAGATGTCCAATTCTGTTGTCATGGAAACCAAACAGAAAGGCAATGCCATTTCAATACATAACCAAGCTCCTCTTCAAGTATTTAAAAATTTTCTGGATCTGCAGGGCTGGTACATTATTCTCATAGCTCAACATAATCCTCTACTTCTCACCATAGAATCTGTTTATTTTTCCAGTGTGGGGCAGGGTGCCTGCTATGACCATTTTTCTCACTTTCATGAAGTTGTACATGAACAGATGATTACAGGTGGTGTCTTTAATGTAGTCTTCTGTCCAAAATGGGAGTAATCCCCTGATGTTCCTGTTAACCCAGCTGTGCTCTGGGCTTCAAAGAGTTTAGCTGAAAGTTTATTTGAGAGTTAATTCACAAGAGCATATCTATACCCACTTTTAAGAATCTCATAACCTGTACTTCCACATAGATCTGTTTTTACTAAATGGTGTGGCAGTACAAACTTTGTTACATGAGACTTCCCTATGTCATGGGTGGACCATGCAGTGGTCTCATTAGTGCTTGATGTGTTTGAGTACCCATCATCACTTCCTATTTGGAGACTGATTGACATTCTCTTGTTGAAACCAGAGTTACTCATTGCTATTGGCAAACACATTGTCAAATATTCCTTTTAATTTATTTACCAAACATCATCCCAGGTGTTGATTTGCTTAGGTTCATGCAGAAGCATCAGAAACACTAGCACATATTAGAACTCAAATTTCAAACCTGTGTTCTATCCTCCCTCCACAAATATTCTCCCAGATGCTCTCTTTAGACTAATATTTTGACCCTAAAAGGTGAGAAATACAAATACTATCTACAAAAACACATTGATGGATACAACATGACCGTCGCAGTAAAGTTGATGCTCTCCTTACAGCTAAGATCTGAGATAAAAGCACTCATAATAGGATTTTTCTCATAAAAACTCAGGAGGGAAACTTGATTTATGACCAAAAAATTAACCTCTGATGTGCTGCTATGAAAAGTGAGTTCTATGTTGCGATCATAACGGTTCAAATAAGTACAGAAATCGTCTTTATATGGAGTGGGGACTTTCACTATCCCTACTCCATATAAAGAGCACATCATCTATATAGTGGATACATAGCCCTAGGCTGGCACCCCACTGGTGATCTGACCCTATTGTATCTTCTTCCCAGTGAGCCATAAATAAATTAGCATAACTAGGTGCCAGCCTAGTACCCATCGACCAATCCAGCTACTTGTAAGTAGAAGTTTGCATTATACCAGAAAAATGTATTGTACAAAATCAGGGCAGTACCTTCCAAAATTAAATTCTTTAAATTCTCATCCATACCTTCTTTAAGGACATGATGCTTTAAGACTGTAATACCTTGATTATGTTGTATAATTGTGTACAAAAACTTAACATCTGCGGTAACTAGGATAAAACCCAATTGACAACTTATACTCTCAATCTTATTAATGACTGCCAGAGTGTCCTTGACATACGATCTAGTGTTGCACACTAAAGGTTGAATTTTAAAATCTATATAACTTGAAAGATTTTAAGTAATGCAATAGTATGCCCTGAGGGGTTGTCCAGGCTTTTGTGAATCTTGGGCAGTACATAAATAACAGGGATGGATGTATCCTCTATCTTAGTGTACCCTGCTGCCTCCAGTGTAATAGCTGCATTAGAAGTGTATAAATTGAAAAAAAAATCCAATTTCTTTTGGATGCTCACAGTTGGATCCCCTTTTAACTTTTTTATATGTATTTTTAGCATTCAGTTGATTAAGAATTTTTCTATAATAGTTGTCTCCGTCAAGAATTACCACCCGACTAGCTTAATAACTATCTGGGCGTTGCTATTCAAAGATTTTAGAGCTTTTCTTTGTGCAATGGTTAGATTATTTTTGGGAGCTTTGAATTCCATATTTTTTTAGATCCTCCATTACACAAAGTTCAAATGTTTCAATAAAACATCCCCTTTTATGTTTTTGAAAATAGGTGGACTTTTTATAAAAAATCTTTGTCATCTAACGGGACATTAGTATTCACCTTATTATTCTCCATAAAGAATTTCTTTAAACAAAGCTTTCTTACATATTTCTGGAGGTCTAGAAATACCTCAAACTTGTCTAAATTATTAGAGTGGGCAAATTTAAGGCCCTTCTCGAGAACCTCCTGTTCTTCCTTCTTCAGCATATACTTACTAAGGTTATAGATTTTTGTGGAGTCCTTATCATTTAACTCATCATGACCTAAGGCTATCATTTCATTATCTTCCTTAGCACAGGATCCGTTCATTTTATTTATTTATTTATTTTTTCTTAGACATACTGCAGTATTTACCTGCTCTACATCCTCTTTTTCTAATGCCCCCCCCACTAAGGATCATTTTTTTTATGGGTTATCTTTCCCTCCTTTGATATTTTGCCATCCATAAAAAAATTATCTGTTTGGCTGTTATTCCCAGAATATCTTCTCCAATTGTTAGCAAATGATTTTCTTCTTCCTCTCCCATAAAACTGATCCCTTTCTTTCTTTTTCTTCCTGGTGGCTATCGCTATACCTTCTATCCCGATAATAATAATCTGAATTATTTCTCATTTTTATATTATTTGAATGTACAGGGCACCTACATGTATCTCAACTCATAGTCCTCAGGCCTTGTTTGGATCTACTTTATTAATATTTTTTGGAGCACTAAGACTTTTTTTTTGGTGGGGAACAATATTCATGTGGGATTTGAATGCAAAGATACCTTTTTGTGAATAAGAGGTAGAACGCTGATGTAAGTGTTACCTTTATTTACACATGAACTGTCACTTTGTTTCCGATGGGAAAAGATGCCTTGATATAAACATGAGAGAGAATGATTATGTAAGTCTCGTGATTACCCACATTTACAAAGACCATTTAGAGCCATGTATCCATAGCTAGGATAGTCCAGTGACAAACAGTTGGATTTTATTTTCTAAGTACTGGTTCATTGTGTGCTTTTTTATTTATTGTCAACTATGCTGTCTTCATCATAATCTACTTTTGTCCAGAGAACACGAGCACCTGTTCTCTGGACAAAATCTGATCCTAATCTGAGGGCAGAAACCTGTGTGTCCTTGCTGGGGTTCCTGGTGAAGACTGCTGGCTTGTGAGCCTCCGTATCTCAGGTTTCATTGTTCCCAAAATATGGATTAGCATCCATTACCTATCCGTGAGTTGTGACACTTGTTGTCACAGCGCCGCCGAATCCAGGTCCCTCTTACCTGGTCCGGTGATGCTGGAATCTGGGCTGGAGTGGGACAGCAAGCGGGAGATCCCTGGTGCCCACTATCAGCTGTTCTTCCTCTCCTCTGGTGGCTGTGTGCAGGCAGCCACAGCGTCCATAGGAGCGTGCGCGCTGCTCTGCATAGGATTTAAAGGTACATGCACACAGTTTAGTGTAAACCACAGAAGGCACCAAAATGAAGCCCTGCCTATTTAAGGAAGTCTAGGAGAGCATTCCTGTGCCGAGTATAGGCTCATTTACCATACTCCAGCATTCCTGTTATATTCCATTCCTGTTTCTGACCTTGGCTTCGTTGTGACTCTGATTTTGCCTGACCCCTGGTACTGCATCTGATATCTGGTTTTGACTTTAGCTATTCCCTGTGACCTGTTTATGCCTGCTCCCTGGTACCATCTAGTACCTTTGGTTCTGACCCAGCCTGTTGACTAAGCTATATGTCTCCTCCACTGCATCCAGAGTTTACTAGCACCTGTATAAGGAAACCTATCCTGAGGGCCGCAATCTGTGTGTTGGATGCAGCCAAGTCCATACCTTCTTGCAAGGGTCTCTGGTGAGTACCACCAGCACATTAGACTCTGCACCTCAGGCATAGGTCTAGCAAACTCCCTAAGTATGGGCCGCATCCATAATCAATCCAAGAAGTGTGACAGATTACTCTGACCCCAAGTGGGATTGCGCTATAGTCGTCCTACCTGGAAAGGTGCCACCCCATGGAAGAATTTTTCTCCTTTTGCTTACAGAATCCCAGGCTGTAACAGAAAACGTCAAGGAAAATCTAGCACGAGGGTTTATCAGGGAGTCTAAATCACCCACTGGAGCTGGCCTGTTCTTTGTTAAGAAGAAAGTTGGAGGTTTGAGACCATGTATCGATTACCGGGGCTTGAATGCAATTACCATTAAGGACCGGTATCCTCTACTGCTGATATCTGAACTTTTTGACTCAATAAAAGGAGCAAAGATTTTCACTAAGCTGGATCTGCATCGGGCTTACAACCTAATCAGAATCCGGTCAGGAGACGAGTGGCCTTTAACACTCATGATGGCCACTAATGAGTACTTAGTCATGCCCTTCAGATTAAGTAATGCCCCAGCTGTTTTCCAAAAATACATGCACCATATCTTCCAGGATCTATTATACAAGTATGTGGTGGTATATCTGGATGATATCCTGATATTTTCAGAGGATATGGCAAGTCATCGCCAACATGTGTGTGAGGTACTATCATTGCTCCAGGCTAAACAGCTCTTTTGCAAGCTTGAGAAATGCTCCTTCAAGCAAAAAGAATTAACATTTTTGGGGAACATCATTTCGGATTCCTGTCTTAGAATGGATCCAGAGAAACATGCCGCCATTGGAAACTGGCCCCATCCAGTCGGGTTGAAAGCTGTTCAATGTTTCCTGGGGTTTTGCAATTTCTACTGCCAGTTCATCAGGAATTATTAGTCAATCACAGTCCCCATCACTGCTCTTACCAAAAAGGGTCAAGACACTCTTGTATGGCTGCCTGAGGCAGAGGAAGCATTCAGCCAATTGAAGCAATGCTTCCTTTCAGCATCTATTCTGAGGCAACCAAATTGTGATTTACCTTTTTTTTGGGAGGTGGATGCTTCCACGGTTGGTGTGGGAGCAGTGCTGTCATAGAGGGATAAAGAAAACAAGTGGTACCCCTGTGGGTTCTCTGCGCCAGAAAGAAACTATGCTGTCGGAGATAAGGAACTGCTGGCCATCAAGTTGGCTCTGCAGGAATGGCGATACTTGTTGGAGGGAGCTAAATTTCTGGTGACAGTGTATACCGATCATAAGAACTTGACGTATCTCAAGATGGCCCATTGTCTAAATTACCGTCAGTCTAGGTGGTTGTTATTTTTTGATCAATTAAATCTTGTGATTACCTACCAACCGGGTAATACGAATGTTAAGGCCAATGCACTGTCTTGATGCATTCAGTTCTGCTGAAATGGAGGAATTAAAGGAAGACCAGGCCATTCTACATCCTTGCTTCCTTTGTAGCTTTTACCAACAAGAGCAAGATTCCGCCAGGGAAAACATTTGTAGCACCTGAATTATGGTCCAAGTTGCTTCAGTGGGCACATTCTTCATGTTTTAGTGGGCATGCAGGAGTCAACAGAACTCTGGAATTAATCCTCAGGGGGTATTGGTGGCTGATGGTATGTCAAGATGTTAAGGATTTTGTGGCAGCCTGTCCTATATGTGCTCAGCACAAGATTCCCCCGCAATCTCCATAAGGCTTTTTGTTGCCATTTCCAGTGCCTGATTGTCCTTGGACTCACATTTCCATGGACTTCATGACAGAAGTTCCTTCATGCCAAGGGTTCAATACTATTCTGGGGTTGGTGGATAGATTCTCCAAGGCAAATCACTTTGTTCCATTAAAAGGACTACCCTCAGCACCTAAGTTGGCAAAAGTGTATTGTTTCTGATCGAGGGGTACAGTTTGCCTCTAGATTCTGGAGAACATTATGCAAGTGCTTTGGCATCCATTTGAGTTTCTCTTTGGTCTACCATCCACAGAGCAATGGCCAGACGGAGTGAGTAAACCAAGAATTAGAAAAGTTTATTTGGATGTATGTTTCTGCCAGTCAAGATGACTGGGTTTCTCTGTTGTCTTGGGCTGAGTTTTCCCACAATAATTTGTACCATGAAGCGTCAAGACATTCTCCATTCTTTATCCAGTACGGTCTGCACCCACTGTTACCAGAGTTACCAGTTCTCCAGTCAGTACCACTTCCAGCTGTGCATGGTACAGTGAATCAGTTTTGCAATATTTGGAAGGAGGTAAAGAAAAATTTGTACAAAGTCTCTTCAAGGTATACATCTTTTGCAATCAGGAAGAGGAGGCAGGGCCCGTTGTTAAGTCCTGGTGATAAAGTCTGGCTCGCAACCAAGCATTTGAGGTTAAAGTTCCTACTATGAAGTTTGCTCCCAGGTATATAGGCCCTTTTCAAATTCTTCAAGTGTCAATCTTGTGGCATTCCGTTTGAATTTAAAAAGGTACACTTAGGATACCTAATGTGTTTCATGTATCTCTCCTGAAGCCTCTGGTGCTTAATCATTTCTCTACACCTTGCAGTCCTCCTCCTGCAATTTCAGTAGATCAGCAAGAGCAGTATGAGGTGAAGCAAATCCTGGACTCCAGGTTTTCAAGTGGATTGGTACAATTCCTGGTAGATTGGAAGGATTATGGCCCAGAATAACGGTGTTGGGTCAAGGCCTCAGACATTCATGCACCTCAACTACTGAAAAAATTCTGCATAGGATTTAAAGGGACGTGCACACAGTTTAGTGTATACCACATATGGCACCAAAATCAAGCCCTGCCTATTTAAGAAAGTCTAGGAGAGCATTCCTGTGCCAGAGTATAGGTCCATTTACCATATACTCCAGTGTTCCTGTGATATTCCATTACCTGTTTCTGACCTTGGCTTCATTGTGACTCTGATTTTGCCTGACCCCTGGTACTGCATCTGATATCTGGTTTTGACTTAGGCTATTCCCTGTGACCTTTTTATGCCTGCTCCCTGGTACTGTCTAGTCCATTTGGTTCTGTCCCGGTCTGTCGACTAAGCTATACATCTCCTCCACTGCATAAAGAGTTTACTAGCACCTGTATAAGGGAACCTATCCTGAGGGCCACGACCTGTGTGTCAGATGCAGCAAAGTCCATACCTTCTTGTGAGGGTCCCTGGTGAATACTGCTGGCACATTAGACTCTGCACCTCAGGCATAGGTCTAGCCAACTCCCTAAATATGGGCTGCATCCATAATCCATCCGAGAAGTGTGACACTTGTATTACTTTATGTGATATTTGTTACTTAAAATGTTTTGTCTTAATTGCTGTCCTCTCCACTTCACATTGTTTTTCTTTTCCCTTACACCCCCTCCCCCTTAACTAATACTTTTGAAAATGTTGTAATAAAGCTTTCAATTCCTCACCTGTCTCATAATAATCAAATTCCTTATTACAAATGTCTATGAACATTTTGTGGCTAATGAAAAGTTGACTGCAAAACCTATCTTGCATAATTTTGCACTACTGTTCAGGAAACAAGCTTACACAACTATGGGAAATGCAGAGTCAAACACATCTCTGGCATATCTTTAATTGTAACTGAAGGGCATTACTGCATTGGTGTGCATTGATTAGTATGATGTCTGTGAAATCAAGTGTGTGAATAGGGATGGTTAGCTGCAAAAATACAAAAAAACTGTGTGTGTGCAAATACTGTATATCAAGTTAGTACTGTGCACACAATTCTGAAACAATTAACACCAACTTGCATCTGCATCAGCCACTGAATTGAATGTTTTCATCGAGTAAAATTGATGAACGTTACCCAATTGTCCTACTTCTAAGGTTTCGAAGTAACTTTCATAGATGTTTTGTCTACATTACTTCAAGTAGAATTATTCTGCATTCAGACATCAGTTGCATAAAGTTCTCTGAAATGACTAATAACCTATTTTATGTAATTTAGTGAATTGACAACATTTTTTATGAATATGAAAAATTATTAGTAACTTTGGTAATTACCATATACAGATGCATCCAGTTACGTCGCTGCTTATAGTGTGTTAAGGCGCAGTGAGACTTGACAACATCCATTGCATTGTAATAATAAGGGAAGGGGAAAAAGGGAGAACCTAAGCACTCGTAAGACAAAATAAATCACAATATAATACAGTTTAAGTCGTAAATTACTCACTGTTCCACTGGTTCAACAAGGTCTCCTAAAACAGAGTCCAAAAGCAGATGCTCTTACACTTATTCATGTCCCAGGATAGACTGTGGTATGCTCACTCCCTGTATTAATGCCTTACACACAGGAAGCAGCAGCTGCACCATAGCACGCCATAGAGGGATCTGTTATTTGTCTATTTATCCCTTTTTTACTCATCTCTATATATGTTGAAACACTCATTATTAAGTTACTATAATACCTATGTAGCTTGCAATCTTTCTGCCTATATGAAATAAACCTTTATGACAATCAGTTACCTGATAGCTTGTGATAACCGTACATATACCCAATGTCAGTATTAAGAATCTGCAGTTGCAATATATTGCCGATTGAATAATTGTATTTATATATCCTTACAACAAATTACATAGTCATTTAAGATCAAGTCTAAGAAGATTCTATGAATTTAACAACAAAACACGATCAGCGCAGTTTTCTGTGTGACTGTTCACTACTACATAATTAAAGTGCATGAACTTCTGATATTATATTTCATTGTTTGACAATATTCTCATTGCCTCTTGTATCTCCGTGTATTAAAACTTCATACACAGGGAGCAGCAACTTCACCATAACATGGTAAAGGGGGATTTTTAAGGTGTCAATTTTCTCCTTTCAATCATCTCTATGTATGTTTAATACTTATTACTAAAATACTACAATATCCATGGTGTTTGAATGTTTTAATGCATAAAGGAGATAACCTTATTAACAATCACCTACCTGATAGAGTGTGATATTTGCATATACTGTGTGTCAGGATAAGGAACCTGCATTTGCAATCTATGGCTGATTGAGCAATTTGTATCCAATAGCCTAGGATATATTTATCTATGATCTAGCTTAAAGGGGTTCTGCAAGTTGTACACCATGTGATGATCGGCGCAGATTTCTGTGATATTCTGTGTTTGTGTTCGCTACTACATAACTGAAGTATTTGAACTTCTTATATTGTATTCTATTACTGATAATATTTTTGTTGCTTCTTGTATAGCCAATGATTGAGCTCTACAGTTTTAATTCTTATATGTTGGCTTGAACATTTCTAAAATCTTTTAAATGGAATAATAAACGTAAAATTTAAATGTTATATATGAGTGCCCCCCAAAAAAGAGAGTTTCTTTTCTCCCAATTTTTGCTCTAACATCCACGGCATGCAATACACAGCTTCATCACTGGGTGGCAAGAACTCCACTGATTAAAACTACATTAAGGCACTTCAGAATATAGTACAACAGAACAATAAGCTGTGACAGGTGAGCCAATCACATACTGTAGAGTTTTGCAGAGAAACTACTGTAGTAGTGATGTCTGGGTAGTGAAACTGACTGTGCATTTTATGCTGCATACTTGCTGCACTGTCAGCCCATTCTGTGCTGTCCCAGCTGCTGCACTCATACACTGTACTGTACTGATTTCATGACTTACTGTAGAAGTTGAAGTGGGCTCTAAGTGAAAGATAAGTCTCTGGATTACAAACTGACTGTGCATTTTAAGCTACACACTTGCCGCACTTGGGGGCGCATGCCCAGTTGAACTGGTCAGGAGTGAGACACCATGCATCAGCACTAGGCTGATGCACTATGAGCTCAAGAAAGTGGTGTGCGGTGCTCCATATGCCATGAAGCACCCTGCTGGTCGCACCATGCTGGGGTGTATGGAGTCTCATAGTACTGTGCATGCCCAGTGGAGCTGGTCAGACTTAGATACTGTACTTTAGTGATTTAATAACTTAGAAACTAGTATTGGGGTAGGAGTGAAAAAAGGGGTTTCTGGATTACTAACTGAATGTGCGTTTTAAGCCACATAGTAGCGGAAATGTCGACAATGATAGTGCTGTTCCAGACTTGGATACTGTCGTGATTTAATTAAATTAAAACTAGTAGTGGGGTAAAAGAGGGGTCTCTGAATTACAAACTGACTGTGCATTTTAAGTCACACATTTACAGCACTGTTGGCACATCAGCACTGTGAAGGCTGTTGGACACAGTGTATAAGCACTAGGCTGATGAGCTGTATGCTCAAGAAAGTGGCTGTGCTCCATACGCCATGTAGCAACCTACTAGTCATGCTATGCTATGGTGTATGTTGTCTCACAAATCTGCACATGCTCAGTGAAGCTGGTCGGGAGTGACACACAGTGCATCAAAAACTTCCTGTAGATACTGTACTATAGTGACTTAATGACTTAGAAACTAGTAGTGGGGTCGAAGTGAAAGACGGAGTCTCTGGATTACAAACTGACTGTGTGTTTTAAGCTGCACAATACCAACACCGTTGGTGCTGTCCCAGACTTACATACTGCAGTGATTTCATGACTTAGAAACTAGTAGTCAGGTCTGAGTGAAAGAGAAGTCTCTGGATTTCAAACTGTGTGTTTTAAGCCACACACTTGTGGCACTGTCAGTGCTGTCCCAGGCTGCTACTGTTGACCCTGCTGTGGCAGCTGCACATGGGATATTGCGATGCTTGCTGGTCGATGCAGCACTACATTATAATTTCATGTCCTGCACATGTGTGCGCTCCAATGCATTAATATCTGGCATCATTCGTTGTGTGTCCTGAGTGATGCTAGTACTGTATGTTTTAGAAAATTGCTGTGAGGCAGCATCCCTGTTCCGGGAGGGAGTTGCAGATCCTCCTTGAGAGGAGGGATCAGCCGCTTCTCAGCAATGCTGAGAAATGCTGGGCATTTATAAATGCCAGGAGTGATATCCTGGCCCAAGTAGACTGGGATAGATCAATCCGGTCACTACAGCATCGGTTTAGTGACCTGGTGAGGAGGGATGCCCCACAGCTTCAGAGGCTCAGACAGCACCTTGTGCATACTAATTACAGTATTACTGTACAGTTACAATAGTTAAGTATAAGCAATCAGGGGGTTTGGATTTTAGATAGACACCAGATGTTAGAAAGTCAATAGGTTGACAGGGACAAAATATTGTTGTGGACAATAGGTCAACATGTACAAAAGTCGACAAGCACAAATGGTTGACAGGGTCTACAGTTCTACACAGAAATGTTTGAAACAAAAATGGTAGGTCAACGCACCAAAGGTCGAAATGTATGAAAGGGTGTGGATTAGGATATAGACAGTAAAAAGGTTCATCATTCTGGGTTGAGGTCTGTAGTTCAGTAATGGTTTTATGCACCACTGTTCAGGCCACACTAAGTCATGAAATCACTACAGTATCTAAGTCTGGGATGCACTGTGTGTCACTCCTGACCAGCTCAACTGGGCATGCTCCTACTTTGAGACTAAATACACCACAGCATAGTGCGACTAGTATCTAAGTGATGAAATCAGTACAGTACAGTGTATGAGCACCGCAGCTGGGACAGCATCGAATGTGCCAACCATGCCACAAGTGTGCAGCATAAAATGCTATGCCAGTTTGTAATCCATAGACAGGTCTTTCTGGGGTGAGATCTGTAGTTCAGTGATGGTTGTATGCACCACTGTACAGGCCACACTAATAGTTCCTAAGACATGCCATTGCAATGTGAGCACCACACACAAATTTGTACAATGCTGCAGTGACCAACACTTTCCTAGCAGCACAGCAGTTCTCTTAGCTGCCTAGCAGATGGAGGATGTTGTCCTAGCAATGGTCACCATTCCTCACCTTTTCAGGACACTAGTACTGTAATTGCAAGGGCAGACCTTGAGCTGACTGCTTAAATGGCTAACAAAGCATCCTTTATTATGTTAATGAAAGGCTCTTGCTTGCTTTGGGGGAAGGGACCTGATCCACTGTGTCTCACTTATGGCTGGCTCCACTGGACATGCACAGTATTATGAGACTCCATTGGAGCCGATGGCATTATACTGCTGGAATATTTCATCATTGTGGGGGTACATGAAATCCATGAAAGGCTGCAAATGGTCATCAAACAATGCAATTTAGCAGTTACTGGTCAATAACATGTTCTGGTGGAACAGTGACCCAACCCATGTCACATGAACACACTCCACATCATTATAAAACCACCACCAACAAAGATAAAATAATAAAGCTCTTTATTATTATTATCACCCTTTATTTATATGGCACAAGGGTTCTGCAGTGCCTAACAAAGCACATAAAAAATGAGCAAAACAAGCAGGCCCACCAAGAGCCATGGCGGGCCCCGGTAATAGGGGGCGTGGCCTAATAGGGGATGCGTGGCCACGCCCCCTTACCGAGAGGAAAAAAATATATATTTGCAGTGCTGCATGCTGGGGAGGGGGGGCTCTGAGCCCCCTCAGCCCAGCGCAAAGCTAGGGGGGGTGCGATCAGTGTGATCGCTCCCCCGCACAGGCATAGGAGACTGCTGTGGCTGCTGCTTTGAGGGGCGGGCAACGCAGGACTCGGGCCCCCACCAGGCCCCTCAGGAGCCCGGGCCCGGGTAATCTGTACCCGCTTCCCTCCCCTCTCAATGCCCCTGAAAACAAGAGCACAGTGACGTACAGTAAAAACAATACATGACAAGTACATGGTTTAAAAACATTGCTGCATCATTGCTTGTAACACTCAAATAAGCAACAGGGAGGCCAAAACCAAGGGTTAGGTGCGAATGTAGGGAGTTTAGAGAAGATGATAATATACAGTAATTAAGGGAACGAAAATCACTTAAGGAAAGCGGGCCCTGTTCATGAGAGCTTACATTGTAAAGGAAAGAGGAATATCTATCTATTATCCATCCACTTAAAATGTATAAAAATAGTTTCAGTTAACAGCATGTTAGGTTGATAAAACCACGTACTTTAGAGCTATAGCTTTAGTACATGTGATTTTGCTGCATTAGTTTAATCATTAATGTTACAGTACTTCAGAAGCTGAATGGAAAACTCCCAGAAAATAATACTGCACTACTAATAGTAATTGTATGTCATGTAAGTTTGGTATGACACTAAAGGTTGCATTCCTAGAAATCA
Organism: Taudactylus pleione; assembly: GCA_031769625.1. Taxonomy (NCBI): domain Eukaryota; kingdom Metazoa; phylum Chordata; class Amphibia; order Anura; family Myobatrachidae; genus Taudactylus; species Taudactylus pleione. Next base: position 9,506,883 of record JAUIMM010001311.1, on the reverse strand, counting down.
TTAGCTATTTATCAGATCGACATTAAACCTACTTATCAATTTGCACATTCACTAACCCAGTCCATTTATAATAAGATGAGTTTAAGAATTGAAGCTACTTACATCCATATTGTTTTTGCCAAGAGTATGATGTGTATTGATTTTTAGATGCGATGAAGATATCTTTTGTCAGTCCAGAAAGGTCACTGGAAATTCTGTAATAGAATTGTGTTAAAAAAAATAAATAAGCAAAACATAAAAAAGAAAAAATTGTACGCCACATTTATTTGTGATCTATGCCCACTTGTAACAGTCACTTAATCTTGACTGACCTTAATCAATAAGACAATCACTGAATCACAGAATTTAGTTAGTTACTAACACAGAGAACACATGCTGTGAAAGTACGAGTGAAATTGAGTCTGTTTCAGAAAAGCATGATAATAAAAGCCATTATATACAGTAATATTATCATATACAGTACTTTAATGGTTTTCTAGGATACTTACAACATTAATGTTTAGCAGAACAAATATTTGTAGAAATCAAAGCTTAGTTGATCAAGTTAAGTCTCTAATTATGATATGCAATGATTTGTAAAATTGTCAAACCAGTACCTGCACAGACTATGACATTTGTGTCCCTCTGTCATAAAGCACAAATTGCAGTGTCTGATTGATAAGTAACCTACAATCAAACAACACTTGAGCACTGAAAAGGAAAAGGTTTTCTATTGAATACATTTTCTCTAAGACTGCAGCAATTTCTCATAAATATTATATAATTTGCTATGGTTGTTTTAACATCTTCATTGCAGTGGATGACTGGGGATCTTCATCCACATATATCTTAAAACTGCAGATGACAAGTGCCCTCTGATTATTTACCATCTCCCCCATCACCAATAATCACCTTTGGGAAGGCCAGGGGATCACTGTAGCTGGTCCTGGAGTAGTGATGTCTGGGCACATGCGTATGGACATCACTTTATTTTTAAGTTTAAAATTATTGCCAGAGAAAGGGGCAGATATTTTAAGCCCTTCTATGTCTCCAACCTTGGAACATAGAGAGATTCAACACATTTGTTTGAAAGAGGGGAATCCCCTCCCTCAGGCGATTTGCCCACAAAAAAATATTTGCCTGGTGATCAGTGTTATGAGCAGATAACCCCCTGCACTACCAAAAATGTCGGGCAAGGATGTTGGAAACTTTCCCTCCAAGCTGGCATCTATAGAATCAAGGACAGCCATGTTATAAAGAGGGGTTCCCCTCTTTCAAATTATGGGTTCTCTTAGTACTTATTGTCTGGTGATAACCTATGATCACCAGATAATATAACTCTGCACTACAGAAAACATATTTTTTCTGTATATGGGGGATGGCAATATGTGCCCCTACAATGACACTGGTAACTTTGTGGGCACCCATGTTTAAAAAAGGGGAGTCTGCTCTTTTAAACTTTAGGTACACTAAGTGTTATTGCCTGGTGATCACTGGACAATATCTCACTGCGCTACGGAAAACTGTTGTTTTCCGTATATGGATCAGAGTGTACTATGAGTATTTGCTATATTATGCCCATTATTAAATCTGTAGTAGTCTCAGCTTTCAAATTGGTCCCCCCTTAACAGATGGAAGAAGGGCATATTGTGCCCCATCTCCTCCAAATTGTGACCCACTAGATGCTATTGTCTAATGATCACCAAACAATATTACACTGCGCTACAGAAAACAGACGTTTTCTGTATATGGTTCAGAAGGCACTATTAACAAAGTTAGGACCTCATTCAGAGTCGGTCATTGCGGCCGCATGGTCGTACGCCACCGATGTTTGCTATACAGCGCATGTGTAAAGTTCACAGTGCTCGTGCGCAAACTAGCCGCTACGATCAGAAATTGCTCTCTCCTTGAACACAGCCAGGTCGGTAGTTTGAGTGACAGATGGAGGCATTTGTGGGTGGTAACAGGGGAAGGTGTTGAAAACGGGGAGTGGAGATCTGAACGCAGGTGTGCCTCATTATGCGAACGGCGTTTTATGGGAGTGCATACGGATTATGGGAGTGCATAATTAACAAAGTAGCGTCATGGCACATGTGACATGGGAGGTTTTTACACTGACATGATCGTAGAGCTTAAGAGAGGGTATGGTCAACCTTAAGCTCTCCGACCAGTGCCGATGGTTCCTGATGGTCTTGATTAATCCTTATATGCCCGGAGATGACGTGCAATGCGTATGAGAAGGGGGCATATTTTTTTGTCTTCCGACCGCTTCCTCCCCTTGGTCGGCCAACTACCAATCTGAACTTAGGGACGCAACTTGCGATGGATTCATTTGAATATCCGGCCCCTTTTTCCTTACGACCGTGCGGCCACTTCGAACGACTCTGAATGAGGTCCCTAGTCCCTTCTTTCAAATGATATACCCCACTTCTGTTATTCTCACATTTATGCACAGATACAGTCAATTTAGACCTTTGGTAAGCATGTTGGCATAATGCCACAGTGTTCATTTAGGGTACTCTCTTTTTTTTTATTCAAGTATTTAATTTACCAGGATTTTTTTTTTTGTTATTGTATGGAAAATGCAAATTTGAATCTAAGAGAATGTTAACTAATGGGCTGATTCTGAGTTGGGAGCAAAACAAAAGAAAAGTAATTTTGTAGCTGGAACAAATCATGTTGCACTGCAAAGGGTGCACATATATTTATTTGTTTGCATTCAGGGCAAATACTGGCCGCTGTTGGATGTAGCCCACAAATGCTAAACAGCTTTATTTTTACACTGTATTTTATATTGAACACTCTTCTCAAACATCTAAATCTTTATGTACAGCACATTTGAAATCTGCCCCACCTGCAGTGCAGCATGGTTTTACCAAGGTGCAAAGTTATTGCCATGAATCTTTTTTGTTTTGCGTTTAACTCCGAATCTGGGTCTAAGTGATTTAGGAGCTAAAAAACATTATTAATAGTTATTAAACATGTGTAAATTGCGATATACATGTAAATGAAACAATTATTGCCAGTAAGAACAATCACAATTATGTGTGATAATAATAAATGTATTTATATTTGCTCTTTAATATTATAAGTGTGTCTACATCCTTAAAGTAAATAGCTCTGGTAGTTTTCTGTCCAACATGGTCACAATATACTGTAAACATAGAACTGTTCAGAGTTTGGCACTTTCCATTTTCTGTAGGCATATGTTAAATTATATATTATTGTTATACATGGTGCTGTATAAAATAAATGGAGATATAGGGATACATTTATAATGCAGGTTTACAATTCAATGGTCCCCACCATGTTTGATGATGGGTTCTAACTGCAAAATGCAGCATTTACTAAAGGTAATTTTTGCCTTCTAAGCTGGTCAAATTTCAATCTCTATTAGTTTCTAAACCATTATCCAGCACACACCTGCTACTATTTAAAAATAATACTTGAATCCCTAGGATCTGTGCATGCTACTATATTTTAAAAATGTGAATTATCACAAATTATAAAAAATTTAATTGCATTCCTCCAGAATTGATGACCAGGGTTAGTAGTAGCCCCCTGATATTCCACTAACCAGCAATGTGGCAATATTGCAGGGGGAAGGGGCTTTCGACATGAAGATCTATTGCTATATTGCCAACCAGCCCTAGGCGAGTCAGCTGAGGTGACCTAGTATCCCTAAGGATTTAAAACCTTCAACTAAAAAGGCAGGGCCCTGCCCATACACACAACCAACCCTGTTCTGATTGTGCTAGGACTATTACCCAGATTTGTGCAGCAGAGCATATATGGTTAATAAATAATTAATGTAAAATAATAGATACCATTTTCCTCTTTACTAGTGCACTACAGGTCCATGTCATGAATAATTTGAAGATTGTAAAAGTCCAGCATTCTCAGATTTATTGCATCTGTAAAGAAAGAGAGAGTTGATATTTGATGTTAAACTTTTTTATAAAGTTGTGGCGTAATTTTTCATTTTTTTCATTAATGTATGATAGGCTTATTGAGACTTGATCAGTTTTCAGTGTTGCAAAATCATTGTTAGCTTAGAGTCAAGTTTATAATTCCAGAGTTGTCCTACAGTATGTGCTTATTTTATTCTGTAAAAACATTTTACAATCACACTCTATATGCAGGCATTGCTAAACTGTAAAATGTTCATTAAATTCAATTGTTTGGGAAGCTAAATATATATATATATATATATATATATATATATACTTTTCTAATATAATTTATACTTTTTATCATTCTTTAATTTTTTCATTCACTGTGTAAAAATCAAACTATGTTTTTAGCACTTGAAAAGTGAAGCTTTGTAGATAATGTACTATGGGCTCGATTCAAAGATGGATGGAATTGCAGAGCTAAACACAAGCAGCTGTGAAATTCCATCTATCTCAAATGCAAATGCAGCAATAATTGTCTAGAAATCTGCATTCACCGATGCAGACCCTGGCTTAGTCTTTCCCGGAAAAAGGGGGGGTCATGCCCCCATCTCCGGGAACGGTGGCCAGCCATACACCATCTCCACCCCATAAACGGAGTAGCTTGTCAATCATGCAGTGGTTTGGAGGGGTCTATGAGCGAGATCCAGTACCCGTTTGCACATGGGCAGAATGGGTCCAGTGCATGACCAGACCCTGCACCATCAGAGATGTATGCTAACCATTGCAATAGCAAACATCTCTGAATCAGGCCCTAAATGACCAAATATAGCTACATACTATTGTTTAGGACCTCCGTTTTCACCTTGAGAAAAATTAAATCAAGCAGAAAGTGATTACAGATAAAGGAGAAAAGAATTATCTCATTCATAGAAATTATTCATTATTTGCCGCCCCAATGTTCTAATTTAAGTGTCTTGTGTGGTCAAAATGACTGTGTGCCACTTTATGTAACAAGCAATGATTAATACTCTCCAGCCAAATATTACATTCTAATAATCCTGCTCTGCAAAACATAATTTAATTTATGTGAGGGTTTACAAAACTAAATCTGTCCACTTATTGGCAGGTGGATAAAATGCAAGCTTGCCCTGCAAAGATTAAACAATTAGAGGCACCAGTACATATTCGGTCATGTGGCATCATCAATTAGGACTTTGCACAGTACAGTACCATACCTTTTGAAGTATTGTGTATTGTAAATTATCACATACATTTTCAAATCAACATATCTCAAGAGGGCTCTACTGAAAGATTTAATAAAATGAAAAATTGCTCATGTCTTTAATGAACTATGGAATCTAATTTCTGCCTGATGAATGTCTTTGTTCTAAATCAGTACAATATAAAAACAGTCATGGGACAGTACACTGAATACTTAGTGCACTTGTTCTTATGAATATTACTGGGGGTTGGTATATTGGAAGTTATCTATTCACCATCATAGATCAGGTAATTTCAGTTAATCATTGATATATTTATGATTATTTGAGTACTCTTGCTGCTAAGCTGTACTGTATTTTAAATGGTTACTTATGAAAGTACAATTTCTTCTTCAGGGTCCATAGGGATCCATATGTATACCATGGGGATATTATGGTTGGAGAGATCCAGGCACAAACTAGTAAAAGCTTCAGCTCCCAGGATGCATCAGGTTCTTCTCCATATATACCTGGCCCCTAGCCATAGGCCTTCAGTTGTTTGTTTGGTGCAACAGGATCAAGATGCACCTTTGTAGCAGGAGACTGCTCATGCAGTCCTAAGCTTTTATTTTATGTTTTATTTTATTTTGGGTTGGCAGTACTAACGGTCTGAAGTAAGACACATATACTGCAATTCCATCTACCTCTGCAGGGCCGCAACACCAGCAACTGGGCTGGTGATTTTGGTGGGTCATGGATGAGCTTGCTAGCAGCAATGCTGCGACTTGGACTGCAACCAGATGCATGGAGATGTCAGGTAAGGCGGTTCTTCACTTATGGGAAATCGCATCTGGCAGTCTTTGCTTCTGGTGTCAGATGCACCAGAAGCCGCTGCAGTCAGGGCCTGCAATTGTCCACATTCTCACTACACCACCGAGGCCTTATTGTCTGATGCTGGGGATTGGCAGCAGATGCTTCTGCTGCAATGAGGCCAGAGTACCTGGCTGGTTAACATAGCTTAGGGGAGGTAGGCGCTCCCCCGGTTGCTCCCCTCCTGACCCAGACGAAGACTCTATAAAGGTTTTCACGCATCTGAGTTTTTCTGCCTACCCTATATGTGTCTCGAGATGCACAAGTACACATCTGTAGCTGTTGTCTCAGGAGGGTTTGGGTCAGTCTCCATGTTGTTGATATTAAAATGAGCCTCTACATACCCCTGCCTGTACCTTCTAAAACCCTTCCTATAAACCTCTAAGGATGATGCTAATTTGTGTACGCAGTCATACAATAAATAGAGACTCCAGACTCAGAACATGTGGTTCCAAAGCACAAAGTATTATTCAAGTAAAAGTACAGTCAGTTACACGCTATGATCTGTGTACAATAAGCACAATTAAATCATACAGTCACAAGGTACAGTTGAGATACATATGCATGATTCACAGAGAGAGAGACAGAGAGAGAGACACAGAGAGACACACAGAGAGAGAGACACACATAGAGAGAGAGGCACACAGAGAGAGAGAGAGAGAGAGAGAGAGACACTGAGAGAGAGCAAGACACAATTTAGGTGCAAAAGGAAATTATACAGACCCCAAGTACAGTATACATATGCAGACGCTTCCAGACAGGGAGATAGGCATCAGCAAGAGACCCCTAGTCATACAGCGTTCAGCATGAAGACCCAGAACCAGCATTCATGCACTCATATTTATACCCCCCAGAATAAACAGGACACTAGAGAAGTATGTTGCTGATATCATTGGTTCCCAGGGGTGAAGCATCTGTTACAGCACATTTAACAGGCTGGTTCAAACAGACTCTCCCTGCCTCTAACAGCTGGGGGTCATCCTCTTCACGCCTCCTGCAGCATCCTAACAATTGCTTCTAAAATATACATTTTGTTGCTTGTAGGCTCTGCGATCCATAACTCGGGAATGCATGATGCGATCTCCCCACCGATAACACCGGCATACTGTAAAAAGGATACGCATTAGTACAACTCCAAACATGACTTGTTTAGCATGTATAATACCTTAGTTATCAAATATCTTTATTTTTCAGCATTTAAACTAAATGAACCAACTTAAATCATACACTTTAGAGCTTATTGAACCTTATGAGTGAATATGTAATGTGTGGGTATTCGGGGTTTGATATAAGGACGCTAGTTATTAATGGGTGAGATTTGAGTGCATAATTTCTCATACACGAAGTGAACATTCAGCAGTGTGGATTGCTGAGCATTGTAGTTCCATGCACTCTGTCAGCAGGCCCCCACCTGTCCTGTGTTCAAAGGAAAAAAAAACCTCTTTTGTTCTCACAGACTCTTGTGTGAACTGTGAATCAAGCTGTGAAGTTGGGGCCATCCTGTCTAGGATTCAGACAAATCCAATTGTGTAGATCAATGCCTGGATTATATTACAATTGCCACAACTATACTTTATCTGCATCCAGGGATTCCCAATTTGTATGTAAAAATAACCATTGTCTTTTCTATTTACTTTTACTCAGAAAGCATGTTCTTCCAGTTGCCCTTGGTAGATTAACAAAAACATTGCCATCTGTTCTTAGCACCTGAATTGTAACTTGAAATGACACTGGTCATAAAATGGCATCTTACAGATTCTTGTTTCTAAAATGGAGTCTAGCTGCCATTTGCAAGATGGTGTCATGCACGCTTCAATTTTAAACTGATCTTGTCTCAGCCAATAATCCAGTTTTGACAGTGTATACCTCTCCCATGGTTAAGGTATACAGGCAGGGCCACTGCAAGGTTTCAGGGCACCCTAGACAAAGGTTCACAATGTCATGCCTGTTATCCCCCAAACCCACCGCCCAGCTCATAGACACATACACAGGACCCTAATAAAATTCACATGACTCGGATTAAAGGGATGATTCCCCCTGCATATTCCCAGTAGTAAGGGCCCCTGTAGTGCCCCCAGTTGTAATGCCCTTGTAGTGCCCCCAGTAGTAATTCTCCCTACAGTGCCCGCAGTAGTAATGCCCTCATAGTGCCCACAATAGTATTTCTCCCTGCAGTGCCTCCAGTAGTAATGCCCTTGTAGTGCCCCCAGTAGTAATGCTCCCTGCAGTACCCTGAGTAGAAATGCCCTTGTAGTGCCCCCAATAGTAATGCTCCCTGCAGTTCCCCAATAGTAATGGCCCTTGAAGTGCCCCCAGTAGTAAGGGCCCCTGTAGTTCCCCCAGTTGTAGTGCTCCCAATAGTGCCCCCATATGATGCCCCTGTAGTGTCCCCTGTAGTAAGTTCCCCCCCGCACACACATACAAAAAAAATACTTAGCTTAAACCCTGATCCAGTGCCTGCTGCCATCCATCCCCAGTGCCCGCTCCTCGGAACTATGGGAGTGACATCATGATGTCACTCCTATAGTGCACTGTGGGAACCAGAAGCTGGAGCTCAGGAGTGAGCTCCATCCTCCAGATGCTGGTGGTGCTGGGGGTGGGAGAGAAGGAGCCTTGTGCCTGCTGGTAATACAATCTCAGTGGACACCTGGCAAATGGATGGTGCAGGGGGTGTGATCGCTGGGTTGGTGAGCCCCTTAAGCCACTGCACCCCATAGCAACTGCACCCCCTGCAACCTCTGTAGTTAGGCAGACTCAAAAGCACCCCCTAGTGGCCGGCGCCCCTAGGTAGCTGCATAAGCTTGCCTAGTGGTAGCACTGGCTCTGTATACGGGGCTCTATATCCTACCATTCCTGGTGTTTGTTTTGTTGATTCAGAGTCCATTGTAGTTATATTACATAGACATTGTATGTGACTTCTTGCTACTGTAGCTGGTATTGACACTGTCTTTTATTTCTGTCTGTCAGTTATAACTATCACTATTTTTTCTCTCCATCCTTGGGGGTGGAGGTTTTTCTTGAGTACTTTGCATTCATTTGATATTTTGTGAAGGCTGTCACATAGAATTGCATTTATTACCTTTATGAAATATGTCTAAAGATAAAGGGAAACAGGAGGGGAGCCCCCTGTGCTGGTTTCATGTAAACCCATGTATGTATGTGTAAAAAAGAGAACTTGTATAATGGGTAAAGTGTGAAATGGATATAAAATTATAAAATGAAGTGAATATGGGAAATCCATCATCCCATCAAGACCAGGAATCATCTACAGACTTGTAAAAAATCTAAAACAAGAACTGATGGCTAGCTTCATCCCTGACAATCAGGAGAAAATAAAAAGAACAAAATCCAAAGGATTCCACAACTGCCTCAAATGCAAGGGGTGCAAAACAGCAAACAAAAAAACTACAAAGAACACATCAAATTCCAATGTAACCAAACAAACAAAGAATATGAAATCCACCAAGAAATAATGTGTGAAACAGAGGGAATCATATACCTCATAGAGTGTCCATCCAAAACGTTGGACAAACAAAACGAAAAATGAAAATATCCACATTGTAGCACATATCGACAATATTAAAAGAGGACTCTCCACGCAAGGTGTCAAAACATTACTTGGATGTACATGACAAGAACCCAGATGGACTAAGATTCACAGGAATCCAAAAAGTAACCCCACATTGGAGAAGGGGTGACCAGGTAACAGAATTTAAAAAGACCGAAACCAAGTGGACATACAAACTAAAAGCCTGAATACAGACATTGAGTTCAATGCCTTCCTATGAGCATCAATTTCCATAAGGTTCACACACCCTAACATCAAAATTATTCCTACTAATTTACAACACACATCCCTATATCTTCAATCTATTTTTATTTTATTTTATTTTATTTATATTACTCATTATATTTATTATTCATTTTCTTAACATTTTTTTTTATTTTTTACTTTTAGTCGTTCATTCATTCATTTTTATCCTATCCTATTTTTATTGATTTTTATTCATTTTATTTGATTTTATTTTGAGGGCTATGCTGGAAACCTAAAATACAAGCACCTAAACATGTGCTTGCCACTTCTTTATACAGAAGATCATGCAGAGGATTTGTTATTTTAAACAGACCCAATAAAGTTTTTTCAAACACCCTGGTATAATAGGGACCACCAACAAAGTTAAACCATCCTTGACAAAGTGCATTACTGCATGAAATGCGTTGGATGGTGGGATAGCCAAAATACTCCAAACCGGAAGTGCAATCGTCACCATTTCTGGTGGAGGGAAGATGCCGACGGGAACTCTAGACATTGCAGCATTGGTGTGAGAAGGCAGAGGTGACTGCTGCCAGGAGGCAGAGGTAGGATTAGGGCCTGTGTCTCCAAACATTGAGCAAGTGACGCTGCCATCAAAGCATGCAACATCTACAACCACCATGGCCCGGCTCCACACAAATAACTGCTAAAAAGCTATAAACATATACAGGGGTAATCAATATGGGTGCGATAACATCGTTTTTGCATTAATATTGGAGGTATGACATCATTATCGCAGGTTTTACTTTTACACCGTATTCAATTTCAAAAACTTATCGCAGTTTTGAAAAGTGTTTGATAAAAAAACGGGGATAACTTTTCACCATTGAATAGGTGTTGAAAAAAAGTGCAGAATTGGGGTTTAGGGGTGCAGGCTTAAAAAAATAGCCTGCACCCCTGGGACTGACATTTAAAAAAGAACTGTGTCAAAAAAATTTTTTTTTTAAATACGGACACCCCAAAAAATGAATTTAAAAATTGGGGTGAAAAAAAAAAATGGGAAAAAATTGTTTAACAATAAGGAAATAGGTTCAGGGCTATTCTGCAAGTATGCGGCAGATGTTTTCTAGAATAGAATTATAGCGGCAGGTGCACAAATGCAGAATTTTTAAAAACTTACTTTAGGGACATAAAAATATGCTAGTACCCATTTTCATGTACCCCAAATTTGATGGGACCACTTAAAAAAATGAAAAAAATAACCTAAGTGCTCTTCTGCATCACTTCTTCAATGTCGGAAAAAAAACACCTGCTGTGGCTATTTAAATCCCTGACTTTCATTTAAAGGCTAAAACGGGGGTACCCATAGTGATCCCCCATGTTTTTACAATTTTAGGGGGGTCCTACAATTTTTTTAATGAAAAATTTGTAACTTTACGCAAATCCAACTTCGAAGTTTCCCGTTTTCGTTAATTTTATATTGAATACGGGTATAAGCGGGAGCGCGCTCGATACTTTAATGCAGGTAAAAACTCCGATATGAAACGTTAACTTCTACAGTGAAGTTAATGTTTCATATTGAATACCCCTCATAGTGGTTAACTCCAAATTTTCTAAGTTTTAATTTTAACTTTAAATCTTTCTCCACAGCATTGCCCAGATATTATTATTTTTGTTATATTTTATATATTTTTTTTATTTATATTTTATTATTTTTATCATTTACTTCTTTTATTACTGCTACTCTCATATTTGCTTATAATTCTCTCAGATCCACATTTGTACATTTTATTATTTTTACTCCCATATTCACTTAATTTTATCATTGTATATCCATTTCACATTTTACCCATTATACAAGCACTCTTTTTTACATTTACAATTACCATAATCTATAAGAGCTGCTCCTCATAGTGCAGCCTACATAACCACATTTCTTAATCCATGTATGACCTATGGGCCTGATTCAGAGCCGGACACTATTTGCGCTCACTCGTTCAGAAAAAGGGGCCAGATATTTTAATAGAGCGCTCGCTCTTTGCGGTCTGTTGATGCCTCTATGTCTGAGCGAGCGAACAAAATATGCGCTCGCTATTTTGTAAACACGCCCCCTGGCCGTTCGCATCATACGTCATCTCCACTATTTATTAGATTAAACGAGTACATTGAAAGGCGTCTGAACTGCTCGCAGTGCTTGTGGTTGGATTTTCCTACCACAATCATGCGAACAGTTCAGGCTAAGAGACAACCAAGTGACGTGGCCGATGAAGCTGCTTTGTTAATTATGCACACACTTAAAACGCCTGTTTTGACAGTTTGGCACATCTGCGTTCGGATCTCCACTCCCCGTTTTCAAGCACCTTCCCCTGTTACCACCCACAAACGCCTCATCCTGTCACTCAAATTAGCAGGCACTCGCTATTTTGCGAACACACGATTTCCGACCGCACTGACTGGTTGGTGCATGCGCATTACAACCCATACGCATGCGCAGATGTGCGAACATCGCTCTAAGCGAATGAGTGGCCGCTTTCGAGCGGCTCTGAATCAGGCCCTATGTGTCCTCTCAAGATGTAAAGGATGGTTTGTGTGTTGTCTGTTATAAAGAGCCTCCTCACCAGTCCAGTTTACCTGTCTCTGGAAAAGAGCCATCTTAGGTATCCTCCTTATCCTAGGTTATGAAGCAATTTGTGGATTGTATGGCTGCTCCCACAATGCCTCCTTGGATGGGGTGTCCACAGCATGCTGTTTGCATCTCCTATGCATACTTTCTGGAAGGATGTTTATGGCCATTCTAGTCAGAGTATGGCACCATCTAATGTTGAAAGTAGAACAGTAGTAACTGAGAAATGCTACATTGTCTATTCCATCAGTATCGTCTCTGAAGGATTCCACAGATAAGAAAATTGAAGCATGTCTTAAGGCAATATTTTCGTCATCTGGAGCTGTTATTTTTCCAGCTATGACTGGAGCCTGGGTAGCCAAATCTTTTGAAGAATGGATGGGGGCATTGGAAGACTTTCTACGAGGTAGTACCAGAAAACAGAGGATGTATATTGCCCACATATGTGAAGTGACTTCCTATCTGAGAGAAGCTGTGGTAGATGCTGGAATATTAGCTTATAAAGCATCATTAGCATCAATAGTGGCATGAAGGGCTCTTTTGGTCAAGATTCTGGAAAGCTGATACAGGATCAAAGCAGGCGCTAGAAGTCTTACCTTTTTATGGAAAGGTACTTTTTGGAGCAGTGTTGGATAAAATTATAGCTACTCCGGCGGCTTAAAAATCAGCAGGTCTGCCATCTACATGTGAGGTTCTGGTTTTGGTGTGGGCCTGGGGTGGTAATAGGAGCAGACACTGAAGCAGCTTTAAAAATAAATGTGGAGTTTTTAATGAGTGGCTTAACAGACATGAATGTGGCAAAACAAAAGTCCAGGTATAGCACTAAAGTGTACTTGGGAACTGTAGTGAGGCAATGGGAAAAAGTCCAAGTAGTGATAAGAGAAGGCAGTCCAGTATTCCAGGTTTTGTGAGACTGAAATTAAAGTGCAGGCTGAAGAATATAATGTCCAGAGGAATGCAAGTGGAGGCAAGGTGCAGGGTAACAGCTGACACCAGTACTCGGGCAAGAGAGGAGTAATGAAGGAGGCAGGAGAATCCAGTGAGCTGGAACAGGCAGGGTGAAGTAGGCTAGGTAATGAACCCAACAGAAAGTTGAACAAGCACAGGAACTCTCTCTCAGCTCTTGCTGAGAAACACATTTCACTGGCAATGAAAGGAAGCTCTGCACTCCCTTAAATACCCAGTGCCACACTGTGACAGGCTAGAGAGAGCATGTGAAATACCAGGATAGGGCAACTAGTTCACATGTCATGAGGTAAGATGGCGGCGCCCATGTCAGAATGGAACGGAAACACCACCAGGCCTAACCAGACCAGAGTGACCGTATGCCCGCACAGGACTACGTGCAGCCAATGCACCCCACCAGACACCAGTGCCACCACCAGATGCTCCTATTACCTGCCGGCCTTCACTTTCAAAAGGCATCCTCCCCAGAAATTCTTTTGCACAGATCCTCCATCAGATGCAGTCAAGGCTTTGGCCTTTCAGTTAGCCATTCACTCCCTTCTACCGGCTGGGGTAATACTTCCATTTCCTGTGTCGCAAAAGAGACAGGGTTACTATTTCAGTTTATTTCTGGTTCAAAACCAAATGGGGCTTGTTGCCCTATACTAAATCTAAAAACCCTCAACAAGTTTATCCATGTACCCAAGTTTTGGATGGAAGCACACAGGGCAATTATTTTGGAAATGGAGCCAGAGGATTACCTGGTTTCCCTGGACATTCAGGATGCATATCTGCATGTTCCTATTATACTATCCCACCAACAATTTTTAAAGTTTGCTGTCCTTCAGCAGCATTACCAATTTCAGGCTCTACCCTTTGGCCTATCTATGCCCCCCTGGGTATTTACCAAAATAATGGCAGTCATGGTGGCTTATCTCAGGCATCAGGGAGTCAGAATTCTGCCATAGCTGGACAACCTTCTGTTATTGCCACAGACTCCGGTTGTTTTACAAAGCCATCTTCAACTGACAATAGCCTGCCTATGAAAGCATGGCTTAATAATCAATTGGAAGAAATCATCACTTTCTTAAACACAGCAGATGGTACATATGGTATGGGTCGAGGTCCAGAGACTCGTCAGCCTTTGTGGATGCACTGGCAGTAAGATGGGACTTTAAGCTGGCGTATCTTTTTTCTCCAATTTTCTCCAATTTTTCTCTTTCCAAGAGTTCTCAGGAATTCAAGCTGGAAGGCAGAACTGTAATACTACTTGGCTCCAGCTAGGCCCAGACATAATCCTCCATAATCTGTCTGTAGACAGTCTGTACCCTCTTCCTCTATGGTATGATCTGCTAATGCAGGGTCCCTGTCAGCATCTGGACTTAACTCATCATGCTTTGACAGTGTGGCTTTTGAATCTTCCATCCTAAGAGCAACAGGTTTTTCTAGTTCTTTAATTCAAACTATGATTAGGGCATGGAAGCCTTCCTCTGCACACATCTATTACAGAGTTTGGCATTCTTTTGGTCAATGGTGTTGCCATAGGAAGTATGATACTAAGGTGCTCAGGATTTCCATGGTACTGGGTTTTCTTCAGGTGGGGTTAGACAGTGGTCTCTGCCTGGCCACTTTGAGAGTGCAGGTTTCTGCACTGTCAGTCTGGTTCCAGAGGAAGATTGCCTCATTACCAGATGTTAGCATTGTTTCCAAGTAGTTCTGTGAGTTCAGCCTCCTTGTGTTCCACCGGTAGCACCATGGAATTTGTCTTTGGTTCTTAAGGGGCTACAAGTTCCCCATTTGAACCTCTAGACTCTGTAGATTTGAAGTGGTTGACAGCGAAGACACTTTTTCTTCTAGCTATCTCTTCTACTCACAGAGTCTCTGATTTGGCAGCACTTGTCACATTTTTTATATATCACCAGGATAAAGCTGTCCTTCATACAAAGGAGGGTTACCTTCCTAAAGTAGCGTGCCATTTTCATGTAAATGAACAAATTGTATTTCCTGCTTTTCAGGTTCCAGATCTTTCTATAGGTGAAGCCTCACTGGATGTAGTTTGTGCTCTCCGTATCTATGTGGAGCACACAAACTCTGTTAAAAAATCTAACATTATATGGTTTTCACAAATGAGGATGGACTGCTAATAAGCAGACTCTGGCAAAATGGCTACGCATGACCATCTCTCAGGTGTACACACAGGCTGATCTCCCTGTCACAAGCACAGTGACAGCACATTCTATTTGGTCTGTAGGTCATCATAGGTATTTAGTCGTGTTTCCTCTGCTGAACATTTGTGCAAGACAGCCACGTGGTCTTCTGTCCCCACTTTTCTTAGGCTCTATACCTTTGATACTTTTGCCTCTTAGGATGCTTCCTTTGGGCAATGAGTTCTCCTTTCTGTTAAGGAATGTCCCCTACCCTAGGGGGACTGCTTTAGGACATCCCCCATGGTATCCCTGTGGATCCCTATGGACGCTGAAGAAGAGAATTAGAGTTATGGAAGACTTACTGTACCTAGAAAACTGCTTTTCTACGAGGTCCATAGGGTCCACAGGGTACCCACCCTGATGCACCTGGCTGCATGGGGAGCTTTTTCTTTTGGTCACCGATTCTCTCATTTTGTGTAAAAGTGTTTCTGGTGCATGTTTGCTATTCCTTCTCCTTTTTCCTGCTCCTGCCTTGAGACTTGTTAACCCCACCGTAGCCATAGG
The DNA here is from genome assembly GCA_031769625.1 of Taudactylus pleione. NCBI lineage: Eukaryota > Metazoa > Chordata > Amphibia > Anura > Myobatrachidae > Taudactylus > Taudactylus pleione. Next base: position 9,490,906 of record JAUIMM010001311.1, on the reverse strand, counting down.
CCTTTAGTTTAGTTAACTGTATGGTGTCTTGATCTCTCCAACCATAATATACACATGGTATCCCTATGGACCTTAACTCTAATTATTTTACACAATATATTAGTTGCATATGTCTCTCTTCCAAGTGTACTCCCACCAATAGTTTTTTTCTTTTCTCCTTTGTAAATGCCATCATACCTTCCTCATTTTGGGGGGTAAGTAATTTATATTTTGGCTAATGGTCATTTTACTGAAACAGGTCAACCTTCTACTGCCAATATTCTAGGTGACTAAAATTAGGTGGAAGAATTATAGAGAATTCATATAGATATAAGATTGTAAGCTTACGAGCAGGCCTTCCTACCTATATATCAGTGAGTTACTACCCAGTTTTGTTCTATTTATGTTTCCAATTGTAAAGCGCAGTGGAATATGCTGCGCTGTATAAGAAAATGTTCATAAATAAATAATAATATGCCTCCACCATTTTCTGTGCATACATGTCAGGATTAGTTGGCTCCCTTGCCTTTAAAAAATATTAATACATAAATACAGTACAGTAAACTTTTACCCACATAATTCCCATAATCTACATTATGTACAGATTCTTATCTTGTAGCATTTTATACTGAAATCAAAATAAGTTGACTGCACACTTAAATGTAAACCGGAAATGAAACCTTTTACTAAATGTAAATAGGAAATTATGCAGTTGACAATTACAGAAAATTATAGCATTTTGCAGCAGTCAGTATGTTGTAGTCAAGGTTTAAAATGTTTAATAGGAAAAGTGAAAAGTTAAATCAGGCAGAAAATGCTGTAGTACTACTTATACAGCTACAGTATATAGCAAATGCAGTGCACACACAATTAGAGATAATAGAACATTTTGAATCTGCTCAACTTTTGATTGAATCACTAGTTTGACTAAAGATCATGATTTGAAGTAACCATTTGAAATTTGCAGTTCTCGTTTGCATTAAAATGTTAAACTTTATTTAAAAAAATCATAATGATGCATTTAATTAATATTGAAATGTTTTTTTATATGTTTTTATATCGAACAGCAGACACTTTTGTATTAAGTTTTCCATTTGTATTAGGAATTCACAGAAAAAAATGCCTATTGCTAAAATTTATCTCCATTACAATATGTGCAAATCTGTATTATTGAATGTGAACTAGGGATGGACATCAGCTACCGATGGTTCACAACCATTGATGCTTTTGTTTTGAAGGTAGTGTTTTCACCATTCAATGGTGGCTTTCTGATGGTGAATGGTGTGGAAGCGATGGCCATCCAATGTTAAATACAGCTAAATTCAGCTGTTTAACATCCGGAACTGCCTACTGCTCATATGTACAAATGGGTTTTTGGCATTGCACAAACCATAGGAAAAGTTTTTCCTATGAAATTCTTTAGATCCAATGGTTACTTACCATCGCATCAAAAGTTTAAATGGCAGAAACCCAGCCATCATTTGATGGGCTTCCGATGTTCATCCCTAGTGGAAACATGCTCAAACAGTAGCGAATATGTTTAACTGTCTTTTATTTACCTCTTCAAAAATGTAAGAATTTTTAACAAGTTTTATAATGTTAAAACTAATTTGATTAGCCACTGCAAACTTCTTTTTAGAGGGCTATCAATATATTACATTTGTTTATGCTTGCTAATAAGCTTCTCTGTATTTCAATTTGTGCAACAAGATTTCCGATGGCTATTAATTGCTTTTTAAATTGCCAAATTGCGGAATCATATACAATGTCAAGTAAAGGGAGTGGCACTTAATTTTTTAAATGCCATTGTTAAATGTATTTCAAACCTCCATGAATTGGAAATATATGCAATGGCAGAAAATCACAAGAGATTATTGTTTGGGTTTATTAATTAAAAAGCATTCTGCATGCATAAGCATGAAATATAACAGAAATATAGTACAACAGTACTCATAGAGTTCCATTGTAATGAGTACTTATGGAGATGTAAGTAAAAAATAAAACCTTTTGAAACAGATAACCACACTTCATAAGTATACCCATGGGAGCTACAAGTTGCATACTCACTGTATGCTATATAGCAATAATATTCAGGTCTTAAACAATGTAATTTTTTATAATGTATACCCTTCTTTCATGAGTAGCTATGTCTGCTATGAAGGTCTCTTCTTAAAGGCAGAGCCTGCTTCAATATGCAGTCTTGGTCTGATTCCCAGCTTACTTAGGATAATACAGGCCCCTCTCTTGTTGATAGCCACAGTTCCCAGAAAGCTGGTCTTTATCTCAGGCCTCAAAGTGATTAAATCAGAGGCCACTTTAAATTTTAGAAAAACTGTCTGTCCAAAGTATTTGTGCAGCTAATTGGTGCAATGTCTTCTATTGGTAATAAAGCTTGGGTACACACTACACTGACCCAATAGTTGATTTGGTAAGCTATACACACTGGGCAGGCATTTAAATTTGCATGCCTTGTTATATCAGTGTCAGTGGTCCATGCAGCCACTGTACTGGTGGGCTGCAGGTTTGCTTGTGTACACATGCAGATGCACTGATATATCTGCATGATATATCTGATTTGCATGTGCTGCAGGGCCTACCTGAAAAGTCTGTCAATGATGACATTTACAGATATATCAGGTATACACACCTGCCGATGCGTTACCGATATTGTTCATTATTCGACAAATATATCTACTCGTGTGTACCCAGCTTAACACACATTCTCTCATAGATCTGTTAATCTGCTGTATTCTATCTGCATCTGTGTGTACTCAGAAGTATTACCATTGTGAGTTAAATTACTATTGCAGGTAATTATTTTTAACTCTACTGTGTACACTCCTTTTCCCAGATGTATCACTACTGTTTGTTAACTTATTGCATCATTTGTGTCATCTTTGTGCTGGTGCCAATATTTACTGTGACATCCCTGTTCATAGGTTCCATTATTATCATGTATAAGGTTTTTCATTAAAAAAGTCACTATTATTCATTAATCCTGTTTGTGCAATTGGCTATTACTGTGGATTTCTAAATTATGTTGATGCCATATCATGTAAAGCAAGTTGGTTTAGAAAAAGCTAGTCACATAAATTATTGTAGGTAAATAAATATATTTAGTGATAATTTGTCATGCTGACCATCTACGTCAAAGTCTTCACTTCTGGTCAGTACCTACACTAGCTCAGAAAAACATTTTCTACCAGGTATACACAAACTATTTAGAGATGTACATTCATCCGGTGTTTTCGGGCAAGTGAAGGACCCATCTGAGCATGAGCAGAATGGGTCCTGCAAACCGGAATGGGTATGAAATACCGCCGGCGGTTCGATTTCCATCAGCGGCAGCAAGACAGGAGCAGAGTGTGACGCAGCGGAAGCCCGACAGCCCTGGAAACCCCGATCGTGGATAGGTAAGTATCCACTAACCTAAACTAACCCCCCTAACCCTAACCATCCTTAGGGGTGCCTAACCCTAACTTCCCCCCCAAGTGCCTAACCCTAATCCCCCCTCTAAGTGCCTAACCCTAACCACCCCCTTCCCCGCTACCTAAATCTAAGTCCCCCGGGGGGGTGCCTAACCCTAAGTCCCCCCTGGGGGTGCCTAACCATAACCCTCCCTCCCCCTAGCCAAACCCTAACCCTCCCAGGGGGTGCCTAACCCTAAGTCCCCCCTGGGAGCCCTAAACCTAACCCTCCCCCCCGCGGCTGTCTGCTCGCGGCGCCCGGCATCACTATGATCGTGATGCCGGGTGCCGGTCTCCCAGCATCGGGGAAATGCGGGCGTCTACATCTAGACACCCGGCATTTCACCCATGCCGGGATAAGACAGTCGGGAAGCCGGCTGCCGGTATATAGGCAGTTGGCTACCCAATTGCTTCCCCTGCAAACCTCCCCCAACCATATCAATTTATTGGAACCTGGGAAGTTTGCTGACTATAATTGGCTTACATATGAAAAAAGGTGAGGTGCAAGAGAAAATGTGACCACAAACTTGTTTTAGAATCATTCAGCATTAATCTACGGCATTTGACTATGTGCAGTGCCTAAGGTATATGACCACACTATTTAAGTAAAAAATCATACATGCTCTGCACTAACCTAATTGCACTACCAACTATATATCATTTAAATCAAGCAAATGTTTGTTCCAAAATATTTAAATAATTTGTCAAGCCGGTAAACAACATCAAAGACTTCCCTTCTGGCCAGTCCCCTATGCTGACTCACAAAAACATTTGAGATCAGGTATCACACAGATTTTATATACAAACCATTCTTTTATCATAGGTTTAGATCTGCTAGCTCATGGCCTTAAATAGACAAGCACCTGGGAAGTTAGCTGACACAAATTGGAATTAGGGTGTGTGGAAGCTTAGTTTATAAGAAACATTATAATTTACATAATTCCATATTTACATATGCTTTATAGTGAATACAGCTCATGCAATTCAATGTGACCTTTGTACAGCCATTCTGTTTAGTAAAACTTAGCAATACTAAGTTAAAGAGTTGAGATGTATTTAAGACAGCTCCCTGTTGAAGTTGATTATCTGAGAAATTGGATATAACGCTTACCTTGTATGTATAATTGTGGGCTAGGACAAGATACAAACCAAATATAGTGTTGCAGAGCACAATAAGCATCTCATGAAGGAATCTATTTCTATTTGATTGTCAAAGAAAGAGGCCATAAGAATAAACATTGTCCAATCTGATGAATGTTATATTTGAATATGCCAAATGTTGTTATATGCTTGCATAATGTGGAATAATGTAGAATGTTCTAGAAGTATGATGTAAGTGGGCATATTAACTGAAGATTGTAATAGAAAGATATAAAAAATCTGTACTGAAGTCAATCATTGTTATTCTTGCATTATAACCCTGGAAGATATGCATCCCAGTTAAGGGCTAGATCTATTTATTTAATTAATTAATAAATGACAAATTCTTGAGTGTACTGGATTGGAGTCTGTTACTTTATGCAACAATAAAACACCTGGTAAAAAAATTAATTTTCCACAGTTGGAGGCACTGCTTCAAGAACTTACAGAATGCACCTGATCATGTATCCAGTTTAAAAGTATTGATGGGTGGAGAACTGCTTGCTGATTGGCCAAAGGCTTGAAGGTCTTCACTGGTCATCTCTCGGTGAGTATAAGAATTATTGTATTTGTAATACATGTTTCTTTACTCCGAGAAAGTGTGAGAGAGAGAATACTGGTGATTTTGTGTCTTCTGCTAGGTATTGAACTCAAGAATTTTACAGAGTGTGTTGTTGCATATAAGTAATCTTGTAACTAAATTGTTGAAGTGGTAAATTTAAATTGAATTGAAAATAATAATAACATTTTAAAATATGGACTGATCTGTCATATAATAATAATAGTAATAATAATAATAATAATAATAATATTGGTGTGTGGAATATTGGTTGAGGTGGAGCCATTTTTTTCGTAAAACAGATGTGTCCAAAGGGGTAATATAGACCTGGAGGAACCATGTGTGCTGATGTTTCCTTGGAGAAAAAGGCTAAAATTCGCTGAGAACAATTATGTGTATATTACGTCATGAAACAAATTAATCCTGATTATGTGCAGTTCTGTGATGAATAATTGGCATGAGTAATCTAAATTGAATGCAGAGATCAGCCTGCTGGCTTGCATAGTTTAAGTCCTTAAACCTTACACTTTCCTAAACAAATACATGATACATGCTGCTGGGACAAGTACAGCCGGACCTCAAGGACCAAGTTTGGAAACCTCTGCCCTAATATCTATGAAATAATGCATATATTATATGCATGGCACAATCTCATTTGCAAATGCTTACTGGGTTCTGTATGCAGTATTTGTTCTAGTCATTTAAAAAAAGTAGTGCCATGGGTTAAGTAAGTTGGTACACTTGAATATTTTAGGTCAATTCCAGCTGCATTCACTATCTAGTGAATGCAGCCCAAGACAACAAATCACAGTTGGTTGCAGCACCTTAAAATACTGTAAATGTTAAGCCAGACTTACCGTACTGTATATTTCATACCTTTGCCACTATTAATAAAACAAATCTAGTTTAAATAAAGCTATTAAAATATAACATTTTGTTCTGGTTTGTTAATTAAACTATTCTGAACCCTGTACAAAATAAAATGTAACTTTTTCCAATCTTCAAACATAAAATAATTTAACACTGCGAGCAGAAAAAAAATAAATATATATATATATGCTGGATAAAGCAACTCTTTAGATGAAACACTTGACAGCCAAAGCACATTCTTAAGCTTAATCACACACTTCTGTTCAAACAAAACATATTGTAGTCGATCGAGAACACAAATATGCTTGAAAATAAAAATGCAGCCTATTATGTAGTGGCATTTTGTAATGTTAAGCAAAAATATATATTTTAACAAGCAAAATACAGTACTTTTGCTGACATAGACAATACATACAAAATTAGAAAGTATGAAATTATTGTCATAATTATGGGTATTAATATACAGGAACATGAAATCCTATCTTAAGTAACAACTAATACATATGGATCCATCCCAGGTGGAGTATGAATAGAATCCCATAGACTTTTATTGGGCAATGCCATCTGAAGATAGAGTTGCCTACCTCATCCAAGCCCAAGAATGAATTGCATTCCAGGACTTTGGGGGGTTGACTGCATTTCTTGCTTTGGTGCATCCCACCCCTAGTCATAGATAAGGAACATTAAGCATTCAAACTAAATATATTTATTTATAGGGATATATGATATTTATTTAGACAGATGTGTGTGCTGCTTTTATAATTCAGCTATACCAATATCTAATTTAACTGCCTTAGATCTCTAGCAGGTGTAGCCCTACTCCTCACTCAATAACATCTTGTTGCTGAACATGGCATTGTGTTCAGGTGCACAAGACATTTATATGAGATAATGTAACACTTTAGTGAAGTATTGCTCTGGGAGTTTTTTGTAATTCACTTTGGATTACAGTAAATAACATTATGCAGTCATAAGTGTCTACTACCTAGTGTCTACTAACGTATGGCTGCCTTTACTATTCTAGTTTATCTAACCCTTTATGTCAGCTTGTTACTTTGGCCATTCATTCTACAATCATGAGCTTGTGTTGAGAGTTTGATGATCCAACTGTACCTTTTTCACTACCTGACTTTGGCTAGTCTGCTCAGCTATGTTGCTGTCTGTATCTTCTCTCTGGATTTTTACACAGAGCACAGTTTATTGGTTTGTTAATTTAGTCCCTAGTCATTGCAGTGATGCTCATTAAAAATGGTATTGCAGTTTATCATTTGCACCTGTTCGCTTATTTCTGTGAAGACAATAAGTGAATTGATTTTTTGGAAACCACCTACTGCTATCATTTAGAAACTGACTTTATTGCAAGCAAACTTTTGCCAAATGAGTGGCTGATTTATGTAATTATACAATTAACATATTTACAGTATTTGGTTTATTCTCACTTGACCCTATATTCTGAGCATTATCTTAACCCTGCTATAATGCTATTTGTGCATTAGATTGCTTATGTTTTACTTGGCAGGTTATTGTAGCAAACAGAGGGCTTATAAACTGTTATCCCTATTTAATTATTATGTTTGACTAGTTTATTGTTATTCTGCTGAGCCTCCTTTTGTCCCAAATAGGCTTTGCATCATCCTCAGCATGAGTATATCAGACAGAACATATTATGTAACGTGTACTGTTTTGTTTAAATTTACACTTAGGGACCTATGAATCAATTTGTTACATAACATGATGCAAAAACTGCAGTTCCTGCATAATTTTACGTGTTGTTTCTTTGTACTAATTGCACAAAGCAGGAGATTTCACAGAAATCTCTGGCTAAGTGCTAATTAGCACTGCAGATCGCAGTCCCCATTATTATCAATGGGTCTGCAATCTAACCCCTATGCACCAAACTCCAGAAAGCAAAGCTTTTCAAATTTTGGCTGTGGTAGTTTATACCATCTTCAAATTGTGTAAACTGCTTTAAGCCTATGGAGGCTCCAGGAGTAAGAGAGAGATCTTTTGATCTCTCTCAGCTTCCAGCAAGCTCCAGAAACTGACAGGGTCTCATTCAGACCCAGTCGCTGAACGCTTGCAACCAAGTCGATGTTAAGGCCCTGTGCACGCGCAGCGGCTGCATTGTGCATGCGCAAGCCCTGAAGTGAGAGAGGATTTCTCTCGCTCTGGAGCTCAATACAAAAGGGGTGGAAGTCGATGTTGATCGACAGCTCACCCCGTTTTGTAGGCGGGTCAAGGGGGGCTACACAAACGGAGGCGTTCCTGACTGAACTCCAGCCATTTTGTGGGCAGCTGCCATGACATCAGCAGTGATGTCAGTGGGGAGCTTCCAGCTCATTCAGAGCAGGAAGCTCCCTGGGGCTTGTGGTTGCCGAGACCCAACCTTAGGGTCTCGTCGCAAGCCCCAATGGTCACAATGGTCTTGACCATCGTGACCATCACCCTGGTCAGTAGCTGAAGCTGTGGGTTGTATCCCACAGCTTAGCTAGCAAACAAACAAGTGGCTGCCCTCATTCAGAATGAGCGTTCGCTTCTTGTGAGTGCCTCTGAATGAGGGACACAGTGTGCACATGAGAAATGTCAGCCACCATATCAGAAATCTTTAACTTCTGTGAAGACTTATACAATTTTCCGGGGATATAACTCAAAAGGACAGTGGTTACTTAGTACATAGAAAATGTCCCTGCATTGTTCTACAAGTATCAGAATGGTAGTACCTCATATTATGTTTAAAATTAAGGTGTACAGTTCAAGCACCCTTCCTCTTTCCTCTATATTTGTGTATATATTTTACACTTGAAGGCTGAGACATTGGCACCCCTCCTATATGCCCTTAGGTGTAGAAACACAAGTTTCTACATTGCTCTCTACATATTAGAATGGGAACTATTATAGGTAAGTCCTGGATAAATTGGCAAATGTGTTAGTATTAGGGATGTTAGGGACCCATCTGATGGGGTTCATCTTGATGTGATGTATGGGAAAACATCTTTGGCCAAATGTACCTCATTTATACTCCATGTTAATTGTAGAGTTTATCAGGATTATTTGGACTATCATTGTTCTTAGTACTAGAGTGTGCACCTGCATTCTTTGTTCACTGCATTTTTCAAACACAGCCTGTAAAATGATAGTTAGGAGCTGACTGGTTGGTATTTTTCTCTCCACTTTACTTCTCTTTAAGAGGTATATTTACTAAATGTAAATTTTAATCAATTTCTAATCGATCAAAATCGATTAAAGCAATGTTGGGTTTCTGGGGCTTAATCACACATTTACTTGCAGACACTTTGTTGTTTAAGTATTAGTAAATGTGTGATTTATCTTCAGAAACACAACATCGATGTTAATCGATTTTTGATCAATTGTAATTGATTAAAATCGACCTTTAGTAAATATATGCCTAAGCCTTGATAAATCTCACCATAGTCTATTTCAGCCATTGTACCTCTTTGGCTGTTTCAGTAAGAGTCACATACTCATAGTAGATACAGTAACTGTTAATGATGCAAACACATGGTCAGATTTTCTGTCAGATTAAATGATAATGATTTTAAAAATCGTTCAATCGTTCATATCTTAAAGAAAATATGACATGTGAGCCTGCAACGATGAATGATGCCTGTTCCTGCTTGACATCTGAAGTGTTTGCAGTCAGATTTGGATGATTCCATTCATTTTAATACAGTCTAAAATTGTTCAAATCATTCAAATCGTTGGTAAAATTGTTCAAATCATTCAATCGTTCATCTGACATATCTGACTGTGTGTATGCACCATTAACATTATTTCAGTTTCTGCACTGGTTGTTTGCTTCTGAAGTTTTCTTGCTTTCATCAATGTGTATGCTGACTGCTCTCACATCTGCTATCCTGGACTTGTTAAGCATCATTTCAGTATAACCCTGTTCATTTATGGTAACAGTCTGAGCACTTTTGTTTGCTTATCAGACCTTCTAGTGTGCAGGCCCAGATCTTGAATCTGTCACTTAAACTGGCCATAAACAGTGCGATATGCACCGTGCAACATGATGGGGGATCTGACATCCGACATATCGGGCAGTGCCCACACACTGGGGGTCATTCAGACCTGCTCGCGAGCGCAGGACGCTCGCAAGCGGGTCAATGTTCCCCCACTGTGCATGCGCACGATGGAGGGAGCTCCGTCGTGCGCATGCACAAGACCCGGCTGGTGATGGGCTCTCCATCGCTCCGGGTCTCCCACCAAAGGGGGCGTGCTGTCGATGTTGATTGACAGCACGCCCCCTTTGGTGGGCGTGCCTGCCAGATGGAGGCGTTCCGTCTGAAGCCGGCCCCACTGACATCACTAGTGATGTCAGTGGGAGTGATTTTGGCTCTGATAGAGCCAAAATCACTCCAGGGCTTGTGGCAGCAAGACCCTACCGCAGGGTCTCCGTTGCAAGCTCGATGGTCGTGATGGTCAAGACCATCGCGACCATCATCATGGATGCTCGCATATGCTTTGGGTGGTAACCCACAGCTATGCGAGCGGCCAGGAGGCCGCTCCATTTTCATGGAGGAGGGCCCAGATTCAGAGTGAGCGCTCTGGTCAGAGTGTTCGGCTCTGAATCAGGCCCACAGTACGATCGGGTGACCGACTGCCTGATATGCCGGAATCCCCTCCCCATAGCACTGCATGGGATCACACATCGCATCCCCAGATCGACTGAACCTGCAGTAAGATCGGGGGTGTGATGTACAAACTCAAAGGTGTGTGCTCTGTCTGATATCATACCCATACACAGTACAATAGAGCAGCCAAATCGTACCAATCCATTGGATATGCTACTTTTTTGCACCGTGTATGGGCACCTTTAGCAACAGCTTGACCACAACTATTTATCTTGTCCTCTGCTTGGTGGACATTTGTTGTCATATTTTGGATTTATTTTAGATTTCCACTCTCACCTGTCACTACCTTACTTTGATTCTTGGAGTGTTTGGAATTCACAACAGACAAAGTTTGAAAACTCCTAACTTTTGGGAGGTTTTCCTTTGTTGCTTCTCACAGAACTCCTGTGTCTTAATTGATTATCTCTGTTTATTGTTTCAATCTCTGACATGCTTCCAGTTGCAGGCATGTCTAGCATCACAAATCTTTTTGGTGTTAGAATATCTGGCTTGTCCATAGCTGAAGTGATCTTGTGAAAGACTACTTCTCTTGACTTTAGAAGCCTTTTGTTACTGATATCCCACAGTTTGAACCTTTGCTTTGTTGGCAGTATGCTAGCATGATACAAGTGCTGAATTTGGGATCAAGCATGCCTCCTCTTCCTTTGAGGAGTTAATCTAGACAAGAAGAACAAATCTATTTACTACAGCATGTTACAATTGAATGTAGTTTCTACATGATAATAGAATGTAGAAGACTCCATTACATTCCTAGATAATAATAAAATGAAGAAGACACAGTTACATACATTTTCAAACATATGTCACCAGCCACATAAAGGTGTCTCTGCTCTGGCGGTCCTACACTATATGATAATAGCACCAATTTGGGTCATACATTTATGTATTTCTAAATTGAGATCCATTTCCCCTGGAGACACCCCAGAATCCTCCAATATGGCACAAAAAAAATCAGCATACCTTCCAGCTACTGAATTGCTTAAATGGTCACTTAAATTCCAGAATCAGACACAGCTGAGCCACATGCATTTGGGAAAATAGGCAATTTGCAAAAAAAAATACAATTTGTAGAAAATGTAACCATCAACTACAATGGGCTATCACCATTTACATATGTTAGGTAATGGGATCAAGCTTCAAAAACCTAAATTCAGTCAATCAGAATTTTTTTTTCAGTCCCCATAGAACTAAGGATAATGCTTTAAAATTGTGAAGATGAGGAGCAGAGCAGATACTGTTTCTCTAAAGAATGATCACAATTTTTGGTTTGGTAATAGTCTCCTATGTTTATTTATTATCACCAGTCTGCAAAATGTAACAATTCAAATATGTAACTATGCATGAAACTATGTAATGTTCTGTAACAATGAATCCTTGTTCCGTTTCACTGCAGAATCTTACTGTGTCATTTAGAGTTAGCAGAACGGCAGCTTAGAAATCATTTGATTTTGTGCAACTACTGTAGATAATTATTATGATAGTGGGAGAATGAAGGAATTGAATAACCATTGAAATGAATATGCAATGTGTATTGACATACAATGCATATTTTCATTTCACAGGTTCTGTGCATATAAGAACATCACTGGGAATTAATTTGGACATTGTCATCTAATATCCTCACAATTTTAGTATTTCACACTTGTGTGCCTGAACATAGTAATATTTAATTACACTAAATAGAGCACACGGTGAAAAATAAATAGTATAAATTCAGTATTAAGACAATAAATTTAAATAATTCTAATTTAGCAATCAATGAAATATTCAAATAGAAACACATCAAAAGGTCCGCAAATAAGGACAAATAGTATACATTTATAGTATAAACTTATTCTAAATGGTTAAAACCACTAGTAAAACACACATACTTTTTACACCATAACAGTACAAACATTATTAAGATTATTTTAGAGTATAATAATGAAAATATATATAATAACTTAGTAATCTTGTCCCCAAATCAAGATAATTTTAATCAAAGTTTAAGAGTCTGAAAATTTTAAGTAAAGACTAATTATGGATATTGACCATGTCCAGTGCACCACAGAGGTTCAAATCGCCAATAGAAATAATATTTATGCAACTGATTAAGTATATTTATTTTTATTTTTACCACGATTCCCTCTAATTCTGAAGTTCTACAGAACAGTATATTAAAATAAATACTGTCATTAATCTGATCATTTCTAACTCTGAATATATACAATAAGTCTTATATTGTAGCTTTAATCATTACAATTATTAATGAGCACATTTTCTTAAATTTATTTATTTCTAACGATAACTTTCAACACTATTTTTTTTATTTATTTTTATTTTTCTTAACAGAAAATGCTAAATATAGCATATTAAAATGTTCCTTTTAGTTATTTTAGAGATTTATGTTATGTGATACTGTCATGGCTGCAACAATTTACCTATAAAAGCATAGCTGACAGTCCAACAGTCACTGTTCTTCTTAAATAAACTATAGTGCTATTTAAAAAAAATCTGAACTGGTATTTTTTTCATGCAAACTTAGTATTAATGTTTCCTTGGGAAAAATAACACTAATGACAATTTTAATGTAAAATATTTTGTATAAACACTTTTATTTTACCTCCAATGTTACAAAATAAATATATTTTTTTTCCAGTTAAAATTTATTTTAACCAGCACCTTCTGAAGGACTGATCATTATCTTTTTGATATTTAGAGTTTTCACTGAATTAGTTATCAGATTTATATAACCTATAGTCTCATTTACTATTGAAAGATTTGTTCATCTCTTGATAACAATTTGTCAAATGTTCTGCTTGTGAAGATGCATTTTTCTTATATGCAGTATAATCTTTTCTCATTGTATTACTTTATTGTAACAAAGTTTGCAAATATGCACGATGCATCAGTTGGTAAAACCCTTCCCAGTTTATCTGTCTCTTTAATGTTTATGGTTAATTTCAAAATTTATCTACACTTTATTCAAGTACTGCATGGACTGAATCTATTTTAAATGATTTGTCTCTTATCTAATCAATGTCATATCCATTAGCAGATGTTTTTCTGAAAGATGAAAGACAAAAGATATCTATTGAAAATTATGGTGGCTGTGCTGAAAGATATCTGTCATGTACATGACAGATTTTGGCAAAAGACGAACGTTGAATGATATAGCATGACATCATTCAGGGAGTGTATTTTTTCCTCTGCAGCACTCTGTAGCTGCTGCTAACATCTATCTTTCGTCGTTTACCGCATATAAACTGCCAGATATTTTTAATATCTGGCAGCGATATGCGAAAATTGACCAACATGTTGGAGAGATGAAAGATTCAATTTATCGGCAGCGGGAGTGCGCATCTGTCATCGTTCAGAGCCTATCCATAGCAGATAAATTGAACGACTGAACGATATATCGTTCAGTCATTCAATTTATCTGATACTTGATAGGCCCCTTAAGAATCTGTATCAGTCAAACAATTGTGTTCTTAGCAGGACTCAGAGGCATGTCCACTCAGACAGCTTCTTTATAGTTTAAAACAAATTCAGTCACCTTTAGTGATCCGCAGGCCGAAATTCCAGTAGGCTTCACAATGTTGCTAAAATGGTTTACTATTTCATATAAGTACACACAAGCAGCATACAAAAAGACCCCAATACATTAATTGGAAGGATAGTAATATTCAATTTGGCATACCACATAAGAAATAAAATTATACTCTATATTGCTATAGCAGTATAACACACATAATAATAATAATAATAATAATAATAATAATAATAATAATAATAACTGTAATAGAAAAGGAGGATATAAAATATAAGATTTATAGATGTTAAAAACAACCCTCCCTTAACTTGTAATTTATTTTTGTACAATTTTTTAACAAAATTTTGCAGATGTGTAATGCTAAATCAAAAAAAGTTATATATTTTATTGTCTAATTATTCAAACCAAGTGCACCTGTGAGGTACAGATTTGTTCTCATACATTTAGTGTCTATATGCCATATGGCACAAGATACCCATTGTGACTGAGACACTCTGAGAATTGCAGTGTACCATACATTTCTTAAAATGTTGCATCTTATTCGCATCACAAACAAAATGAAACACCACTCAAAGTGAACTAGAAATGCAGGGCTGCAAATTGAACCACACAGTAATTCGTTCTAAATGTGAACAAAGTCGCAGATGAAGCACAATGGGACTTGGTGTGAGAAAAAGCCATGGGCACTGCACTTATTTAATAGATTTAGACTCCATCGCACACAGATGTACAAATGTCACACGTTAAATTGATCAGTGTAATCTAGCAAAGAAGCTTGTCAATTAGTTGCTTTATTTATTTGAACAAGAAGCTCATTTTGAGTGAGAGAAACAGTTGGTGCGACAAAGGTTTCTAGGACCTATTGCACCAAGAAGACACATCTGTACCTTAGTGTTCTATTTTTTTTGCATAATAATAAAAATAATAATAATAATAATAATAATAATAATAATAATAATAATAACAATTGAATATCCCCCCATCCACTTGGAAAAGGTTTATCCTCCTGTGATGCATGGCCACCATCATGATCAACAACCAGCTTAGATCAGCTTTGTGCTCAGTATCTTTTTTTTTTTTTTAATCATTCTCATTGCCAACCAGGAACAGAGATGGCCATGACAATGACTGGGGAGCTCCTTGTGCCTCGCAGCTGAATTGGTATGCCAGTAGTACTCCAAAACAAACTTGTTCTTGGTTTCATGTAAAGTCTCAACATAACCTTGTGATTTCCAAATTATTTTACAGATATTCCACCATATTAGATGTTTATACCAAGTGTAAGGTAACTGTGCTATATACTTCATTAAAGGCTCTTGAACCTGCTCTGTGCATTGGGTCATGGCAGCTGTACTATATACAAGAGCATGTAAATAAGTTGTACTGTTGTATGAAGTGTTGGCTCTTTACTTTATAAATGAATAAGATCATTGAAGCTTATTTATAGCCTCAGAGCCACTGGAATTCTGCAGGCATCCATGGCATCCCTCACAGGTGCTGTGGCCCTTACCCATTTGCATTTTACAGTTGCAGGCAGGCAGTGAGGGGCAGAATCTTCTGCTTCAACATGTTTTTGAAGCAGGTAAGAAGCAGCCAGACTCTGTAACTCATTGTTGTAGTGTAATTGAGAAACTAAAACACTGAGTACTTACTTTAGGAAATGCCACTAATTCAGTGTTTTAGGTGCCTCCCTTAAACCTTAGCACCCTAGTCAGTTGTTTAGGTTATTTAAATTGTAATTTCAGTCCTTATGGAAGCTGTATATAAACTTAAGGCTTTGGAACCATACTATAAATTGTGAGCACACTGTATTTTACCTACACTTGTATACTGAGGGCATGAAAATAGTGTTGTATACTGTGGAACTGGCATCCATTTTGTGCACTCCAAGCATATTAGGGACAATATATTCCATTGGGCCGTGAGATGTATTTATACTGTGAGATAAGAATCTGACACAACTTATTCTCAAATGGATTCTCAATTGTTTTCAGAACATGACAATTGCACATAAGAAAGGGGCATTGTTAAAATGTTTTTTTTTTTAATGATAATTTTTATGCTTTATTTTCATTGATTTTCAATTAACTGAATGGGAATAAATGAATAAAAGGGAAGGTGTTATATTGGAAATAAGATCACAATATACTTGCAGTGGATTGTGGGTTTCATAATAAAATTCTTTATAACCTATTGATAAAATTTCTCATACAATTTTAATATCCTCTTCCTTCATTCTCCCCTCATGTACTGTATGCCCGGAAAGAAGGAAAAAAATAGCATTATAAATTTACAACTCAAACAACACAGCTCATTGGGATAGTTGGGATAGTTTTGCTTGTCCTCCTTGATACAATATTAATAACTACTTTCAAGATACTGAATCTATATACTATAATAAATAATAAATAAATATACTTGCTTACATTTGGATGTTGTATGCCATAACAGGTCAATACTTATTAACTAAAAAAAAACATTTATTATGAATCTGTTGGTTTTTACTTAGTTATTATTTAATTTGTCAGTTCAGTATTCAAATGCACTTATTAGAAATAAATGACTCACCTGCATGATAAAATCGTAGCTGAATGATAATAGCAGTCTAACCTAATTTTGTTTTCATTATTTCACATCAGTAATCAGCACAGTTGGCTTCTCAAAATTTTCATAATATGTTAGAATGCTCATTTCTTGGAGAATATAGTAGTTAACTTACAATTGCTACATTATCTAGAAGATGACCAGGCATTGTGATTCAGTCATATTTTTACAAAGTGTATTATTTTATTAAAAAGGGAAATGTCTATTTTGAAAATGTTGATGCCTTTACAGTATGTCTAGAAAAAGATAAGCTTCTATGTGTACTACTGAACTGAATATCTTACATGAAATAACAGTTTATACTTGGATTACCATGGCCATAAAATTCAGAATATACACTCGTCGTGTGAGGAGAGAACGGTTTCTCAAACACCACATACTGTAGGGCTGTATTTACAAAGCTGCTGTTTTTTGGTAGGTTGCAGCTGAAAATTGAGAGCTTTACGAACTTTTAGTGTAAATCATGCTGGATTTTACACTTAATGTTAGTGCCGCTTTAAATGTTCAACTCCAGTCCACCGAGAAGAGGTGGCTTCCAAAAGCTGCAGCTTCATAAATATAGCCCCACATATGTAGAGAAGGACTAGTAGGTGGAAAGCCTTGCACTGCAGTATTTCACAGTGTGGATTAGTCAATTTATGTTATGTTCTGGGTTGTTTGTGGACCCGGGGTGGTAGTAGGAGCAATCACAGAAGCGGATTTGAATAAAAAACTAGGTTTTTTAATAAGTGCTTGAGAAGACATAAAATATGGCAGTAAATAAAAGTCCAGGAATATATAAAAGTGCACAAGAGTTCTGTGGTGGGAGTAATGGGTTAATGTCCAAGTAGAAACAATTAGAGCTGTCCAGGTGTGCAGATAGTGAGACTGAAAATAATCAACCAGGTATGCAGGTAGTGATGCAGGAAAATAATAGCCAGGTATGCAGGTAGTGAACTAAGGCAATAAGCAGGATGTCAGAAGGCTCATGCACTCGGGTATGGGCAAGGATGATGGCGGAAGCGGGGTAGTCCAGCGGAAGCTAGGAGCTGACAGGCAGACTGGCAGACAGTGAATTCACAGGAACAGGATAAGCACAGAGAACTCCCTCTCAGCTTGGCTGAGATACACGTTGCACTGGCAAAGAAGTTAGGCACTGACCCTTCCTAAATACCCCATGCCATGCTGTTATTGGCCGGAGGGAACATGTGACTCACCAGGATTGGCCAGCCGCATCACATGGCCAGAAGGCAAGATGGCGGTGCCCATGCCAAACGGAACGGAGACGCCGCCAGGCCTTACCAGCGCAGAGGGACTACAGGCCCGCACAACAACGCACTCAGCCAAAGCCGTCCGCTAGACACCAGCTCCGCCACCAGACAGCCCGTGCCACAACGACCTCACAGGTAACACCCGCCTAGCGCCATGGTGAAATACCCTGGCCGTGACAATTCATACCTGGACAAAAACAGTTAATGATGTTTTTGCAACTCATATGAATTTAGTCTCACCTTTAAATGGAATTGTTATGAAAGACTGACAGTCGAGATCCTGGCGGTCAGAATCCTGATGCCTGGATCCTGACAGGGTTAACATACTGACACTTGTTGATCAGTATGCTAACCCTCCCACTCTTCCTAGCATAACCCTCTCTCTTTGTTGCCTAACTTTAACCCCACCCATAGTGCCTCCCCCTCCCCACACCCTAAACCTAACCCTCCCACCTTAGTGCCTAAACCTAACTGTCCTAGCCCCTAACCCTCCACCAACCCTGGTACTTACCTTCGGCATCCCGGAGCTGGGATTCTGACCAGCATTGGTACTCTGGCACCGGTAGTGTAAGCATCAGCATCCCAACAGCCAGAATGCTGAACGCATACCCTTTAAACCTGTATCTCAGATCCCTTTAGTACAGATAAAAATTTTATATTTTTGTTTTTAACGGAATTACAGTGTGTTTTATCTTTGATCATTCATAAATGAATGCGGTATATACTGAAAATCATAAGGTAATGAGACTTGCTAGGAATCCTATATATATACATTTTTTATTGATCCCCATGTACTGTACCAATGTGTTCGAAAATTATGTTTCAGGTAACCCCCCCAGTTTCTACTTTCTAAAGTGACCTGTGGATGAGATGTTCACGAAAGCTAACATTGCTGAAGCTCTGTGTGGGAAAGGAGATTGAGCAGAATGGTGACACACTGATGCAGTCACTGGTGTTCTTCACAGACCACTGACATGATTTAGCAGCAGAATGAGTGTAGTGCAGCCTCTATTTTCCTCTGATCACTTCAACAGAGGATTAGCTGCTGGAGTGTCTAGTGAAAATGGAGTCTCATGCCACTGCCAGACACCCCATTTTCAACACAACTTGGCATAACACTTCCTACTTACCCTGATTTAAATTTGTTCACCCTTTTGATGAAAACTATTCACAATCAGTTTTGATTATTTGCTGACATCAAGGTGGTACATATTGTACAATTTTTGTATTTAGATCAGATAAACTGCAATACAGTACAGTAAATTGTTTGCAAAATACTAAGTGTTTTGATTGAAGGCCACACCCGGCATAATTTGCCTTTAATAGCATTTCTGCTTACAATTCCACTACAAAAATTGCTGGAAATCAAAATGTTTTACAAATTTCAACTCATTAAATAGTTTATATGTTCTTCAATGAGCTGGTTTAATCCCACACTAGGATCTAACACATATAGGGCCATAAGGCCTAATTCACTACAGATTGCTATTGCGATCACAGCTGCAATTACTCATGCAGTTCAACTTCTATAGTATGTGTGCAAGAGCGTGTATATTAATAACAATTGTTTGTAGATATATATATAAATAAATTAATATTACATCCCTATACAGTTATAGTCACAGAATGTGAATATTATTCATTATCGTCAGAGCCCATAACTGGTTCTACCAGTTCACTTAGCATTTGTACACACATAGCCAGATCTCACACTGCAATCTAATTATCAGTCTAATGCTGTGGCCAAAAGACCTGGTTTCTGTTGTAACACAAAAAGGTTTTAGAATGAACCCCCACAAGATTCGATTTCCTCTTGAAACCACACCTCACAGGTGAGGAGGGGTTGGATGGCGGGAGACAGTCCAGAGTTCAAAGACACTACAAGGATATAGGTCTCTTCAGGAGGCATACAAGAAAGATGAGCCTCAATACACAGGAGAAAGTCTAAGTATCAAACATATAAAGAATTAATGACATAGCTTTGGTTAAATATATAGATTGGCTTACATGGCATGGTTAATGATTTGTTTAATGTAATGTAGTTATCTGAACAGTAGTTAGTTTTTGTAATTGTAAAGAGAGTAATGTTTGTGGGCAGTGGGCAACCTGCCGGAGGAGTGCAGGGTCGTTCTTAGTAGTGGAACTATTGGCTGTTGCTATACAATGAGGTTACCATTCTGTGAAACAGCACTGTGATAGTGAAATTGTGAAATTCTGTAGTGGTCAATTATATTGTGATAGGCTCATAAGTACTATACACTGTTTGACAGTTTATACCTTCTGAAATATTATATAATGTAATCTGGTTGAAATATTGTAGTCTGTAAAATGTGTATGTTTCAGTTTGATATCAGCTAGTAATTGTAGTTCCATAAGGGTTGTGAATTACTAGCCACATTATGATAATATTGTGAAGTTTGTATAAGGATATACTATCTGTCACACTCTGCACAAATTGTGTGACTTACCTAGCCATTTTCTGCAGGTCAGTATTTCTGCCTGCCCTTGTTCAGTACCATGCAGTGACATCACCATCATGCACTATGTCAGCTGATAGCATTCTTCCTGTGAGAGTGCTCCTGCCTCAGCTGACCTTAGCAGCCTATCAGGGACTTGCAGCAGAGTATCCCCTATGAGAACTCCCACTGGTGCCTGAGCAAAGTATTACTTCCTAGAGTTCAGTTCTAACCCATGGCTCCTTTGTGCAGAATACCTCCACTGCTATCAGCGTTCCTGTGATATTCCGTTACCTGTTCTGACCTTGGCTTTTTTGTGACCCTGATTTCGCCTGACTCCTGGTACTGCATCTGATATCTGTTTTTGACTTTGGCTATTCCCTGTGACCTGTTTATGCCTGCTCCCTGGTACCAACTAGGTCCGTTAGGTTCTGAGCCGGCCTGTCAACTAAGCTATTCGTCTTCTTCGCTTCATCCGGAGTTTGCCAACACCTTTATAAGGAAACCTATCCTGAGGGCCTCGACCTGTGTGTCGTATGCAGCAAAGCCCATACCTTCTTGCGAGGGTCCCTGGTGAATACCGCCAGCACATTAGACTCCGCACCTCAGTCTAGCCAACTCCCTAATATGGGCCACATCCATAACCATCCGGGAATTGAAACACTATCATAGTTATAATCCTAGGCTTTAATTGGTGTAATCGATTGTATAGTTCAAATCTGTTTGTTATAATTAATAACCATGCAAAATGGAGTCTGCAGTTTGTTAAAATGGCTGCAACATGTGGCATGAACAATAGGATCCATGCGGTTTCCCATCCCTCTTACATTTCTCTGCATATCTGTACACACACACACACACACACACACACACCCTTAAGTGTTATTTTAGATGAATGTACCCCACCAATCATTTATAGATATAGTATAGAATAACTCTTATACCCTATAAACATTCATAATTCATAGCAGAGCATACATATCTTACACCATGCTTTCTAACTACCATCTTGGTTTTTCTCTTTGTCTATCTCTCTCTTTCTCATCTCTGATATATTTAATTAATACTGTTTTATAAGATACTGTGTGTTATATGAACAACAATGCATCAATTTGCTTGATTATATAAATACACCTTTACTTTACTACATCTGGTGTGCAATGTCTTATTGAGATTAAATTTTCCTAATGACTCAAAGGTATATAATTCTGGGTAACACTTTGCGAGTTCATATATTAATTATAATCTGTTAATAAAAGAATAAAAATATAATATTTGCTTCAGACATATGAGATTAAAACAGGCAATTGCATGTACAAACAAACAAAAGAAGGAAGAGAAAAAAAAAACGTATCAGTATGCTAATACATTGCGATAAATATGCCCTTGCTGCACTACATAAGGAAGCTCACTTTACCTTATATACATCTGTAATGTTTAGCAAGACTGCAAAACCATTGGATAAATCGAGTACTATCACAGCCTCACGCACACTTACACAAGGTCAGACCTCATTCAGATATTGCTAACTTCAGTGCACGACATGATACCTCAGGCTGTCTGGGGCATCACAGTGGGTAATTTATTCATACCCCTGCAATGGTGTGGAAATGCACTGGCACGCCTGTTTTTTGCTGAACATCCCACTGTCACCAACCAAAAATGGCACTACCTGTCAATCACTCTGCGATGGATCTGCATAGTCACTGCGATCGCAGTGGAGTACTCAAGCATGCACACTGTGATGCATGGACAGTACACAAAAATCGGGCAATAGCATGCATATTAGCAACTGCGATCCTTGCTGAACAAGGCCCATACTCACATTGCAATTATAATCCCAAAACTATTGTATAAGGCAGCAATGTCAATGATTATGTCATCATGCTGCCTACTATGTATACATATTATTTTCCTTGCCATTAAATTTTGTTTATGGATTCAGTGAACACTAGACCTGATTATAAAATCTCTTAAAATTGTATTTCAAATGATTTATTTTCTAATTGTTTGATATTTTGGAAGCAATGTAGATATTTTTTATCTTTATTCCCTACTGCTGTTTGCAGCAGAGTAGCCATCATTAGAACTTTAGAGACTGGTGGCTACATTCATTTGGTTTACAATGTGATTAAATCATGAAAACAGAGCTAACAATATATTCAGACCCGGTCGCAAGCACTGAGCACTTGCAACCGGGTCCATATGTGCCCACTGGGCATGTGCAAATCTGAGCCAGCTTCGACGTGCGCATGAATGAGACCTAGCTAACGATGGGTGATCTGTCTCTATGGGTCTCGCACCAAAGGGGGCGAGCTGTCGATGGTGATTGACAGCTCGCCCCATTTGGGAGGCGGGCAAGGGTGGCGGCCAGCCAAATGGAGGCATTCCGACAGAATGCTTGCCGTTTGGGGGCGGCCCCACTGACTTCAGCAATGACGTCAGTGGGGAACATACTGCTCGATCAGAGCAGGAAGCTCACTGGGGCTTGCACTTGCCAAGACCCAACTTTAGGGTCTTGTTGCAAGCCCCAATGGTTGCAATGGTCCTGACCATCACAACCATCAACCTGGTCACTTGCTAGAGCTGGGGGTGGTAACCCAAAGCTTAGCTACCGACCAGGAGGCCGCACTTAACACCACAAGCGACCGCCCTAATTCAGAGCGATTGACTCTGAATGAGGGCCAGAGGGCCTGATTCAGACCCGCTCACGAGCTCTATGCACTCACAAGTGGGTTGATGGTGGCCCAGTGTGCATGCACACGACAGAGCCGGCTCCATCATGCTCATGCGCGAGACCTCCTGGATAGCGATGGGCAAACTGTTTCTCCAGGTCTCGTAACAAAGGGGACATGCTGTCGATGTTGAGTGACAGCACGCCCCCTTTGGTGGGTGGGCCGGGGGCGTGGCTGCCCAGACGGAGGCATTCCCTTGGGAATGCCTATCGTCTGGGGCCGGCCCCACTGACATCACATCACATCAGTGGGAGTGCTTTCGGCTCTGTTTGAGCTGAAAGCACTCTTGGGCTTGCGGCAACAAGACCCTACCATCATCATCAACGAGACTATCGCGACCATCATCATGGCCGCTTGCTATAGCTGTGGGTGGTCACCCACAGCTATGTGAGCAGCCAGGAGGCCGTTCTGATAAACCAGAGGGCCGGCCCTGATTCAGAGCGAGCACTGTCCGGCTCTGAATCAGGCCCATAGTGTGTAGACATATACTGTAGGGCCAAATGTATTAGGGTGACAGTTAGAAAATGTGAGTGTTTTCTCACACTTTTGAAACTCGGACAATGTAATAGAGTCCCAGAACAAAGCAACAGAACAAACTCGCGTGTTTTTCAGACTCAAAAAACTTTCACGATTTTAACTTTCATCCAGATGTTTTCCCATTTAGAGGATAAAACTTGAACAGTGTGAGAGTTTACTGCTAAACTCTCACACTTTCAAAACTCTCACCCCATTACATTTGGCCAATAATTACTGTTTGGTGGTTTCAGCAAGCTCCACAAGCCATGTTCTGTTTTTTCAGACTATTAGTCAAACCGTGACACATGCATTAAAATATCTAAAGAAGAGCCCTTAGCTGAGCCTGTGTGTTGTGTATGATAAAGGGTTATTCACTGAAAATCCACTTTAAATGTTTTGCAAAGATTATAATCCACTTTTTATATCACATGCTTGCTGTTAATTCCCCTATTCTTAAAACAACCAAGGTTTTTCAAGAGCTGAAGCTCTTAAAGAAAGCCTTATGATACAATCAAAATCTAAATCAGATTTATCATTAACAAATTAATAATCTGTTTCACAATTATGTACTGTTATAATAACCAAAGCTTTTTGACTATAAATCTGGTAAGAACACAAAGACAGAACCTTATTAAATTAGGTTTAATAGAAAATACAATATTGAGTGTATAAATATAGGTAATAAAATGGTAATATTATGCAACACAGTTAAGAAATTAAATAAAATATATGAACAGAACAACTTACCCAATTTCTTAAATCTTTTGTGGGAGAAAACAATAATATGGATCATAATCCAAAAAGGTCTTAAGGAAAATTAATAAAATCTGATCAAATTCATTTAAATTTTTAAACACAAATTTCAGTTAATCCCTGATCTACTGTGCAATAACAACTGTAGGGGGTATATTTACTAAAATGATGGTTTTTAGAAGTGAAGATGTTGCCCATAGCAGAAGGTGCAATATAGATTTGAAGTAGAATCTGACTGGTTGCTATGGGTAACAACTCCACTTGTAAAAACCTGCACCTTAGTAAATATATCCCTATAAGTGGTCTTTGCATATGGTAATCTGTCTTTTAGAACATCCTTTTATGACTTTCACTGCACACACAAATTGATGAGGAATTCATAAATATTACATATTTATTGACCCATACATCCTATAAAAATGATTTTACCTATAATCAAATAGTCACAATTGTGCACTCTGACAATGATATAAAATATGGTAATAATTAGTTACATAATTGAAAATGATAGTTATTACTTTGCTAAGGCATTAGTGTTTAATTTCAACATGTTGGGGGTCTTTCTTTGATGATTATACCACCATGCAGTCATTTATAACTGCATAAATTATGATGGTTTTCTTCATTAACACATATAACACGCTGTACTATACAACTATTACACCATAAGGTTATTCAAAAACAATTTAAATCTGCCCCCCATGATTTGAACATAATCCCCCAATCTATGGTTTACCATTCCATCTAGCTAACTATGGGGAGATGTATCGAACCTTCTAAAGAGTGTAGAAGTGGAGATGTTTACCGTAGCTATTATTTTATAGACTGTATAAATAATTGCTAGCTAGAAGCTGATTTGTTGCTTTAGGAAACTTCTCCACTCTTTAGAAGGTTTAATACTTTGCACCTTATGCACTCTAGCCTAATGGAGCATATACACATAGCAATCAGCCAGCGATACGATATAATTGGTTGATCATTATGCACTCTCCCTGGTGTGCTGGATGAATGATATCGATCAACCAGCACACCACCTACTTACCTACGACTATAGCAACTCGCGATCAACAATTGCAGGTCCCTATAGTAACCTGCTCAATATCAAGCAAGTTGACTGGCATGCACGGCCAATGGATGATATCGCTATCATCCATACATGGCCGTGCATCACTGGTCGATGGTAACAACCAGCTTAGATAAAATGGGCAAATGAACAGGAGAAAAGGTAGACAAATATGTTATGTGCACAGTAAGTTAATCATTTATATCTGGAGGGTTCAAGTATTAAATTTATATATTTATATTCTATTAACTTGCAGGTAAGCCCCTATCAGAAAGAGTTTAGTGTTCGAAAATAAATTGCCTCTAGTGAGGTGTCCCTCAAATCTTATTTCATAACTACAGTTGTGATATTTCAATTCTGTTTGCCATATTTTTAATAGTATTTTTGCAAATCAAGATCCATTTCCCAGTGCTTATATAATTTTCAATTAGTTATATCTCCACTCCTGTTTGTCCACCTTACCATATCTTGTCAAATAGAATTAGGAATCATATTTTTGTTTGTCCAAATGCTTCCCCAGCCCTGTTAATGATTCAATCCAAGCAGGTTGATCATTTGCTGCTCAATATCTTGTGATGACTCAGCATTAACTTTACAGCACATCTACTATTGTGCAACTTGAGGCTGATGTAAGCATTCTGTATTACTGCAATCAATAGTCTCCAGTTCTTGTGAGGAAAGTTGGCTTTCCACGTCTGGCGAACATTAGCACTTTGGAGGAAGATTATGTTAGCAGGGAGTGCTGTAACTTCCTTCCAAGTTTGTGACAATATATTAAATTTAATTCTAGTGATGATTAACCAATACATGTGGGTAAAGGAACTACTGTCTGTAAGTGCATGTGGTGTTTAGAGATATGTTACAAGTTGTGGCCATGACTTGTCGCTCTCTGGCAGTTTACCTTCTCATGACGCTGCTGTTCTGGTTCCCTCAGTTGCTAGGCGATCTGCACACCTCAGGAGGCCACATTTTATCCATAGCACAGCATGATTAGTTTGTCTTTCTATTTGAATACGCTGACCTTTTGCCGCCTCGCAGACTATAGCATTCCAATAGGTCCTCTTGGCTTAGTCTCAATGTCAGCATTCTGTATCACCTCGTGGAAGGGTTTTCCAGCAGTATTACTTTGCTATCGGCTCTCCAGACTATCGTATGGCTCCCTAACTACACCAGTAGCGTCCATGCTGCCACCGGCTCTCCAGCCTCTCCTACGGCTCCCTAGCTGCACCAGCAGCTTCCGTGCTGCCACTGGCTCTCCAGCCTCTCCAATGGCTCCTTAGCTGCATCAGAAGTATCCATGCTGCCACCGGCTCTCCATCCTCTCCATTGGCTCCTTAGCCACATCAACAGGGTCCGTTCTGCTACCGGCTCTCCTGCCTCTCCCGCCATACCATTGTATACTATCTAGTACACAAACTTGTGTACCAACTTTCATGAACATAGGGCCTGATTCAGAGCTGGACGCAATCAGCCATTCGCTTGTATGCATTCGATTGTTTTAAATCGCGCATGTGTCCGGTTATCATTGCGCATGTGCGGCCGGATCATTACAGTTATGTTGTTGTCAGATTTATTTTGTTTTTATAAGGCCCAACACCTTTTTTTTTATTTATCATTTTTTTTAACATTTTGGTTACAATACAGAAAGACATTCAGCTACTGTTACTGTTTACCTACCTGTTACCTTATGTTTTTTTAAATTAAACATTTTTTTAAGTATATGACCTTTGTTGTGTATTTAAGTATGTTTGTTCCAGTCCCTTTTAGCCATTTGCTAATGAATTTGACACACAATTTTTTTTAGGGATTTTTATTTTTCAAAAATTAAATGTTCACATTTTGGTAGAAAGGAATTTGGGGAAATTAGACAGTGCTGTCAACGCCTTCTCCCCCACTTGGCTTGATGTTGGAGGGAGCATGACTTTGTCTGTCAGGTCGTATGGCGTGCCTGGCGAGAGATAGCTGGTGTTTCCTCTGGCCTAGGCATAGGGCTAGGCACATTTTGAGGGATGGCCGATGTTGCGCCAGAGGTGGAGGGCCCTGATGTTCCGACAGGAAAGGAGGCCGGCTCCAACATGCGCAGGCAGACGAGCTGCTCCAGGGCATTAGCTATTCTGACAATGACCGCAGCGTTTTCCTCCAGGGCCTCCGCCACCTGTAGCAGATTGGCATCTTTCCTCATCAGAATCTCTGTGTTTTTATCCATTTTATCATTGAGATCTGTGAGAAGGGCCACTGCCTGTGAGGGGGAAGGCCCTGGACTGTCCATCACAGGGTCCCCAGCTGGAAATACTGCTTCCTCCCCTGCGGAGCCAGCAGATCTACTGCGGCAAAACCTCAGTTCTGGAGCAGACTCGTCCTCTTCTGTGCCTGTGTGAAAAAGAGAGATCATACAAATATTAGTACATTTGTAAATTTACTTAAACAAGTTTTTCAATCATTTTTAACTAAATTACCTGCAGCAACATGTGGAGCCGCAAAGTCTGGCATGTCTGTGTCCATGTTGGACATGCCAAACACCTCCTCTTCCTGCACACACCCCTGTGCCAGCTCCTCCAAATCTGTTAGCTCCAATGACACAGGGGTTGGCCCACCACCTGTCCCCCCTGAATGCCTAGCCCTATCAGCCAATTTTTGTTTTACCCAATATTTGAAGTTGCTCCATCTGTTGTTTAAAAATGTATGGTTAGATTTTTTCCTAAGTTTTTAAAAATTTGGAAATAGGTTACAGCATTTACTTAGCGGCGTTTGACCTGTTTGGTTGAACGGACAAAATCACCAACCCCATTGACAGCACTGGCTATTTCCTCCCACAGTTTCCATCTCTGGGTTGCACCCATATTTCGGGGTGCCTGTGCCAGGTAATCAATGCACTTTTGCACCAAAGCCTCCATCTCCTTTCTTGTAAATTGTGGCTGCCTTTTGTGTTTGGCCCTGGCCTGGGTACTAGGCCCCGCTGCCCCCTCATTGTCAGTCTCAACACCTTACAAAAAAATGACAAAAACAATTTTTTTTTTTGGGTTGTGGTAACTTTAATTTTGGATCTACTTAGTGTGAGGTCCTGGATTTTGGCTTTGCTGCTGTTCAGTGGACATGATTAAACCCTTGAATTCAGCAGACCCATTGTGGGCTCTCGTGACGTTTTTACAGATGCATGTGCATTATACGGGCGCATCTATTGTGCGTCATTAATTTGAGCAGGAAAGTTCAGTCTATTTAAGGCTTTTTTGTGGCATTGTTTCGGGGTAGGTTGTTTGAAGTGGTTGGAGTTTGAGATTGTTTCGGAGTAGTGGTTGGTTGCTGAGTTTGTTGGATTTTGTGCGAGTTTTCTGTTTGTTTATTTTCTTTCGCATTTTTGCATTTTTTTTCTAACATATATTTTTTTTTGAGGTAAGTTTTTTGGGTCGATTTTTGGGTCGATTTAAACTTGCAAATATTTTATTCTTTTTTAATGTTAATACGTGTTTCCTTTTTTTTTCGTTTTTTTTTTCTCCTTTCATGTTGTGGATCGTGTTTATTTTATTTTGATTATCTTTGTGCGGAAAGTGTTTTTTGTCATACATTAGACCCTGTTATGTTTATTAATTTTTCATGTTTATTTAAGGGGTCACACTATGCAGATAGGGGTACGTAATTTTTTATTTTTTTTTGCAAATGGTTTGTTTGCCATAATAAATGCGAAATGTATTGCGTATATTTTGCTCATCTCCTGTCTGTGGCTTTAGCGTACCATTTAGCATTATTTTGTAACCTCTATTGCGTATATTTTGCTCATCTCCTGTCTGTGGCTTTAGCGTACCATTTTACTTTATTTTGTAACCTCTATTGCGTATATTTTGCTCATCTCCTGTCTGTGGCTTTAGCGTACATTTTAATTTTCTTGTAAAATCCTAGAATAACAACATCATCTGTGTAGTGCATGCATTCTTTATATTTTAGCCTTAGCCTGTCTTTATTTTGTGTTAATTTTTACATTATTTTTATGGAAAATCTAATTCGTAGGTTTACTTCAAGATGTCACTGCCCAACCCTGTAAGATTCTTCTTAATGTGTAAAAAAAGTATATTTTCTCATTGTTAAATGTTGGAAAAAGAACTACATTGTCTAACATTTCAGATTGATGTTGGGCGAATTATAGTGGCATGGTCCACGACCCCGACCAACCGGAACATCCTCCAAGGCATAGGCATCGTAGGCATGCAAGTCCTCATATATTTAGAACACGTGTCACCCTTTTTGGAATGCCTGATGATGTGGTTTTACGGCGTTATCGCCTACCACCTCAAATCATCCTAGACACTCTTTCATTAATAGAGAGTGAACTTGAAAGGCAAATTAACAATACAACAGCAATACCACCACTTACGCAGTTAATGTCGGTGTTACATTTTTGTGCCTCAGGATCCTTCCAGACCACAGTTGGCATTGTTGCTGGCATTTCCCAATCCTCCTTTTCAAGGATCTTGAGGGCGGTAATGGATGCACTCTTTAAGTACCTCCATCATTTTATTAATATGCCATTGGATATGTGGTCCCTTAATGTGGTGAAGCAACAATTTTTTTAAATTGTTGGTTTCCCACACATCATAGGGTTTGTGGATGGCACTCACATACCACTTCAGCCTCCAGCAGTGCAGGAGGCAATATTTAGGAACTGAAAACATTTCCATTCAATGAATGTAATGGTGGTATGTGATGCCTCCCTCCAGATCCTGTCCCTGAATTCCAAATTTCCAGCAAGTGCACATGATTCATATGTCATCCGGCAATCAGGGCTTTAGCACAAAATTAAACAACCTACAAGCTGGTGATGCATGGCTCCTGGGTAAGTAGTACCCTTAATTTTTAAAACAAACACTGTTGACTTAGAAATGGTACTAAATGTTTTTTTATTTTCACAGGAGACAGTGGTTACCCTTGCAAGCCCTGGCTGCTCACTCCTTATTTGGTTCCTACACCAGGGCCACAAAGTCAATATAATTCCACACTTACTGCCACCAGGCAGGTGGTGGAGCATTGCATTGGCCTTTTAAAAGGCTGATTTCGATGCCTCCACCGCTCTGGTGGTGACCTCATGTATTTGCCGGCTATGGTTTCCAAAATTGTGGTCCTGTGTGGGATATTTCACAACATCGCCATAAGGAGTGGTGTCCCAATGCAGCCAGAGGATGCCTTGCCTGATGATGGCCCCCTGAGGTTGGTCAGAGGAGAGTGTCAGGGGGGGCCATACGTTATGAGGTAGTTACACGCTTTTTCAGGTATTTGATTTTCCAATTTTTTTCATTTGTTGACATTGATAATAAGGAAAATTATGTGTGTTAACTATACTATGTTTTGCTTTTTAACCTTTTTTTTGGCAAAATCCAAACAACAACCTGCTTACTCCCTGAAATTGATCGCCTGTGACAATAATGACTCACAAATGACCTTTACACCTGGACAAATGTGTTTCTTACCTGATTTTGGACAACTTGTTGGCATGCACCATCTTAAACCAGTTCTTGATTTTCTTTTGCAAAATTTTGTGTGTATATTTTTTGGTTTATGAGCTAATGTGTATTAAACAATTTTGTTTTAACATTTAATTTTGTTTGACATGAAAAAACCACAAAAGCCTTGCACAAATGGATAGTACCTTTGAAATTAATTTCCGAGTGTTTTTTTTTTTTTTTGGTTTGGTATTTTTGTAATTTTAACCTAAAAATTAACAACATGTTGGCATAGTTTGACCAACCTTTTTTTCTCATTATTTTCATATTTTGGGAGTTGCTTTTATACATTCTTAACAATTAAATAACTAAATAAGGGTATTCTAGTGAAACATTATGGAGTTAATGTCAATTTACCCAATTTTTGGACTGACAAAAAAAGTCTACAATTTCTGGTAAACCCCTCTTTTTTTAATAAAAATTTTTTAGTCTGGAACATTGGGGGTCATTCAGACCCACTTGCGAGCGGCAGTACGCTCGCAAGTGGGTCGATGTTCCCCACTGTGCATGCGCACATCTGAGGGAGCTCCGTCGTGCGCATGCGTGAGACCCGATGAGCGAAGGACTTTCCTTCGCTTGGAGTGTCTCATCAAAGGGGGCGTGCTGTCGATGGTGACTGACAGCACACCCCCTTTGGTGGGCGTGCCGGGGGCGTGCCTGCCAGATGGAGGCATTCCCAAGGGAACGCCTACCATCTGAAGCCGGCCCCTCTGACATCACTAGTGATGTAAGTGGGAGTGATTTTGGCTCTGATAGAGCCAAAATCACTCCTGGCCTTGCGGTTGAGAAACCCAACCACAGGCTTTTACTCGCAGTTCCGATGGTCGCGATGGTCAAGACCATCGCGATCATCATTTTGCACGCTCGTATATGCTGTGGGTGGTGACCCACAGCTATACGAACGTCCAGGAGGATGCTCCATATCAATGGAGGTGGGCCCTGATTCAGAGCGAGCGCTCTGGTCAGAGCGTCCGGCTCTGAATCAGGGCCTTTGTTTGCATTTTCATATGCAAATTCAAAAACCCAATAAAAAAAACAAAACCAAACACATTGCTTGACCTTGTGAGCTAATGTTTGAGTCAATAAATAAGATTTTTGGAAAATAACAATTTTTATTAACAAAAACGAAAAAGTAAAACATATTAATGCTGCAAAAAAGAAATTAAATGGTCCATTGAAATAAGTAGCTGCACCAAGTGGCCCCTCATGGCTAAAATATGGCCCAAAATGTGATGCTCCCGCCTCCTTTGGTCTGTTGAAAGAAAAATCTGTGTTTTAATAAAAATTTTAAATAAAATACAAAAAAGAAAAAAAAACAGTATGATTTTCCACGAAAATTAGTTAACATACCATGCTAAAGTTTGAACACAAATATAGTGGTTACATGAACTTGCCTAAATTACCAGTTGGCACTAATAAACAACTTACAACAACATGAACATGAGAATAGTGGGTTGAACAATCACTTTGGCATCTGAAATAATCCTTACACAATTTGAGTTTTGATTTTAGACCAAAAATGTAAATAGCACAATGTAACTTGTATTTGGCTCTGGCATATGTGGATTTTTAATAAATTATTTTGTTATGAAAAATGCAGAAAATCTTCAAAATTTAATAACACCAAAAAAACAACTCATAAAAAAATGAATACATTTTAATGTTAAAATTTGAGTCGCAAATTTTGAATAATTAGCACCCAACAAAAAAACAAAGCATGATTTAACCCAAAAAAATAAATAAAATGGACTGGCCTTAGATTGTATTCAGGGATACCACAGTGTGTGCATATAGGGCACCTTTTTTCACACATTAATTGCAAACATGAAAAACAGAATACCTGCAGCTTCAGGGCCAGGTTGGCCCAGATCCTCATCCTCAGATGAAGTGGGCCACTGGACATCTGAATAAGGTGGGCTTATTTCCAGTGGGGATAAAGGGGAGGGAGTATAAACCAGAGTGGGTGCATCAGGGGAGGGTGTCGGAATATGGATGGGTAGGACAGGGGAGGGAGGGGTTATTTGGATATGGGGAGCAGGAGAGGGAGGGGAAATAGGGATGTCCAGGTCAGGGGAGGGTGGAGAAATTTGGGAGGAGTGGGCAGGAGAGGAGATGGTGGGAGTTGGGGAGAGGGGTCATGCAGGCCTCCGACTCGTCTCTGGATCCGCTCCTCACCTAAATGATGTATTGTTTGGAATATTAGCAATTATGTATTCAAAAAAACAATTAAAATGTAAAACATTAACCCAAAAGAAAAAAACAAAAAAACATTAGGCCAAAAAAACGCACACTGCACACGCATTAATGCAAATTTACATTAGCAAAAATACAAAAATGAAAACAAGATTGTCATAGATATATAAACATTCAAATATCCACTTACGCCGATGGATCCTCATCCGAAGATGCGCAAGCAGGTGTGGGGACCGGCGCCGTAAATCTGACCACCGGCGCTCCAATTGCCTGATGGTCCTACGATATCCCATTGTCCACAGCCTGCGCCGCACCTCTGCGTATGCCTGATGCTTGACCATGTTGGTGACGGGGGCGGCCTGTCCATTATACAGTGATCCATAACATCTGTGAGCACCAGCAGCTCACGACGTGTAAAAGCACTGGCTCTCATGATGGCAATGTTTTTTTTTAAAACAAATCTGTTTTATTACAGGGACCCCTAAATTTTGATTGGCTAATGTACTTTCATAAACAACATGAACAATTCTATTGGTTAATGTATGAGTCATGTTTACAACCCATAAAAATATATTGTGACTTAGGATTAGCTTGCTGCATTTTGATGCGTTAGCAACAATCCGGAAAAAATAAAAACAAATTTTCAATTTTATAAACCTAAATAAACCCCCCCAAAAAAACAGCTTTTGGATTTAAAATAAACAAGTTTGCCGTTAAAAGCGGACGGAAAGTACGGACCAAAATGAACACAAAACAAACAATAAAGTTTATTGACATTCAAAATAGAAACAAGATTGAAAACATTCGACCAACAATTAAGTAAATTAAGGTAATGGTTGGCACCAATCGATTCACGGATGTTTGCCGAACGAGAAACAAGGCAATCGACAAATGACAGGCCTACTTCCGGTAGTACTTGTGCGAGTGAACACTTCAACAAAAAATGAGAAGTGCGCTCGCTATTTCGGACGCTCGTTAGCTAGAGGAGGGGTTGGGGAAATATGGGGCAGAAATTCTCGCTATGAGCGACCACACATGCGAGCGCTTAGTTTGACATTTGGACGGTCGTACCTACTGCGGGCGAATGGCTGATTGCTTCCGACTCTGAATCAGGCCCATAGTACACTATTAGTACACATAGGTTTACACCTACTTGTGTACCAACTCTTAAGGATGCAGTACACTAATGTGTACACTAACTTGTACAAAACTTTGTGTACCAACTCTTTTGGACACAGTACACTAATTAATACACAAACTAGTACTCAAACCTGTGTACTGGCTCTCAAAGCCACATCGATTGTGTACTTTCTTCTACTACTGGCTCCAAGTTGCACCATCGGCTCTCAAAGCCACATCGATTATTAGTCACTTCTGCAACAGGCTCCAAGCTGCGCCATCGGCTCTCAAGGCCTCATCAATTATATACTTTCTTCTGTTACTGGCTCCAAGCCGAACCATTAGCTTCAAAGCCACACCATCAGTTTACGAAGTCATATCATCAACTCCCCAGTCTACCTGAAACTGTTTCTGTTCCTGTTGATCCTCTCACCACTGAATCCCATTGTACCTTCGTGTGAAAGTCTACTACCCCGAGTGATAAGTCCAGGCAGCTGCATAAGTACCGGTGAATGTCACCTATTTCTAAGGGAACAATGGGCGGTTGTTATTGGCAGAAGACCTTACTAGCCTGGGTTCTAGGGGGTTCACACAAAGCAGGCTTTGGGTATCATAACAAGATGTTGTCCCTGCAGTGACATCCAGCAAAGACCACTCTGGCACTGGTTACCTAATTATGGATGCTCATTCTTTTTTTAAGCTTCATCAAAGCCCGACTTCTGCTGTTTCCATTCAAATATCATCTCTAGATTTAAGCTGAAAAACCTAGTTACAGACCAATGTGGTTTCTGAAGATCACTTGCTACTTTTCCAAAAGGCATCCTTTGTCACTGGCCCATGCTGCCAAGAATGTTACAGCTCATATGCCTGTTTCTCTGGAATGAATGTGAATGATTTAAGGCCCTGCCAAATGGTGGCTCCAAAATGCTGTCATGACTTGAAATAAAAGCATTGAAGTTGAGTTTTAGACACACAGGGGCAGATGTATTAAGCTCTGGAAAGTGATAAATTGGAACATGATAATCTACCAACCAATCCACTCCTAACTGTCATTTTTCAAACACAGCCTGTAAGATGACAGGAGCTGAGTGGCTGGTAGTTTATCACTTTCCTGAGATTAGTATATTTCCCCCAAAGTGAGCAGTGAAAGGGATCCAGTATATTGTCCCTAGCAATGGGCACATTTCCATATTTAACTCCATACATGTAAAGTGGGTATAATTATGGCATAATTTAAAATTAACTCTTCATCAGTCCCTTGTACAAATGATTATTTCTATTTGCTTTTTTGGGAATGGCTACTTGGCTTTTCAGGTCTCCATAGGAGACACATGGCTTTCCACAAATCTTGTTCTGCATTCTGACCCTTTATGCACATAATGGACCTCATAATTTCAGGAGCAAATCCAGAAAAGACGTGCAACTGTTACAAATCAAGTTGCAACACAGAGTGCAAAAAATACTATCAGCTTTTGCACTGAGGACTCAATACTGCACAGCTTTATTTTTACACTGCAATTTAGAGTTGTGCTAGAAAGCCTCCCTTCCTTACTATAAATCTGCCTGCACATTTTATATTTGTCCTTCCTGCACTGCACAATGGTTTTGCCATTGTGCAAAACTGCACATTGTAGCTGGATTTATTCCTAACTCTAACTGAAGCCCACATTGATTTTTGGTCACTGGGTGTCAGGACTTTCTTATCAGGCCAAGAACATAATAAATATTTTTTTTAGGTGGTAGCGTTTGTTTTTCTACTTATATTAAAATCTCAGCTTAGAAGCATCTGTAAATCAAAGTTCATATTTTCCCCAGCCCACTTCAGTTAGTATTTTCTTGATATTACCTTGTAAATTATTAAGACTGTTTCATGCAATGCATCACCTTTATTCATTATTAAAAAGTTAAGCGGGAAAATACTATTTTTTAACATGGGTATCTTTAAAAACAAAGAAGGCCATTCAATCATAAAAGATAGAAGCCCTGTTTGTGATACACAGATGGGATCTAAAAACGTTTGCAGAGGCATCATTTTATCATAAATTTTTTATATTTTACTTGTTTTTGGCCCTCATTCAGAGCCGTACGCTCTGAGCAGAGCGCACGCTCTGAATGAGGGCCGGGCTCCATTTTCATGGAGCGTCCTCCTGGATGCTCGTATAGCTGTGGGTCACCACCCACAGGCTATACGAGCGTGCTTTGAGATGGCCGCAATGGTCGTGACCATCGCGACCATCGAATTTGCGAGCCAGAGCCTGCGGTTGAGGTTTTCAACCGCAAGCTCCGGAGTGATTTTGGCTCTATCAGAGCCAAAATCACTCCCACTGACATCACTAGTGATGTCAGTGGGCCGGCTTCTGACGGGAGGTGTTCCCGTGGGAACGACCCCATCAGGGAGGCACGCCCCCGGCACGCACACCAAAGGGGGCGTGCTGTCAATCAACATTGACAGCACGCCCCCTTTGATCGGACACAACGAGCGAAGGACTTTCCTTCGCTCGTCGCGTCTGGCGCATGCGCACGACGGAGCTCCCTCCGTCGTGCGCATGCTCAGTGCATAACATCGACCCACTTGCGAGCGGACAGCCGCTCGCGAGTGGGTCTGAATCAGGCCCTTTATTTCCTACATTTGGGTTTGTTTACACAGTCAATCACTGCAGGAAATCTTGCATTAATATTATTTTGCAGGAATCTATGACCTGCAAACTTTATCTGTCCTCACAAAAGGAATGCCACTTATAGTAGCAATAATGGATAGGCAATAGACAGGGCAAGATTATGAACAAGGCCTGGCAGGATGAAGGGGGCCCACCAGGCACAGGTTATTTTCTTCATAAGGCACTGAATTATTGTGGGGGTCTGTCCACACTTGGTGTAGGGGGATCCTCAGACAGAGAAGTCTCTGAGGGCCATTAATCTGCTGATGGGTGGTCCAGGTGGGTTTTGTTGATTGATTCCTGTACTTACAAGAGCTATGTGCACCTTCACTTACACCTGCCTGTATTAAAAACACATTTTTCAGCATGCTATACTAGAGACTTAAACTCTCAACCTCATACACTAAAGTCATACACCTAACACATGGAGCTATTTGTTCCTGCCTAAGAATCACTGTAAATATAACTATAGTGTATTATACCAGTTGTATCAGCCAGCATAAACATTTGCTGCTAAACAGATCCATGTAGTACAGTATGAGGTTTTGACTGCA
The DNA here is from genome assembly GCA_031769625.1 of Taudactylus pleione. Classification (NCBI taxonomy): domain Eukaryota; kingdom Metazoa; phylum Chordata; class Amphibia; order Anura; family Myobatrachidae; genus Taudactylus; species Taudactylus pleione. Next base: position 9,453,315 of record JAUIMM010001311.1, on the reverse strand, counting down.
GATTACATAAATTTGCTTAGTTGCAATAATTTACATTTACAATTACAATTAGCTTCATATAGGGCCTGAATCAGAGGTGTCTGTTATTTCTGCTGCTGCTTCATTGTAAGTAGCAGCTTTGTGAAAATATGCAGTCATCAGTTGTGCTGACACCCACAGGTGGCATCACAAATCAAAGCAACCATGCATAAAGACGCAGCATCTTTTGCAGATCCTTTGATAATCAACATTCTGTGTAACCCTATGGTTGCACAGAATGTGCAAGTGTACTGAGAAGCCAGAGCAATTGTTTTTTGCACACAAGATTGCAGATGTAGGCTGTGACATGCCCCAAAAATGGTAGCAACAGTCTGAGTTTTTGTCATCAATTACAATTTACCTCACACAGTGGTCCCTGGCTGTCACTCACCACAAGCCATCTCTCCTGTTAGTCTCTTTTTTTCTCTCTCTCTTTCTTTTTCTCTCTGGCATTCTCTCTACTGGAAAGCCCACCACTCACTCACTCGCTGACTCTCTTCACTCTCACTCTCCATTATTACATAGATGAATGATTACTCTACAGATCAATCTACCCCTCTGATTGGTATTGTGTGAAAGCTTCAAAAGTTAGTAAGGATCACCCTAAAGTTGTTGTTATTTATGGTTGATGATTTATTGTTATCTGCGAGGTAACCCTATACCAATATTTCTCAAACAACTTCTGTTGTTAAGTGGATACTGTTTATACAAGTATACTGAGCATGAAAAGTTCATAGAGAATGGTACTAGTTTCTGCATAGCAAGAGAAAGATCAGAAAACCTGGGAAAAGAGACATAATTCCTGAAAAGCCTTAGCTCGCTGGATGCAGTTTTGATCTCTGCTATAAACATGATTTTATAAATGTACTGTATATAATAATTCTCTAAAGGAGTTTTGTGGCTCATTGTTTTAGACAACAGCTTATTTGATTAGATTTTTATTTAATTCTTAGAAACTCATCTTTTGACAGGCAATATATAATTTTTTTAATGTAACTTTTATAATTTAACATTAATATTTAGTGTTTCTTATTTTGTACTTAACTCTATTACATATATGCTGAAACACTAATGATTTGCCTAATTTTTTAAACAATCAACCATTTAATCAATTAATCAACATCTGTTTATGGACACCATACCTGGCTAAGGATTCTTTAAATGGACAATTACAGAAGGTTCCATTCCACTCTAAATATCCTTTGAGATAAGTGCCTGGACATTTTAAAGGAGATCCAGTCCGTGTGACCATCATGTTTAAGAGTACTAAACTGCAAAATTATGTGTCTTGCATATTTTTACAGTATCTTGGAGCATGTCATGGCAGGTACTGTGCATGCCTGGGGGAAGCTCAATGAAGCTAAAAAATGGTAAGTTTTTCACATTTGACTGCCTTAATTATTCTTGCCCTGCTGCTTCTCATACACAGAACTTATATATAAGTTTATATCTTTGGTGTTAAAGTATTACATATATCGAGAACATATTCACGCTATAAACACTTATGTGATCCTCTACATCTTTGGGATTACAGCACCAACTATACAAGAGATATCTTGGTACCTTAAGTATTTCCAAAAAAATATTAGTAATTACAGCAACTGAAGGAGTGTACAGTAAAAAGTTCACACTGGAATTTACGTGTTTGATGTGAATGTTATATAATGAATTCTATGTACAATTAGGCTACCACAAGAAAAAAAATAAAAAATATAGCAATTTATTTGCACAATGCATAGAGTATTATAAAAAGACATGTTTTAATACTTACTACGAAAATAAAATATACCTAAAAAAAATTACCTTTTTAGGCCTAATAAAAGATCTTATAGAGAAGTATATATAAAGACATTAATATTCCACAAAAAATATCACTAAATTTGTAATACCCTGTTGGAGAAGGATACTCCTAACCAGATGGTATATAAGGTATATATGGTATGTTCCAATGAACATAGAGAGTTGTCAAGCAATGTACTTTATTGAGATTACTGCACAGTAATATTTTATTGTAACTTCATGAACATATTATACCTTTGGTTGTTATAAATTGAGAATTTTTTTTTGTGAAATATTAATGTTTACTGTGTATATATATATATATATATATATATATATATATATATATATATATCTATATATATATATATATATATATATAATTTCTCTATAAGGTCTTTTATTAGGCCTAAAAAGGTATATTTTTAGGTATGTTTTATTTTAGTAGTATGAATTAATCTGTCTTTTTATTCTGCAATATGCACTGTGCATATAAATTGTTACATGTATTCAATATTTTACTTATGGTAGCCTAATTGTACATGTAATTCATTATATAGCATTCACATAAAATCAAAAGTATAAATTCCAGTGTGTACTATACATTATATTCCTTCAGTTGCTGTAATTAAATGTTTATTGAATAATCATTACATTTATTCATAAATCGTCTGCAAGTATTTATTCACTACCAGTGGCGGCAGCGCAATCCAAAATTCAAATAGGGGAATCACACCAACTGCCGACAAACATCACCACCTGGACTCATTTCACAGTTGGTGTGGCTCCCCTATTTGCATTTTGGACTGCACTGCAGCCCCACCTATGGAGCTGCCACTGTTCAACACTATAATTTTGGTTTTACATTTGGTTTGGCTACCCATACAAAGCTGCTCTTAGAGATGATTAGAAAATTCCTCTTACCCAGCACCTGGTATCTATTTTGGTTACAAGTAAAAGTTTGATCAACCGTAGATAAAATATGCAGACTGATACTATGGGTTATAGAGATATCTCTGGTGAGAGAAATTCTTTTTGAAGCAGGACACTTTTACCACACATTACCAATTGCTGTTGTGATCAAGTATTTTATTTACCCTCTGGGAAGAGTCTTTTGATAAAACAAGATAAACCTATATGAAATGCTCCATAATGTATGATTGTAAAACAGTTTTCCTTTGTGGTTCATTCATGCCTCCTTGTTGTTTATAATATTGATGCATTAAACTAATGCAAGCTGGATAAAAAATACTTGAGAAATAAAGACTAAAAATTACTGTGGGATATTTATGAGAACTGGTGTCCAGGTAACTGTGCAAAGACAGTTGCTGTAACCCGTAACACTCAATCAAAATTACAACCTCCAATGCCTAAACAGTAGAAAAATATCATCTGGATGCTAAACCAGTACCTTTTTATGCTTATTCAGATTTGCAGCAGTTTTTATAACTATCCCTTAAAGTAACTTTTGGGTGCTTTTACTAAAGGGGAACCAAGTGCATTGCTATATAGATAAAAAAATATATATAGATAGTGTATTTTCAGATAAAAAAACACCCAGATAAAAAGAAGGATTGCTATAAATATGAGTGATTCCCTGGCCTCCACCCCTCTCAATTTTCAGGAGACCAAAAATTTTACCATGTCACAAGTAAAGGTTGCTGCCACAGTCATTTTTTTCGCTTAATGTAAATTAGACTGGATTCAAATACAATAATAAACCATAAATGTTAGCAAGCCCTTAAATTTGTTGGCATAAAATGTAAGAACATAAATCAGTAAAAAAAAATTCTAACATACTTTTCTCCAAATGAGATATGTTCTAAAAGTAGTTTTAAGGATTCTAGTAACAGTTCATACATTTGTCTCTGGGATGTCAAAGAAGACAGACTTGAAACTTATTGTGTTTTCTGCATAATATGTATGACTTAAAGCTTCCACATTTTGTCAGTCCTAACAAAGGAATCTACAGTGTGCCCCTTAATGCTAAATAAAAAAAAATACTCTAATGTGAAGTGGTTATTGAAATTAAAAATGGATTCAGCTATTCAAGCTACAATTTTGATAATTGTTACTGAAAACAAATGAACAGACTGCTAAAAAGAGCAAGTTATATATTTCTTTATAATATAAAAAGGAATGTGCTGGCCATTAGTAATGAATGGCTAATTATCAACATGGTGAAACATTAAGTATCTCCATTCAAAACCCTTTTCAGATCCAAGTAAAAGCATTCAGTGATTAGGCCAATTAAACCAGTTAGTGCTTTTCTAAGACAAAAAAGGTCTTAAATTGTGACCATTCACTACAGTGTAAGAAAGTTCTGAGAAACAAAAGGGTAAATGAAAATTAGGTTCACATATATTCTAGGTGCCAAATGGACTCCTTTCATCAACATTTATATGGCTTGTACTGATGTTAAACTACATTGTTGTGTTTTAATAATCAAAATTTGTTTAGGGTACATCATAATCATAACTAGTAATTCTGTTCTTTTTCTTTTATTTACTTAAATATGATGATAACCTCATGCTTATTAAAAAAATAATTGTGACTGCATTTCAGGGCTTAAGGATGGTTTGGTTAGGACAGTCCTGATGTCAGTTTGCTTTGGGTAATACATTCCTAAACATTTTGATATCTATTGATTCATTTTCTTTCTGTATTACAGTTGGAAGACCGCACTTATAAATGTTTTAAACACATTAACATATCTAACCACGGCCCAGCCATACACAAATGCAAATAAGAGGTTGGTAGTTGCTGATGGTAGTTTTCATTTACAGTATTTCTCCCTCTTAGTAATCCAGAAACATTTATTAAAATTATAATCACTTTACATGCAGACAAAGCTGCTGGGAATGTATGTTTACATGGGTATGCAATCATAATGTCAACATTTACTATGTCTATAGTTATCAAGTTGACACCAGAATGTCGACAGTTTTGGTATCATCGTGATAAAAATGTTAACCTCTAACCGGTCAGCATCTGAAAAATGTCAATATGGACAAAATGTCGACATAAAGATGTGTCCTCATACACCTAGCATCTGCATGACATACAGCACAGGATGCCTGGTGTGACTGAGATGCTGCGGGAGGTGTAGCAATTTGTCCTTTTATTCAAATTTTGCATCTTATTTGCATCGCAGATGCAGTAAAACACCACTCAAAGTGTACTAGAGATAATCTTCCAGCAGCTGCCGGGCCACTCAGGTGCCATAGCAACCTCACTACTGACTTCTCCAGCCAAGCTACTAAAAGGATTGCACACCCACGGCTACTCGCAGATTTGTTTTCTTGCAGCTTGGGATCAGTGTTATCAAGGAAGCAGCAGATTCCCTTTTATCCCCCAACTACAGGAGCTGTTGGAGGAGGGAAGAATCTGCAATACCCGATCCTGATGGGTTCAACCAGAAACCCTGCCTCCCCATGCTTCCTCCCCCTCTGAGCCAGCAATGAGTTATGACCAATTCTTAGGTTTGCCCCCTGTTGCTGTACATACCACCAGTCCCTACTCAGCCCTGCACATGTTAACAGTCTACGCTTACCCTATAATACACATAATCACAGTCCCCACTCACCCATATTCCCAGTCATCTGCACATATCCACAGTCATTGCTCAGTATCTGCACATGACCACAGGCCTCACTCACCCTCTGCACATACCCCCAGTCCCTGTAAATCACCCCCCAGACCCCACTCACTCTGTGCACACAATGTACCACAAGTCTCCTCTCAACTCTCCCAGTTCACCCACTACACATTGCTAGTACTCATGGAGTCACTGCACATAACCCCAGAATTAATTTCTGCCCATTATCTGCTTATACTGCCAATCCCTTCTGAGCCCAACATGAATCATTAGTCCCTCTCAGCACTACCAGCTCTCCCTCTGTGCATGCTGTATCTCCAGTCCTACCAGCTCATACACTGCACATACTGCCTGTCCCCACTGAGACCCTGCATGTACCCACAGTCCCCTCTTAGCTTACCCTCTTCACATCCCACCAATCCCTGCTCAATCCTCCCAGCTCCTCATCTGCAAATAGCACCAGTTCCCACTGAGTCCCTGCTCATATCCTCAGTCCCCTCTTCACATACCACCAGTCCCTGCTTACTACTGAATGTATCCCCAGTCCTATTTGAGCACTACCAGCTCCTCCTCTGCAAATACCGCCAGTCACAGCTGAGCGTGTAGCTACAGTCCCAGTTCAGCCCTCCCAGCTCACCCTCTGCACTTACCCCCAGTCCCCATTTGCCATTTGCACATGCCCACAGTGCCTGCTACCCTCCTCATTGCATTTTCACCCTGTAAACATCTCCCTAGTCTCACTAATCCCCAGCATACATGCCCGCAGTACCTGCTCAACTCCTTAGCCAAGTTAATCCTGTACACCTCTCCAGTCTCACCAATCCTCAATACTTATGTCCAGTCACTGCTCACCTTGCTCTGCTGCTGCCAAGTCACAGTGTTGATTGTCAGCTATAGGACAGAATAGTGATATGTGATGTAACAGCAGGAGGTTGTGTAGTGTGCACTGTGAGGAGTCAGACACCCAGGCAGGCTGACTTTGGCAGTACCAGCCAGACCATGCAGATCTATGTGGATGAGATTGATGTTCCCTGGAGATTTCTCAGATTGGTGGATGGGTAGGCATCTAGGAGGATCAGGCATTGAGGAGGATCAGGCATTGAGGAGGAATGACCTGAGGACATTCACCTAAAGTGCTGTACTGTATATCTCTCAGGATTTCTGGAGAACTTTGCCTGGTTGGCTGATCTTATGTCATGGTTTGTCATGGTTCTATAAATACAGTAGTTATGTAGTATGTACATACTAGTATAGATATGACCTGTTCTACACTTGGGATCAGTGGCAGTGTACACTCTGCACAGAGAGCAAATTTGTATTTCCCGCCCTATAAAACATTACCATACATAATTAAATATATTGAGTGACCTCAATGCAACTGACTGGCCACACACATGGAATCAATAACTTTTTACTCAGACTGTTTAAGACCTAATAAACCTCTTTGGGTGCCCCCACCCAGCGGCAAAACACCCCCTATCATTTTCAATAAAATTAATACAGCTAATTCATTGGCTACTTGACATGTGCAACATTATGAAAATCCCTATCTTTAACATGGAGTAATTTTACAAAATTAAAAAAACTGACTTTCTCAAAAACCTTAACCCCCAAAAGGCTCTAAACTGTAACAAGATCAAAGCAAACCCCTTTTTCTACATCATCCTCTACCCTGAGCAATGCCTTCCCCAATAATATCTCAAAATAGTTCAAAACACTCACTTTTGTGAAACAGGAAGAAGAGGAAAAAGCAACACATTTTCAAATTTAGATTATTCCAAAATTATAATTGTTTTAATTTTTCGTTCTGAAACTTGGCATGATGCACCGAGTGACAGTTCTACATAGACAGCTGAGCACATCCAATAACTTGTGATGTGCAGCCCCTCAAACGCCATGACCCCATCACAAAATTATAATGGCTAAATGCTTTTTATTTGATTTAGCTTTAATATAAGGGCACCTATACAGTGTGTTTGTGTGTGTGTGTGCATATATATATATATATATATATATATAATCCATCAGTGGCTTTGCTCACTATAGGCAGGTAAACTGGATCTAGCAGTTTCACAGGCAAGATGGACTGGCAGGTCCTGGAACTCTAACACTAGTCACCCCCAGGCCTATAAGCTGGTTGACTTTTTCACCATTAGGCTCAGTTTTCCGAGTGTCTCTGCAGTTCTTAAACCAGCTTCTAACAGGTGTCTATAATCAGCTCTGCCAAACCTGGGAGATCTGGATATTCCACATTTACTTCATGTGGAATTATGCTGACCCTGTCACTATATATATATATATATATATATATATATATATATATATAGCAGAATTTAAGGTGAATAGTTGGGTGAATAATATTGGTTCCAATACCAACAGGCATCCTTTCTTCATATCTAACAAAAATTCCTTCTTGAAATGGAATTTTCAAGTGGTGCGGCGACATCAAGTGACATAGAATGTGCAGGGGAAACAGCCGCCTCTACCTCATGGAGACTCCCTTTAGGGTTTACCACCAGAAAGAGGGCCGACACAAGCAAAGAGTCTTTACCCGTAGAGCAGGCCAGTGGGCAAGGTTGTGGAAGGCAAATTTATTAAAAGAAGATGTAGAATAAAATTTATCAAAAAGAACACTGACTCCGGCAGAAGTCAGTGTTCTGAATAAAGGCCTGTCATTTGTGCAAGATAATATCTCAGATAAATTTCACAATAAAATTGATTTACACAAGTTTAATCGCAGGGTGAGACTCAAAGAGTTTTTTGGGATTCAGAATAACTCCACTGAAACCACCATTTCCTTCTATAAAAGTTCGGCTTTTGACCCCCCATCAAATAACATGGCTCTAAAATATTTCTCCAACTGCATGAATGAATCCAATGAGAAAATGGACTTTAACTGCAGCTCTGTGATCCCGAACTTATCATTGGAGGATAAGTTAGCATTACGTAACTTGAGCCAATATACGGATATCATCATAGGCCCCCGCCGACAAAGGAGGGGGTATAGTGGTCCAAGATATTGAAGTGTACCGGGTGTAGATTAATTGCCAATTGTCTGATCAGTCTGTATATGAAGCTTTATAACGGGACCCCACTCCAATTTTAAAAAAAGGAGTTGGATAACATGCTCTCAAAAGCAGTGCTAAATTCCAATATTTCTAAAAAGCTTGCAGATATGTTGATTTGCGAGTATTCAATCATCCCAGTACTATACACTGTTCCAAAATTGCATAAAAATCCGATAGTTCTTCCAGGCCGCCCGATCATATCAGCGAGAGACTCTTTGTATTACTCGAAGTCCAAGTATTGGGAAATACTTTTACAGCTAGTTGTCCAAAGTCAACCCACAGTTTTGAAAAACACTACATCCTTCATCCACAAACTACAGGATCTTGGATCTCTCACCAGTGATCTTTCACTCTGTACAGTAGATGTTATGAGCCTCTATATGAGTATCCCGCATGAGAGAGGATTTAATGCCATTCGCAGATTATTGACCAACAACCCATGCTATACAGGTCCGGATATTAACTTTGTTCTTACCCTACTAGAGTTGACACTTAAATGCAATTACTTTATGTTTGATGGCTAATTTTTCATCCAAAAAAGAGGATGTGCAATTGTTTCCTGTGCAGCCCCATGCTTCGCCAATTTATTCATGGTGGAGGTGGAAAGAGATCTTCTAAATATATATCGGGCTATATAGATGATATATTCTTTATGTGGTCGGGTGGTGATAAGAAGTTTACAGAGATGATGGAAAAGATCAATCTAATGGATCCCGCTATCAAATTTACAAGTCAGTACAGCAAAGACAAAATTCATTTTTTGGATGTAGCTGTTTCTCTCAATGAAGAGAATGAGCTGCACACTTCAGTGTATAAAAAAAGACACTGACAGGAATACTCTGTTACTTTCAGATAGTGCACAACCCCCGGCTCTTAAACAAGGTCTACCATTCTCCCAATTTTTAAGAGTTCTCCTTATATGCAGTGATCCCGTGGATGCCACAAAACAAATGGACATAATGTTACCTAATTTTTTATCCATGGGGTACTCACCAAGCTTGTTAAAAAAAAGCCAAGGAAAAGGTACTAGCCTTATCTAGATCAGAGAGTTTGAGACCTACCACAAGGGAGAAACCAAGCAACAGGATTATTTGGACTTTGAATTATTCCGCACCAAATCAAAAACTGATGCGAGATGCTAAACAGTGATGGACAATGGTGGCGAATGACCCATTGCTACATGTTCTGAAAAATTAATCTATCATGCCGGCGTATAGACGCGGAAAAAACATCAAAGACTTTGTAGTTCATAATGACATTTCACGATTAAAAGACCCATATCCGTCTCATTTCCTGACCCGTAAACCAGGGAACTAAAAGTGTCTGGGCTGAATTACATGCAGCTCCCTGGAAATGAGTGAAACTTTTGCACATCCACATTCCGGGAAAAGGTTCAAGATCAAATTTCCTTTGACATGTTCCAGCAAATTTGTTGTTTATTTCATTTGATGTCCCTGTGGATTTTTGTATGTGGGCAAAACTACCCGTCAATTTAAGGAATGAATGGCATTACACAGATCAGCCATTCAAGCAGCCATTGATGGAAAGGATGCCGACCAGCTGGTGGCCCGTCATTTTCGAGACCACAAACATGGATTGTCAACTATCAAATATAAAACCATAGATCAAATCCAAGTGCAACAGTGAGGTAGTGATCATGGGCACCTCTTATTACAGATAGACACAAGATGGATCTATACTCTGAATACGTACCAGCTGCAGGGATTGAATGAGCAACTTTCCTTTTCTTGCTTTGTTTAAACATTCTACATATTTGTCCTGTTCTTTGCAAATACAGGACATGCCATATAACCATTTAATCAGTAATGCCACTATACTAGATTTAGCTTAATCATCCCTTCCCGCTCACCCTCCTCTTTTCTCCCTTCCCCTTCATCCCCCCCTTTACCCCCCTCCCTCCATTTTTTCCCTTGTCCCCCCCCCACTTTGTCCCCATCCTTCATCTCCCCTCTGTTTAATTTTATTTTTACAGGGATTGTGTATTGATCTGAGTTTGACAATAGAGTTGGACGCAGTGATGCGATCCTAGTCTGGACAATAGAGATCCCGCATGGTTATTACATATATATCTATATGATATAGTGTTTTTACTTTTTTCTGCCAGATAGTGTTAGTCTCTGTCGATTTTGTTAATGCAGCTTTGTATTGTATGTTTTTATAGTATCCTTGGTGATGGGTCACATGATCAGCCAGCTTCCCTGAGGGCTGCTGAGATGCTGATTGCCAGGGCGAGGGCTGATGATGTCATTGGGTCTACAGGGAGCCATGCTGACTGAGGTTTGCACAATGGGTGTTTTTTCTATAAAGGTATGTACTCTGTCTTTATTTCAATGTGTCTTAATAAAAGAGAAATGCTCTGAAAAGTTGACAACTCACTGTGCAGTTGAAATTGCTTTTATTCTATGGGTGTTTAAACCCTGATAGCCATCCTGTCTTTTTTGCTTTTGCATTACTATTGGGGAAAGGCACCTGGCAACGCTGCTTATTGTACTGTGGAGTGCCGATGGTGTGGTATAACAACAAAGTTGGGCACACTAGATCACAGGACCATGCATATTTCCCAATGACCACTCACCTAATGTCTGATCTACTTCCAAAACCTTACCACAAAGTAACAGCTGTATCACTCCACAATTGTAAACAATAACATCTCACAAAGACACTGCTCACAGAAGAGCAGCACATCATTGCTTCATTAACATACAGTACACATTTCTGACCGAAAATTTTCAAGAAATGCCAGAAATTACTTAATAACTCAAAGAACCTGACACCAATTCTCGCCAAAGAACTTGAACAGGACTTACCTGAGCAGTGACTTAAGAATCCACCACAGCAAACAGTGAGTAGACATGGCATCCTTGACCCTGAAGAAGCATTTAGCACTTCCTGCAAGTACAATTCACTGTACAATACATGTTTTCTTTCCAAAATGAACAACTCTTAAAGTTACAGTAGTCATGAATATTCAACTGTTTAAACAGCCTTCTGTATCTGTTTCACCCTAGATCATCTCCCCATAGAACTATTTTGTCACAACAGGGACCATTTTATAAAATAGTTAAACCACTCTTGGGTGTGCTGTCACAAATATGTGAGTATATCAGAGTGCAAACAGGCACCCAAGAGTTGTCTATTATGTACATAAATTGATTTTTTAACTGTATAAAACTTTTTTTTTTTTTTTAATCCCCAAAATTTTAAATATTTTACATAGTCAAATTAAGCAAATAAGAGCTATTTAACCCTTATTCAGATATAGGTTTATTAACAAATCTGTGTTTTTGTTAACAAACACTATGCAAATCTAATGATCTCGGCACTAATATATCACAATACTACCACTGTAAATCTACAATGTATGGTTGATTAATTAAAATACAGCTGCATGTCTTATACCATGGGACTTGTCAACACCTAGTAAACAAACTAAATAAGAATAAACTCAATAAGACTGCGTTATTAATTTAAGAACTTAGATTGTGAAATGGCAGAAAATATAGCAGTCAAGTCTGTTGATTATAAAAAATATTATTGCATTTATTCACATTTAAATTATTAAAAACGTTTATATATACAGTCAGGTCCATAAATATTGGGACATTGACAGAATTTTCAGATTTTGGCCTCTATTCACCACCACAATGGCTTTGATATGAAACAAACAAGATGTGATTTAACTGCAGACTTTAAGATTTAATTTGAGGGTAATTACATCCAAATCAGGTGAACGGTGTAGGAATTACAATGGTTTCTATATGTGCCTCCCACTTTTTAAGGGGCCAAAAGTAATGGGACAAACTAAACAATCCTAAATCTAACATTCACTTTTTAATACTTTGTTGCAAATCCTTTGCAGGCAATTACAGCCTGAAGTCTGGAACGCATAGACATCACCAGACGCTGGGTTTCATCCCTGGTGATGCTCTGCCAGGCCTCTACTGCAAATGTCTTCAGTTCCTGCTTGTTCTTGGGGCATTTTCCCTTCAGTTTTGTCTTCATCAAATGAAATGCATGCACAATCGGATTCAGTTCAGGGGATTGACTCTGCCATTGAATAACATTCCACTTTTTAGCCTTAAAAAACTCTTTGGTTGCTTTTGCAGTATGCTTCGGGTCATTGTCCATCTGCACTGTGAAGCGCCGTCCAATGAGTTCTAAAGCATTTGACTGAATATGAGCATATAATATTGCCCGAAACACTTCAGAATTCATTCTGCTGCTTTTGTTAGCAGTCACATCATCAATAAATATAAGGGAACAAGTTCCATTGGCAGCAATACATGCCCACGCCATGACACTACCACCACCATGCTTCACTGATGAGGTGGTATGTTTTGGATCATGAGCAGTTCCTTTCCTTCTCTTCTCTTCCCATCACTCTGGTACAAGTTGATCTTTGTCTCATCTGTCCATAGGATGTTGTTCCAGAACTGTAATGGCTTTTTTAGATGTTGTTTGGCAAACTCTAATCTGGTCTTCCTGTTTTTGTGGCTCACCAATGGTTTGCATCTTGTGGTGAACCCTCTATATTCACTCTTGTGAACTCTTCTCTTCACTGTTGACTTTGACACATATACATCTACCTTCTGGAGAGTGTTCTTGATTTGGCCAACTGTCGTGAAGGGGTTTTTCTTTACCAGATAAATAATTCTTTTGTCATTCACCACAGTTGTTTTCCATGGTCTTCTGGGTCTTTTGGTGTTGCTGAGCTCTCCGGTGTGTTCTTTCTTTTTAAAAATGTTCCAAACAGTTGATTTGGCCACACCTAATGATTTTGCTATCTCTCTGATGGGTTTGTTTTGATTTTTCAGCCTAATGATGGCTTGCTTCACTGATAGTGACAGCTCTTTGGATCTCATATTGAGAGTCAACAGCAACTGATTCCAAATGCAAATGTCACACCAAGAATCAACTCCAGACCTTTTACCTGCTTAATTTATAATTAAATAATGAGGGAATAGCCCACACCTGTCCATGAAATAGCTTTTGAGTTGATAGTCCCATTACTTTTGGCCCCTTAAAAAGTGGGAGGCACATATTGAAACTGTTGTAATTCCTACACCGTTCACCCGATTTGGATGTAATTACCCTGAAATTAAATCTGAACGTCTGCAGTTAAAGCACATCTTGTTTGTTTCATTTCAAAACCATTGTGGTGGTGAATAGAGGCCAAAATCTGAAAATTCTGTCAATGTCCCAGTATTTATGGACCTGACTTTATATATATATATATCACAATGAACTAAAAAAAACATTTAATACAAAATTACCAGAAATGGTTCTAAAATATATATATATATATATATATATATATAAAACTTTGCTGCAAATCTTTGATTGAACCTAAACATTTGCAATGTCACTGTATTTGATCCAGTTTTGAAGTTCCACAATAATGTCCTTGTATACCATTTTATATTGTCAAGCTACGATGTCACAATATATAATGAGCACAAAGTACTAGCAGACATCTGTTTCACGTGAATACTGTATGTTTACTACATTGACTAGTGGATCTGGTCTCCAGCCGGGCTACGCTGCACCAGCAGTCTTTTTATATTTGGTGCCTGTCAGCTGGGTGTGCCGTGGTAGTCGGACTGGAGCCTGATTACGATCCGACAGGCTTGGTGTAAGCTTATATTGATAATACTGCTAGGTAGTTTCATTAGATTCTTCAAAAGTAGCTTGTCTCACTTTTTGTCAATCAGGGGGACCCAGTGATGCGTTTCACCCCTTTAAAGTAGGGGCTTTCTCAAAGAGTAACTGTTATATAGACTGCACTTATATAGCACCACTCTGTATGGACTGGTGCTATATAAGTGCAATCAAGTGCGACAAGCTAATTATAATAAGTGATAATTATGTGTTGATGAGTTTACCCCTGTATTTATTTAGCCAGTCCCTTTGAATCATTTCCCTTTCTACATTGTACTGCAGACCATATAGTTCTGTACATCATATGAAACAAGTAGTAATTTCCTATTCACAAAATCTGCTTCTCTCAGACCATTTAGAGTACATGGGAAAAGACCAAATTTTCTTCAAGAAGTATATTTACATTCATTACTGTATCTGTGCATATATGTTACTTATCAGGCTTGTTTGATTTAGTTTTTTTTCAAAATAGGTCTATACCATTATATAGTAAATTGTCTTTATATTGCAGGTATATAGAAATCAGCAGCAATTCACAAAACTGCCAGATAAAAGGCATTATTTAGTCTTGCTTCTGTTGGGCATGAGTGCAGTGAATGGTGCAATTATCTTGAAATAATATGTCACTCCCATAATGATTTTTTTATTGTCACTGTGCCTTGTAATTAAATGTTACATGTATAGTTTCCCCCATTATGACATAATAAATTCATATTGATTCCTTAATAAAGTAATGATTTAATACTGTGCACCATTTGCCACCACAATTAAAAGTTCAATCTTTGATCTCTACTAAATATATATTCCTTTCTCTGTTATCACAGGCCAGTTAGTTCAAATTGCATCATCTTGCCTACTGAACCATGTCTAAAGTATGTCTTTTATCTGAAGTTTTGGAGAGTAGCGGAACTTGAGAGTGGTGGACACAGGTGCAAATTTGCTTTGGGCCCCCTCCTCCGCCCTACTCCAAGATCAAAGTGCAGTGGGTGACAGAGAGAGGTAGAGGGTTACAGGGAGAGGCAAGAGGTAGACAACAAGAGTCAAGAAGGTTACAAGAAGAGGGTGCCAGAGAGAAGCAGTGGGTGACATGGAGAGATAGCAAGCAATGGGTGACAAGGAGAGGGAAGAGGCAGTGGGTGATAGGGAGAGGTGACAGGCCTTGGGTTACAGAGAGAATCAGTGGGTGACAGGAGAAGCAGTGGGTGACAGGGATAATTGACATGCAATGGGTGAAAGGGAGAGGGGATAGGCAGTGAGTGACATGGAGAGAGTGATAGGTGGAGGTGACAGGCAGTGGGTGACAGGGAAAAACAGTGGGGGAGTGGGTAGCAGGGAGAGGGTGATAGGGAGTGGTGACAGGAAGTGGGTGACAGGGAGATGCAGTGAGTGCCCAGCATATCATACCACACTGTAGTACCCTCCACATTATGTCACACTGTAGTGCCAACACATAATGCTACACTGTAGTGCCCACACATTATGCCACCTGTAGTCCTTACAAATTATGCCACCTGTAGTCCCCACACATTATGCCAACTATAGTGCTCACACATTATGCCACCTGTAGTGCCCCCCACATTATGCTTCACTGCAGTCCCCACACAGTGTACTTACAAGCAGCATCCACAGACAGCTGGCAGAGCAGCAGTAACAGCCTCACAATGAGTCACACCCATGAGGCTACGCTGCTGCTGAGTCAGAGGAGTATGTGATAGGCTCCTCCAATCAGAGCTCAGCACATGCTCCTCTGACCCCAATGCAGGGACTTCAGGGATTTATTATCCAGTAGTGCACTGCAGTGCTGAGCCTGACTGCACTGTGCTCTGGTCCCCTGCATGTAGCTGCCGGACGGGTCAGTCATCAAGGCCTTGATGACTGCCCAGCAAGCAGCTGCACTGCAGCCTGCCAAACAGACAGTGTGGACCCCTATATTGTGGCAGGCCCTGATGCAGTGCACTGGCTGCAATGTCGGCAGTTCTGCCCCTGGTTTTGGTACTCCACATACCACCACATACCACATGCAGTTTCAGCTTTAAGCCTTCTCAAAGTAAATCTGGAGGTTTGCCTACAAAAACCAAATGTGATGTATGATTGTTTGCAATTCACACAGCAAACCCTTGCTCTGTAAATCTCCTGTTAGTGTTTGCAAAGAGTTAACTTTGTGCATTATTGCTACATTATCCAAGCAATGCCTTTGGGCAATATCCATTATTCATTATGATCCCACGGAGTGACAATCAATGTTTAAATGTGTACCTATTAAAGTTAAAGGACGTGTTTTAAATGCAAAGGGTCAGTCATGAGATAAATTATGGAAGAATGGCAGGGCTGTTGATGTATAGGCTGTGATGAGAGAGGCTGTGTGTTTTAATGAGTGGGTTAATCTGTGTAAACCTCTGCTTTTGATGCTTCATCTTAAAACAGACCAATACATCTCGATCAACATAACATAGTCTACCTATGTCTCTGAGGCAGGTCACCTTTCTGTGATAAACTTCAACACATATTTATTAAAGAACTTGCACATCTTTTAGACTCTTGAGTGTTTTATATTATAGAGGTCAAGATTTAATGAGTCAAAGGTTGTTTATTCACATACCACAACAGAGGAGGAATACATTAGAAGAACTTAACATATTTTTGGATTGTATTTCATTATCCCTTCTACACTTGCAGACAGCACATTTAACTTTAGAGAACTAAAGGAAGAACATTAGCTATAGCTAACATAGGCCCTCATTCAGAGCCGTACGCAAACAGCAGTACGCTCGTTGCATTCCGATGTTGACTAACCGCGCATGCGTCGGTGTAACACTGCGCATGTGCGTACGGCAGATTGCGATCTTATTTTGTCTCGTTCGTAAAAAAGCATACAGGAAGTGACATGTCAAATGTGATTGACAGAACAGGGCGTTTTTGGGTGTTGATGGGGGTGGAGATGGAAAAACGCTGGCGTGTCGAGGCGTTTTTGGGGTGTACATACATTAGCAGATGCGAGTGTAAAAAATGTGTACGGACCGACTCATACATCACTGGATGATCCTCTTTCCCTTCAAAATGCTCGCACAGCTTAGGGTCTGGATTACTCGACCACATTGGCGATGGCCTTCTCCTCCGTCCCGGCACTCCACGATGTTGCAGCGATTAATCGCGGGTGGTCGGAACAGCATTTAGTGTTGGATTGAAAACCGGCTTGGTAGGTGTTTGGAAAGCAGATTTTTGGGTTAGCACAAAAGCGTACGCAGGTGGAAATCATAGCTGCTAATGTCATGATTACACAATCAATTTACATACATTTGTGGGTGTTTATTTTGGGCTCAATTTGTTGGTTAGGGCCTATTGTAACAAGAATGTCATCATGTTTTTTTTGTTTTTACCTTTTTCTTTTGGCCTGTTGAATTTGCATCCTTATGTTAAATTTTAAACGTTCCTTAAAGAGTCCTTTTTTTTTTTCATGTAAAATGTGTTTTTTGCCAGATTTTGCCTTTTGGCCCAGGATTAAATGTAATCCATTTTGACAATAATGTGAGAATACAATGTCAGATTTTGCATTTATTTTTATTGCTCAAACAAAAACTAAAATAAGTAACCGATTTTTGGCAAAGATTTTTTGCAGGGTTCATTCCCAAAGTTACAATAATTGGGCCAACATAAAAGATTTATGAAATGTAGAACACAAAATTAAAAACAGTTCACAAGAAAGGAGAGGGAAGTTTTGACCAGAAAGGAATATGAGCCAAGCACAGAAGGAGTGTGGGAAAAGTCGCCATTGCTGTCACCGTTTTTTCACCTGTTTGGCTGGAGGAGGGAGGGCGCCAGACCGGGACCGGGATGTCATCGGGCTTGCCTGTCCAGAGGCAGATGTTGTGGCCTCTGGACTAGGCACAGGACTAGGCACATTTGGAGGATTGGCTGATGTTGTGCCAGAGGTGGAGGATCCTGATGTTCCGGCAGGAAGGGAGGTCCGCTCCACCATGTGCTGGCGAACGAGCTGCTCCAGGGCATTGGCGATGCGGATGTTGGCCCTGGTATTTTCTGCCAGGGCCTGACCAATGGTCACGTTGGCCGCAGCATTTTGCTCCAGGGCCTCAGCCACCCGTATCAGACTGGCGTCCATCCTCAGCAGAATCTCTGTATGGAAATCCGATTTGAAATTGAGTTCTGTGAGGAGGGCCACTGCCTGCGAGGGGGATTGCCCTGGACTGGCTTCAGCAGGGTCCTCAGCCGGATGTACTGGTTCCTCCCCTGCAGAGCCAGCAGAAATTCTGCGGCCAAGGCTCCCCTCTGGAGCAGACTCATCCGCCTGTGTCTCTGTTTGGAAAAATGAGAAAAGACTCACATTAGAATCTACATATTGGCACAATAACATTTCAGAGTTGGTGACATCACAAGATTTACCTGGGACAACATGAGGAGCCGCAAAGTCTGGCATGTCCGTATCCATGTTGGACACGCCAAACACCTCCACAGGCTGCACACACCCCTGTGCCAGCTCTTCTAAATCCATCAACTCCAATGACACAGGGGTGGGACCCCTACCTGTCCCCCTTGCATGCCTAGCCCTGTCCGCCAGTTTTTGCTTTAGGTGATATTTGAAGTCGCCCCATCTGTGGGATAAAAATGGAACCATTATCCATTTGTTTAAAATGGGGTTTGTTTATAGGCGGGGGCAAGTGTTTACTTACCGTCGTTTGACATCCCGGGCTAGACGGACATAATCACCCACCCTATTGACAGCAACGGCTTCCTCTTCCCACATTCTCCACTTCTGGCTTGTACTCATATTCCTGTGGCAGGATGTCCACACACTTCTGAATCAAAACCTCCATCTCCTTTCTTGTGAAATGTGGCTGCCTTTTCTTTTTGGCAGCTTTGCCCAGAATACTGGGCCCAGCAGCCTCTTCCATGTCATCCTCCTCACCTATTTGGGTAAATATGCAGATTTCTCAACTTCACAACTTGCCCAATATTATGTTTCAAATTAATCATTGAGACAAAATGCATGAAAGACTTACTGCCTGACTCTTGTCCATTGTTTCCCTGGTCTGTAGCCATGTCTGAGCTCCAAACAAGAAATACACCAGAATTTAAATGTTGTTTCGTGACGTATTTATACATGCGTCCTTATTTTG
Source organism: Taudactylus pleione (assembly GCA_031769625.1). Lineage (NCBI taxonomy): Eukaryota > Metazoa > Chordata > Amphibia > Anura > Myobatrachidae > Taudactylus > Taudactylus pleione. The sequence goes on along the minus strand of JAUIMM010001311.1, from coordinate 9,434,041 downwards.
CTGCCGCATCATTGATTGTGCGTTCCTATGATCCCTCCTTAATTTTTGCGGGAAACGAAAAACTATTTATGGCTTGGTGTGTCTCGAGTCGAGGTGGCATTTTTGGATTGTTGGAGGTTACCTTGGTTGGAGTTTCTTGTTTGCGGATTAAGGAGTTGGCGTTTGGAGTTTATTTTGTTTGCTAGAGTTGCGTTTTTATTTTCCGGTCGCATTTTTTTTGGATATTTTTTTGGCCTCGTTTCTTGATTTGGTAAGTTTTGTGAAGTCTAACTTTGGTTCAATTGGTGTCTCCTTCTGTTTGTTATTGTTCTTAATTTTGATACCCATAATTTCATCTCTTTTAGGTTTTTTTTTCTTTCGGCCCCAAAGACCTTTTGATTGGGAATCTTATATTTTTGCTCTTGGTAAGTCCATTTTTTTACTTGTATTTGCGAAATAATTAGCGCATTTTTCTCTGTTTGTATAGTGATTTGTATTGGCGAACTAATTAGCGCATTTTTCTCTGTTTGTATAGTGACTTGTATTGGCGAACTAATTAGCGAATTTTTCTCTGTTTGTATAGTGACTTGTATTGGCGAAATAATTAGCGCATTTTTCTCTGTTTGTATAGTGACTTGTATTGGCGAACTAATTAGCGCATTTTTAAATGCTTATTCATCCTGTAAAATTTTTTGTGGTTTCCCTTTAGCATTTTTGGCTTACATTTGACCCCAATTTTACGTACTGTGTGCAATGTCATTTTGCTCGTTGCCCAAATGTGTTTCGCCTATTTTATGTTTTGTCTTGCACCAAATTTACAAACATAAATGCACATACTAAACTTTTTTTTATTAATATTGGGAATATTTTCAGTTTGGACGTATCATGACAATACCCCGGCATGTAAGCAGCAATGGATGGTATCATCAAGCTAAGTTGTTTTAATTTTCTTTTGGGGTGGGTCAAAAGCCTTACATTCAAATCTTGCCATTTCAGGTTGATCTGGGGCGGATTGTTCTGGCCATGCTCCCGGCAGCCGACCAACCTCAATCTCGTCCCAGGCGTAGGCATCGTAGGCGTGCAAGGCCCCAGATATTTAGAACACGTGTCACCCTTTTTGGAATGCCCGATGATGAGGTTTTAAGACGCTACCGTCTTCCTCCCAAAATCATCATAGACACTCTCTCATTAATAGAGAGTGATCTTGAGCGGCAAATTGACAGTCCAACATCAATACCACCACTTACACAGTTTATGGCGGTGTTACATTTCTGTGCCTCAGGATCATTTCAAACAACGGTGGGAATAGTGGTGGGCATCTCACAATCCTCCTTTTCCAGGATCCTGAGGGCAGTGATGGAGGCACTTTTCAAGCACCTCCATCATTTTATTAAAATGCCTTTGGATATGGGTGCCCTTAGTGTGGCCAAGGCCAATTTTTACCAAATAGTTGGCTTCCCACACATCATAGGGGTTGTGGATGGTACTCACATACCACTTCAGCCTCCAGCACGGCTGGAGGCAATATTTTGCAACCGTAAACACTATCACTCCCTGAATGTAATGGTGGTATGTGATGCCTCTCTCCAGATCCTGTCCCTGAATGCAAAATTACCAGGTAGTGCACATGACTCCTTCATCATCCGACAATCAGGGATATGGCACAAATTAACCAACCTACAAGCTGGTGATGCGTGGCTTCTGGGTAAGTGGAGACCTTTAGTACATAACAATGTTAAGCTTGATATACAGTGATCCTGATGTTGTCTATTCTTTTGCACAGGAGACAGTGGCTACCCTTGCATGCCCTGGCTGCTCACTCCTTATTTGGCTCCCACACCAGGCCCACAAAGTGAGTTTAATACCGCACTTACAGCCACCAGGCAAGTGGTGGAGCGCTGTATCGGCCTTTTAAAAGGCCGATTCAGATGCCTCCACCGCTCTGGTGGCGAGCTCATGTATTTGCCGGATATGGTTTCAAAAATTGTGGTCCTGTGTGGGATATTTCACAACATCACCATAAGGAGTGGTGTCCCAATGCAGCCAGAGGATGCCTTACCTGAGGATGGCCCCCCCGAGGTTGGGCGGAGGACAGTGTGTGGGGGGGCCATACACGATGATGTGGTGGCCCGATATTTTAGGTAATTATTGACCAAACAACAGTGTTTATACCCAATGTGTTACGGTTTGTTTGCATTCATCTATTTTGATATTAATTTTTGCCCCATCTTCTGTTTGTTTGCATAATCTTTGGCACTCCCACGATGATGTCACGGCTTGGCGTGTGTTTGGACCCGGAGTGGAGTCGGATGAGGAATGAGGACTTGTTTGCTGGTACTTGAAGGCAGCCGGCCTTAGGGGAGTATGACTCATGCAGCAGTGGCACGCGACGGGATCAGAACCAGGCTGCGAGACACTGGCGGAACTTAGAGACCCGTGGTAGGCTGGGTATAGCAGGTAGACGGGATCAGGAGACAGGTAGTAACAGGAGCAAACTGCACCAAGGCTGAGAGGGGAGTCTGCAGAAACACACTGGTACTGACACTTTAAATGAGCAAAGGAGCACAGAGAACTAGCTCACAGCATACGCTGTGATAGACGTTGCACTGGCAACTAAAGAGCCTCTGGACAGCCCTTTAGTACCCTCAGGTAGTGCAGGATTGGTTGCTAGCCTCCCCAGCCCAGACTGAACCTGATTGGCCAGAAACGACATGTGACCCAAATCCAAGATGGCCGTGCCCAGTGGTCACAGCATGGAAGCTCTGCCAGTCTCAGCCCCTCTCACCTGCCTCCAGAAGGAAGCCCTTGGTCTGCGGAGACTCACAGCACCCAGCGCTATTCTCCAGGAACCTGCACCTCTGCTGGAAACACCATGCCACAGCGCCTGGAGCGGTAAGCGCCGCTATCTCAGCAGCCTGTCACCCCTGGTCGTGACAGTACCCCCTCCTTTAGGAGTGGCCTCTGGACACTTCTTCGGTTTACCAGGATTCTCAGAGTGAAACTTAAGCACTAGGCGAGGAGCATAGACATCCTCAGCTTTCACCCAGCAACGTTCTTCGGGACCGTAACCTTTCCAATCCAGATATTGGATATCTCCAATATCTAGATATCCAGATATCTAGATATTGGAGTTGCCCATAACGAAAACGAGAGTCCAGGACCTGTTTGATCTCGAACTCTACACCCCTCTCAGTCAAGACTTTGGGGGAGCGTGGCAGAGTCTTGCGAAAGCGATTCAGGATGAGAGGTTTCAGCAGGGAAATATGAAAGGAATTTCGTATTTTGAGGTAGGACGGAAGTTTTAATTTTTAGGCTACTGGATTGATCACTTGAACGATGGGAAAAGGACCGATGAAACGAGGAGCAAATTTCATAGACGGCACTTTAAGGCGAAGATTACGAGTGGATAGCCAAACTAAGTCACCTGTTTTTAGGTTGGGCACCGCTCTCCTTTTTTTGTCCGCTGTTAATTTATATCGAAGAGAGGCTTTTTGTAAGGAGGAATGGACCTGAGTCCAAATCTGAGAGAATTTCTGTAGGGTGGAGGTCACTGCTGGTACATCGAAGACTGGCAATTCTTGAAACTCTGGTACTCTGGGATACATTCCAAAAACTATAAAGAATGGGGTTTGCCCCGTAGATGAATGATAGGAGCTGTTATGGGCAAATTCGCCCCAGGGTAAGGTGTCCGCCCAGTTGTCTTGTGATGAAGACATGTGAATTCTTAAGAAAGTCTCAAGGTCTTGATTGACCCTCTCTGTAGACCCATTAGACTGAGGATGGTAAGCTGTTGAAAAATTCAGTTTGATTTGAAAGATAGAACATATAGCTCTCCAAAATCTGGCTATGAACTGTACCCCTCTATCAGAAACAATCTCAGTTGGAAGTCCATGGAGACGGAAGATGTTGTCGATGAATAACTGAGCCAACTCTGGAGCAGACGGCAACTTCTTGAGGGGAACGAAATGAACCATTTTGGAGAAACGATCCACTACTACCCAGATGGTGGTAAACCCATTAGAAACAGGTAGATCCATTACAAAGTCCATGGAAAGGTGTGTCCAAGGATGGGTTGGTACTGACAGAGGTAGGAGTGTGCCGGCAGGAACCTGTCTGGATGTTTTATGTTGAGCACACCGTGGACAGGAGGCGATAAAAGCTTCAATTTCCGACTTCATAGCAGGCCACCAGTATGATCGTTGCAGGAATTCCAAGGTCTTGCGTATGCCCGGGTGTCCGGCAAAACGAGAGGTATGAGCCCACTTCAAAAGCTGCTTGCGCATATCTGAGGCCACAAATGTCTTCCCGGGAGGAGGTTGAATGCAAGTGGTAGCGAATACTCTGGAGTCTAGAACTGGAGTTTCCTAATGACTTTCGGAAGATGTGTCAGAGGAGAGTGATCGAGAGAGGGCATCTGCTTTTTGATTTAGTGAGCCTGGGCGAAAAGTTAAAGTAAAATTGAAATGAGAAAAGAATATTGACCATCGAGCCAGGCGGGAACTCAGACACTGAATATTTTTTAGGTATAGGAGATTCCGATGATCTGTATAAACGGTGATGGGATACATCGTGCCCTCAAGAAGATAACGCCACTCTTCAAAAGCTAGTTTCACAGCCAATAATTCCTGCTCTCCAATGGGATAATTCTTTTCTGCTTGGGAAAATTTCTTTGAGAAGAATCCACAGGGATGAAACTTGCTATCCTTGAGTTTCTGGGATAGTACTGCCCCTACCGCTTCAGAAGAGACGTCTACCTCAAGAAAGAATGGGTAGTTAATGTTGGGTTGTCTCAGCACCGGGGCGGAAATGAAGGCTTGCTTTTAGAGTTGAAAGGCAGTTTCAGCCTCTGGAGGCCATCGGGATGGATTTGCCCCCTTGCAAGTTAGGGCGGAAATGGGTGCCATGAGAGTGGAAAATCCTTTGATAAACCTTCGATAATAATTTGCGAAGCCCAAAAATCTTTGTACTGCCTTCAAAGAATTCGGACGAGACCAGTCCAATATTGCCTGAACTTTCTGGGGATCCATTTCAAGGCCGGCACCTGAAACGATGTAACCTAAAAAGGGAACTGAGGGAACTTCAAATATGCATTTTTCAGCTTTGCAGTACAGGTGGTTCTTTCGTAGGCGAGTTAACACCTCCTTGACTTGGGATCGATGTCTGACAATGTTGGAGGAGAATATCAGAATATCGTCGAGGTATACTACCACAGAGATATATAGTAAGTCCCGAAAGATCTCATTCACAAAGTTTTGGAACACAGCAGGAGCATTACAGAGACCAAAAGGCATTACCAGGTATTCAAAATGCCCGTCTCGAGTATTGAATGCTGTTTTCCATTCGTCCCCGGCTCGTATCCTAATGAGATTGTAGTCCCCTCTTAAATCCAGCTTGGTAAAAATAGTAGCACCTTTTACTCGATCGAAAAGTTCGGTAATGAGGGGTATCGGGTAGCGATTTTTGATGGTTATATCGTTTAAGCCCCTGTAATCGATGCAAGGACACAGGCCTCCATCCTTCTTAGACACAAAAAAGAATCCAGCCCCTGCCGGTGAGGAGGATGGTCGAATGAACCCCTTTTGCAGGTTCTCCTGGATGTATGCTGACATGGCTTCAGTCTCGGGTAGGGAGAGTGGGTAAGTACGACCTCGCAGAGGAGTTTTGCCAGGAATCAACTCAATAGGACAGTCCCACTCCCGATGAGGAGGCAGAATATCAGCTCCGGTCTTACAGAAGACATCGGAGAAGGAGCGATACTGATAGGGAATTGGAGTAGTGGTTGCAATGTAACTACCTTTGACAGGTTTGATTTGAGGAAGGCAGGATACTTGACAAGTTTCTCCCCAGGACAAGATCTGCATGGTGCCCCAATCAATATTGGGGGAGTGCTTGCGTAACCAGGGGTATCCAAGGATGACCTCATGGGAGGCTTTGGGAATTACTAGGAATCGGATAGTTTCAGTGTGGAGAGCTCCGATACGAACTGGCACTGGAAGGGTATGTTGATAGATGATTCCGTTGGTAATCTGAGTGCCATCTACAGCAGATAGAGTGATGGTGTGGTCGAGAGAAGAGACAGGAAGCCGGAGCCTCTGGACAAGTTCAGCGGTGATAAAATTTTCAGCGGCCCCTGAATAGAGGTGAGAAAGAACAGTTTTAGAACCAATGGAGATCTCAAAAGTAATGGAGAGGGTAGATTCATTTTTTGACGGAGACGGAGACATCACTCCTAACCTGGTGTCTCCGGCACAGATTAGGATCGGGAGTTTCCCGGACGACGTGGGCAGGCTGCAACCATATGACTGGTCTCCCCGCAGTACATGCATAGGTTTTCTCATCAGCGTCTTTGCCGTTCTTCTACCGTGAGGCGGGCCCGGTTAATCTGCATGGGTTCATCCCCCGCAGGTTCAGACGGAGGGAGGGTTGGAGTAGTGGTCGGCCGGAACCTGAAGCGATCTCCCCTAGTTTTTTCACTCTGGCGTTCTCTGTACCACAAATCCACTTTATTGCAAAGGGAGATAAGATCATTGAGGGTAGCCGGCGGATCACGAGTGGCGAGGTCATCTTTTATGCGATCTGTCAATCCATTCCAAAAGGTGGAAGTCAGGGCTTCTTCATTCCATTTTAGTTCTGAAGCCAGCGTTTGAAATTGAATGATATACTGACTGACTGGTCGGTTCCCTTGGCGAAGTCGCAGGATTTCCGTCGCCGCGGAGGTTGTTCTGCCGGGCTCGTCAAAAATCCTCCGGAAGGACGTGAGGAATCCAGAGTAGTTGTCTAGTAATGGGTCGGACCTCTCCCAGAGAGGCAAAACCCAGTCCAGGGCTGAACCGATCAGTAGAGACACTATATATGCCACTTTGGATTTTGGAGATGGAAAGTTTGCAGGCTGTAGTGTGAAGTGGACGTCACACTGGTTGAGAAACCCTCGGCACAACTTGGGGTTCCCGTCAAACTTATTGGGAGTCGGAAGGTGCAAATGAGATGGTGCAGGTGGAACAGGGACAGCTGGAGCTGCTGGCTGGTTGGTGGCGGCAGGCAAATTAACAGTAACCAGGGAAGATTGCAGCGTATCCTGACGAAGAGACATTTCCTGCAGGAACTGAGCCATTTGGCGCTGAGACACCTCTAGTCCCTCTAGGCGACTGGCGATACCCTGGAGCAAGTCGGCCCTCAGATCCTGTCCACTGGCCGAATCCATCTGGCCAGTGCAAACTGTCACGGCTTGGCGTGCGCTTGGACCCGGAGTGGAGTCGGATGAGGAATGAGGACTTGTTTGCTGGTACTTGGAGGCAGCCGGCCTTAGGGGAGTATGACTCATGAAGCAGTGGCACGCGACGGGATCAGAACCAGGCTGTGAGACACTGACGGAACTTAGAGACCCGGGGTAGGCTGGGTATAGCAGGTAGACGGGATCAGGAGACAGGTAGTAACAGGAGCAAACTGCACCAAGGCTGAGAGGGGAGTTTGCAGAAACACACTGGTACTGACACTTTAAATGAGCAAAGGAGCACAGAGAACTAGCTCACAGCATACGCTGTGATAGACGTTGCACTGGCAACTAAAGAGCCTCTGGACAGCCCTATAGTACCCTCAGGTAGTGCAGGATTGGTTGCTAGCCTCCCCAGCCCAGACTGAACCTGATTGGCCAGAAACGACATGTGACCCAAATCCAAGATGGCCGCGCCCAGTGGTCACAGCATGGAAGCTCTGCCAGTCTCAGCCCCTCTCACCTGCCTCCAGATGGAAGCCCTTGGTCTGCGGAGACTCACAGCACCCAGCGCTATTCTCCAGGAACCTGCACCTCTGCTGGAAACACCATGCTACAGCGCCCGGAGCGGTAAGCGCCACGATCTCAGCAGCCTGTCACCCCTTGTTGTGACAGATGACTACTTCCTGCTACCCTTCAAAAACCTTTATGTGGAAACTTCTGGAATATATTATGACACCCATATTGCAACGCCATATTTTTGGAATCATGTGGGCATGGACCTTCGTCAACCAGTTCTTGATTTGTTGTGTGTTTGTTTCCTGTTTTTGGTATGTGGTGTATTTCTGATTATCACTGTGTGTTTTGTTTGTGAGTGACCACTTTGTTTTTTGATTTCAGTTGTGAATAAATATTTGGAGAGTGTAATTTGTTTCCTTTTTGGGCACGTTAGAAGCAAGTGTAACCAAACTCACAAACGTTAAATTTGCCTAAGGGGTAACCCAGTAATGAAGCAAGTGGAGCTAAAATGTAATATGTTTTTGGGGTACAAACCAACACACCAAGGAATCCTGTACAATCAGTTGGCTTTGTAAAATCGGCCTAAGCAGATTGCCCACCAAATAGGAACCTGTAAAATGTTGTAAACTATCATGTTGTCCACCCCAAAAAAGGAAAATGACATTGGTACTGGTAGGTGTTTCATGTGCCTGTTTGCCTTCAAAATACAACACACAATCTATAGTGAGATTAATTGGCAATCCTTGCTTGAAGAGTCTACTTATGTCAGTGTAAAGAATCTTGGACTTACTAAAAATGCATAAGACAGAGCGTGAATTAAAACTGATTTATTTGTAAACAATTTGTAAAAAAAAATAAAAAAAAAATAATTCCTAAGGAGGACTGCCAGATGGTCAAGGCCCTGCAGCAGCCCGGTGACTTGCTCCCACATACGGGCCACACACTGACAGATTTCTGCCCGACGCCTCTGTTCCTCTGTGGGTGACAAAAGTTTGGGGATTAATACATCAATAATGAAGCAACATTCAAAAACCACACAAAACAAGCAAACCAAAACTTAAAAGCTTGTGCCAAAAAACAACATTACACGGATAAAACCCAGCACCCCAAAATGTCGTAGGCCAAAAATACAAGGGCCCCCAAAAAATGCACACAGGTGTGATATGTGTATGGTGAAATCAGCAGGAACAGGTAAAGACAACCCCCAAAAATTCCAAAAGGCGACAGAAAGCCCACAAAAATGTGGACGACACATGATTACATACAAACAGTTTGTGGTGCCCCCCAAAAAAAAAAAAAAACATACCGTTCTGCCAAACGCCAGAGCGAGAAGCCACTCCCTCGACCTCCTCGGAGGTGGCTACATTCCCCAAACCTAGGGGCAGGGTGTTGGCAGAATCCTGGGAGGGGGTATTTGGAGGAGGGGCGGTTGGAGGAGAGGGGGAATTGGGCTGGAGGGGAAGTAGACCCGAAATCTCGGCCACAGGGTCTGGGGAGGAGGGGGTAATTGAGGAATTGGGGGTTGGCGAGAGGGGCCGGGACCGGCGTCTTGTCTGCCGATGACGCCGTAGTCTTTGCTGTGCCCCTAAAAGATGTTAAAAATATTGTGGTTAGTTTCAACATGAATCCAAAAAAAAAAAAGAAAAAACATGCACATGCAGATATGAGTACAATGAATAAATAGGACAGACATGAAAACATGCACATGCAGATATGACTACAAGGAATAAATAGGACAGACATGAAAACATGCACATGCAGATATGACTACAAGGAATAAATAAGACAGACATGAAAACATGCACATGCAGATATGACTACAAGGAATAAATAGGACATACATGAAAACATGCACACGCAGTTAGGGCCCACAAGATAAACTTGAAAACCACAGTCCATAAAACTTACTTTCCTCGATCTGCATGCGAAAGCATGCTAGAAAGCGGGGCGTCCGCCGGTGCAGGTCCGACCACCTGCGCTCCAGCTGGCCAATATGTCGGCGTGAGCCAAAGGAGCGCAGGCGGCGACGTACCTTCGCATATGCGGAACGCTTTCTTTGATTTGTGATGGGTGGAGGCTGCCTGGTGATCCGCCTGTCCATCACCTCCGTGAGCACCAGCAGCTCGCGCCTGGTGAATGCGGCGGCTCTCATGATGGCAATGGTGTATTTTTAGAAAATTATTTTTAATAAAGCACCAAAAAAAAATTTGATTGGCTAATGTATTTGGGAAATTAACAGGACAAATTCTATTGGTTAGTGTATGAGTCATGTGTTCGACAGGGCCACAAATCTCTTGAGAGTTATGATAGGCTTGATGCAGTGACATGCGTAAGCAAATGAAAATAAAGAAATGAACCACAGAAAATTTGCAGGGATCCAAACAAATAGAACAATTGTTTAATTGGGGCTAACATGTCTTTTGAACAATAAAAGCGAATGTTTAAGCCGTACGTATTCTGCGGGTAAACACAAACACGGGCAAGATTAAAGTTTATTGCATTTTGTTGAAAAAAAAAAAAACAATTAAGCTAATTGATACATTGATTGCCATGATATGACTGAGGGAGGTAGGCAGAATAAACGAGCAGGTAATCGGAATCTGACAGGCCCACTTCCAGTTTGTACTTGTGCGTGCGTTCCCTTCAAGCCATTTCGGGGATGTACGCTCGCTATTTGGCACGCTCGTTAGTTAGAGGAGGGGTCGCCTGAGTTTGGGGCGGATTTTTAGCTGCGTACAAAAATACGAGCGAGTGCTTGAATTTAAATATTTTTTTACGTACGCCGAACGTACGTACGCCCACTTGCGAGTGGGTCTGAATCAGGGCCATAGTCATAATAGAACAAGTTGGTATTTTTCTCCAATTAGGATATTGTATTTTCTGACTAAACTACTAACTTTTCTCCTTGAATGCATGAGATAAAAGCAAACATCGCTCCATAATGCAGAATAATGTAAAGAGAATTATTATTGTTTCAACTTCATTTATATGTATATTTAGTTGTTGTTTTTTTTGAATGATACATATCATAAATTATAGTCACACCAACCTGGCCACAGTTTTCTAATTACAGTTTCTAATTATGAATAATCTAATCACTCTTATTCAATGTACTGCAGCAACAAATACAGATTCCCTGTGCCTACTGTCTGAAATGGATGTGAACCTTTGTGCACATCACAAAAACCCTAAAAAGTACTCTCTCTATTTCCCTGAATTATTATTCTATTTACTTTTTTTCTCACTATACAAGAAATAATGTAATGTATGCATGTATCTGCATGCAGCAAGGAATGTTGATACATGCAGAAACATACTACATGCAAACACATGAAAGGTGAATTACTGTATTGTGCAGTCCACTAGCACAAAAGAAAAAACAAGAACCAGGTTGCGCAAGCCAATCTATATACAATTTATGGAGTCAAATATATACAATTGAAAATAAAAATATATTACTAACAAACATATATGTACATACATATTAAAAATATCCGGCAAGCTTATATATTCAAACAAATTCACCAGTAATACTAATAAAAATATTCTTCATAAACAATTAGAATAAGAGTGTTCCTCTTATAAATCAATGCCTGCTGATCATATACCGGTATTTTCGTAAATTCTGGTTTGCAGTGCTATCTTGGCTTAAATAACATCTTTTAAACAAATGGATTAGATTGATACCTCTCTTTCAATCTCCAATTCTTATATAGCTGATCTAATTTTGCTTGTTTGGATTATTCCAACCTGTCAAATTTGGCACAATCTGTTTGCACTTGGTAATAGCCCAGTCAGCATTCAAGGTTAACAAGCAGCTCCTTTCGGTCAAATTATATTAGTCTTGTAGTTGATCTAAATGTTTTTTTACTTTTACTAATACAAATGTCTCCATCTCATCAAAGGAAAATGAGGAGCTATCATAGATTGAGATGCATGACATCCTACCTTTCTTAATCTGCCTGTTGTGTGATGATTCTTATAATTTGCAGTAAGATCTTAAGGTGCCCATCCACTAGCCGATTACACTGTACGATTGCACGATTACAACAATGTAATCATGCAATCGCTCAGTAATCGGCCATTAATCATGCACAAATCGTGCATCCAAATGTCGGAAATGATCAGCTGGTCGTTTCCGACATCAATCATCAGCCGAACATGCCGGCCAATCTGCCAATAATGACAGATTGGCCATGTTTGGGGATGATTGATGTGCCTACACTGAATGATCAATCATTCAGTGTAGGCACTGCACCCCCTAAGGGAACGACTGTATGATTACGATGTTGTAATCATACCATCTTTCCCTGATATACTAGTGGATGGGCACCTTTACACTAATACCGGAGATTCCCAAACATGGTCCTCAAGGCTCCCCAACAGTTCAGGAATATCCATGGTTGATCCATGGACTTAGCACCTGGTTCAGCAAGGAACGCACGGATGCAGATGCATGCAATTGGCCAATTGTTGCATAGTGCATAAAATGATGGAAAAATGGGATACTAAAGAAAAAAATTGCAACCAAAGCAAACATCCAACAGCTGCACCGAGAATTGAACAGCAGACACATACTGCATCTAAAGGCAGCATCAGCACTACACACCAGGGCCCCCCTTATAAATTTTGACACCAACCCACTCCAGTTAGGTATCTGTAACCACCTCCTGCACTACATGTACCCATTAATGATGACTCTGATACTAGTGACGTCATGACGTCAGGTCACGTCGTGACGTCACATATGCACCGAAATTTTCTGGTTTTTGGAATATTTCAGTTTTTGGAATAAAGGATTTGGGAGACTCAACCTGTACTTATATTGTCTATGTCTCACCTGCAGATTTTTAAGAAACCTAGCCAATGCTGTCACAAAAAAATTACTATGTTTCTAGACCTAGATAAATAATGGCAAATACATATTGTATTATGTATTGTTAAAGACACTGCATTTTAACAAACACACCAGGGGTATGTGTGCACCCAAGTATTTCATGACAACTACAGAAAAACATTTTTGCTTTGTACCACAAGCACACTGGTTGACATAGCAAATAATTAAATGCAATTTACACAGCAGAAAATATTTGATGCACAATGCAAAATCAGCATTAGTCTTACTGTGTATTTTAATTTGTACACCTAGATTTCAGGACATGGTGGAACAAGATGGCTGCATTTGCTGAAAATACATTTGTATAGGCTGATTGATGTGGCATGTCTCATACAAAATTATTATAATGTCTTCTTAAGATATTATTAAATTATATTCTAGAATATGTTATATCTTATTATTATTTCCATTTAAATATTATATTATACCAAGTGTAACAACACAAATAAACTTAAGTGAATTATAATAATAAATCAAAACATTATCATAACTTTTAAAGTGTGTGCAGTATTTCTGGAGCATTGCATGAATATAAATAACATGTATATGTATACAACTTTATGAATTCCATAGTACTTGGCTTTAGGCTAACACCGCCCCTTTTCCCTGCACTGAAGAGAGTTTGGGCAGTATGTGCATGCAAGTAGAAATAAAGTGTTAAATTTGGGCATGGGAACGAGGCCTAATGAAGTGGTGCGACAAGACATCAGAGAGGGTATGGACAGCCCAAGGAGACATTTAAGCAACTACAATTCATATCTAAAGCATGACTTTCAATGACTACCTGTCAAATCTTCGTGTGGAGGACAAGTGGACAGCACTGGTTCATAGTGCATGAGCAGTTGCCCAAGGTTTTCTTAAGTACTATAAATTTAGTGGACTTTCAACTTTAAGTGTTTTATATGGCTGCCTATTAATCAGGGCATCCTATGGATTTTTTGATATTTTGGAATTGCAACTTCCACCTTGCCCTCTATAACGACATGCTGTTCTTTCTAGTTCCACAGCACTGAAGAGCGGCATCCATCCTCATGGAAGCTTCCAATTATACTGTATACCAAGAAAATAGTGTATGTTACATTAATGGGAGTCTGGTATTTTAAGATCTTTTAGTAAGTATCAAATATCCATCACAAGAATTACAATTATTAAAAAATATTTATTGATTTGTATTTTGACAAACATAATTTTGATACAACTTGTCAAAACTATTATTATCATGATACCAATAGCTTTAGTTAAAATATAAAGGGACCTGTTTATTATGAGTAGCCCATCCATGATGATATATATAGTAAGATTATTATTTTTTAAATCCACTTTTGACATCATTGACCACAAAATATATCTACCCTGTATTCTAGGTAAACATTTTCTTTTTATGTTTACAAGTCCACATGCAGTAAACCTAACCTCAAATTTTGGCAAATAGCTTAATGTATTTTGCCACAGACTTTGCTACTTAGCTGCACAAAAACATGAATCCTAAATATATTACGCTATAAGAAAATTAGGATGCTAGACTGAGGTTTTCCCTCAGTCATTGCACCACAATGAAGGAAAAAGTAGCAAATGTAAGGAAAACTTATTTAGCAAGGGAATCTCACCAGGCATCTTGTGCCATATGGTGCAAAATTGATAGCTTTTTGTATAAATATATGTTCAAACACACCTATTTTCATAAAAGTTTAAGAATGTTTAAACCACTTAATATATTAAAGCTTTATTCAAGGCTGTATATTTTTTTATTTGTTAGCAGAATAAATACTGCTCGGTACTATTATCACTGTAATACATTTTTCAATTTGCATGGGGATTTTTTTTTGTGCAATTTGCAAGGGGATTTTTTTTTCTGCAGTCAGGTGGCAAATCTTAACACAATGGTTTATCACTGGTAATGGTAGGATTAAAGAGTAAAAATGCCTAAAATTAGATGAACACATACCTGTCATTCTCAGATTTGTCCAAGTCACTTCTGACTAGCAATCAGGTGGACTAAAGTGACTTCAGCAGAAGATGATGAGAAAGTTAAGTGGTAAAGGCAGCAGATTTGGGAGTATGGGGTGGTGGAGGCTAGTGGTATAGTAGAATAAAATGATTGGCTATATATGTTAAAAGTTTCATATGGAGACATATACACATTTGGAGTCCTATGTAATGTGGTGCAAGCTTGTGCCTCTGCATTCCACATGCAAGTGTTCCCATATTTTTAAAATGACAATCATGTTAAAGGCAAATCCAGCTTGTATTTGCCAATTTATTGCCGCTTTAAACATATGGGAACACTTGCATGTATTCCCACAGTGGCATAAGCTCAGACCCTATCACATAAGCCCTTTGGGGTGTGGAGTTATACATACAGAGGGTAACAGAAACATACACTCTAAGGTGGGGTGGCTGGAGTAATATAGATAGCTACAATAAATATTGGTCTACACAAGAAGGGAAGCACGGGGAGGAGTGACCACCCATTGGAGAAATAGCAGAGGTGAGAGGGTGCAGCATGGGCACAGAATGAGTTGTGATCCCTATGAAAACAGATTTGGGCCAGTTGCACATTCTGAATTGTGGTACAGTAAATGATACCCCTATCATTTTTTCATCATTCCTAACCATCTATTTGATTTGCATTGTGGATGGGTAATACAGAAAAAAATGTATATCCAACTGTATATATATTCCACATTGGAAAGTTTCACTTTTATAAGATTATTGTCATGGAGTTTTGGCTGTTGCCTTTTGTTTGGCTTCTATTCTTTTAATGTAATTGAACTGCAGCTGTTATGATTTTATGCTTATTTTCCAAATTTTCAGTGAATCAGAGATGATGACTGATAAATTTAATTGTAAAAAGCTGAATTAAAAAATTCTGGACAAATCTCTAATTGGTATGGATAATTTTGTTAAACTGTCATGAAAGGGCTCAGAATAAGTCAATAGCCTATGGTGGTATTGCTGCATGTTTAGACTGTCATTTCCTTAATGTTCTTTTTTTGTCACTGTTTGGTTTGAGGTTTATGTTATCACACATAAAATGTTTTTAGTGATATTTAGTAGTATGAAATTAAGTTCATACATCCAAATTGTTTTTGTCAAGAAGATATTACAGACATTAAAATAATGAAAGCCTGTGACAGGTGTTTTATTTGTACAAGTCTATTATTGCTTTAATTGTTGTATGTCTTCCCAACTATAGCCTTTTCCTATATTTATCAATGTGGATTATAATACATATGTGACTAACCACAGGAAAATAACACCAGCTTTATAATGCACAATACTGTTCTCTTTCTTGATAGTTACATCTTTCCTTATGCATTCAATTTCATGGAATCTGAGCAATACCCCTCTAGTATGAGAATAAAATTTATATTGCAAATAAAGTATTTGAAGTTGGGTAAAATTCAGATAATTTAACAATTTCGCTGCAATTGCATTTATGCTGGAGTACTTCTTCATAAAATGTAATTATTGTGTTTGCCTAGCAGGTGTGCTAAAGTTAGAAATGAGTAGAGAAAAATCCCTAGTGTTAGAAATGCATAATGAGAGTCCAAGATGAAAAAGAAGTATTGCAATTGTATCTTAATCTCGACATCTGGCATATTCTCCATTTGTAGAACACTCTAAATAATGGACCCATCTTTATTAGAAATCAGTTCAAAGTTTCTATTAAAAAAATTATTGGTGCCAACTTTCAATCCAAATGTTAGTGTTTTAAATCTGGACACAACAACAAAGTTATGGGGGTGTAATTACTAAAGGTCTATTTAAAATCAATAAAAATCGATCAAAACCAGTGTTGTGTTTCAGGGGCTGAATCACACGTTTATTATTACTTAACATACATTTTTTATTTTGTTTTTTTATTAAATATGTGATATACTGTAGCTCCAGAAACAACAACATTATTGATATTGATCGATTTTCTATTGATTTCAAATAAATCAAAATTGTTGAAAAGTTTATGTGCAATATGCTATTCTTTAAATTAATAATTTTGCTAAGAACTTTTTTCATGCACAAGGGTTTTATACAATGCTCTCAGTTAAATAACTGAAGAATCACATTTGACTTTTTTTTGTTTATTATTTACCTCACTAGATAATGGATGCAAGTAATGGGTTAGAAATGTGTCTCCATACTTAATAGATGGTTTCTGCACAAGAAGAATCAATGTACCTTTAAGAGAATAAGGTCGCAGCAGGAAGTGAATTAGTGATCATCTCAGCAGCAACACTCAGAGATTGGCACTGCTAGTTATCACAGCGTTGTTCCTTTTGTCCTCTTGAAGGGTTTGATACTATATTATTTAAATAATTATCATGTTCTAAAGTATCTATTAATGCAAAATTCACTCTTTCCCATAGTAGTAAAATGCTTGAAAATCTTCATTTGTCAAAACAAACCTTCTTGAAATAAGTTTAAGAGAAGAATAAATAAAATAATTACCTAAAAATTACACAAACTATATATGTCCTTTACATAACAATCAACTGCATAGT
The DNA here is from genome assembly GCA_031769625.1 of Taudactylus pleione. Classification (NCBI taxonomy): domain Eukaryota; kingdom Metazoa; phylum Chordata; class Amphibia; order Anura; family Myobatrachidae; genus Taudactylus; species Taudactylus pleione. The sequence goes on along the minus strand of JAUIMM010001311.1, from coordinate 9,416,934 downwards.
CTATATTTTTGAAAGCAGCAAGTAATAACAAAGACCATTTGTAAATATGTGGAGAAACTCTCCTAAATGATAAAGTTTGTACTTTAGGCTTAGTGGTCTTTTTAAGGCAATGATGGCAAGATATATTGTGCTCTCTTTTGAAATGATGGACTTAGGGTTATATGAAATTACAGGAAAGCTCACAATGCATATTTTCATAGGAACTTATTTTTCTTTTACTTTCTTAATTATTCTCAGTTATATGCAAATTATTACTTTATGCAGGTTGAAACTAATAAAAAAAATACTGTACTTTCAGGCCCAGATTTCTGAAAAGATTATACACACCTGAGTTTAAATCTATGATGACCAAATATAAAGGGGAATTGGATTCATTGCTTTCTAATTTTGCCACATATTCTGTTTTTTTCTAAAATCTTTCAAATTCAATTCACTCTCAAATAACTTATTATGCTAATTGTGTATTTAGCATGTACAGTATGCATTTGTGGAAAATTTTTACTCCTATTCTCAATGCAGAGCTGTATGATGTCTGCTCTATCTAATGCATCTTAAATTTAGATTTGAATTATACAATTCGAACATATTTTCCAAATTTAAGGTACATGCAGGATACTCCCTGTTACAGATTGTATCTAATCAACATGTTAAGTGCCTTTTACAGTTCATGTTATTTTTTTATTAGAATTTTTCCAAAAGAAAGTAAGAGTAACAGTGAAGTAGGTACAGAAAAACAAAAGGAAATCCAAGAGATGGGGGGGAATGATGACAAGAAGTTGCATCACAATATTATTACATTATATAATTGCATAACATTTCTGGACTTATTCACAATACATATAGAACGTAGCTCGGAACTATGGGCATCATATCTCACAAATTGACTGGAGTAAACAGGCCATCTGAAGAATATAAGTGTCAATTAAACCACTTTGATCAGCGGTGAATCAGTAGAAGTGGAATAGGGACAATCCAAAGTTTCCATTAGTAAGTTTCTATTTGTTTAAACATGCTATAGTTCTATTTGAAATAATTTGATTAAATTTGAACTACAAAATGCAAATGCAAATCAAGGCAGTTTATTCCAATACTCTCCTCATTCACCCTTTTCTAGTGGATGAATTATTTTGAAACTATATTTATTTATTTAATAAAAGCAGATCTATACCTATTATTGGGTGCCGTATGCTGAATTTAATGAAAATATGAGCAAAAATTGTCAGCATAAAAACAAAAGGGGCAAATATTATGTAGATGGCAAATCAATCAATTTTTTATGCTGTTTTGCTATGTTCAGAATTGTTTGTTTTTGGCTAGTTTGTTTTAAGTGTAGTCAAATTGTTGAAAAATGGTTAATTATCGATGCATTAATGTACCTATGGAACACGCAGGCCAGTATCCACTTAGCAGAAGTAATTTGTCACTACTAATAGATCTTTGGGGGGCTATTCAATTAGCTCTGAAGTCCAGCACTTATCGGGAATTTTTTTCAGGACCTGATGTGTCCTGAAAAATAACCCCAGAAAAAATGGTGTTTTTGCAGCAGCAATGACAAAAACACATAGGTCCATAAAATTATAACGGATCCTATGAGTTTTTGGCTGAATATTCCTATTTGCTCATCTGAACAAATAGAACACAATGATAAAAAAGGCAAAAAATGGGGATTATCTGCAAACAATCTCTATGTTTTGCCCCTGAAATTTGAAAATAATTTTTGGCTAATTGTATACATGCTACAGTGTTTTCAAATATTAAGATATTGAAGCATACAAATTTCACAAGAAAAACATTTTCTTTTTCACCATTACATTTACATAATTATAGCAATCACAAGAAATTACCCAGAATTATATTCATTTACAGTACTGTAGTTCTTTTTTTGAGCACAGAAATACTAAATATGTTGACTTAATTTTAAGGTTTTATTGCTACTTGAAGAGGAATGTGCAATTTTATTGTATTTTTTAATCTTTATATGTGAGTGGGGGCCTTTTATAATTTATCAAATGTTTAAATTAGTCTAACTTTATTTTGATATGAACATATAGTAATAATAATAATAGCTACAAGGCATCATATCCACATAAAGAGCTCAAGTCTTTCTGCCTGTGGTAAAATCCTAATGATCTCACATGGTGATGTCACTGAAATTACTTTGTGTGAAAAAAACTGTATTAATAATTGTCAAAATACCCTACTATCATTTATAAATAATGGTATAGAAGATGCAGTTTTGACATTTGTAAATATTACATTATGTAAAGGGACTAGAGAATAGATTTGCTAAAAAATACTAAATTATAACTATTGGTCCAATATTACTAAAAGACAAACTGCACCAAAAGAAATTAGTTTATGTCTAATGTGTTAGATCAGAGTTGCTCTGGATTTAATCTAGCCATGCATGTGTTAAACCTTTACTAATAATATTAATGTTATAAAATATAAAGGGTTTTAAACCCAAAAGCCTAAGAAAATTTCCATTTATGCTATTAACCATATTAATCTTTTCGCCATGAATCAATTATGGCTAAATTAATGCTTACTTGAGCTATCATTGACAATTTTGCAAAAATTAAGATGGTAAATTTATTTTAATAATATGAGCAAGTTGACACAACCAAATATATGTTTTATCTGCAAAATGAATTTGGAAGTGCATAAAAAATGTATAAAGCAGCCCTGATTTTGGTAAAATTATGACAACTTAATCAATTCAATAAAAAGGATTCAATCAAAAAGTAGCATTTTACCCACCACATGACACATAACCATAACTTTAAATAAAATGTTGCACTCTCTCTAGACAAGCCATTAATAAAACAAAAAACTTCATCTGAACATGCTCTTTTTTAAAGTTTCCCTTCTCTCTAATGTTACCAATCTGCTTTATTCTTTAATAATTAAGAAGGTGGGGTTAGCGTGATACATAATTCTGCGGCATCACATTTTACCAAATGCCTCATTTTGTTATGCTCAATCTGTTACACTGATAGGGATTTATACCTCTTGTAATAGGCATATTGCAGTATAATAGATTTGTAGGTGTGCTTTACATTAGGATTCAGAGATCTATCTATCACTATATATATTCAATTACACTCATTACATGAGATAAATTGCAATCTAGCTAAAGAGCAATTTCATATGGAAAATAAATGTTATTTAAACTGGGGGATCAAGAAATCACTACCACTCATTACTAATCGAGGCTAAAAAGGAGTTATAATTCCTCAATTGGTTAAGATTTAAAATAAATGTTTAAAATAAAGTAAACAAAACAATAACAAATGCTTTATCTAATTAAAACTATTATTTTTTCTGTTCCTGACAACTACACTATGCTAAATTTTCAGTTAACTCTAAATCAGCCTCTTTGTGTTTAAAATCACAGGTACTAAAATTTAATTGCCAACTTTTCACTGTGATTCATTTTGTCTATATTAATTGTTCTGAACATGACAAGTAAACAATAATATAATATAAGACTTTTTCAAATGCTACAGCTGAGCCTGCAATAACCTTCCAAATTAATTAGCAATATCCCTTCTTGTTTAATTTTCATTCTGATTCATTTCTTAAAACATTTAGACTTCTATTAGTTCTGATATTTCCTGCACTGTATTTCACTTATATCCAAAATTATAATATTTTGTAAACTGTTTTTGGTATAAACGATAAAAGTACAAAAACCTATAAAGCCTCTCCAATTTACAATTAAATGGTATTAAATACAATTTACATTTATTCATGGTTACAACATATAAAATATCTGCTTCCATACAGTATTGTTTGAGCAAAGCATTACATAATGTGAATACTTGACAAATAGTTTTAGTGCTCCTACATTCTGGCATTTATATTAAGCATATAATTAACTTTTTTTAAAATATATGCTGTTATTAGGGCACCGACTGGGTACAAAAATAGAGGAGCAATGCAAACTACCAGAGTCACTCACACAGGGGAGAGTGATATACTGTAAAGTTTAAGAAAATTAAACATACAGTCTATCACAAAGAAAGTTAGGGTAAAGAAAAATAATGGAAAGGAAAAATAAAATGTAGTCTGGAGTGAGCCAAATGCTACTAAATAAATAAAATACAAAATAATTTGTACATGTTCTCCTTGATGCTGGCATGCATTGAGGAACTAGCAGCACCGGACTATATGTCTGACCAAATGTCATCATCTACTCACACAGATCCTGCTTCCAATGTTGCTCCTGGGGACATAGGGGGTGAGGGCAGTGGGGACCAGGACATAATTATATAAAAGGGAGGCAAAAAGTCTTCATTCTAGCATCCTGCACCTGTCACAAACTATGATGGTCTTCTTTCCTGCCTGGGGTGTCACTCTCTGCTCTGGTGCTTTTAGCACACTCAGCTGATGAAAACAAATTGTTGATATACAGACCAGAGTGTATTAGAAGAACCAGAGCAGAGAGTGACACCCCAGGCAGAAAATAGGAACTGCAGAGGTTGTGACAGCTGCAGGGTGCTAGAATCGACACTAGGCAAGGCCTTTGGATGTGGAATTCAAGCATCAATAAGATGCAAAGTGATAGAAAGGTTTTGAATAGAAGTGGGAGGGACTGTAGTGGAAAATGTGCCTAATTTGAAGAACCTAGTTTAAAGGAGAGGTGGGTATAGTAGTAGTCCTCAAGAGAACATGAGGTGAGAAACACTCACTTTAGTGCAATTTCATGAAGAAAATAAATCTTGAAAGTGATCCAGTGGGAGGAGGAAGAATTGGTGAGACCAGCAGGGGTATGCTGGGCTATGCCAAAGTTTCACAAGAAGAGTGGGAGCAGGGGCCATAGCATATATCTCATTACATAAAAGTTAGTCAAGGATAGATTAGTGACTGGGTAAGCATGAACATATGCAGTAGTGACAAATCATTGTATAAGTACCATACAAAGGGGGAAAGAACACTTGACTTAGTTGGAGGAGGAATGAAGTTTAGTAGTAATTTTGTCAGGGTTTATTTAAAAATTGTAGAAGGATCCATAGAAGTGGAGTTCATGAAACACAAATGGTAGAGACATCAGGGATTGGAGAAAGTCAAAAGATTCTTGCCAGCATAGAAGGCAATCGTCTGATCATGAGGGAAAATAAAACCCCTAGGTAGAGTTAGAGTATGGCCAAAAGGGGCACCATGATAAGGGAAAATATTAGAGAGGAAAGGGACAGAACAGCACTGATGGGTACCATTATTTATGGGAAAGGGTTCAGACTGGATTTTTGACCAGCATGGACTCTAATGGATTATGGTAGTTAAGAACATCTTGTCTAGGCCAAAATACTCAAGGACACTGGACATAAAGGACAAGTCAATGCCATCAAGTGCATGGGTTGACTAAATTAATCACCCACATGGTGTAATTCAGGGCCTTACAATCCAGTACAAACCTAATGTAACCGATCATGGTGGTGGAGTTGGGGCAAGCAGCCATTTAGGTGAGTAGCTGGAACCTTAGCAAATATTTTAAGATCAACATGTAATAATGAGAGAGGTTTAAAGCTGCTGCAGAGAGTTGGGACTTTACACTCTTTATGAATAACTGTAACTGTAGCAACAGAAGTACCCAACCCAAAAGACACCATCCTTGACAGTATGAAACATTGCAGTATTTTTTTATTTTTATTGTTTGTATTTGCATATTTGACTTGGGTTGAATTCTGATCAGATGAGAATATATGTTTTGAGTCTTGCAATACCTTTAGTTTCTTTCAACTATGATATTATATTGTGTTTATAAATATCCCACATAAATACAAATAAATATAGTGTTTTCGCTGATTCTCTTATATTGTTTGATAATTTTTGTAATATTTATTTTTATACCAATAAAAAGAAAATTGTTAAAGAAAGAGAGAATATGTGTGACACTACATTTTTTATAGTAATAACAAATGAAGTCATCAGGGCAGAGGGCAGAATATGATATTGAAATAATGGGAGCAAACATCTCAAGGATAACAGAGCATTAAGAGTGGTAACAGCTTTCAGGAACCAGTAAGAGAGATGACTTCAACTAAATAGTGATCCAAGATACTGGCACAGTCACAGGGATCAGAGGAAGGGACCGTTTAATTATAACATTCACAATAGAAAGAGTGTACATCAAAAATTAACATTTTGGTGTGTAGGACAGGGATCCAGCAGGGATATTGATACAGACAATAGCATTACAATTGTAACATTGCTGTTGTCTAGTGACTAGAATAGAGGGAGCTTTGTTACCTTTCTTTTACAACTTTTGGTTAAGCCATTTCAGGGTCTTAGCAACTTTATCAGAAAGAATTGCATTATGCTGGCCCTGAGCATATGTTGTAGATGATCAGTCAGTGATTGGAGAGGCTAAGTGGAAGAGGCAGAGTGATGGCAACTGGGTTTGCAGATCAGTAATAATCTCTCAATGCCTCTGAGATCTCAGAAAATGTCAGGGGGTTGAGGAGTAACAATTCATCAAACACCAAGAAAATTACTGCTGGGGAGGGTAAAACACATCCAGAGTGCCCATAATAGCTGAACGGTTGGTCCAGAAATATAATCTATACAGGAGAATGACCCATTTTTTGGAGATCAGATGGTGTAGTCCCTAGCTTCCCCATTAGAGAGACTCTAAGCTTCAAGCAAGATGGTCCTTCAGAAGCAATGAAAAACAGAGTAAGGAAATAGTTCAGCAGTAAGGAAGGATTTGTCCTGGTCAGGTGCAGTGTTTCCCCATGTAAGAAGTATCATAAGAAGGAAATTTGGATGGCCCAGAGGATTCCCACTCACATTAAGAATTTACCTGAAAAGTCAGAGTAGGAGGACACTACTGAAGGAACCTTATGGTAACCAAGGATAGCAACATCTCTACAGTTTATGGAGGCAGTTGAAGACAAGTATTTGAAAAGGCTTTCAAACAGAACATAGTAAGAGTGTTAGTGAGGTGAGTCTCTTACAAAAAGGCTATATCAAAATGCTCACAGCTCAGTGCTGACACCAAGACATAATCCTTCTTAGTGGAGTTTAAGTTGATAAGGTTAACAAAAACAAGTTCTAAAGGAATGGATCATGGTCAAGAAAAAAGGCAAACAGGCTTACAAAGCATGTCCCCCAGGTGGGCCAGGAATTCAGGGAGAAAGATAACATGTAGAAAAACATTGCCTCTACTGCCCATAGTCCCATACCAGTACCCTTCTGCAGAAAACCAGGTTGATTTTGCCTTTTAAATGAAAATCTCATATGGGACTCACTGATGCTTGAAGTCTACAGCCTATTATGTATACCCCATTGTCTCAAACTCAGTTAGGTCAGAACAAAAGTCATAGATAACATTACAGATCTGGTACAGAATGAAGTCAGGTACTTATGGACATTGATCAGACACCAAAGACAAGCCATCCACAGCAAGGAAATGGTTAATGGACAGGTAATGGAGAATAGTGTATGGGGTATCACTAACCTTCTGACCCTCACTGGCCAGAAATCAGAGAATTCCAGAGAGAGGCAAGTAGAATGAGACTTGAACAGATGGGTCAAGACCAGTAGCAGGATGTCTTCTCAGCAGAGTCAGACCACCGAGGAAGGCTGAAGATAGCATGGAGCCTAAGCAGCTATAATCACACAGCGGGAGTCTGAAGGGGCTGGCCAAAGCAGAGTGCAGGTAATCTGGACTGGATCACAAAATGAACATAGATCTGGGAACACTAGAATCCTGACACAGGAGTCATTACAATGGCCATTCACTGTTTTTAACAAGTACTGGACCAAGGTGGTGGACAGGCCATGGGGATTGGCACAGTGGGCAGTATGTGCAGTATCAGGTCAGTATTTCAAAAACAGGGGAGCTGTGGAGTTGGATGTGCAGCTCAGACTCCAGCAGAACAGTGGTGAAGAGCCATGAGAGGTGGCAACCATAGACCGAGAGGAGAGCTGCAGATAAGGGAGCAGGTGGTACAAAGCTGTGGAAAAAAGTCACAGAGACATCAGTGGGTGGTGCAGTGGAAGATCTGGCCAGACTCTGATGGAGCAGGTACCTGGAACTTGAGGCAGTGGTTGTAGGACCCAGAGCAGCTCAAACTGTGGGTGTCACCGCAGAAGGTTTGGAGAGGGTCTGATGAAGTAGGTGAACAGTTGGGACACTATATTGGTATATTTGGGGATGGGTAAGCCTGACAAGTGTTATTATTTTGGCTTGGCTGCTGGAGCTCACAGAGAGCACATTATTATTGATAATATTATTATTATTATTATTATTATTATTATTATTAACTTTTATATCTATGCCACTGCAAGTGTTCTGCAGTGCCTAACAAAGTAGATAATCTTCTGCTGATGTCATCCAGTCCTTACCCCTTATTCTTACACATTATTAGAACCTGGTCAATGTGCTTTGACTCTGATAGTCCAAACACTAATGTAGGAAAAAAGGGCCTGTACATAAACTTTTATGGTAAGTCTTCACTTCACTTCCTGTAAACAATAAATTGGAGTCCACTGAAATATATATTTAAGTACAAAGTGGGCAGGGCTGGCACAACCATTAAGGTAAGCAATGTGGTATCCTAGGGTGACACTAATTAGGTGCAACAAAACACTGAATAAGTGACAGTGTAATTAAGCCAATGTTGTAGTGTGTCAACAGGACCCTTACATGGAGGAGAAGCTACTGACAGCTTGCAAAACTATTGGTTGCTGCTTCTCAACACCAGTGATGGGCTTTGATAGTTGCAATGGGCTATGATTTCACTACCAGCACCACACTACCAGAATGAAGAAAGCAAGCACTGTCCAAGGGTGGGAGTTAGAAATTTGACATTTGCCCTGGTGCTCCTAATTGACTCTCATTCCAGTAGCTACAGAACTATGCATTCCACTAGTTATAGGCAAATCCAATTTGTGTGAATAGTATGCACAGCAGACTTAAACTATTCTAATTTGTATTTGTATGTAAAGATTATAAATGTGGTGGCTAGTCTAATCCTCGATGGCAACCTTTGTTTGGAGATATGAATTAAACAATCTAAAGGTCATATTATGAGACACCACATTTGTATTACTGGACAATTGTTTTTTTAAGTCACACTGTTTCCTTTCAGCAACTTTGTTCATCAGTAATATCACACTGGTGATATTGTTTACTCACTTCTCTAAACTATACAGGACACCGAAACAATACTATCAACCAATTAGTGTTGAGTAAATTACACAGCTAAACATGTTCTTGTTTTGCAGTAGACTAAGAATTGTGTTAAGCCATTGTATCTGACTAATGTGGTTGTCACATTTACTGGAAAAAATACAATGTCCTCCCTATCACTGTTTTTATCCTATTAATAATACAGACACATAATCAAATCTTGACTGACTATGTGGCAACAATTGGAAAAGAGCTAAAGAGAATTCAGCTACAGCTCTGCCAATTAAAACATTTTTTCAACAATAAATCATTAATAATAATTGCTTTTATCCAGAATGTTAGCATTATAAAAGAATAAACTTTAATTTCTCTGGGGCAGATACAATTAGCTATAAACACCTGCTTCTGAATATTACAGTGTTAGAACTCTGTTTTGCATTGTACTCCTGCAGTATTGTTCCCTGAAACCAGGGGTCACCAGGTCTCTGCTTATGTGAGCTGCAGTATTGGTCCTTACCAGAGGAGCTGCTCTTTGGACTGTTTTGTGGCCAGGTAAAAGGTACAATAATTAATAACTAAATTGCATGGACTATACCTGACAGCTGGCTATTTATTCTGTATGAGCCCAACAGTTATTGCTGGGTCATTAATACATGCTTGGTTATTGTATCTCCCTAATTTGCTGGATTTCAGTCCCTGTTTTGTTTCTGAAACCTTCTGTTTCTGCCAAGCTAAATGAACTTTGCCATTTATCAGGTTACCATTCTACTATTTGTATCTAGACTCTGTTTGCTTCTGTCAAAACTATTGCAAACTTCCAGCAATCAGCCTCGCCAAGTTCATCAGTCTTAAAAAGTTCATCAAATACCAAATTTATTTGTATTGCTAGTTTACCCACATCTTCAGTACTCATGCAGTTTCTAAATTTACCTGCACCCTCCTACCATTTTATTTTCCCACATGAAATATCTTCATATGTTTCATCATACTCTGTGACTTTGTTTGCATCATTATGGCGCATGAGTAAAAGGAAACAATTTCTAACCTTCAGTATCTTGTAGAGACTCATCAAGTAAGGTTCCTAAGGGACCTTGCTTGTGTTTGTTTGATTCACAATTAACAGTAAATATTAGTAGTGGAGACTCACAACTAGCATGTTACCTTTGCACCATTTGTCCTTTTTTGAATTTTACTTAAATAAAGTAATACAATACAATAACCAAAAGATACATAAAAAATCAAACATTCATACTATAATAAAAAACAATTGAATATGGTTAAACATTATCACATAGTACAAAAATATGAACAGCTTGAAAAAAAACACATTAATCAAATCATAACTCTAGCTCTCTTTTTCTTTTATTGGTTTATATAATATATTTCCCCTCTAACTGGGGTTTTGTATAGATACATTTTGTTGGTTTGAATATTTTTGATATGTGATTTTGAGTTATATCATTTAGTGTATCTATGTATATTTTCAATTTTTTTGTAGAATTTAGTAATTCTTTATCAAAATCTGTCAATGTATTTCTTTGATCACAATATAAAATCTGTAGTAACATTTCTTAACTGTACCTTAAAAAAGTCAAGAAGCAATGTCCAGGATTTCAAGATAACCTTTTTACCCATGGTCAGGACTACAATTAGAAAGGGGTAGAATTCCTTATTCCTTGGAACCAATTCCTAATTTTCAAAATTACAATCAAAGCATTGCAAGAGGATTGCATCCAAGAGGTATATGGATAGATAATATAAATACCAGTAATTTATCACAAAATGTTCTAACTTTATGGCATAACCAAAATTGATGAACAAAACTTGCCTTAGGTTGTTTACATTTAAGATATACTCCTGATTCAGATTCTACCATATATTTCCTCTGTCACTGAGATATATACACCAGCTGCAGGGTTTTGAAATGTACCTCTTGTAGCAGTGCTGTATGTTGAATAGTCATAATTCTATTATGATGTGTAGTTATATGTTCAGGATTTATATCTAAACCTAAATCTTTTTGCCATGAACATGAAAGTTTACCTCAAACTCTATCAGAAGTATTACAAGTCAATTTTGAGGTTAAATAATAGGTTTTATAAAGTCATGTATCTAAGTATTGAAGTCATTAATGCATCCATCTCAAAAGAAGGGGAAATTACACAAAGGATAGACTGAGTGAAGATGGTATTTATCTCACAATGATGTAAAAGTTAAAAAACACCTCCCACATCTCATATAGCTAAGATACCATTATCCCTCCAAACCAAAACTACGTTTTTTAGACAAGAATTAAATAATGGGTTTCCCCTCAATATAATAAATGGTGTAGATAGAAAGTTTATTTTAAATCCTTTATTAATTTCCTGCCAGGAATGGTATGTATCTATAAACATTATATTGTAGTGTATTTCTAAAGGAATTGAAGTGAGGTGCAGTACAGTTGAAGGTAAATAAGGAGAAAAAAGAGTAAGCTCTAATGAATAATTAGTGTAAATGCTTCTGTTCAAGAGCCAAGCTAATATATAACCTAGAAACACACCTTTGGTAAAAAGTTGAAGATCTGGGACCCCAATACCTCCCTGTAATCTAGGTAAATGTACTTAAGAAAAAGATATCCTAGGTTTTTTACCTTGCCATAGGAACTTAGTAGTAAGCTTTATAATCTTTCTTGTAAAGAGTAATAGGTAAAATTTGAATGGTGTATGAAATTTTAGGAAAGATCACACTTTTCAATAGATCAACACGTTCCATTAATGATAGAGGTAAATCAATCGAAGTATCTAAAAATTTTGTAATTTTTCCAAAATGGCAGGGAAATGTAATTTATATAAATTCTATAGGACAGAAGAAATATTAATACCAAGATATTTAATAAAGTTAAAGGATATTTTAAATGGCTGAGCTAACAAAGGGTTATTATGAAGAATATTATGGCCAGACAGAGACATCACTTTGGTTTTATCAAAATTAACTTTGTATCCAGCAAAATAACTGAAACTAGTGATCAAGTCAACAATGGATGTTGGTGACATTTCTGTCTTATATAAAAACAGCAACATATTGTCTGCAAAAAAAATGCTAATTTGTTCTCCAAAGAAGGTTACCTGGAAAATGTGAACTGTGTGGGGTCCAGAGGACCGAGTTGAGAACTTCTGGCCTATAAGATCCTGGAAGTTTTCAAGACTTTCCCTAGTTTAGGTAGTAATTTTCAAACAGCTGAGTTAAAGAACTTAGGCAAGGAATGGGATGATAAAAATTGGTTAATGGCAAGGGTTAACTATGTTTACATTTCTGGTTTGTAAAATGTGGTAGTATTTACTACTAAGGCCAAACAGCCCCAGGTCCTTACCTATTGATAGTGACTTAATTGTTTTAGAAGGTTCGCTACAAGAAATAGGTGCAATAAAATTCTCCACTTGTTCTTTTGATATTTGTGGATGATGAATATGTTTCCAGAATTTAGACTTATTTTCATTGTTCATAGGCTTTTGGGAATATAGTATGTGTTTCATAAAAAGCCTTAAATGTCCCCAACACTACTTTCCCAGAGGTGAACCTGGATCCTTAAGAGCTTTAACAGATATGAGACTTCTTTCTCCACAAAAAAGAGTGGAGAGCAATTTTCCAGTCTTATTACTTAAGCTATAAAATGTATAACTATTATTTGCTATATGTTTTTTAGCTATTTGAGTGATTAATGCATCAAATTGTACTTTATGCTGAATATAGACTTAAAATGAGTGGAGGAATGGTTAGACTTATACATCTGATATGCTGCTATTAGAACCTCTTGGGATGACTTATATAATGCTGTCAAGCTTTTATTATACTGTTTTACAATAGAAAAAATTACACCATGAATCACCATTTTAGAGGTTTGCCAGAGAAGCATAGGATTTAAAATGTTCCTTATTAGTAAGCATAAAATCATCCCTAGTAGACTCTAACATATTACAAAATTCACTACAATTAGACAAATATGATAGAAAGCACCACATTTTGTGAGAACCTTGTAAAGACTTGTAGGGTAATGTAACCCATATAAGTTCATGATACGATAAGGAAATGGGCTCAATTTCAGCATTGCTTACATTAGGGAAAAGTGAGTCTGATACTAATAAGTAGTCTACCCTAGATAATGTACCATGGGCAGCAAATAAACAGGTATTTTGATTTTCAATTGGGTGTAACACCCTTCATGCATTTGCTAAATGTAGTTGTTGTGTAATGAAAGGAAAACCAATAAAAAATGAATCCGAATGAGTATAGGAAGAAGATTGTCTTTCCATGATTGGAGAAGATGAAATATTGAAGTCACCCGCGAGTATCAAATGGAAATCCACATATGTATACAATTTAGAAAGTAATTTTTGAAAAAAAAATTGCTATAAATGTTAGGAGCAGATAAAATACAGAATACATAGCGAGAACCTTCAATAGTGACATCGCTAATTATAAAATGCCCCTCTGGATTAGTAAAGTTTGAATGGATAATTACGGTAGCAGTTTATGCAGTAAAATAACTACACCTATAGCTTTTGAATTGTAGCTGGCATAAATTAGGACCTAAAATTGTGATATATTAAGTTTCTCAATTTTCAAAGGGATTAGATAGGTCTCTTGTAAGAAAAAAATGACATCACAATGTGTTTTTTTAAGAGATATAAAAAATTTATTTTGTTTTATTGGTGAGTTTATGCCATCTACATTCCACAAAGCTATCTTTATATCAGACAGTAGTTATATTAAAAGGTATAACTATACCATTTTAATATCAGGATGCCAAAAGAAAACCCAACATTAAGAGAGAGAGAAAAAAATACATTACAAAACACAACACCCCAGAAAATACACATTGTTTTTAGACTTCCAGAATAAGCTATCACATAACATGACAGCTAGATGACTACCCCATATTGCACTCCTGAGAACCAAATTGGGATCCATAAACATGTTTTACCATTTCTAACAGCAACCACACTTCTAATAATGGGTTGGGTATGAGACACCGGTGGTCAGGATGCTGATGGTCAGAATACTGACAGCAGCATCCAAACAAAAAAGAACAAGTTAAGACTAACCCTTACCCCTAACCCTCCCTCCCCAGTGCCTAACTTTAACCTCCCCCTAGTGCCTAAACCTAACCTCCCCTCCCCTTACCCTAAACCTAACACTCCCTCCCCAGTGCCTAAACCTATCCTCCCCCCTAGTGACTATACCTAACCCTCCCCCTAATGCCTAACCCCAACTGCACCCTAACCCTCCCCCTAATGCCCGATACCTTCAGGATGCTGGTGGTCTGGATTGCTTACACCATTAATACTTTCAGCTCAGAGGTATATATTACATTCAATTGTACCTGTTTTCTCAGTGACACATCATTGAATACTTTAGGGGTGCATATGTTGATGGCAGATTCACTGACAGGGCCTGATGGCCAGTGCCTGGTTTGCTGCTGACCATTGATTGAATGCCAGAGTTCTGAGTGGCTAAATGCAGAGGTGGAAGGCCAGAGGTTACCAACTGGAAACCAGCCTATGGAGCCAGGCCAGGCTTTGGAACTCTGCACACAAATTTCAGAGCTGCACACCACTCACTGCCACCAAGCTGCTTCACTCACACCACAGGTGGCTGGTCAGAGGAGGAGGGAGGTGGATGTGAACCAAAGGGAGGTAAATTGGAGGGTGCTGATGATGCAGGGAAAGCAGGAGTGGCAGGGAAAGGAGCCGGTTGATGGCAGGTTAGGTGGTAGGTTAGATGAAGCCAGGGAGAAGAATATCTGTGCTTAACAGATTATTTTTTTACCAGGATATCCCCATTCCTTCAGTGGAGCTGGGTCGCTGCAACCACTCACATGCTATCAGAACCAGAAGTCTTAAAAAAGGAGTCCATGAGTCTTTGTCCTACCATTAAACACTTGTATGTGTGTGTCACACAGGATTGCAAATGTCCCCATCCTCACACACATAATGTCAGTTCCCCAATCATTATCTGCTTGGAACCTGCCAAATCCCTTTCTCATAAACCCTTGAATTTATGGAATTTGTGTACAGTTGGGTAGTACAATAAAATGCATATTTTGTGTCCTTACAACCAAAATAACTAGTTCATTTAAAAAACAGTGTGAATATCTGAGGCTTTTGTGTTTCTGTAAAACATAATAAAAATGTTTTCATTTTAATAAGACAGAGAAAATATGTAATAGAGACACCTATTATATACGCTTAATAAGAAATATACTAATATGCATTAGAAATATATATATATCTTAAATGAGGGCCATTTCCCCATAAGTAGTTACTACTCCAATAATTATACTTATATATTATAGATGTTTGTATATATTATATTAAAAGAACAAGGACTTTCCTTTACAACGTTACTAACCTAATTTAGTTTGGAGCTCAATTGTTATAATTTCCCATATCTATTTAGTATATAAAATATAATTGATCTTGTAGAACCATAACTAACCACCCTAAGCTTTATTACCCATTTTTTTGTATTCATTAACTGAAACTCTAGTCTAACATTCACACTTTAATATTCATCTCCACACTGATCCTGAAACAAAATATTTGGCAATAGGAAACAATGTTATGGTACTCTTTTTTTTTATTTTTGCTATTACAAAAGTCAGGAACCTATGGCCATAACTCTGGTGATGCAATATGAAGAACTAAAGCTGCATACACATGATACAATTTGTACAACCGACGATATCGCTGAATGATTTCCCTTGAACTTTCTGTAGTGCAGGACAAACGATATTTGGTGTACACACTGATAGATATCTATGATAGATATATTTCGATGAAGTAATCCTGCCGCATCTCTGAACATGTAAATCTTGATGAAATTGTCCAAGTTGGCCTGCATGTATGGACGAACATAGATATTGTTATTGTCCATGCGGGAACTTGCATCGTTGGTCGCTTGCAGCATAAAAATTAACAATATGAATGATCTATCACTGAAATATATTATCGTTGATATCGTTCATAGATTTTGTACTGTGTGTATGCACCATAGTTTTTGTCCCTAGATTTTTAAGTGAATTTTAATATTCTAAGGTTTCTCCATCAATGTAGTATTGCTATCCTGTACAAGTCTATAAATGCAAAATTAAGATAAATTCCAGGCAAAATGATATAGTGTAAATGATGATAGCTTAAGGTTTCTTATGCTTTAACTTTATGAAAGACTCAAATAATAATATACTGTACAGGGGTGCTATAAATTTACTGTAATTTCAACAGCTAGGTAAATCTAAGTAGTGCCTCTCTCTTGTCTAGAGAATATATATCTCTCCTTTTTAACATGTAGTGTATTCTGACAGATTTGTTCATGCTGTGTTTGGTCTGCCACCTATGTACTATCAAGGGTATATAATCAAAAAGCCGGCGGTCAAAATTCTGACTGCAGGCTTCCCGACTTTGAAATCCCGGCAAGGGAGTAATTATAGCCATTGAAATCCTGATGGCTATCATTATCCATCTGCCGAAATCCTGTTGAAGCCGGATGGTTGGCTGAGACCTAATTTGTAAAATTAAAATCTGCATGACGCCATTTTATGTTGCCCCTGATGACGCCATCTTAAAATCTACACAACGCCATTTTATGTTGCCCCTCATGATGCTCAGGTTAAAAGTCCTCATTATACAAATACGTACATTTATTACAACATATAATATGAAAAACCCAGCAAAGCATGTACCATGGTGTACTCTACAAACACATAGACGCACAATGCATACTAGCGTCTTTTCACAATATCCCCACACTGACACATTGCATACTTACACAAAAATGTTCCCTAAGCATTAAGGTTAATATTAAAAGTTTTATATGTTATCAAGTCTATTGTGAAATACATATATTTGATATCTAGGGTTTAGTGCACGATAAGCAGACCATGTTTGGAGCAATTCTAAACCACTGTTTATTTACAGATCTCCGGTTCCATCTGCAAGGAGATTACAACATGCGCCTGCGAATTATGGATCATAGAGAGATAGGCATTGAAATGTACCCTGTAATGTAATGTTTATTAGCCAGTTTAGACTTGATGTTCGGTGGGAAAATGGACACAAAGAGCTGTTAGAGGCTGAACTATTACAATATAAACTGACCTATGAACTTCATCATAACAGAAGAACCAGGAGGAAGAACCAATGGGATTATACCAACTTGTTCTATTGTATTGCCTATCTCTGCAAGGGTTTATATGCAAGCACCCTGGATCTGGTAGTTAGCCATCTTTCTTTTTTCTGTTGACGGATGTTTCATAGTAGATGCCGGGAAATCTGGATCCAGAGCACATGCGTATGTATCGATTGTACCTTGTATATTGTATAACCTTTGCAATAATTGTAATATAGATCAAAGCATGTAACTATCTGCTTTTTATGTGGATGATAACTTTTGCACTTTGGAACCACACTCAAAGTCTGGAAAGCAATTATTTCATATGCATATGCAATGCTAATTAGCGACTTTATGGTATAGAGGTTAAATAGGAATTCATGATCCCGACGCCCGGCATACCAAGCGAATGTCAGCTGGGTGTTGCAAGCAGACAGCTGTGGGGGGTGGGTTAGGGTTATGGGCTCCCAGGTGGACTTAGGGTTAGGCACCCCATCAGGAGGGTTAGGGTTAGACACCCCTGGGGGGAGGTGAGGGTTAGTCAACCCCCTGATGTGTTAGGTTTAGGGTGTGGGAAGGGGGGTTAGGTTTAGGCACCCCAAAGGGAGGGTTAGGGGGGGAGAGGGGTTGGGATAATGTACTTACCTGCTCTTTTGGGATCTGCGCTGTTCAGGCTGCCGGTGTTGGGATTTCAACCGCTGGGCTCACATACGGCGGTCATTCATACCGATCCCTTATCAAGCTGTGAACCATTCTTTAAGCAGTTCTGTTTCTGGTGAGAGTGTTAACTTTCTTATTTAGCTGTTCAGTCACTTCTTGATATCTGACCTCCCCCCCTCACCACACTGATGAGATGTCTTAGTCACCTTGTTTCATATTTTAATTTCTTTTTCCCAATATACTGTAAAATAAAATGTACAACAATTCTAATGTACACTCAAAATAAAGCTATATCTGGCCTAAAAAAACAATACCTAAAGCTCCCTTGTTTGGGCAAAGAAATACAAAGAAAAAAATGAATGTCAGTTGTTTTAAGACTTCTAACTAGAGAATTAAGAGGAGATATACTTAGCCTTGGAAAGAGATAAAGTGAATAAAGGTAAAGTACCAACCAAGCAGCTTCTAACTGTCACTTTTCAAATACAGCCTTTGACAAGGCAGTTGTGCTGATTGGCTGGTACCTTATCTCTCTCCAAGGCTTAGTACTGTACATCTCCCATATAATATTCAAATATGTCTCTCTATAAAAAAAAAAAATCCAATTGTTTTTAAAATGTGGCCAAGAAACACCTCATGTGGAAGGAAGTTGACTATTTCATATAGGACAATTGAAAGCTACTTATCTTAAAATATTATTGACAGAGACGATGGAGCCCATAAGTCTGAGTTTCAAAGTAACTGCCCCTCTACAATAAATAGGTAATCAGGATTTTTCCTTAAAGGTGGATGGTAATTAATAAGTGTCATTCATATAATTTAACAAGGAGGTGTATCGCAGTAGAATACACATGCTGTTTAGATGCATAGACAGACATAATACTAACAAATTAATATTATGAACCTTCAAAAAACATTTATTTATAAATTAAGCTTGGACAATCTATGGGACTATAAATGTATAACATGTGCAAATAACAAGATACAGTAATCCTTTATGTTAATGCATGATTCTTAATTATTTCAAATAATATAATTTTATGGAAATATGCAGGAGGCTTTGAACCTGTTAATTGAAAAGGAAAGCATGTGAGTTATTCAGTAAAAGTTGTGGATGGTAAAATATTTTGAACTGTTTCACAGACAAGTTATTATTCAAACCCAAGGTCGATTTATTCCCCAATTTTTCGTGTAAACTACACCTTGGAGGGACCTTCCAAGAAATACAGGTTTAAAAAAACTCTGCACAGCATAAAAACTAGTCCAAATTGGGGACTGTATTAAAATGTAATAGCTGTACATCTCATTCTTCCTTGACCAAGGCACAATGGTACTATGAAGTATGTGAGTGTTATATTTCGGTAATGTTTATTTCTTATGTTTTATGAAAGTAATACATTTTGGTATATAGTTTTATATGTTTTTATTATATTAAATGCATGTTACCTTTTTATATTTATTCTGAAATTAATGTTTTTTTGTTGTTGTTGCTCCATTAGTCTTTAATAAAGAGAAGCATTGCTTCACTTTGCTAACCCTGTGGTAGCTTGCCTATGTTAAACTTTTATTTGCTAGAGAAAGTTTAAACCCTCTGAATGCAGGTGTGTGAACAGGGAGCAAAGTTAAATAATTGTGATTCATTTAAAGATCACTTTAATAATCACTTTAATAAACTGCAATTCTATAACCATTCTCCCTATGGCTTAGAAAATTCTACCAACACTATTAAATATAGTAATGTTGTCTTCATCTATGAGAAGCCTGACATTTTCTCTAGGTCAAGAAGCCAAATAATGTCAATTTCTATTCTATATTCATTAGGCATTCAGGAAGATGTATGGTTGCAGTCTGCATTAAAACCAATAAAAATCAAAGCTTAAATGGGATGTCAGTTTCTTATATAGTACTACACTGTGCAGGGATCTGTCATGGAACGTAATATAAAAAATTATCTTCAAATATTATTATTGTAAGTGCTACACTTTTTTAGAATTAAACAATATAGCAAACACTATAGCAAATAATACTGCATTTTTTAATTTACAAAGGAAATTAAACTGTCCCTAATTTCAATGGACAATCACAATTTTTAATCCATTGTCTCTATGATTTTCATGAGAAATTAATGTATTTAATTTATCAGCGTTGTGAATAATATCTTCAGTTTCAAGTCCAAATAGGTTCCTCAAAAATGACATGTAGCCATAGTGTATTGCCGTAAACAAATTTTACACCCATGTGTAATGAAAAGGATATAGTTGATTTTTTCTCCTCCCAAATAGATGTGTTCTTTCATCAGACAAAAGATCCCACACCATCATTTCTTGTGAGTGAATTAAATACTTTTAATTTAGATATAAAATGTTAAAGCATGTCAGCATTCATTTAAATCCTCCTAATGTTTTGTCAAATGAAGCATCTCATTAAAATAAATATGAAAAGGAAAATTGAAAATATAGTGCAAGTCTGTTTATCTCACGGATAAGTTTAATGAACAGGTTTACACTTGCAAAATAAATTAAAACAGAAGGCAGTTAAAATGTGGTTGATTTGTCTACCAGGTGAAAACTGAAGGCACATCAGGTAATACAGATTAGCTAGTTGTTAAATGCTTCCATGTTGTTAGGTAATCAACCAGTCAGTTCTTGTTGTCCCAGATGGTGTCCACCACAAGCTGGCCACCAAAAGCTTTCCACCTAGTGCCAATACATGCTTCAATAAAGACATTTTTCAAAAGGGCAAAAAGTGGGGAAGATTGTTTGCTCTGTATACCTAACAATGCCAAGACCCGCAAGTGTCATGCTCTGGCTATGATGATTCTCTGCCACAAGATTAGAAGATGTGGACCCAGGTTGAGGAGGTAATAGGAGGAAAGGGGCCTGGATTAGTGTCTTCCTCATCCAAAAGTACTGGATGTTGGCTAGACCTAACCAAAGACTCAGAGTTTAACCTACTTGTAGATCTTCACTAGTGATGCATCCAAGTGGGATTTGGGCTGTAACTGCACCCAGTAGGCATTCATGGCCCTTTGGTCAGGTATCTGGTACAAGTGGGAAAAAGTGGAAGAACACTACCACAGGGCAAGCACAGGAGAAAGATATATAAGGATTGTACTGAAGTGATGTACAGAGAATACACTTAGTGGTTTCAGGAGATGCTATAATTAGCAGGTACTTGGATGATGTACTAAGTACACACACTGTGGCTTTAGACGCAGCACTGACACAGGAAAATGGTAACACAAGATGGTACTTGAATGATGTACTAAATACACAGCACAGGAGAAGGGTATCATGAGATGGTTCTTGAATGATGTACTAAGTATACATGCTGAGAATTTAACTGCGGGACTAGCACAGAAGATTACTCTTAATAACTTGTACTCAGAAGACGTTCTGTGTACACACACCATGGAAAACACTAGAAACAAGTCACTAGAAAGAGTGGAGCTTGGAAACTGGAACGCTGCAACAGCAAGTTAACACTGGAAGTAACAATGTTGTACAGGCAACTTCATGTTGTCCAGAGCCCGGTTATATACCCTAAGGTAGCAGTCCATTGGAAGACACTGTGAGGTGACCGCAACCAATGCTACCATTGGGTAAAGGGTTAATCAGGTGAAAACAAACTGTCATGGCTGCATCCATGATGGTAACTGCAGAAACCACATCACAGAGCGAGCACATAGATGTCCTAGCAGACCCAGGCACAATTCTCGGCACATCACTCACCACTGCATCTGGCATCTGACCACTCTAGAGATCAGGGGAAGTTGGCACTAAGGTGATTAATGGTCGATCATAGGCCGCAACCTGAGAGCAAGCTGGATTGGTTCATGTAACTAAGTGCTGCGATGTAAGTTGTGCAATATATTGCGTCCCGTTTCTGGGCCCAGAAGTGCAGTGCTTTCCATTTTCCTTCTACCCACTATTTTCAGGTCTGGAAGAAATTGTGCAGTCTATTTGCATTCCCATTGATTGATAAAAATTAAAACTGTATACGGCTGGATTGAAGATAATACATATTCATTTATTGTTGTGTTTCACAACATCAATAAAAATATTAAAATCAAAACATTAAGAGAAAACCAAGAAAAATCCAGATAGGAGAATTGATAGTAGAAGTTCATATATGTGATATTAAAAGTCTTAGGGCCTGATTCAGACCCACTCGCGAGCGGCTGTCCACTCGCAAGTGGGTCGATGTTATGGACTGAGCATGCGCACGATGGAGGGAGCTCCGTTGTGCGCATGCGCCAGACGCGATGAGCGAAGGAAAGTCCTTCGCTCGTTGTGTCCGATCAAAGGGGGCGTGCTGTCAATGTTGATTGACAGCACGCCCCCTTTGGTGGGCGTGCCAGGGGCGTGCCTCCCTGATGGGGGCGTTCCCACGGGAACGCCTCCCATCAAAAGCCGGCCCACTGACATCACTAGTGATGTCAGTGGGAGTGATTTTGGCTCTGATAGAGCCAAAATCACTCCGGAGCTTGCGGTTGAAAACCTCAACCGCAGGCTCCGGCTCGCAAATTCGATGGTCGCGATGGTCTCGACCATCACGACCATCACAATGCACGCTCGTATAGCCTGTGGGTGGTGACCCACAGCTATACGAGCGTCCAGGAGGACGCTCCATGAAAATGGAGCCCGGCCCTCATTCAGAGCGTGCGCTCTGCTCAGAGCGTACGGCTCTGAATGAGGGCCTAAATCCAGATACCATTGGTTAGTATGTCATTACTTGTTTGTCCTCAATTGTGGAATCCGGGATAATGTCCAGCTCTGCAAGGTTGTGGATATGCTCCAAAATAGCTGGTTTGGAGCATATTTAACAACCTAGTGAATCAGTTGCAAGCCCTCAGAAGGTGTGGATTCAGGTGATGCCGCTGGAGTGTGATGGAAAGTGCCGGTCCGGAAGTCCACGATGAGATGCTCAATTGAAAAGAGCAATGTCAGTGGGGTGCTAGACGCATTTTGCTGTGGAGAGCCCACAGCTTCCTCAATAGCATAGTCCCCTTAGTAGAAGTTGATGGGTTTAAATTAGAGATGAGCGGGTTCGGATTAGTCTGGATTTTCCCTCCAAATTTGGATTTTTCCCACCAAAAATCTGGTCTCAGAAAGAAGCAAAATGTCATGTTTCATGGACAAACATAATCATTCCTGGACTCTTATTGTAATTAAAGGGTTGAACTGTTTAAGTATACGGCTGGCTGGATTGATTAGATGACCATTTGCAGTACAGCTGCTGCTCATTTGCTTTTGAACAGGTATATTTAAACCCATCAACTTCTACTAAGGGGATTATGCTATTGAGGATGCTGGGGGCTCTCCACAGCAAAACGCGTCTAGAACTCCACTGACATTGCTCTTTTCAATTGAGCACCTCATCGTGGACTTCCGGACTGGCACTTTCCATCACACTACAGCAGCATCACCCAAAATTCACTCCTTCTGAGGGCTTGCAACTGACTCATTAGCAGGCTGGTAAATATAATCTTACAGAGCTGAACATTATCATGGATTTCACTATTGAGGACAAACAAGTATTGACATACTAACCAATGGTATCTGGATTAAGAATTTTAATATCACATATATGAACTTCTACTATCAATTTTCCTATCTGGATTTAGTTTGATTTTCTTTTATTGTTTTGATTTTATTAATTTTATTGATGTTGTGAAACACAACAATAAATGAATATGTATTATCTTCAATCCAGCCGTATACAGTTTTAATTTTGATCAATCTACCATTTGCTAATGTATTGCAATATTGATTTGTGTTTGGTTAGGATTATATATGATTTACATATAGACTCATATATTAGCTACACAGTCTTTATTACCACAGGACTATAGCATAGGTTCACTCATTTATTCTATTGATTCCATTTATTTAGGGGACTGACACCCTCGTTGAAGCAGCAGCTTATTGATAGCACCAATCCGATTTCTTGTTTATTATCTTATGTTTTCAGATATAGGCTGAACCTACAATGTTACATAAAAAATATAGCTAACTTAAAAATTATTACATTTCACCAAAAAGTCTAAAAAAGCATAAAAGAAATACAAAAAAGTAATATACAGAAGGATCAATATCATTACATAATGGCAACATAAATGAATAATAGAAGACTGAAACATATTGGATATATTTAAAAACCATATGTTACAGTATATTAATCAAAGTTTCATGATGCAGTGAATCCATATAATCATGTATTGCATGTTTATTTGCAATTTTGTTGTTTCTCATATAATAAAAGGCAAAACAGAAGATTAAAAAATAATATTTCAACCAATAATGAATTAAATAAAACAATAAAGTTCAAAATCTGAGTTGAAACCTGCCAGTACCAAAATATTAGCTTAAAAAATCTATTTCATTTCAGTGGATTCCAACTTAGACCCCAAGGGGTAAATTTACTAAAATGGGAGATCTATTAAAAAGTGATGTAGCCCATAGCAGCCAAACAGATTCCAGATATTATGTTCTAAAAGGTGCTAGATAAAAGAAATGTAGAATCTGATTGGTTGCTATGGGCAACATCAATTCTTAAATAGAACTCCCATCTTAGTAAGTTTACCCCCAAGTTTCAGAGGTTTAATGCACTGAATAGCTCCAAATGTATTAATGCCTTGCTCTAATTATGTTTATAATTTATTTTAAAATGGGCTGACCATGTATGGTTCAGATATCCTTACTTTTTAAGTAATTAAAAAAATCATGTGCAGGAAAATGAAAGCCATGTCATGTATTATTGACATACTGTCATACAACAAAAATGTAGACTGCTAAAGTGACCAAAAAGTATTAAGGAAAGAAAGTAGGAGGTAAGAGAGAGAGAATAGAAAATGGTAGGAGAGGGGACCAGTTGGCGCTGGCTGTAAACAAGGGAAGGGTGGCATAGTAAAAAAATTAAAAGATAAATAGTAGCTTAGAGGGTTTGGTCTCAATGTGGATGGTCCAAGGAGTCCAAACTTTCACAAAGTGGTCTCGGGTGTTGTGCAAAACCAAAGTGATGCACTCCATCTAGTTTGTGGACCAAATAGCATCTATTTTAGCAGAAAGAATAGGAGGAGTGATTACTTTCCAGTGTGAGGTAATTTAACATTTAGCTGTATTAAGAATATGTTTAATCAATTTCTCTTTCAAATGTCAGACAAGGGGAAGGGATGAGAGAGTAAAGAGTAAACTGCAGAGCTTGGTATTTGGATACAACATCCAGGTTCTTATCTTCACTGCTGTGGTGCAGCCAAACCAAGATATCAATAATTTATCCCCAACAGACTAGTCAAAACATGTCAAGGCCAGCAGTCTCTTGAAGTTGGCTGCATAGATTTGAGGATATGTGCCTTAATACTGAATCTTGTGGGGTTGCCTCCTAAATGTATAGTTTGCTTTTAAAGAGATCTAAATTTTCGGATTTATCAGCATTAATTTTGTTGCAGTTAGACAGGAAACTGTAGGTGTGTATTTCATTAAATAAACTTGGGGTTTGGTGAGGATCAAAATCATGTCAACTGTGTAGAAAGCTGTTTTATGATCTATGGGACCAACAGAGACATCATATAAAGTGACTCATTCTAATTTGTGCAGCCAATGGCTCCATCACTAAGGGGAACAGGAAATAGAGATAGGTGGAAATCCTGACAGGTGCCTTTCCTAATGGAAAAAGGACTAGAAGAGAGATCAATAACTAATAGTGCAAAGTAACCATCAAATGAAAAAACAAAGTCATGGTAACATAGAACTCTACCTCAAACCCCATGCATAGCAGAGGTTGCTGAATAAAAGGCCAAGCCACATTAATAAAAAATTATTTCAAGTGAGTGATATGAAAAAGATTAGTAAGCCTCCTAGAGGCTTATCTACTGAAACTAGCAGGGATACACAGCATTGTCTGGGTTGAAGAATGGACCCTGAAGTACACCTGCAACCTTTATTTGGTTACAATGTCTTTGCCTATAACCCCATTCCATTGATCCTAAAAATTACCCCACAGTTTGCTAACATGCATATGGCATAACTACCATGGGTGCAAGGGCTGCAGCTGCTATGGTGCCCAAGCTGCCTGTTTGGCCCACCACTCACCCTGCACCCAGCCATGCACACAAGGTGGGCTGGTCCTGTCAGGACTGCTGAGGGGGGCCCAGGTATCAGCAGTGTTGATTTGGTGCCAGCTCACCAGCTGATTAAAGCTGGTACACTGGCAGGCAGACATGAAGAGACTGTGCCGCTAGTCATGAGGCAATAAGAGCTCATGGACCAGCAGTCAATCAGCAGTGGAAGCTCCTGATTAGATGCTGGTTTGCAAGCTCTGATTGACTTGTGACTAGTGCCAGATTCAAATTGTGCAGGCATTGTCTGCCCATGTCTGACACTGCCTGCCAATGTTCCAGCTGTAATTAGCTGGCAGACTTGCAAAAAACCATACCTGCTGACTGCTGATTGCACACAGGAGGAGATGAGAGGCTGCTGGAGGGACATGGGGAAGTGAGTTTCTGAGGGGGCATAATGTATAAGGGGCACTACTATTGTGTGGAATAATGTGTTATATGGGGCACTACTACTATGTAGTATAATCAGGAAATGGCATTACTGTGTGGTGTAATGTGTAAGGGGCAATACTCTGCAGTGTATGCATCATTATTGTGTGGCATAATATATTAGGGGCACTACTACTGCATGGCATAATGGACCTCTTTCAGAGCTGCTCACAAAAAGCGAGCACTCGCTCTGAATGAGGTTGGCTGCTTTCCTTTTGAAAGGCTGCTTCCTGGCCGCTTGCTAAGCTGTGGGTTTCCACCTACAGCTTTAGCAAGAGACTAGGTGATGGTCGCGATGGTTGAGACTGTCGAAGCTGAATAATTGGCAGAGACAAGTTCAGTTTAAAATTTAATCGCAGCAACGCCATCTTGTGACTGGCCGCAAGAAGCCATTTTGCGAAATGGCCGCCTAAGCGCCATTTTAGATAAACTCACATTTTAGTACATGTGGCGATAATACCATTAGCATCATGCGAATGCATCTGTGACCATTATCATATGTTATGGCGATTCACTAAAAGCCTATTTCATTACTTTATATATTATAAAGGATATAGTCCAGAAATGGCTTTACAGTATTGCATTAAGCAAGTGGCCGGGTGACAACTGGCTTGTGTAGATAAGCTTCCTGCATAGTGTTTGCCCACTATGGGTGGACTGGCTAGAATAAATAAGCAAGCTTCCTGCAATGACATGATTCCAAGGGCTGGAGTGTCACCTTAGGTCTGTCTCTTGTAGTTGGGATATTTTGCATTTTCACACAAGAGAACGACAGAGGTATCTTTCCTTTGTACAAAGGAAAGATGGGAGGGCCTGCTGACAGGACATGTAGAACTATCTAGTCCAGCATGTCACATTGCTAAAATGTTAGAGACAAATGCACCCACCTTCATACACACATTAAATATTTCCTTATATCAAACCCTGAATACCCACACATTTCATATTCACTCATAAGGTTCAATAAGCATCAAAATGTATGACTTAAGTTGGTTAAGTTAGTTTAAATGCTGAGAAATAAAGGTATTTGATAACTAAGGTATTATACATGATAAGCAAGTTGTGTTTGGTTTTGTTCTGATGCGTACACTTTTTCCAGCATTCTGGTGTTATCAGTGGAGAGATCGCATCATGCAAACTCAAGTTATGGATCGCAGAACTTACAAGCAACAAAATGTTTAAATGTTACAGAAGGCGTTACTAGAAAGATTCCCCTGTTGTTAGAGGCAGGGAGAGTCTATTTGAACCAGCCTGTTAAATGTGCTGTAACATATGCTTCTCCTCTGGGAACCAATGACATCAGCAAGAAACTTCCCCATTGTCCTGTTTTAGTCTGGGGGGGGGATAAATATGTGTGCCCGGATACTGGTTTTTTAGTCCATGCTGAATAATGTATGAACTGAAGGTCTCTTAATGAAGCCTATCTCCAGGTCCGGAGGTGCAGAGTATGTATACTGTACTTGGGGTCTGTATAATTTCCTTGTGTGCTCTGTGCATGTGTCTCTCTCTGTGCGTGTGCCTCTCTCTGTGTGTGTGTGCTCTGTGCATGTGCCTCTCTCCTCTCTCACTTTGCATGTGCCTCTCTCTGTGTGTGTGTGTCTCTCTCTCTCTGCGTGTCTCTCTCTCTCATTGTATTTATTTGTGCTTATTATACACAGATCATAGCATGTAACTGACTGTACTTTTACTTTAATAATACTTTGTGCTTTGGAACCACATGTTCTGAGTCTGGAGTCTCTATTTATTGTATGACTGCATACGCAAATTAGCGTCATCCTTAGAGGTTTATAGGAAGGATTTTAGAAGGTATATAGAGGTTCATTTTAAAATCAACAAGACCATCGCAACCATTGGGGCTTGCGACGGGACCCTTGCAGTAGGGTCTCATCTACTTCAAGGCCCAGGTAGCTTCCTGCTCTAACAGAGCAGGAAGCTCCCTACTGACATCACTGGTGATGTCAGTGAGGCCACCTACATGTGGCAGCATTCCTTCAGGAATGCCTCCATTTGTCCAGCCACCCCCCACCCCGCCTACAAAACAGGGTGAGCTGTGGATCAACATCGACAGCTGCCCCTTTTGTAGTGAGCCCTGGAGCAAGTGCATTTGTCACTCGCTCCGGGGTTTGCGCATGCGCAGTGTGAGCGCTGCACATGAACAGGCACTCACCATTGACCCACTTGCGAGTGCATAGCACTTGTGAGTGGGTGTGAATGAGGTCCCATGTATACAAGGGATAATACTGTGTGGCATAACCTGAATGTGCTCTCTGTGGCATAACATTTATAGGCTCTTTTTGGGTGCAAATGCTTGTTTTTTTGTACCTCTGGGGGGTCCTTTTAAGATTTTGCTATGTGGCCCACAAATTTCTAGTAATGCCCCTGCATGCAAACACAGAGGGCTGACTAATATATTTATGGTCACTTTAAAAAGGACTAACTCTAGATTTAATATGAACTTTCATGAGTCATAAAGTTTGAGACCTGCTCAGTCTGTGAGGTTAAAATAATACTTGTGTAGCTTTCACAAAGGTTTTTGGCAGACTGCCAATTTCTACTTTAACCAGGTAACATAACCTGTGTAATTTATAAGTGTCCACATTATTAGGGATTGTTTGACAGTGTGTAGCCTTGAAAAAAGTTCAAACCTAAGCAAAAAACAATCCTGGTCAAACTACACCACCATGCCAAATTTGGTCCAGCTAGGTCAAAAACTCTGGACCACTAATGGCAAAACTGGGGCCAGGAAGTGAACTAAGATCTTGGCAAAAAGTTTCAGGTCACCATTTAATAAAGAAATTGGCTTGTATCTACCCAAATCCAAAGGATCATGTTACGGTTTTGGGATTACTGTTATATTGGCCCTGGTGGTAGCATAGTTGAGTGTCTTACCCTCTAACGAGTTAAACAGCAGCCAAAGCATGGGAACCTAGGGCTCCATAAATTTATTTTAATAAAGAGCAGTAAACCCATGAGGGAATGAGGCAGCTTACCAGTGAAGTTGATTTATTGTGGCAGTAATTCATCTTCCAGTATTAAGGGAGGTGTCAGAAGATAGAGTAGGGAGATGACAGGATAGTAGATATTGATGAATAGCATCATCAGGCTGAGGATTAGCAGTGGGGTTGGCTGAGGTTTATATATAGCTTTATAAAAGCTTCTACATTGGCAGGTAATTTCCTGGGATCCTGAGTGGTGGAGTCCATCTGAGTATTTCAAAGAGATTGTGATTACTTGTCTCCTTAATGAATAACCTGCAAGCAGGTAAGGTGTCAACATGGATAGACTTCTCATATCTGCATAATTGGCCCTTAATTGCTAAGAATTTTAAATGTGCTTTTTGTAAGGAAAATTTTGACAAAGTTGTGTGAGGGAAGGAGCGGCTAGCTTTGAACTGCTGTATGCATACTTTTTTGTCATTCTTTTGGGCTTTGTTTGCTTCCTGTAAAATAGAGGTGATATTAGGAGTAACATTAACCATATATAAGTCAGTTATAGCTTTTGCAATTTCAGCAGTATTGGACTGCTTGAGAAGTGATTCATTAAGTCGCCAGCTTTGTAGACATTGTGGAGGGTGGGGGCAAAAATCTCCATTTCCACAGCTGAATAACTGGACCAGGAGACGGAGATAATTTGGACCCTGAGGAGGTGTTGGGCAGTTGCACTGCCTATTAAAGAAAACTATTGGCCTGATTCAGAGACAGATGCTTGCTCTGAATCAGGGCATTTTTTTATTTGTGTGGCCTCCTGGTCGCTTGCATAGCTGTGGGTGACCACGCACAGTTATTGCGAGCGGCCAGGATGATGGTCGCGATGGTCAAGACCATCGCAGCCATCGGGGCTTGCGACAAGACCCTTGTGGTAGGGTCTCGTGGCCGCAAGCCCCAGAGAGTTTCTGGCTCTAATAGAGCCAGAAGCTCTCCCACTGACATCACCGGAGATGTCAGTGGGGCCGCCCACAAATGGCATGCATTCGCATGGGAATGCCTCCATTTGTGAAGCCATGCAACGCCTACAACATCGACAGCCACCCCTTTTGTAGTGACAGAATTAATCTCTCACTCTGGGGCTTCCGCACGCACAGTGCTGCCGCTGCACATGCGCAGAGCACACCATCAACCCGCTCGTGAGCGCTCAAGCACTTGCGAGCGGGTCTGAATCAGGCCCTAAGTGCATATGAAGATCGCAAACGGCGAGTAATGTATATAGTCCTTGGCTGAGGAGTAAGTGGCATCCCAAGCATTTACACAATTAATGTAAGGTCAATTATGACAATAAATTCTAGGAAATCTTAGCATGGACAGGGACAGAGGTAAAGGAGTAGGACATGTTCAAGACAGGATCTAAGGTGGCATTGAAATCTTCAATAATAGTTAAACCGTAAGAAGATTGTGAGCAGTGTTTAACAAAAATGGAATAGAGGATAATATGCTGCATATTAGGGGCATAAACTGATGCAACAGGAAATGGGTACTGGTTATAAATATATGTTAGAATAATAAAGCAACCCTGTATGTCAAGTAGGGAGACATTAATTATTATGGAAACTCTGAATCAAAAAAGGGTATTGCTCACAGGCAAGGGATTGGTGAGGAGCTTTGAGATGATTTTCTGTAGCATTATAATATCAGGGTTACATTAGAAGTCATACACATTGAGAGTAAGTATTTTAAGCTTCATGGGGGGTGAAGGGTGATGAGGCAATAAAAAAAACAACTGAAAGGAGATGCACTGACTGACCAAATAGATAGGATAGTAAACCAGGAGTTATAGTAAGTGGGAGAGAATGGAAAAATAGGGAAAAGTATTTGGAGAAGTGACCATTTCCCATAAGGGGGCTGGGTCCCGTCAAGTTAGGGATAGTGTCAGGGGAACACTTTCTTTGTCATGAATCCTGGTCTGTGCAGTTAACAGTATAATAGAGGTCAAGGGTCATACTAAGTAGGTGAATCAGAGTACATCTAGTATGTGAGGGGTGTGAGGAACTGAGAGAGTAAAAGAAAAATACATTATAATGGAAAAATTGGTAACGACTCCAAGACAAGGATGCAATGGGATATCATGGTTGAAACGAGCAATAGATATGAATACAGTATGGTCTCCTTATCCTCAGCGCATTGCAATAATGTACACAAAATAATCAATTGACAGAATTTGCAGCTTGTCAGCACCACAGTGTTCCAATAATAGCTGGGAGCCTGTGGTTCAAAAGTAGTTAACTACTTTTGAAAACTAGTTGAAGGGAGATTGTAGTTGGTTGTAGTAATATACGACATGTGAAGCACGTTGCTCTGTCGAGGGGTTGGGCCCAAAGGGCATGTCTAGCTTAACATCCATTGCCACTCAGGTGTGTGTCTTGCAGTGGCAGTCAACCAGGGCTTGCACCAGCCCCATGTTATGTGCAGAATCTCTGTCAGACTATGGCATCCAATGTGCGCGTTTACTACTCCTGTGGCACTCTTGCTCCACTCCAATAGCATGTCACCTAAGCGCTCACCTATGGGAAATAAATGTCAGTGGTGGCTGGTGGGAGTATTTATGTTGTTGAGGCAAATATATAAATTGGAAAAAGGTACTAAAGGCTACTGACACAATATATTCTACAGCAAATTATACTACGGAAAACTATAATGACTAATAGGATAAACAGACACAGTGAACAGTAAGGTGGATAAAAACAGATTGGTTTTTATTCATTTAGATATATATAGCTGTATATTTGCATTTAATTACACTATAGTTATTGTTGCTGCAGATAGTATGTAGAGATCTGCTGCGGTCATGAGATATTATTTCCCTGATGTTCAATTTGTATCCAAATGATCTGGGCCAGGGTGTGTAACAATGTGTGGATCCAATGAAAATTGAACAGTAACATAGGATGAGGGTGAGGGAGGTAGAGCAGAGAGGGACAAGTCCATCTATACGGAATGGTCAGGGGCAAACACTGTATTTTGATGCTACAACAGTTTTGTTGTTTTTATCAGCATTTAGCAATGTTTCAGATGCAAAATGACCTTTTCTCAATATCTCATCATGCTTCATATCTTGAGAGCTTGAAAAAAGGTCATGCTGAACCTAAACATACAGTATGGTCCTTGTCAGGAAGATGTGTATGCAACAAAGTTTCAGGACTTGTCTTGCTGTGTGACATTGGAATGTCCAATAACTTGTGGTTTGAAGCTTTGTACAGAGGGTCATAAGGAGATGCCAATAAGTGGTCAGCTCCCAGATAGTAATGGTGCATAAACATGGTCAGATTTTTCTTCAGATATGAACGATCATGATTTTAAAAATCGTTCATATCTGAAGGAAAATCTGACATATATGACATGTCTGAATGATGAACGTTGCACGTTCCCGATGGTCAGATAATGATATCTGACATCTGATGTGTTTGCAGTCAGTTTTGTACGATTTCAGTCATTTTAATGCAGTCAAAAATCATTCATAGTTCAAATCATTCAAATTGTTGGTCAAATCGTTCATAAAATCATTCAGATCATTCAATCGTTCATCTGACAAATCTGACCGTGTGTATGCACCATATACTTCTTGTGATCAATGAGCCATGCAGCCAGCTTTTTGATATAGGATGCACTGGGCAGTTCTTATCTTATTGTCCAGATAAAGCAAGATGATGCACATTCGGCTGGAATGTGACACTTGAGACACTGTGGGTTTGTTTATCTGACAGATCAGTATTTCTTATGCTAATTAGTTAGGCGTAAAATAAGGAGCCGAAGGAGAAAGCAATGATGTCAGGGGCTATGGTACACACAGTTGAATACTTTAATATGTTAAATAAATATGACAGGAAAGTTCTACATTTAAACTTACTGTACATTTTGTTACATTTTACATACTTTTGTTTAGCATAGATGCACACAAGCACTGGCACAGCAAAAATTAGATCTAGACACGTCCTGCAGTAGCTCTCACACTCTCTCAAAAACAGACCGGAAATACTGCTATGGCTCTTAGTCTCTGACTCTCTCCACTCGCACAGCCTTTCCTGCTCACAGGACATTTAAGAAATCCTGTGCGGGATTGAGCACTAAAGGGAGTGTTTTGAAATCCTAAACAGCCTATAGCACCAAAGAAGACACCCATGGCATACTCTCCTCCAGGCTCTACCCCTGTCACTTCACGCATGCACAGTTGGTTCCTGACTGGACAGTGGGGGTCTGGGGGTTTTATTAAACTATATAAAATTTTCAGGGACAGCGGGAGGCTCAGCAATGAAGCTGGAGTCTCCCGCAGAAAGTGGAAAGGTAATCAACTACAGTATGCTGTAGATGAGCAGCCTAATAACCCACTGAGTGCAATATAGTTCCAGGTGGTGGGCAGCAAGGAGGACTCAGTTGAGTAGTAGGTAATGCAGACATTCTGTGGGTGAGTACAATGTCAGGCTGGGTCCAGTAGTGGCCCAAAATGGTAGATAAATGCTGCCACGGGCAGTGGGAACAACAGCTGATGCCCAGGAAGAGGTCCCTGAGGTTCCCAGAATGGGTTTCCTGGTATCGGGGCAGCCACCAGCACTAGAGCGGAGCACCAGCAGTGGATTAATCTACTGGGCCGATAGGCAAGGCCATGGGGAGAGGAACAGGCCTGTGTCCTGGATGACAATTTGCTGATAGCAGAAACCCCAGCAAGGAGGTGAGAGCACTGGGAATCCTCAGTAGGTGAAAATGTTTATTTAAAAAAATTCCCCCACCAGTAAATAATACCAGCTTGGGACAGGAGAGGAGACTCCACATTATGGACATCACTGTTGAGCCTACCCTAGTCAGAATAAAAAATGCTTATTTAAAAACTGTTTTTCAACTTACTGACTACACTATAAGGACCACTAAACCCCAGAAATTAAATTTAAATAAATGTAACTTACATTCCTCAGCAATAACCAAATATTTTTCCTCAGTTCCATTAAAAAGAAAAATATTGCTAAAATAGTTTTTTAGGGCAGCTGCTGCTTCATCACTGGCCTTGTCCCAGCAAATAAATTCATCAATCTACAAACCTGTCACTCACATTCTCAATGCTCAGTTAGAGAAGTGCATCCCTCCTAACAACCTGCTAAGGAAGTGAAATAGAGCTTCAGGGGCAAAATGAAATGTAAACACTTCACTTATTGTAGTTTTTCTTGCTGTTAAAAATATTTTGTCTTGCCAATTCACTGCCTGAAATGGACACTTATCCATTGATAATTTCCATGTCAGCTTTTATTATTCTTTGTTTGATGAAGCTGTAAATTACATGGAAAGGGCAGGTGTACTGTGTAAAGTGGCCACTCACTGTAAAGTACCTTGTACATGACTGAAAATATTTGGAAATATATAAAAAATTTGAAACTGTACTATGATTTTTGAAGCAGAAATAAAAATGTAATCTAGTTACTTGGCTGATAAAGATTAAGAACTAGTGCTTTAAAATGATTCTAAAACACAATATAATTTTAAATACAAAATAACTAGTTACAATGGCCTCCTGTGTCAAGTTTGAGCAGAAGTAGCTGATGTTTTGTTTTTACGTTTCCAGCAAAAGTTTATTTCCAAATGCATTGATAATACACAGGCAAACATTCTGCATTTTAAGGCTGTTTCACCTGAGCCAAAAGTTTCTGCAAATTGTCTCTCAACAGACATGTAAATTAGGATTTGCTGAGAATAGGCATTGCAAACTAAATTAAAAGAAAGGTTTGAGGACAAATTTAAAACCTCATTAACATTGAGTAGCTACATAGGTGAAACATTGGACTAAGAGTTTAATTTCTTTTACAATACATTTCTTTAAGAACATTAACCCTATGTATTTCAGACCTTTAAACACTATACTGTTCTTTAGACCTTTTTCAAATGTGATCTTTTTTCTTTATTGTGAACTAAATTTGATCAATTGGAACCTCCTGAATTAAGGATTTGTCCTCCAAATTTCTTTACAGTTACAGACTACAGTCATGCTTAAATTTGTACACCACTGATTCTGCCAAGCTTATTCCCTTGCCTAACTTTCTAGATTGTAGATGGGGGCATTAGTAATCTTGTGAATTACCTTCAGATAATAATAGTTACTATTGCTGCTCTCTGTTACAAAGAACACCCTTTCCAGGGTCTAATGAGCACTGCTATTAGATGTCTTAACTTGGCATTTGGTTAATTCCACAGCACCAGCCCATGGCAAAAAAGGCCCACTGGGTGCTCATATTTTATGCTCAGCTAAATTCTTGCAAGTCAGCCTTCTTATCCTGCAAATGTTTGATAGAATAGATTAAGATCACCTCAGTCCCAAAATGTCTTGTATATGAAATCCTTATTTATTAGATGTCAACAGAAATTGCATACAATATTGAAAGTATCTGTTATACAATGTTCAAACAATAAAATGAAGAAATGTATATGGAAGTTCAATCTTTTGGATAAGATAGAAAGGGGCAAGAGAAAGGAATAAAGATGGAAGGGGCAAAGTGGTGCAGGTTGCGAGAGCAAGGAATTGATCTAAAGATGAACATGCAGGTGCTTGAGAGTGACACGATAGAACTGTGCACCTTCTAATGCTAAGGATTTCAGCCATCTACACAAATACTACTCAACCATTCTTGAATTCTCTAATACAAGGAAAGGAGTGAAAGAGTGAGAATCTAATTGATCTCATATTTTGTAATTCAGGGTATTTAAGCAGTAATTCATATGGAGGACCTTATAGAAGTGTTTAACAGTCTGTCTACTTATAGCTTTCATATCTAATTACTGGGTTGCACCCAAGATTTTGTTCTGCATCCATCCCGGGTGTGACCTGGCTGAGACCCCTTTCAGACTGGTGACCTGACCCAGTACTAGTGCTGGGTTGATGATGTCACTGCCATCAAGTGCTGAGCTGGCACTTGGAGATGAGATCATCTCCAACTGCCTGCTCTTACTATGCAGTGAATGGGACTCGTGTCACATCGACTCAGGTTACCCATTTACACTTCTTCTTGAGATGGGTTGAACATGTGTTCATCCCTTCTTGGGACCAGGGTCGAAATGAGGGGTCTCTTGACCCAGCTATTTTATCCTGTCACTTTCACACTGCACATTAACCTGGGTTGCTAACCCAAGTTATTGCTTTTAGTGTGAAAAGGGTATTATATACATGTCATATAACATCTCTGTGAACTTGAGATAAGGGTCTTGGACAGGAGGAGATTTTATTTTAAAGTAGTGCTGTAGGGAGCACTGGATGGGAGATGTCCACCTTGTAGGGTTTGCTCATTTAATAACATTGTTTCAGTAATTCAATAGAAATGTATAAAATGTTGGTAAATTATTAAGGTTGAGAAGCCAGATTTCAGTGAATACTTGAAATGTTCTCTCTGCTGTGTTTGTAAAGTTTAGATTGTAAGCTCCATGAGAAGGGCCCTCCTAGTTCCTGTTCTCATTACTTTCTACTCTTACATACCAACTACACTCTAAAACTCATCCTTGGGCTCCCGGAAACTCTACTCCTTCTTGTTTCATTTCATTTAATGACCCAGACCCATTATCTGTACCCACGCTAATAGGTACAGATTTCAGCTTATGCACCGCTTACATCACTGCTGTGTTAATTGTATTGCATTTTGCTGTCTTATTGTTCTGCCCTCTATACAGCACTGCAGACCACTTGAGGAGCCCTATATATAAAGTTTATTAAGATAATACACAGTACATTTCTGGGGCACCCACAATCAATATGCAGAGGAAAGTAGGACATTGTGCACACTCTGCAAACTTGAGTGAGATAATTTAAAGATTTTTAACAATTGGTCTTCTCGCAGTGCAACACCTATTTGCCAATTCAAGCTTCCCTGTATCTTGCCAATGTCCTGAGTCATTTTAAACAATATAATGGGCAAACAAAGTGTATGACCTAAAGACAATCAGTTTTCTTTAGATTTATTTGACAAGGGCAGCTGACATTTGAGCCCTCCAGCTGACTAATCTGGAAAACCCTTTTCTATGATCCTGCCCTGTGGAAAATTTGGGTTGCAAACTATCAAATGTAGTGGGTATGTGTCATGAGCATTGTGCTTTTTTGTGCATGATAAAATGATGTGTCTTCGCATAGTGTGGGACTTTTTGTGGAGTACTGGATATAGGGCTGACTCAAATTAAACCACATTCTTCAATATTTACCCAACTGAAGCCAAACAACATCTTTATGGAAGGTAAAACCATATGGAGTAAACTTCACATATGTTTAGATCTGTAAAGCCAATCATGTATGAAGAGTGGATTATTTATCCCAAACAAAGTCATACTGCTGTTTCTTGAAAAATATAACAGTGAATGGCCTTTTAATTGTGCATGTAAGTAGTTGTTGAGGTTTTGTTTTCAGGGATATTTAACCCCTTGTCAAAAATGGACATTGGTAACAAAATCTTAGCTCTATAAACCATTGTATTGAGGTGTCAGATGAGTTTTACCAATAACTACAAACAAAACAAACAACATTTGAAAAACTAAAAGTACATTTAAGCTCATTGCAAAATGGTTTCAAATACCTCCACTGGAGGACATTATGCCCATTGTGAATAATACATTCCAGATATTTGGATCTCCTTGGGATATCTTTATGAACCATGTGATAGCAAAATCAGCACAATGTTCTTGTCAGCACAATTGCCTGTATATTTTGTTAAAATTATGACTGTATACTGTAGTATGAATACTATATGATGTTATGGGTATAGTTATTTTGCATATACATCTATTGTTGGGTTCTGTAATAAAAAAAACTGAACACTAGATACAACATTGACAGAACATTGTTATCACTATGGTGGATGTCCTCAGGGGTACCTTTTAAGGTGGGTACACCCTATACAATATATGGGCCGATCTTGCAATGATCATCATATCATCAGATGGGATTATTCCATGGACAAAGTGGTGCAGTTACATGAAGCTTGTAACAATATATTGCATTGTTGTATGGAGGATCATTCAGTGTGTACAGCAATGCAATATATCATCCAGATCTTTTCCCAGCTTAACCCTTAGGTTTTTCTGGAAACTGCAATTGTCAAGATTGTCTAAGTATCAATTAATTATTTTCAAATCTAATGGATCAAGTCTAGTGCCTCCCAGACTCTAAATTTAGAACATAATTTACCATTACTCTCCTTAAGAGCCATAAGCCTGGATCCTTTGAGATGCCTCTGATTGGAGTATTCATATTTATTATTTGAAAACCTCTTCAATGTTTTGTTCAAAAGTCTTGTTTTAAAGGCAAGGTATAAAGGCAATATAAACTTTTTATAAAATGCCCTTGTCTCCAGGCAATTGGGCATGCCTTTATGGGTCAGAACTAGGATGGTCCTTCAACACTTTTTGACAAAGTGGAGGAGGGCTGAAGAATATTTCATGTTTGGAAGAGGGGATGATTCTCAAACTTTATTTGTGTAAGGGCTTTCTTTGTCTCTACTGTTCAAGTTATTGCTATATTAATAGTGGATTAAGGATTTTCAAATTATATTTAATACAATACCATTAGCATTGGTTTAAGTTAGCTTTATAACAATGGTTAGAGAAAAAATAGAATACAAGTTGACAACTTACTTATAGTTAATTGTCCCAACTTTGTGTAGATATTTATTAATTTTGTGAATGTGTCGGTACTGGGTACTGTATCTGAGCCACCAGAACTACATTTTGTGTTCCCACAGGGCTCCTTAAACTGGTTTAGTGTATTAACCCTTTTTTGAGACGTTGCAGGGAATACTAATAACATTATAACATCTGCACTGGAGAATGAGGTGTTACAAATAGGTGACTTTTGGGCAGTCATTTCTTATTTGTTTTATTAGACAGGATCTCTTGTTTCAATCAGATAATATAAAAATATTAAAGAAAGAGATTTTTGACAACAGCTGACTATTTTAAAATTTCAATATTGTCTGATTCTTGCTTTGTGTCCCCACCTTCCGTTATCCATTGTCTCTCCTACTTTCATTATGCACAGTAGCTGCATAGAAATGTACACCATATTCTGCATTATTATTAGTGTCTGATTATGCTGCTGCATTGCTATAATAACAAACACTTTCCCATATAATTGTTACCTCTAATATGTTAATCTCATTTGGTCATAGTCATCTTTATATTTTGTTTCAGGTCATAGTTTGTAACTTATTCATGTCATGATAACGTCTATGTACAGCACTGCGTGTCTTAGCGCATATGATTTCAGGATTGTGGTTAAGTAATCTATATTTTATTATCTTGTATCTAGAAATGGCAGGATCCCATCACAGCCAGAGTGCCCCATATCTTCCCTTCATTTCACCATATGAGTTACCATGAGCTCCATAAGTTGCTTACATTTGATTGCTTAGTCTGTGTTTTCCAGAATTAAAGACAAATGAAGCCCAGCTTGCTATTACTCTAGCCTAAGAGGACTAGGGCCTTCCAGCTAGCCCTGAATTAGCTGCAAGACCCAAACCCAGAGATAAAGCATCTTGCTGTGGCCATCCAGACCTCATTCCATTTGCTCAACATGTTCAAGTTACAGCAAAGCATTTGTTAACAAATATATATCTAGTTTGCAAATAGTGCCTATAGCACCTTATAAACCAGTTATACTATACTCATGGGCACATTCAAATATCCAACCATCCGAGCCTGAAAAAATCTCCACTTTCTCTTTGGTCTATAGTAGAAATGAGCAGTTTGGTTTTGCTGAAAACTGAACACACTGGAACTTTGTGGTTTTGAGTTGTACAGAGTCCCGGCTCGGATCACTTTTGGGGTTCAGAGTAGAACAGAGCCCCGGCTTGTCTCTTCCCGCAAGTCAGATCTAAAAACCAGCTTTTGTGGGGGGGTTTTTT
This sequence comes from Taudactylus pleione, assembly GCA_031769625.1. Lineage (NCBI taxonomy): Eukaryota > Metazoa > Chordata > Amphibia > Anura > Myobatrachidae > Taudactylus > Taudactylus pleione. Next base: position 9,376,596 of record JAUIMM010001311.1, on the reverse strand, counting down.
GCATGTGAGTCCCTTCTTCAACACTTCAGGTATCAAAATTGGTCAAACGTGTCTGGAAATGACTGGAAAATAATGTTATTGATGTTAATAATGCTATAGAAAAAAATAGGTCTAAGTTATATTATTTTAGCTGTTTGTATCAATATTTTAAGGAAATCCTAAACTTAAAATGAACCAAAATACTTGAGGGTTCCATAACAATTGAGGTTGGTAATAACACAGGATTCTTTGCACATATCTAGTCTATAGCCTAAAGATGGAGAGTGTCATATAGAGGGAGATACTGTACATCAAACCTTTTAAAAAGGACAATTGGAGAAGTTGCTAATAGCGACAAGTTAGTTTTAAAATAATAAATAGAAGCTGAATGGTTTCTATGGGCAACTTCTTCCCATAACCTCTTTAGAAGGATTGATACTGTACATCTACCCCTCAGTCCTGCATTGTTGCTATAATAGCATATTTAGTAAGCATGAAAGGCAAACGGGGAATAACCATGGTTTTCTGGCAGGGCATCTGACAGAAACTCTGCACAGTCATTGAAATACAGTATTCATATTAACAGAACATTTATATTAAAATTAGAGATGAGTGGGTCCAGTTCTCAGAGAATGGTCCCACTCCTACATTGCAATTCTGACTCTGGTTTTCCCACCTAACTCATCCCGCTGTCTGATTCTCACTGGTTTTGGATTCTATAAAGGTCCCAGTGATCAGTGACATTATCACTCCAGCTGTGGTTAGTGTACAGAGAACAGATGTGCTCTGTGCTGCTTTATCTGTTCAAGGGTGCATTCTTGTCAGGCTGGGGCTGCAGTACATAAAGGGGGAGTGCTGTTGTCCTGTCAATCAAGGGGCTGGGGTGGCTGTAGTAAATAAAGGGCTGCTGCTGTATTGTCCATAAAGGGGCTGTTGGGCTGCAGTAGAAAAAGGTAGGGGGGGGTTGTTGCTGTGTCACTGTTGTCCTGCAAATCAATGGGCTGCAGTACATAAAGGGATGCTGCTGTGTTGTCCATAAAGGGCCTGGGGCTGCTGTACCTAAAAGGGGGCTACTGTGCTGTCCTGTCCATCAAGGTACTAGGGCTGCAGTACAAAAAGGGGGTGCTATGTCATCCAGGGGTGTTCTTCCCCAGTGTAAAAAAAAGAGTTAATTCAAATTAATAATTATCATTCCACAAAAAATAAAAAATAAATTCTTTATTTTTGTGTGTGTGCTAGCTACGTTACACTGCCGGCCAGACTGCAGTTTATCATCCAGGTTTTTGTGTCTCTGCAGGTGGTCCATTCACACTCCACAAGGGTGCTTTGTTGTCCATAAAGGGGTGCTTTGTTGTTCATCAAGGGTCTTCTGCCTCATCCACGTATTGTGGCACTATAAGTCGTAACGCAGTGTGTTATTCTTAATCATAAAATATCTTGTGACACTAAGTGGTAGCACAGTGTTTTACTCATAAAAAAATCTTGTGACACTAAAGGGTAAATTTACTAAAGTGAGAGTTTTCAGAAGTGGAGATGTTGCCCATAGCAACCAATCAGATTATACCTAACATTTAACTAGCACCTTCTAAAAGATAATAGCTAGAATCTTATTGGTTGCTATTGGCAACATCTCCACTTCTAAAAACTCTCACTTTTAATTTACCCTTAAGTGTTAGCACAGTGTGTTATTCTTTTCTTATTCATAAAAAATCTTGTGACACTGTAAGTGTTAGCGCAGTGTTTTTACTCATAAAAAATATTGTGACACTAAGTGTTAGAGCAGTGTTTTACTTCTAAAAAATATTTTGACACTAATGGAAGTACAGTGTTTTACATATAAAAAATCTTGTAACACTGTGTGGTAGCACAGTGTGCTAATATTTTCTTATTCATAAAAAATCTTGTAACACTGTAAGTGGTAGCAAAGTGTTATTCTTTTCATATTCCATAAAAAATATTGTGACACTGTAGGTCATTGATACCACACTGTAATATGTAATATTGGTACAAGTTGACATCTTTGCTGTAACCCACTTCATTCGTGTTTGTTGATTTGGAGAATGATCAGTTCAGGGGAGAGCAGGAACCACATACTAGGGCTGGATCTACTGCCAGTGCAACTAATCATGATGTTACTAATCTGTCTATGTTATCTACTAAAGTCGATGCCCAAAGGCATACAGGGCTTAAGTCATCGCATCTAAAATCAAGAACCAATCTTTTATAGTTGTAAAGAAAAAACATCAAAGGGAAAGTTAGCTGCAGAAATACATAAAAATGGCTATATTCCTTTCACCACATGAATTGGCAAGGAAAGGCTTTTTATGACTGGTGGTTCTGCCTCTTATGATGATTTAAGCCTTTCTCCATGTAGATGCGTCCAAATAAATAAAATTTTTAAGGCACAGGAATCAACTTTGCACTCAGAAATGTCACAAATCCCTGAGGAGAGTCTAAGTATTTCAGCCGGTGCCATTTGTGAGCATGACCTTTCCAAAACTGTACTTGAAGAGGAACCTTCTTCCACAACATGTTCTTTTTCTGCAAATGTGGGGATGAGCAGCACAAGACAACATGCTGACATAGAAATTGAGGATGCTTCTGTGGAAGTGCACCAGGATAAGGAGGATAATTGTGTAGCTAACACTAATAAGGATGTTGATGATTAGGATGCTGATGATGAGAACATTGTTTATATAAATCAGGCCCCAGTGGAAACAGTTGTTGCCCATGATAAGGAAATGCCCATTGTCATGCCTTGGCATATAAAAAAACACACTTCTTATGTGTGGAATAATTTCTACCAAATCTGGTCAACAATTATCAAGCCATCTATACATGTTGTCATGCCAGTGTAACCATCTAGGGACCTCCTCCCTGTTAAGCATCTATTAAAAGTGTTTTCAAATTCAGAAACTTTTGCTGAAAAAGTAACAACCAGCAGTCTAGCGTCAGCTAGCTTCCTTCTTTCTGCTAGATCCAAGCACCTGGTATCTTCACCACCAACACCTTCATCAACAATTGCCTCAATCATGAGCTGAAGTAGTTCTGCATGCAATTTGACAAAACAAACTAAGTCCTCCCCTATCCTGAATTCCTCAGAAGAATTCTTGATCACTATGTTTGCTGCTGCTGGGAGTGGATCTTCATCCCAGAAGGGGACCAGGAAGATGACTTGTAGTAGTTCTAAAAAACAATTGACTGTTAAACAATCCTTTGCAAGGGGAGCAAGTATGACAAAAGTCACCCAGATGCACAGCAGATCACTGATACCATAACATCTATGCTGTTATCAGATGTGCGTCTGACATCCACCATTAGTGCAGTGGGTTTTAATTAATTGAGGTCCTCTGGCCCCGTTACCAAATCCCATCTAGGTTCCACTTCCCTAGAAAAGCAATTCCCAGCCTGTACAGGCATGTTAAAAAATACTTAATTAGTGTCCTCCAAAATGCCATTGTACCCACACTGTCCACCTAACCACAGATATGTGGACAATATTGTGAGCTGTGAAGTGGTCAAAATTGACGGGAAATGAGTGGAAATCAATGTTATTGAGGTTAATAATACTGTAGTAACAAAACAGGCCCAAATTGTGTAATTTTAGCTATTTTTATTATTTTTTAGAAAAAAATACATAACCAAAACCAAAACACGCAAGGGTGGTTTTGCCAAATCCAAATTCAGATCCAAAACCAAAACACAGGGGATGGTGCACATCCCTAATTAAAATATATTCAATGTAGGCTTACGATTCCTTTAAAACTTAGATGTTTTAAAAGATAATTACAACTGATTTATTTTGTAACATTATTATTATTCTTTGGGGGCAATTCAATTATTTTATTGGGCGCTTAACTAATGGAAGCTTCATGGAGAAATGTAATTATTACTTCATTTGGGTGCACATAACCGCAGGTAGACACATTTCTACTCCCCACCTAATGAGGTGGTGAACAAAAATGTGTTAGAATTTGCTACTTTGTGTGGTAGTTTGAGCACCCAAAGCAGTAGTTTAGGTGGGTTTAGCCACTTTGCATGGCTAAACCCAGTGCTGCCAGATGGGTACACGGGTGCCCAAATGGAGCAACAATTGAATTGCTCCATCAGCTGCCATTAGTTGAGGCAATAAAAGAATTGAATTACCCCCTTTGTATTCTATCTGCCTTTCTCGCCTTAGAAAACAGATACTAAGCTATAAGAATTTAAATGAAATGCTCCAGAATTAAAAATATTTTACTGAATATGGACTTTATTCAGTTTTAGGTACTAAAGTACTGTCAGGTATTGTCACTACAGTCAGATAATGAAAAAGCAAAGTGCAAATGTTTTCCTATTGATGTTTCCTTCCATTACGGAAATCTATCATTGCTTCTTCTTTTAAAATACTGCACAGTTTATTGACCGGCCTCACCTCAGTGTTGTTTACTTTTGCAGCTCAATACATTAAAAAAAGAAACATGTAGTACTTGACGTGTCGAGTAATTTCATTATGTGCATTAGGTTGATCCTCCTGATTTCTCCAATTAACACTCCCAAAATTGCTAGATGTCATGAGCAACCATTAAATTTCTGTGAAGAACTTGATTTATTGGTGTTAAAAGACAAGATGCCATTCATTGTGACAGCTTGATTGGGAAATGGTCATTTTCACTCCATATAAACAGACCCCAAAGACTTAACATGATTACATTTTTGGAGAATTCCCATCTTATTTTCTTCTGTCTTTTCTTTTGAAGAAATTAGCCAAGGCTTGGATTGATATGTTTACAAGCTAGATGTCAATAGACTGGCATTAATAAAAATGAAACACTGGAGGGTTATGATTAAAAGTTCTCTCCTCATTGATTTTTACTGGGGAATTTAAAAGAGGTAAAAGTGATTTTTGTAAGCTTTTACATCAACACCATACAAAACTCAAGCTACTATCAGATTACTGATTTTGCTTCTTTCAAAATGATCAGTGTTCTAAATACCACCTGTGATGGGATGGGCTTTTCAACTACTCAGTCCTTTTATATATTTACTCATGCTGCCAGTTATGTGACAACTTGAGCTTGCTATGTCACCCATTATAAACCTTAGTTTTATGGTTCACTTACTGTCCATAACCTGCCTTTACTGACCATTTTTACTGAAATACCACTACTAGATAGTCAGTCACTGTAAGTACAGGTAATCACAGTGCATTGGTTGTGGGAGATTAGTCACTTTCATACCAGCTAGTTCTCCAACACCTGATTTCTGTACTCATGAGTGTTTGATACAGTACACTGTTTGTTAATGATTATGGATGATAAGGATGAGTCATGTCGACCACTTTCTCAGAATCAGGAATGCAGGTTAGCAAAGAATTGAATCAAGATGCTGGATTCAACCCAGGACAACTGGGGAATGAACCAAAGAATTAGCTTTTATTTGTAGGTAATAAAATATAGCAATAGGAACTGGTGAAAATGCAGAAGTCATGAAATACACTACAAGTGGCTTTTATGCTCATTAAATACAATTTTCTATACACATATTGGCACTGGATAATCCAGTCACTTTCCCTTTTAACCAATCCAGGCTTATAAAGGCAGCTGACATGTGAATCATCTTGGAGGATATCACACTTTTTTACCACTGTATCCAGTGGCAGGATGGTATTTTCCTTCCCCCTCTACATGCTCAAATAGAAGAAAGACAGCCTAGACACCTTCTAATCCATAACATTTAATCTGTATGTCACTTACCCTGCTCTATAATCTGGCTCCCTCATCCCTGCAGTGGGTGAGTAGTTAGACACCATGGCAGTCACCATAATACTGCTGCTGGAGCCATCTGGCTTTTGTGTGGCTCTAGACAGTCTGAGACATTCCACCTCCTGAACTTTTGAATCCAGTAGGTACCACTACAGTCCCCACTGGCAGCCACTAAACTGCAGCTAATTTCAAGCCTAAACAACTGGATGAGCACCAGATTTCCACTGGGCCAGAAGACTGAGATCAGCATTTATTTTCTAAATTAATTTCCGTTCATAAACATTTTTAAACTATAAATTAATTTATGTTCTTGGTAATAAGCACCAGGATGTAAGTGCTACAGAATAGATTATTAACAATTGATGCTGCATCTCTGTACATTAAACATATACAGTTGCTCAATAAATCATTTTAATATACATTTTGAAGACATTATAGCACTGCACAAGAGTTTAACCCATTTCCTGCAGCAAAGCCAGTCATTTAATCTTCTGCGCTGCTGTGGCCATTTTTTCCATGTGGTATGGTAGGGGAAACTGGAGTCACTATCCCACTGCCATAGCCCTAACACTAAGAGCCAGATTCAATTAGCTACAAGATTTGGACAAACTACCACAATGGGTTAAAATGGTGGGATAACATCATGCTGGTTTGCTCACATATTATTAAGTGAAAAACATGAGCAATGGTATCTTTCTTGTAATTACACACTGTACACAACCAATGATACCTTGCCATTATTTGAATCTTCCCCCACCACTCAACATGTTACTAAAAACTACTGATTATGTTACTAAAAGAGCTTCATAGCACTGCACAAAGGGGATATAAATCACAATTGGAATTAACAAAGGGGAGATGACACTGTTTACAAGATTTTAGAATCTAGAAGAGGACAGAGTAAGGGAGGGAGTAGACTGAAAAGTTTGATGGAATGTATTAATCTAAAATGAAAAAAAAAATATGTATACGTTTCTATCTCTTACCTACAAAAGCCTACCATGCTTTTTCTTGCTACATCTAAAGCCTCATGTCCTAGAAAACGTTCTCCCATCTGTTTCACTTTACCAGTAAATGCCACCTTTACTCCTTTCCGATTATCACTTCCCTTTCTCACCTTGAGTGTATCAACTAGGACACTGTCAACCTCACATTCTCATTCAGCCTAGAAACATTTATACTTGCCCTTGAATTACACACATATATATATATATATATATATATATATATATATATAAAATAAGAAATTTTAACAATCCAGCTCACCAAAGTTTAGTGTAAGGTCATTCAATAAGACATCTTGCAGTATTTGGAGACATATAAGATACTTATTATACTTATTATACTTATATAATTTATATATGGTGCAATAACTATAATTATTTTTATCCTTCATTTACTGGGGTATAGTGAGTGGAGTGAGGGGTCTTAGCACTTTCAAATCTCTCACTTTAACTTCATCTCCTACCTATCAATTGGGAAATTGATGGCCTTTCTCACACTTCCCCTAGTGATGAAGATTGATGTAGCATGTAGCATGTAGCATAGCAGTTACTGGTATTTCTCAGTGACTGCTGGGAAAATTTGGAGAAGGCTGTAGAGGGGTCACAAGTGGCATCCTCTTTGCAGGTGGCCTGCTTCAAATGTGGGATTCTCTCAGGGAAAATGACGCCCATTATTTATGCCTGCAGATGTTCAATTCCCTGCCTTTGGGCATCAGGAAACTCCCACACAAGATAGGTTTTTCCTTGCTGATTTTAGAAGGAAACCAGTGCTATGGATGCTGTATCCCCTACCACTGCACCTGGACCTATCCACTGGGATAGGGAGTATCTGGGAACCTAAAGAAAGGGGGGGCAGGTGATTGCTTACTTCAGTTTGTCTTCGATAGGCAGGGGGTGAGGTTACAGTGAACCCCAGCCATTAGTTTTTATTGTGGCTTCCATTGCAGGGTACTGGTGCTGGAGAGCAGGGAGAATTTGTGGTATCTATAGACATCAAGAATGCTTACCCATCTTTCCCTAACTGGGAAGGATATCAGTCCCATCTCAGGTTTGTGATCCAGAATCTACCAGTTATTAGCTCTTCCTTTATGGTATTTCCAGTAGTAAGTGTCAGGCCCTTGTGATTATTGACCTTGGTTGCAGGTACAGTGGCCAGTGGGCTTGGGTGTGGTGATGGTAAAAGATGAGGAGGCAATATATGTCTTCCTCATAGGCTACTCTCAGATGTTGACAAGGACCTACTCTGAGGTGCAGAGTCTAATCCACTTGATGGTATTCACCAGTGACCCCTCCAAGCGGGATATGGGGTTCACTGCACCAAGTGAACAGGTTGCAGCCCCCAGAGTAGGCATCTGAGAGAAGTGAGAAGACAAGGGACAGAACAAGGAATGTAGAAACTGGTACTGGCAGTAGTTGAGAAGTGATGGTGGAGGAAAATCTGTTATAATGAATAAGACACTGATTAGCGATGGGGACAACTCCAGAGATCCATATACTGTTTTGTCACAAGTAGCTGTACTGGGAATCTAGATGCTGAATAGGGATGGGTAACAGCTCCAGTGGTCCTGACGCTGTATAGCAAAGGATAGGTAACTGGGTATTCAGACACTGAATAGCAAAGGATAGGTAACTGGGTATCCAGATGCTAAATAGCAATGGGTAACAGAAGGAGTGATATCTTGATAGAGGACACTAATGAATAGTGTGGAGCCTAGGATGCAAATAATCACTAGAGAAGCAAAATTGCACAGGCAATTTCCTGTTCACAAAGTCGGACTTAAATATCCTTAGGTACAGATCTGTCCAGCTATTTTGTTGCTCATGGCGTAGCATGCAGGCCTCTGAGTTGCACCATGGACTTGTGGCATACTGTGGTATTCTTCAATGAAGGATACGCTATGGCATGTAACACAGCGCTTAACCGCTGGGTGGCGAGTGCTACACTGTTGTAATTTGTACTGAATGCCATACGGTTAAACTTAAATTGGATGGATGTCACATTCACAGCATTTGTATATTTGCACAACCAATATTTTTAATGTCACATACTGTATTGTACATAACAGAACAGATGTGAAGTTGCCCGAGTTGTTATCACGGTATAACCGATACTGTAGATTAATCAGATGCACGCACAGCTTTCACTGAGATGGGATGAATTATGACAATATTTTTTATAATTAACAACAACAGAGGGAGGAGTGCACAAGGATGAGGCTGCACTGTGCGGTTCTTAATATACTGTAGCTGGCGTGTGGGCTAGCGGTTAGGTGATCGCTTTGCAAGAATTATGGTCCCAGGTTCGATCCCTGGAAAAGAATATATTTTTTGGCACTGTCTGCTCTGGACACTATAGTAGTAGTGTTGTACTGTAATACTGTAGTGTTGTTGTTTAAAAGGCTGCTTAAAAGTAAGACATTACAAACTGATTGTGCATTTAAAAAGTGCAAAACTTTTGTCAATGTCTGCGCTGTGGTGGCTGTCAACTCCGAGGGGTGCAATGGGATTTCTTGCGCATGCCCAGTGGAGGGGTTACAATGGGATCTGTGGTGCCAAGCCATACGCCATGTAGCGATATGCCATGGCATATGGAAGATCATCACTGCACATGCGCAGTTGTCTGTATTACTACAGTACAGTACTGTATGCTTTTGAATTTTCACCCTTGCGCCACTCTGTGCTGTCCAAGACTTGTACACAATAGTCATTTCATGACTTCAGAAACTGCTACAGTAGTGGGCTCTGTTTGAGAGGAAAGCCTCTAAATTACAAACTGTGCATTTAAAACATAAATTTTGCACCAATCTCTATGCTGTCCCAGACTTGGACACAATAGTGATTTCATAACTTCAGAAACTGGTAGTGAATGGGCTCTGTACAGTATGAGAGAGAGGTCTCTGTATTACAAACTGACTGAGCGTTTAAAGTGCAAAATAGCGTTACACTGCAAACTTGTGTCAATGTAGATGCTGTTCCAGCCTTGCACACTGTAGCAACTTCTCTTGAGCAGTGACTAAGAGTGGGCTCTGTCTGGGAGAGAGCTCTCTGTATTACAAACTGATTGTGCGTTTAAAGCGCAAAATAGCGTTACACCACAAATGCGACAATGTCAATGCTGTTCCAACCTTGGACATTATAGTGATTTCTCATATCCAGTAAGTGGTAGTGGGATCTGTATGAGAGAGAGCTCTCTGTATTACACGGATGGTGCTGTGGTGGCTGTCAGCCATCTCCGAAGGGTTAGAAATGTTATCTCTGGCGGGCGCATGCCCAGTAGGAGGGTTGCCATGGGATTTCTGGCACATGCCCAGTGTGTCAATAGTCATAAACAGTGTATCAGGTCCATTTCAAGCAAGCAAGAGCCTCTCATTACCTTAATAAAGGATGCTTTGTTAATCCATTTACTGTAAGCAGTCAGCTCTGCCCTTGTGTCCTGAAAAAGGCTACCAATAGTGACCACTGCCAAGGACACAATCCCCATCTGCTAGGACAACTAGTGTGCCACTATGAATGTACTGTATATTAAAAACTGATGGTGCAGTTGAATTTGCACTCTTGCGTTCAGTAACTGGTAGTGACAGAGGGCCTGATTCAGAGCCATTCGCTCTGACAGAGCACTCGCTCTGAATCAGGGCCGGGCCTATTTTTTTGGAGCAGCCTCTTGGCTGCTCACATAGCTGTGGGTGACCAACCACAGCTATTGCGAGCTGCCATGATGATTGTCGCGATGGTCAAGACCATCTTGACCATCGGGCTTGCAACGAGACACTTGTGGTCTCATGGTCAAAAGCCCCAGAGAGGTTTCGTCTCTAACAGTGGGGCCGCCCCCAAATGGCAGGCATTTTCATGGGAACGCCTCCATTTGGGCAGCCACCCCCCTGGACCGCCCCCCAAAGGGGGCATTCTGTCACTCAACATTGACAGCTCACCCCCTTTGGTGTGAGACCTGGAGCGACAGATTGCCCATCGCTAGCCGGGTCTCGCGCATGTGCACGATGGAGCCGGCTCTGTCATCCACATGCGCTGTGAGCCACCATCGACCCAGTTGCGAGCACTCAGCGTTTGTGACCAGGTCTGAATCAGGCCCAGAATTCACACACCACCAAGTGATTTCTGTGACAAATCGTAGCCTTTCAGGCTTCGATCACGTGATGCCCACACTGCTTTGCCACAGACACCTGCCGTAACGAGTGATGCACCTGTGTGTAATGAATTAGCGTTGTGCATAACTGGCTAGTGAAAATGGTGATGAGATCCAGGCTCTTTTCTCCTGGGGAACTCTTTCTCCTGGTTAAGTGGCGGGACCAAAATTTTGCCACTAACCGGGAGAAAGAGGAGGCCTACAGGAGAGAGAGCAGGGAGATTTTTGCCAAATTTGGCCGCCAGCATGACACCAGGTTCCTGCAAAGAAGATGGTCTGACCTTCTACGCAGGGACAGGCTATGGCTAAGGCGTATACAGAGGCGTCTCAGATGCAGTAAGTACAGTATTGCTGTTTAATCACATGATTACAGTATACAGTACAATAACAAATATAATGCATGACTCTGACATACTGTACAGTACTGTTGGATACTATCTGACGATGACTGACAGTTGTTACCACACACTCACATGACTGGCAGAGATTTGATTGACAGGGTCATTAAATCTACATGGACTAAAGGGCGACACACTATTGGTCGACATGGCTTGTTTGTATAATAAACCTACAGTAACAAAAGGCAAGTTGATCCACCATACTAATGCCTGTCAACCAAATCTATGTCAACCTACTGTACACACTGTTTATCTGTGCTGGCCCTGCCCCTTTAAGTCTTTACAGTATTTACTAAGCAGTGTTAGGAGACAGAGTGAAAATTGATAAGA